>JACEHZ010000252.1:0-609554 GCA_017893485.1 Hemerocallis citrina
TATCCTGATTATTGCAATTTATGTGGATGATTTGATATTTAATGGAAATAATTTGAAGATGATAGAAGATTTCAGAAAAGAAATGATGAGGAGATATGAGATGAACGATTTGGGCTTGTTGCACCATTTCCTTGGAATTGAAATTTACCAAGCAGATGATGGAGTCTTTATTTGCCAAAAGAAATATGTTGAGAAAATATTAAAGTTTGGGATGTTTGGCTGTAATCCAACTGATACACCATTAGTTTTGAATGAAAAATTGAAGAAAGAAGATGGAGGAAGGAAGATTGATGCTACTAACTACAGAAGCCTAATTGGCAATTTATTTTATCTCACCAGCACGAGAATAGATATCATGTTTGCAGCAAGTTTACTCTCTCAATTCAAGAATGATCCAAGCCACATTCATCTAGGTGCAGCTAAAAGGGTGCTCAGATACATTGAAGGCACTTTGAACTATGGAATCAAATATGACAGCAAGGTCCAAACAAAGTTAGTTGGCTTTTGTGATAGTGATTGGGCAGGTTGTATGGATGATAGTAAAGCACTTCTGGGTATGTTTTTTCACTAGGATCAGGTGTATTTTTGTGGTGCTCAAAGAAATAGCAATCTATTGCTCAATCTTTCGCAGAAGTTGAATACATTTCAACTGGCTTAGCAACCCAATAAGCAATATGGTTGAAGAGAATACTTGAAGACTTTGGTGAAAGACAAGAGGCAGTGACTATCCATTGTGATAATAAATCAGCTATTTCTATGGCAAAGAATCTAGTCTTTCATGGAAGAACGAAGCACATTGCCATCATACATCATTACATTCGAGAAACAATTGAAGAAGAAAAGGGGCAATTGAAGTTTTGCAAGTCTAATGATCAACTTGCAGATATTTTTACAAAAGCCTTGCCTAGAGACAAGTTTCAGAAATTAAGAGAAGCTCTTGGAGTCCAAGAACAACACATTAAGGGGGAGAATGTTGAGTAATGTGCTTTAATAAATCTAAGAATTATTGCAAGTCTTGGTAATGATGTTCATGTACCTAGTGAATTGTATGCATCTAGTTAAGTGTGAGTTCATGCACTAGTGAATTAATACTCACTAGTATTTTTCACGTGCGATGCACGTTTTGATAAGAGTTTGAGGATTTTCACGTACAATATATGTGTTAAGAAATAATTTTGGAGTTGTACGTGCATTGCACGTAATTGAAAAAATATTTTGAAGAAAAGACTACATTTTGTACGTACAATGTACATATTTATAAGTAGAATTTGAGTTATACGTGCAATATATGTGTATGTTTGGTGTTAAAAAAAATTAAAAATTTATTTTGCACGTGTTTAAATAGGTGAAAATTTTTTGTTTGTTAGTTTTTTTGTAATTAATAAGAGAGTTTGAGTTGCACGTATAACGCACGGGTTTGTATGTTGACAAATTACAACTTCAACTCTCCCATTATAATATTAGAGACCAGAAATTAGAGATTCTAGAGAGTTCCATTGCTCACTATAAATATGTGAGTTATCTCTAGTTGTGTATGTAGAACAAAGAAAGATAATTTTCAAATAACAAAGAGAGAATTATTCAGCCTCCAATCTTCTATCTAATTTCACTATAGTTATTGTTCGCCACCAACAAATAGAAGAGAAGACTTTAGTATTTTTGAAAATTTGAATCCTCGATGAACGCCGAGCCAGAGATACTCTTCCAGCCAAAGCTTTATGGCAACAAACACTACAGGGTTTTTTGGGTTGAGTCCCCTATTTCATTTTAGAATAAAATTACAACTGGAGGACCCAGTTATACGTTTCTGGTCAATATGGGCGTTTGACGGAAATTGTTTTCATGGATGAGGATGCGGTGTAAAAGTCAAGTTTTGACTTTTCAGTTTGGATATTTATCAAACCTCCAAGAACGTACAACTGATTTTTAAAACTCAAGTGAAACTCTTTAGAGCATCCACAATAGTGTTTCTTATTTTTTAAAAAATGGCATGTATAGAAATAGAAAAAATTGAAACGTCTGCAGTTGTTATTTGTTAAAAATTTCTGTTTTTTTGGGTGAGAAGATACAACATGTATCGTCGGTCGACGAATTTTAAAATAAAAACATTGGACGAGACATGTTGTCTCGTCTCTTCCTAAAATTTTAAAAATTTGCATGGTGTTGTTCCGTCCGCAAATTTATTTTTTAGAGAGACGAGACAACTTGTCTCGTCTCTAGTGTTTTTTTTATAAAAAAAAAAAAAATGGAAAACCCATGGAAAACAAAAATTGGAAAACCCATGGAAAATGGCAAAATTGGACCCAAAAAAAAAGAAAAAAATTTAAAAACCCATGGGACGGGACATGTTGTCCCGTCCGATCACTTTTGTGATCAAACGGGACAACATGTCCCGTTTGAGGGGTTTTAGAACCTTTTTTTTTAAAATTGGGAAGGACGATTCAACATGTATCGTCCGACCATATATATATATATATATATATATATTACGGGACGACACAAGTTGTCTCGTCCGATTATATTAAAAAAAAATTAAAATATTGGGACGATACATGATGTCTCGTCTCCTATATTTTGAGTTTCGCAAATTCGTTTCTCATATTTGAGAAGGAACTGTAGCTCATTTGCCATTTTTTAAGAAAACAGCAAACGCCTGCAGGCTCCATTCTCATAAAATGAGAATTTGGAAAATATAGCAAACGACTGTGGATGCTGTTAAAGATACAATCAGATATACCCCTGAGCCAATCCAATTCATGAATACCTGCATATTGTAACGCTCCAATTTTCAGAAACATGTAATTCGTATCACAACCAGGATCTTTACTTCAATTTCGTATAAAAATACAATGAATTTAAAAAATTTTCAATAGAAATTAGTTCTTTACAATGCACAGTGAAAAATATATATAAAATATAATTTATATAATCAAAATATTCAATCTTGTAACATCCCTCGACACCAAACTCATACCCATGCCGCTCACTAATCCGAGTCCTGCAAAACTTGAGAACTACGGGCACGTCATTTGAATGCAAATGACGCAATGCTATAATCTAGTGATTCTCAACTTTAACTATCACAAACTTGATGCACAAAAAAAAAAACAATGATGACAAAGATAAATAAATAAGAGATAATGAATCTAATCTAAGTGTATAAGTGTAATCCATGAAACATAAGTTAAAATGCATAAAACAATGACATAAAATAAGTATTCAAGAAAGCAACAAATACACACAATGCACATTAATGCATACTTGTTTGTATTTTATGCATCTCATACTATATAGGTCCTAGGGCAAGCCCTTAACGTACTTCTCATTATAGGGTTCAATCCCTAGTTATACAAAACTTACATCCGTGACTAACATAAGATTTAGACAATCTGTGAGTATCTAGTCCACGCCCCGATCATCCCGGAGATTAATCCCACACTGCAGATTAGCTGGAGACACTTCCATTCGCATCCTGATAATTTCGAAGATTAATTCCACACCGCAAGCCATGATGCCTCAACACACACAAAACATCCCATGAGCGTCGCCTCGATCCCAATAATTCTAGAGATCAATCCCACACCGCAAATGAGCTGAAGACACATCCACTCACATCTCGATAATTTCGGGGACCATCTCACACTGCAGACCAGCTGAGGCCCTTATACTCTTGTTTGCCCTTACTTCATCACATCTCCCATCTAGTGCTTGTGCTTACATTCAGAACATAGGTAACATTATATAGAGCTAGCTTACCCTACTGGACTTAAATTAACACACGAGAACTTTAGCTCACACTAGCAATTTCTCAAATTTCATAAAAAACACAACTTGCCGGCACTCTTGGTCTTGCTCAGCCTGTAGAGTGACACATTCCAAGTTTGCAAACTTTCTAGGTTATCCATAACCTCTTTTATAATAATTTCAAATTCCATTCATTCGTATACTCAATTCATCTCTTATTCATTCCATCAAACTAGTCATTCTTGAATAACTATATAAAACTTCTCAAACTGTTATACTAGGACTTCAAAAGTCTCAATTCAATCAACATCATTTCTGTTATAATAATTCAATTCAAATTACCAAAATCTGTACTAAAATCGTTCATTCAAACCTGGAATTTAATCCAAAACTTTTTTACCAAATTCCGTCAAATCTTAATTCTCTAATATACTAATATCCTTTAAACTATTAAAATCCTTCAAATTCAATCACCAAACACGTGTTTAATCCTTTATCTAAATGGAAAAATTAACCCAAAATTGTTTGTACAAATTACCATCAAAATATATCCCAGAAAATCAATTTATATTTCCAATATACTCAAAAACAGTAAATACAACCAAATTCGAGCTCACCAAGACTCAAACTTGTAATCTCAAAGGTCCTAAGCCACATGCAATAACCAATACTCCAAATCTATTTCTCTATCAACTTCTTTTCAAGGTAACAAGACACACACACACACACACACACACACACACACACACACACACACACATATATATATATAGGGAGCCCTTCCGTTGTGCACCACCTATGGTGCACACGGCGTGTGCGCTCGGCCTTTGGGCGTTCATATCGACGATCCAAACCATTCACATTGATCTACACATCTAATTATTCTAAATATGTAAAATCAAATCATTTGAAATTCATTTACCCATCCATTGAAGTGTTACAAAATTGTATGGCTGAAAATCATTATTTTTTATAGTCACATGATGGATGGACAAATGAATTTTAAATGATTTAATTTTACATATTTAGAATAATTTTGATGTGTAGATCAATGTGAACGGTTCGGATCGTCGATACGAAGGCGGGAAGGCCGAGTGCACACGAGTGCACACGGAGGGTGAGTGCACAACGAAAGGTTTTTCTATATATATATATATATATATATATATATATATATATATATATAATAAATTACAAAGAAAGCTATCAAGTGGCTCTCATTCAATCTCCCCTAAAATCAATAGTCTAGATTGATTCTCACAAAACATATTTTTCCGTCTAAAATTTCAAACCCCAAAATTAAATTTTTCCCCCAAAAACTAAAAAACTATTACTTTATTACTATCTCTCTCTTCTCTTTTCACTTTTTCATATTTCTCTCTTTCTCTCTCTCCCACTCTTTCTCCCTCCCTCTCTCCCATTCTTTCTTAACTTACTTAGAAATTTTAATTTTAAGATTTCAGGTTTGTAAAATTTTCAGAATTTTTATACTTTTTTTATTGTACATGTTATATTAAAAATAGCAAATATATCTTCAACAGTTAAATTTTATCATTTTCCACCCTTAAAGTTCTAAGAAGTTGGATTTTACACCCTCATTTATAATTACTTTTCAACATATACTAATAGAAACATGGACTTTTATTTACAACTAATTATTTTCATACTATTCAAACTTGAACTACATAATTTTTGTTTTATTGTTTACAGGACTTTTCGTGTGTTGTATCGTTCTGAAGACGTGCCGTAGGCACGTGTCCATGGGCAAATCTAGTATATATATATAATCCAGTATTTGAGTGTTCAACTATCTTTGGATAGCAACTCAATGGTCTTGCAAAAATCATATAAATTAAGATATTTATCAGAAAATAGATTTCTTAGTGTCATATAAAGAGTCTACTACAACATCGTAGTTAAGATCACCAAAATACAGCCACAATTACTTCGTCAAAATCTATTTGCAAATTAGTAGCTTCAGAATCCAAAAACTACAGCTCTTGTTATTTATAAAAATCACCTAAAATCCCATACTTTATGAAAATTTTATTTCTTAGACTCTAAAGAAAGGTTAATGAGTCTAATTCAAATTCTTAGTTTTAATCTTCCGCAAAATACTTCATATAAGATGCTGAAACGATCAAAATCCGAAAGGTATGCAAATTTCCAGAAACTAGCCAAAATTGTCAACCAGTCATAAGTTCGGATTTTACTAAAATAGCAAACAACATCCAAATATTATGAAATTTTTAGGAGATGTTCTTGACATATACTGGGTACTCATATAAAAAATTTAGTTTCAGATTCCATTTGGATAAAAAGAAATTATTTTTTGAAGTGAGACTAAAACTCAGGACAACAACCATAAAAAATGTTTCTAAGTTATCATATCATACTTTCACACAATTAACTATCAACACATAATCTAACAACAATCAAAACATAATCTAAGAATTAATACTCAATTTATATAGACTATCTAGCATGCAATTCTAACAAGAATAAATTAGAAAGTTAAGGAACGCTCACCCAATCGATGAATCCCTAGCAATTGATGCTCTTAGCAAACTTCCAAACCTTCTCCCTTGTAAAGCTCCCAAAATGCAGCTCTCTCTAATGAAGAAATGTGTGGCCGGTTGTACACTCCTCTCTCTCTCTCTCTCTCTCTCTCTCTCTCTCTCTCTCTGAATGAGGGAAGAGAAAGAAGGAGGGTTTTTATTTACAAAAATATTAACTACCCATGATGCAAATGTAACCACCCATTACTCCCTAGTTTGACAAGTCAAAATTTTCCCTCCTTCCATTTTTGGCCGGCCAATCTTTATGTGGGAAAAAGCATGGGCTTCAAATGGTTTACAAGTACACAATATCTAACTATTATGAATGTGTTTAATTAAGCATATGTTTACATTATTACAAAAGTAATATCATGTATTAGTTAAAATGGGTTAACCATAATATGGGTTATTACAAATCCAACCTCCCATATGTTTAACTTAAGCATAATAAAATTTAACATACTTACTTCATTAATTTTATATATATATATATAAAAAATGCCCTCAACACGTGCAATGCACGTAAAAACAAAATATTAAAATATTTGAGTTGAAATTTAAATAAAAGATCTTAAAATAATTTCAAATGCATAACTGAATTCGAGAGAATGAAAAATATATATAAGAATCGAAATACAAAATACGTAGAAAATGTTATAATGTTATGGAAATTATACGTAATGGTAAAAAATAGATGTGCGTAACCCACGATGGGGAAAATTATCATAACTGAATTTTGTAGGGTGTTAAACATATATACCCCCAATCCAATCCAATTCAAGAATACTATACCTAGCCCCTCCCCACGTTGAGTTGATTCTTACTTCGCTGTTGCTGGCAACTTCACCAGGCGACTTCGAGACCCGGTTCGAACCTTCTCCGGTTAGGTTCTCCATCTTTTGATGTCTATATGTACAAATTTATACACATGAACTATTAATATCATATATATCGAGCTTTAATGCTTTTTATTTTTAGGCAGCCTGCTTATTTGTCTTTGTACCTTTATATTCTTGTTGTTATGCTGCCTTCTACTTTTAGATTTGTTTGTTTTACACCTTGTAAAAAGAACTATTGTATGTTACTCATTCTTTTTATTAATAATATGTTTTTAAGCTGGAGTCGTTTTGACTCTTACCCTATTATCAAAAAAGAAAAAAAAGGTGTATAAGAGTTTCGAGTATGTGCATGGTTTGAATTTTTATATGCATTAATTATGATGAATTAGATCATATATGCTACACATAAGCTAAAGGAAGAAGATGAAATATTGGATATTTTACACAATATGAAATGCTATCCATTTATGAAATAATATTTGTATATTCTGATTAAGAATAAGACCTAACTAGCTTAGTTAGGGAGACATCTTGCTGCTAAGATATATGGATGCTACTTCATATGAAAATAATAATTTCTATTATACTCTCTTGTATTTCTCTTATTTATTGTCTCTTGTATAATTTATTTTTAGGCAAGTATACACTATTATTGTATTTTCTTCATCTACAAGTCTTTCCTTCTATGGACTCGCTACTTGTACAAATTGACCATGAACCTTTGTAATTAATATTAATCATTACAATTACATCAACTATTACAAGCATATCAATAACAGTTATTTATTTTCTCCTCACAATTCTATCATGGTATCACAACTTATACTTTCATAAGGCTTACACAATTTTCCTCCTTGTCGTCGAAGTGGAGTGGCTCCAGCCATCATCAGAAACACGCCACGTCCCCTCATCTGCAACCTGTCCTCCACTTACAAACTCCCCTCATCGAGAATGGCTTCTCTTGCTTCCACATCAAACTTTTTCTTCTTTCTCTTTGTTCCAAACAAGCTACTTCTTAACAAGCACCCACTTATTGCACACATCTTAAAGCATAACTTCATCTTGGCTTCTTCCATAGAAAACAACCGTTTTCAGTACGATGACTTGTAATACCTTAAATTTTCAAGTAATTATTTAGAGTTTAATATTACGTCTTTTTGGGTTAATTGGTGAATGCGAATCATGAAAAATGAAATTATCCATTTTTTTAATGCATGGGTCTTGCTAGATGGTGAAATAGTGGAGTTAGGGGGGGGTGAAATTAAGTTACAATCTAGAGTTAAGGAAGGTGGAATTAAGTTACAATCTAATCTTTTTGACTAAATAGATGAAATTGATAGTCATAGGAGTTGGATTAAATAAGTTGGATAGGGTAATGAATAATTAAATACCTACATAGCTTTGCCTTCAAGAGATGAGAAACAATATCTTTGGAGTTGAAGTTTTCATAAGGCAAACTCAGAAACTCTTATGTTTTGTTGTGGTCAAAAGGTTAAGTTTATCAAGTTTGATGTTGAAACACTTCATTGGAACGTAGAAACAATTAAATTCGGAAGTGATTAAACGTGGGCGTTCTCTTCTTTCTTGTGCTGCGTGATTTGTTATTGTTATGATAACTTAGTAGCATGATAGGATTGTGCTAATACATTAATCATGTGCAACTAGTTTTCAAATAATTGTGTAAAGTTACGATAGTAGAGTGAATTAGAAATTGATGAAGTGAAAATGTTAACTTGGAAACATTTTACAGTTGCTGTTCTGAAATTCGGACTTACTTCCGAAAATCATTTCTCTATAACTAGATGAAATATAAAGCTAATTTTTTATATGTGTATCCCGTTTGTGTCGATAACATCTCCACAAAATTTTATGAAATTTGGATATCGTTTGGTATTTTAAACAAATCCTAACTTATGACTAGTTGATAGTTTTGCTTTGGTTATGGAATTTTATACACCTTCTGTTTCTGACCGTTTTAACCTCTTATATACAGTATTTTGATAAAACTCAATATTAAGAATTTGACTTACATTCGTTAATCTTTCTTTCGAGTATAAGAAATAAAATTTCCACAAAGTGTTGGATTTTCGGTAATTTTTTGTAAGAAGCAATAGCTACAGTTTTTTGGAACCTTGAACCTACTGTGTTGCAAATGGAATTAGACAAGAAAATTATAGTTGAATTGAGACAATTGCTATTTATTTTAAGGTTTTAACGTCCTCTTTTAGGCATTATTTTTCTGTCTAAATGTGTGTTCGTGTTGTGGCGTGTTTGGGCTCAAATAGCCCTCGTTTCGGGTTCGAAAAGAACCCCAAAACGACAGTTTTGGGCTGTAATTTTATGCTGTGATTTAGGGGTTGTTTGACCTCTTCTGGGTAGATGTTTAGTTGCTATTTAACTCACTTGTTGGTGTTCAAGAGATTTTAGGAATGATGATAAATTTAGTCAAGAGAGTGTCCAAAATTGGTACTCAAATGGACTCATATTCAGCCTGAATTAAGAATGGTTTGGAGCCATCGAGCTCAGATTTTGAGCTCTGTTTGGGGCCGAGTTAGGGCCATCATGAGCTCCGGGTTTGGCCAGTGTGTGGACTGGGTCCTGTTGAGTCGAGTTTGAACTCTTCTTGGGCTGGGTTGATTTCATGTAAGTGTTTAAGAAGTGAGCCAAATCAAAAGCGAGTTAGTCATATAGTTTGTTTCCTTAACTAGTCAACTTGTAAGAATAAGTTGAGTTAGTGTAATAGTGGAAAATCTAATATTAGTGTGATCTCAATAGATTGTGAGAACACGAGTCATGCAAGATTTGCGGTAATGCATAAAAGTAGATAGAATGGATATTGTGCGAATTAGTGTAGTCTAGTATATAACATGGACTGTAAATTCTTGGGTGATTAGTAGACTCTGATTAGCAAATGATTAGGTTTATGTTGGGAAACTTAGTTCATGGTTAAATTCCATAAATTAGAGTGTGAGTTCTAAAGTTTGAATAAGGTTTAGTTACTGGCAAGTGACCCCATAGTGTTGTTGGTGTAAGTCCGATAGAGAGATGCTAAAGACATTCACTAGAAGGAGACGTGACAAAATAAGAACGAACATGAGATGAGAGCTCTAGAATGATATGCGGAGCGAGATAGATCTCCAATATTTCGGGACGAGAGCTGAAATAGACTTTAGAATGATCTTCGGAGTGAGAAACATCTCCAGTATTCCGGGACGAGAGATAAATCTCACAGGTAAATGCAGTGGCGTGACCCACTGATATCTCTATCTTGAATATTTTTTCATAGGGATAGATTTGCACAGCGGTGGATTGAACCCTATAATGAGAAGAAACGTTAGTGGCTTGCATTTGAAAACTATGTTGTATGGGAGGCATAGGTTCCAAACGACCATGCATTAGAAAAGAGCATTGTGCATTTTTGTGCATTAGACTTTCAGGGTCATGACATACATGACACACGTAGTAGATTTATTCTTAAACATTCACATGGTTTGGTATTAAAGTTTGATTGTTGAGCATGTCAGAGATCATTGTTATTACCAGTTTTATATTAGTTGCAGCAACTGACGTACCCATAGTCGGTAGTTTTGCAGGACCATTTGAACATTGGGAGCATGGACTTGAGCTTTGTCATGCAGCCTAGTGGAAGTTGTATGTTTGAATGATGTGAATAAGATGTAATTTTATATGTAAACATTACGGAGTATTGTAATAAGTTGTAATGTAACTAAAGTTTCAGTCTTCCCTGTGAATTGTATTGTGTTATGTACTCAATTGAAGTAAACAATTCTAGATATATTATGGATTTCCAGTTTATGGAATCTGAGGCATTACATGACTCTCATATACACTTTACTTTTTTGTATGAACTTTACGTACAGTGCACTGCCCATGTTCGTCCAGCTTCATATGCTAAATCCAAGACATGATCCATTCTGGCTTCTGTACAAATACTTCCTATAATGCACTACCTCAACCCTCCGACATCTCTACTACTATAATGGGAGAAGGCCTTAGTGTAATTTGTCCTTAACCCAATCCGTGCAACGCACGTGCTGGTAGAATTTTTTTTTTTTTTTTTTTGCCCTTTTCATTCCCCCAATTTTCCCCACATGCACAGCACGTGTATAATACTAGTTTATATAATGCCACAACCCCGATCTACTTTGTCTTTTGTACTCTGCAATCTGGTTTCGTCGCCTACTTCAGCCTAGTTCCAATTCAATCTCTTCCACGCAAACACTCACTTTTCAATCCTACATGGATTTCTGTGTATGTTTGTTTGTCTCTGTATGTGTGTGTGCGTGTGCGTGTGCGTGTGCTGTGCTGTGCCGTGCTGGGGGTGGGGTAGGGTGGGGGGGGGGGCATTGTTCGTATGGAAAACATGTTTTCTATTATTCTCATTTTTATTTTCCTTTCATATTTTCTTTTAAGGCAAGTATTTCTTGCTAGTGTATTTTCTTCTCCTGCAAGTCTTTCCATCTGCGGACTCTCTACTTGTATAAATTGGTCATGAGCCTTAGTAATCAATATTAAGCATTACAATTACATCAACCATTACAAGCATATCAATAACAACAATTTACTTTCTCCTCAAAAATCTAACACTTGCATCTTAAAACTCATATCCGATCATGCAAAATTAAAATCCAAACTGTTAGATATGATCTACATAAGAAAAACGATTTGAATACATAATTTGAATAAATTTAATGAGTTTTAACTGTTCATCATGCGACAAGAAAACAGAGTAATTCTAATATAATGAAAATCTTTTTGTCTCATGAGAAACAATCAAATCTCATTGACTCATTTGAATTATATATATATATATATATATATATATATATATATATATATATATATATATATATATATATATATATTGAAAGACAAATGTGGAGTATAGCTACCCTGTTTCATTAATAAGGAGGTGACGAAATAAACCCAGTAGAATGGGAAAAATGTACACATGCAAGCAAAATAAAACAAGAATCCTCCAACATCCCTATGATGGTTGGACAATTCCAGCAAAAGGAAAAACATCAATAAGGTTATAGGAGATAATATCCCTCTAACAACGTCCCTGGAGGGTGGGAATATCAGTCAACTATCGGCTCAATCTCTATCTCATCGTCATCGTACTCTCCAACCTGAAAAGCTCTGGTTATCCGCCCCTTGGTCCTGTAGCAACAGTTATGGCCCAAAAGAAAATAAGATGCATGATCTGAGGTAGTTTACTAGAAATATTATTACAAATCACACGAAAGCCAAAAAACTGAGGATGTTGCGGCAGTGGCGATATACCATGCTTCCTTCATCTCATGTATGATTCTAGCGAAATTAGGGCCAATCCATAGATCTTCATAGATGAGGGGGTACTTGGTTCCAAGGGCCTGCAGGACCTCGACCCATACGGATTTGCTCCTATGACAATTTATAAATAAGTGGTTCCTAGATTCCATGGTCGCATTGCAAAAACTGCAGTTGGTCGCGATGTTAGGTTTCTGTTTAACTACGTTTTCTCTTATTAGGATAGCATCATTGAGAACCAAACAGAGGAAAACCTTCACTTCAATGGGGAGTTGGAATTTTCGAATAATTGACGACCACTTTGGTCTACACCCCCTAAAATGGATCTAGTTGTATAAGGATCCTACTGTAAAGGTGTCATTCTTTTCCAATTCCTATGAACTCCTATCTGGACCTTGCAAACATTTCACCCCCGATCGAGCAATCAGTAGTTGGAGTTCCTCCAATCTAAGTAGTAGCTCTGGGTTTAGGTGAGATTTGAAAGGAGGTTTCCAAGATCCTTTTTTCTAGGCTTTGGCAACAGTGATATGTGGTTGTGTCGAGTGCTCATATAGGTCTGGGAACAACTTCTTGTGCTAGTGTGGCCCACACCATTTGTCCCACCAAAATTTGGTTGAAAAACCATTGTCAATAAAATAAATGATGCAACTATTGAATGGGTGAAAGGCTTTGGATGCCCTTCTCCAATGGATGCCCCTCTCCAACACCACAACCCTCTCAGGCCAACACGGAATCCCAGGGTTTGTGTCCCTCTCCCTTGTAGGTAATATTGAAAAAATTCCTTCCAACCTTCTTTATTCGGATGGAATACTTTCCACCACCGCTTTCCGATTAGAGCTAGGTTCATATCTCTAAGGTCAATGATTCCTAGGCCTGGTGTGATTTACGCATACTAGCCTTTTCCCATTTGATGAGGTGGTATTCTCCCATATTGGAGTCCACTCCTTTCCACACGATCTGTTTCCATATCCGATCAATCGTTTGAATCACCCATCACGACATTTCAAAGAAGGAAATGTAATAGGTTGGGAGGTTGGAGAGTACGAAATTGATAAGAGTGACTTTCCTACCCAATGGTAAGGGTTTGTCTTTTCATCCTGTTAGTTTGGCTTCCACTCGATCGATAATCAGCAGCCAATCAGACTTTTTAAGTCTTTGTGGTCTTATCGGAAGCCCGAGGTATTTGATAGGGAAGTTGTCCAGTTGACAATTTAGTGTAAGCGCATGCTCTGCCACATCATCCTGAGACATAGAAATTTGAATTAGTGCACATTTGTGGAAATTGACCCGTAGTCCTGACCATGCTTCGAAATGATACAATGCCCTTTTGAAGGCAATAGTTTCACAAAGATCTCTGTTCCTGAATAAAATGGTATCATTAGCGTATTGCTGAATTGTACATCCTTGGTGATTTCACCCACTGGAAACTAGGGAGATCCACCTTGTGTCCTTGCAATTACCCATCATGGATTTTAGGACGTTAGCTATGATTAGGAATAGAAGGGGGAGAGCGGGTCACCCTGTCTCAGTCCTCTTCTGCAAGAGAATGGATTGCCAGCCAAGCCATTCAATGAGATGGATATCCTACTGGTTGTAAGGCAATGACATATCCACATTATCCACTTGTCTCCAAAACACCTGCCCTTAAGCACCTCTAATAGGCACTCCCACTCTACCGATCATAAGCCTGTTCGAATTCCAGTTTCAATAGATCACTCCTATCGTTTGATATGTGGCATTGATGGACTATTTCTTCAGTTGTGACAACGCAGTTGAGGATACATCTTCCTTTAATAAAACCTATTTGTTCTCTACTAATCATTCTATCCATTATCCCGCCTAGCCTATGAGCAAGAATTTTGGTGATGATTTTAACCGAGCAGTTAAGGAGACTGATGGGATGATCGTTGCCAACTTTATGAGTCTTCTTTTTTGGGGATGAGTACCACTTCTTCAAAGTTCAATCTGCCAGCCTTAAGCTAATGGTCGTAGAATTCTGCCAGAACAACCATAAGGTCATCTTAGAAATCCTGGTAAAAGAGCATCGGAAACCCGTATGGGTTCGATGCTTTCTCTCTGCCCATCTAAGAGATGACCTTTTGAACCTCCTACTAGTATGAAGTTGATGAGTGGATGGGTTGTTGAGTGGCAGTGGTTCTGAAATTAGGTTGGGTGAAGATATCGTCTTCGGTTATCCCATTGGTGTTGGCGTCGTTGGTGGTTTTTGGTGTTGATGTAGTTTCTCTCAACCTCAACCCTTCTTCCCCGTTATCCAATGCGATGGTGAGGCCACTCTTGGTCCCCTCCACCTCTAGCCCCCCAAGATGGACTCACTCAAAGAGCCTGATCTTTCGGTGGGGAAGTGTACTGTCAACCATGATCCATTCTAGATTTGTCTCTATCGACCTCGTAGGAAAATGGGAAGTGACATCGGTGATCCCTAAGGGGATCCCTTTTGGAACCTTATGTAGCACCCCGAATTCCTAACTTAGGAAATCATGACACTCTCCAGGATCTTTCTTCAAATGAGTCACAACACAACAAAAATCACAGGAAATTAAAAACTTTTATTACATCATATTGTTATTACAATGTCCAATGGTTACAACAATTACAATTAATTGTCTTAACAAGAATGTACAATAAAGTTTGGACAGTAACTTTCACTTAGACGCTTTCCCCTGCTAGAGCTTTCCCGTGCTCCCAAATCGGTAGTCCTGCACTGATAACTGTGGGCACGTCAGTTGATTACAACTAACGAAGTGCTATACCCGGCTATCCTCTCTACGCCATAGTATAACGGTTCCAACCTCAACAAACACAAATATTTGATGCAAAGAAAAAGTGATGTCAAACAAGTGTCGGTGTATGCCATGGCCTAAACTAATGCACACAATGCTCCTAATGCTAATGCACGTTTGGTTGAAAAATATACATCCCATACTACACCCCCCCAACCAAACGATGTTCTTCAATTTAATGGGCTCGATCCCCCGCCATGCATCCTAACCTTGTGCTCTCTCCTAATTCTAATTCCAGTGATGGTGAGGCTGCAGGCCCCTGGTGTGACTCCAGTCACTGCTGTCAATAGTGGTGTCCAATCCTCATGTTTTATCCACTATGCCCGGGATCCCAGTCGCAGGCTTACCCTCCGTGACTGTAATTAAATCGGCTTACCCGATATGTTGCTATATCTACGTCTCCCCGAACCTTACCAAAAGCCGATATATGGGCACAAGGGCTTCATTACCGAGTGATTAGAGCAACTCTCTGTAAGTCTAGCTCTCCGGGACATCGTATAATTCGTTTGTCCACTTTGATCGAAAAAGGACCTGACGGATATAGTGTTCCCTAATTCTGCTGCACTCGTCCTTACACTAGAATAGAACTTGCAGTCAAGACGATGCCAACACTCCAAACCTCCTCAAAGGTTGTTAAGGATCATAAAGGCATTTCTGCCGAGACAGCGGAGACCCCAACAGAGTTTCACCGCTCCCAAGGCAGCTCGGGGTCCCTGTCCGCATTAAATGAACCTAGGATTCATTCGGGGGCGATGACGCCATGCGTCCCCCTGACAGGCAAACACCCTTGCTAGTGCCTGTCCTTACATTCAAACAAGACTCGATCTAGTCCTACCAAAGTATCAAGGCTACCCCACTCTAAAATTAAAGCTTAAGGTTGAATTCAAGACTTGTTTTATCGACCGACTACTCGAACCATCACTCTAGCCAACTCTAATACTTTTAGTTAGGCGATCTATCTACCATTTCCAAATCCCTAACTCGATAATCAATTTGCTTGCCATGATCAACTAGTTCAATCCAATTAGTAGACTCTCCCTAGTTAGTCACCTTTATCAAAAATAGATTCAACCCATTTCACACTAGGACTCAACTAGCCCTCTAGTCCGGCCCAAGAGTTGACCCGCCTCGGTCCACACTTGGCAGGAACCCCCGGCGAATCGTCTGCATCGATTGCCGCAACCACATCGATGCTTGGAGTTTGATTGCAACCTCGGACCGACCTACAAATTGCCTCCTTCTAAACTTAACGCTCCACGGTCCTTGACAGGTGGTAGCTCCAAACACAACCATCGAATCCATCCATGTATGGCAAGTACGTCGGTGCACGAGTCATCTCCTCCAACGCATTCGATGTACATTCTACCCGTCTAGATTTGTCAACAAGACTAAATCTTAGGGTCTCAACTAACTAATGTATCCCGACAAGGTACACTACACTAGGAGTAAGTCCTAACCCACCAATACCCAAAAAAGGGTTCTAAGAGTCCTAAAAACAACAATTTAAGTTTCCAAATAGCAAGCACACACTTGGCATTTAGGCCAAAACCAAGTTATTCCCTGTCCCGTTCCCTTGAGGAATCACGATCGGTTGCTCCCCATGCTTCTACTCAAAGTAGACAGCAAGTACATGCACACAATGGGCTTGAATCTCATCCCAAAGTGGTCTACAATAATACCCCAACGTCCAATACAATTTTCACTTTAAACATTGAACACCGTTGTCTATACTGGGGTCTATAAGCAACTATGAGCTACTCTTAGCAAGAAACTTTAGATCACTTAAGTCCTAACTCATACTCACATCCATGACATGTTTCTTGACCTCAAACAACAACTCTAAGCTAGTGAAGTACAAGTTCAAATCCATTTCTATGAACATGGTGCAAACCAGTAAGCTCTATGTTTCACTGTGTTCTGTTATTACTTGCCAAAATCATATAAAATCAAATACTTGTCCAAATCAGGATTTATTAGTCATTCCAGAAAGGTCTATGTGTTTACTAAAAGTTCCTAGTTATAAGGCTCTTCAGATAAGGTCGTTTGGACACTCTTACGGGTCCATCTTTAACAAGTATACAGACTTCCAGAACAACAGATCAGATCAACACAGTCATGGAATAAAATGTATTTAAAATATCATATGGTGTCAGATCATCATGAAATTTTAGAATCTAGTTCCTGACCCATAATGAGACAACACTACCAAAAATTAAGTGATTCTACCAAGTAGGTTTCCAATTATTTCCCTTTGAATATCATCCTAAAATAGGGCAGTAACAACAGCAGTTCTGTTTACTAAAACATCTAGCTCAGTTTGCATGGTTTTATTAAGATAGCTACAGTGGTCCAAATTTCATAAAATTTGAAACATAGGTCTTAGATACATTCAAAAATTACCTACTAAAATTTGAGATCATTACCATAAGCATGCAGTAAGATACGAGTCATTCTTTCCACAACAGTAATAATGAAAACAACTTCTTTCTATTCTGACCAGCATGCAAGTTCGTAATTTATTTTATTAGCAGGAAAAATCAAAAAAATATGTAAAAATTAATGAAGGTGTAAGACACCTATATGATCATCCTATAAAAGTTTTAGATTAAAATACCTGGTAGTGTTCATGCAATGAGCTACGTACTGACAACAAAATATCTATCTTTAAACAGGATTTTTTGGTTTGGATTACTTAACACAAAATGAGTTGGTTAGGTTCATTCTTAGGGCATGCATGACATTTTTCAGTCATCACAAACACCATTCAACCATAAAAACAAACATACGGTTAGAAACACCCACCTTTGCTTGTAGTTTGATCTCCTTCTAGCTCCTTGCTTGTTGGTCTTCCTTCTTGACTCCAACTTGAGCTCCTTGCTTTGGCCTCCTCCTTTCTTCTCCTTGACATTTTCTTCTTCTTCTTACTCCAAATCAGTAGCAAGAGTGTAGAGAGTGAGGTTTGGAGGTGTAGATGATAGCTTAATTGTAGGGAAAGATCAGAAATAGAGCTAGGATGAGATGCAGGTGTTTTAATAGAGGATGGGGAATGAATGTGGATGGATTTTTGAGAGAGGGGGGAAGGAGAAAGTGAGAGGGCTTCATTGGGGGAGAATGGAGGTGGAGTGTAGGATTAGAGAAGAACTCATCATGAGACAATTTGAGTTCAAAAAAACCCTAACCCTTGTACTCTTTTCCCTCCTTTTCTCATGTAGTCTTCGGGCTTCATTTCATCTTTTTTTTTTGTACAAGACATGCCACACTACAAGTGTTTTTTCATGGCTCATAGGTCAAAATAACATGGTTTGAGCCCATGTCTAGCTCATGGTGATTCTAGTTGAAGCTTAAGAGTTAATTCCATACTAAAGCTTCAAAAAGAAAAACAAATAAATAACAATAGCATTTTAGTGCTTAACAAAACATACATATATTCATATGAAAATCCGGGTTGTTAGACCTTACCTCTTTGGGGTGAGGGTGTTCGACGTCATGGACTCTGAAGATGAGGGGAGGGTGTTCGACGTCATGGTGTCCTATGACGTGGGAATCTCTGGTGTTTTCTAGGCGATGGTGGTCTATGATGCCTCTTTGGTTCTTTCTCCTCGTTTCCTTCTCCATCCTCAATGATAGAGTTGAGCGATGTCTTCTATGATGGTTTTCCTCATCATTTCAACGATCATCTTTGTAGCGCCCCGAGTTTCCAATATAAGATCTTAGAAATACGTGGCACAATTCCCAGCATCAACTTCAATGTAACAGCAAACACAGTCCAAAAACACAGAAATTTTTTTATTATTATTTAAACTTTCATTTTAATAATCATTTATATAGCACAACGGAATACAATACACCTTAAATCAAAATTCTCTTTCCTTCACGACACTTTCTTTTACAAATTACATAAGTCACTACATCAATTGAACTCAGGCATCCAAATCCGAGCCTTAAGAAATCACCTGTATATTATGAGGCTAGAGATTACCCTAACCCCCAAAACTAAAGGGGTCAGCCATAACGGTATGAGTGACATAAAACAAACAACATAAGTAAAGCATAGATTCATAAACAATAGGAAATAAACTGAAGTAAGTGAAAATAGAGAAATCACGAAACGCGAAAACACAACAAGTGAAACTAGACTAAGTGTCAAGTGTAGAAAACAGGAAAACACATGCATGAAACCAAATCAAAAAAACACAATTCTATATGCTGATTCTCTAATGCGTACTTGTCGGAGTCTATGTATCCCACTCTACATAGGTCTGGTGCAAGCCCTTAACGTCTCCACAATGTAGGGTTTAATCCCTCGCTATGCCACTAATCTTAACAAGATGACTATTACGAGATAAAGATAAACTGTGTGTATTAGCCCATGCCCCGATAATTCTGGAGGTCAATCTCTATCCACAGATAATTCCCGAGACTATTTCACTCACACCTTGGAGTCTTCGAGAGTACCCCACACCGCAAGCGATGGCACCTCATCACATGAATACCACATGTGCGTCGCCTCGACCCTGATAATTCCGGAGATCAATCCCACACCACAGGTTATTCCGAAGACTATTTAACTCACACCTGGATAATTCCGGAGATTATCTCACACCGCAAGCCATACAGAGGTCCATAACCCATGTTTTCGTTCACCATATCACCACTAGTGCCTGTCCTTATTATTTTTAGGTTATTTAATTACTTTACGAATCTCCTAGAGTTGGTGTACCCTACCGGACTTAACTCAACAACTGATCAACTAAAATGCCTCAACAGGCCCAAACATAAATATCTCAACTGCCGGTATACTAGGGTCACACACACCTTCTAGAGACTCACACTCAAATATCCAAACCAACCTTCCACCATAAATTGCTCAGTTAACATCTTGAAAACATATGTTCAGTACAAGATAAAGTATAGAATAGTAAGTTATAGATTAAAGACATTTAAAGAATAAATCATTTAAAAGAACATTCAAATATGTATAAATATAACAGTATCAATCGACTACAAAAAATATCGGTCGACTGTCCAGAGAGAAAATCTAGTAGCTTTGAGAAAATAATTCTAAGTATTATAAGTCAACTATCAAAGGGTCATAAGTCGACTGTCCAGAGAAAATTCAATATCTTTAAGAAAATAATTCTAAGTATAGCAGTCGGCTGTAAAGGGTCATAGGTGGAGTGTCCACAGCGAAAAATACAATAAATTCGAGAAAATAATTCTAAGTGGTACCAGTCGACTGTAAAAATCATCAGTCGACTGTCCAGAATGAAATTTCAAGAAAAACTAGGGAACACAGCAGCCAGGTCGCGTCAGTCGACTGTAAAGTCACGCCGGTCGACTGTCGACCTACATTCTGCAGATTTTTGGTTGTGCACATTTCAACCGATATGTAGTTTTACTTTATGAAAACGATTTCTACAAAAAGCATATTTCTTATGTGATCAATTACAACTTGTAGGACATATAATAATCCACAAAACTAATTCAAAGTTACTTGAATTCATAAAAGTAGTGATTTGTTGATTTCTTTCGATTAAAACATAGATTGTGCATATAGTCAAAAATAGAGTTTCTAAAAAAATATATTATTCATTGAAATAGTTTCGTATTCAGATTCAAATCATATCAATACCAACATCTCAAAAGAAAATCCCCAATTTGGATTCATTTATGCAATCTCACTAAATTCTCAATTTTGATTCTCAAGACATGATTTCTTGATTCATGACTTTTCTTCCGAATTTCTCAAAACTGAATCACCATTTCAACTCACAACCACAATCAATGGATAACATCACCATATCAAATTTTTACTCAACCAATACTCAAAGTTATAAAAGTCTCATTTTTATTAGGTTTACGCATCAAGATCAATTCAACATCAAACCAAAAGAAAGTAGCCTACCCATGGTCTCTAATAGGACATTCATCAATCTTGAATTACCCACATACAATTTTATTCATAAACAACTAGGGTTTCACAAGATCCAATTTTCAACATCCATCCATCCAATTCATCATGTTCAAATTCATACTCAAACCCTAAACATGCTTTCTAGTAGATGAAATTCAACATCCATGATCAGTCAAAAAAATTATATCACTCGCATACAACATACACAAAACAAAGGAAAACAACCAAGTCACTCACCTCAATGAAGAAGTCCGCTCGAATTAATGGAGAACAAGCAAAGTCCTATTCTGCGAAATCCAAGATCCCCTCCTTAATTCTCCAAGAAACAATAAAAACTTTGTGTTGTGCAGCGAAAGACGGTTGCACTCCACTTCTTTTAAATAAGCCGGAATAGAAGATTTAGGGCTTTTAAATGCATTTGCAAAATAACCCCTTGAAAATATAACTTTACATAAATAGATCCCTATACTTGGAAACTTGATAAAACCAATTAAATTGAGATTTAAAAGCAAAATAAACACCTTATTTCCAGTCGGCACTGTTTGAAAAGTCCAGAAAATAGTTTTGCACTTTCATCCCTCAATATGACAATTTTACAAAAAGATCCTTCTTTTTCGTAATATTTGCAAATAGATCCAATTAATATCAGAAAAATCTAGAAAAATTATAAATAATCTCAAATAATAAATAATTAGTTTCCACAAAATAAATTTTTGCTTTTGAACTTCTCAAGAAGATATTTGCACGTGTAAAAAGATAAATCCCCAGAAAAATATTTATTAATCTCAAAAAATCATTTTAAATCATTTATAAATCCTCAAAATAACATTTAAAAATACGGGGTACTACATCACTCCCTCCTTAGAAGAGTTCTGTCCTCAGAACTATTGCTAATGGGGTCCAAAACAAGAATAAACAAGAAAATCGAAATCTCATAAATAAACCATAAATTTCAAAACATTCACATAGAAGGACATATCAAATAAAAGAAATACAACTCAATTCAATAGTACAATCATCCAAAGAAATACCATCACATAAATGAGATACAATCATATAAAAAGCTGAGGAAAATCCTTCTGCATGCGATCCTCTGGCTCCCAAGTAGCCTCCTCGAACTACTGATTCCTCCACAGCACCTTGACCATAGGTATCACTTTGCTCCTAAGAACTTTCTCCCTACAGTCGAAGACCTCCACAGGCTGTTCCTTGTAACATAAGTTCACCTGTAGACCTTCAAGAATCTTTACCAACTGATGACTGTGATCTGGCACATACTTTCTTAACAACGACACATGGAATACATCATGCACCTGTGCCAACTCCTCAGGAAGCTCCAACCTATATGCTGTCTTGCCAAACTGCTCTACGATCCTATATGGTCCGATATACCTTGCACCAACTTGCGTCCCTTACCAAACTTGATCACTCCTTTGGTCGGCGACACCTTGAGGAAAACTGCATCCCCAACCTCAAACTCCAAGTCCCTTCGTCGAGTATCAGCATAACTCTTCTGCCGACTCTGAGCCTCAACCAACCTCTTGCGAATCAGTTCAATCTGCTCTGACGTCTATTGCACGATCTCAGGACCAAACATCTGCCTATCGCCAACCTCGTACCAACAAATAGGTGTCCTACACCTCCGCCCGTACAAAGCCTCATACGGCGCCATCCCGATACTCGCATGGTAGCTGTTGTTATAAGCAAACTCAACCAATGGAAAGTATCTCTCCCAGCTACCACCAAAATCCATAACACAAGCCCTCAACATATCTTCCAGCACTCGATTCACCCTCTCAGTCTGACCATCAGTCTGTGGATGAAAAGCGATACTAAAATTAGTTTTGGTGCCCAAAGCTGCTTGTAGGCTCTTCCAAAACCTTGAGGTGAACCTTGCATCCCTGTCGGAAACAATCAACACTGGAACTCCATGAAGTCTCACAATCTCACCAATGTAAAACTCAGCCAATTTCTTCAACAACCAGGTAATCTTCATGGCTAGAAAGTGAGCTGACTTAGTCAAACGGTCCACAATAACCCAAACCGAGTCATTGCCCTTCGAACTCCTCGGCAAACCTGTGATGAAATCCATACTGATATTTTCCTATTTCGACTCCGGAATGGGCAACAGCTACAATAAACCTCCAGGTCTCTGATTTTCTGCTTTGATCTGCTAACAAGTCAGACACCTTACCACGAAATCTGCCACATCCCTCTTCATACCAGACCACCAAAAGTGCTATTTGATGTCCTTGTACATCTTCGTGCCTCCAGGCTGTACTGACAACAAGGTACTATGTGCTTCCTGCAAGATACTCTCTATCAAATCTGCATTATCCGGAACACACAACCTCTCACCCATCCAAAGAACTCCATCTTGGACACGAAACTCTGATAGCTTCCCTTCTGAAACCTGTTGCAGCATTTTCTGAATCTCTGAATCTGATCTCTGACTTTCCACAATCCTCTCTCTCAAGGAAGGCTACAGCCTCAACTGAGCCAAAGATGCACCCAAACCCTGCAGCACCACCTCGATACCTGCCTGATCAATCTCTACTGCCAACTCGCTTCGAATAGTGATCAAACTTGATAAACTACTCTTCCTGCTAAGTCCATCAGCTACCACATTTGCCTTGCCCGGATGATACTTGATCTCAGGACGAATGTCTTCCAATACTTCCAACCACCTTCTCTGCCGAAGATTTAGATCCTTCTGTTGATAAATGTACTTCAGGCTCTTGTGGTCAATGTACATATTGACCTTCTCACCATAAACATAATGCCTCCACTGCTTTAAGGCAAAAATAATAGTTGCTAGCTCCAAATCATGCGTCGGATAATTCTTCATATGCGGATGCAATTGCCTCGAACCGTAAGCAATAACCTTGCCTTCTTGCATCAAGACACAACCCAAACCTATGAGAGATGCATCACTGAAGATATCATAATCCTTCCCAGCTTGTGGCAAAGCTAAGATAGGTGCAGTAGGCAACCTCTCCTTTAACTCAAGGAAGCTCGCCTCACACTTATCAGTCCATGAAAATACCATATTCTTCCAGGTCAAACCTGTCAAAGGAACTGCAATCTGAGAATAACCCTGGATGAATCTCCTGTAGTAACCAGCCAAACCCAAGAAACTCCTGACTTCCTTCACAGACATTGGCCTGGGCCAATCCTTTACTGCTTCAACCTTCTGAGGATCAGTGGTCACTCCCTCCTTAGAAAGGATATGACCAAGGAAAGCTACTTTAAACTTCCAAAACTCACACTTCGATAACTTGGTATACAAGCTATGCTCCTGCAATTTTTGTAATACCGCTGTCAAGTGCACAGAATGCTCCTCCTCCGACTTCGAATATACCAAAATATCGTCGATGAAAACCACTACGAAGGAGTCAATAAATGGCCTCAAAACCCGATTCATCATATCCATGAACACTGCTGGCGCATTCGTCAACCCAAACGGCATCACCAAAAACTCGTAGAGCCCATAACGAGTCCTGAAAGCTGTCTTACTCACATCTTCCTCCTTGACTCGAACCTGATGATACCCTGATCTTAAATCAATCTTTGAAAATACAGCTGCTCCCTGAAGCCTGTCGAACAAATCATCAATCCGCGGAAGTGGATACTTTTTCTGAATAGTCACCCTATTCAACTCCCGGTAGTTAATGCACATCCTCATTGACCCATCCTTCTTCTTGACTAACAACAGTGGTGCACCCCACGGTGAGGAACTCGGCTTAACAAGCCCCTTGTTCAACAACTCCTCATTCTGCTTCTTCACTTCGTCTTGCTCTACAGGTGCCATCCTGTACGGAGCCTTAGAAATCGGAGCACTCCCCGAATGAATATGAATGCAAAACTCCACTTCTCTCTACTGCGGTAATCCTGGAAAAACTTCCAAGAACACCTTAGGAAATTCTCTGACAACCGGAATGCCTTTGACTTCATCTGGAATCACCATCTTGGGTACCATTGCAGCCACCTTCGGAATCTTCTTCTTCCCTTAAAAAGTCACTGCGGGACCACCTGGTGCTTTCACTAACACCTCTTTCTGCTTGCATTCAATTGTGGCATCGTATATTGCCATCCAATCAATTACGATCACGTCCACTCCTAAGACTTGCAGCTCAATCAGATCAATGCCGAATAATCTTCTGCCAATCTTGATATCACAGCCCTCGTAATATCGATCAGCAATCAATTCTTCACCTGACGGCGTTGCCACTAACAAAATCTTGCATGGAAACAACTTAGGCTTCACACCTAAAACCTTTGCAAAATTGGGCGACACAAAAGTATGCGAAGATCCAGTATCAAATAAAACCTTTGCCTTTATTCCATTAACCAAAACAATTCCCGTTACATGAAGAATGATACTCAATCTCCAATTATTCTCAAATAAAGGTTTTACTTATTACATTGATTAAAAAAATAAAATCAAAATGCTTGCATACCCTAGATCATATCTTTCGAGTTACTCGCATCCTCCTCAGTTAATGCGAACACTCGCCCTTGTCTCTGGAATTTACTTCCACCTGGACCATCCTTTCTCAACTGTGGACAATGAGGCTTAGAATGTCCCGCCTGCCCACACTGGAAACAAGTCTGCTTCGCCAACTTAGGACACGCTGACCTGTAATGACCTGCCTCCTTACAGTAATAACAAGTCACATTCTGAGTTGCAGGTGCCTTCTGCACTGAACCACTGAACTTGACTTGCTTCGCTGGGAATCCCTTCCCACTCTGACCTAATGCTGGCCTTTTATTCATGTTCCAGGTCTCTTGCTTCTTCTAGAACTGGTCCATGTCTTCCTTGTCATAGCTGTTCTCATCGAACCTCCTTATGCCCAACAGAATCATTCTCGACCTCAAGTTTGGCCTCAAGCCCTGCTCAAACTTCTTGGCCTTCTTCGCCTCATCAACTATCAGCTCCGGTGCATACCTCGGCAGCTGAGCAAACTTAGTCTCATACTCTCGCGCGGTCAGGCTGCCCTGCTGTAGATTTAAGAATTCTATCGTCTTCTTCTCCTGAATATCCAGGGGAAAGAAACGATCCCTGAATTCTTCCAGAAAAGCCTCCCAAGTCATTTGCTGGTCCCCCAACGTCCTCTTTACCATTTGCCACCAAACACCAGCGTCCTTTTTCCAATTGCATAGTGTCCAACTTCCTCTTATTGGCTGTCGGAGTTTCCGAGACAACGAAGATTGTCTCCATCCGCCTAATCCAATCATCAGCCTCGTTTGGATCAGATTGCCCCTCAAACACTGGCGGTCTCATCCTCTTGAAGGACTCAATCTGCTTGATGGGATCGGCATTGACAAATACTGGTCCAACCTAATGATTCTGATTCTGGTTCTGATTCTGCGCCAAATTAGCTCCCATTAGTGCATTTAAAGTCTGATAGACCCTGGCAAATTCGGCCTCGAGATAACTCCCGTTCCTTGGGAACTTCCAGCCCCATCACCATGTACCATTCCTAGTTCTGGGTCCAACCATTCTGAATACTGCAAAATGAGGGAAAGTTTAGAGTACCACAACACAATTCATATTCACATCAATACCCCTGGGCAAAACCTCAACTACACCCCAAAAGTAAAACATCATGTTTCAGTTCTATGTGATACTCACTCTCTAATGTCCACACCTTGGTACTCACACTCTAGTGTCCACACCTAGGTTATTTTTATACCATGTTTATTATTAATATTGAAGCATGCTCTGATACCAATCTCTGTAGAGCCTCGAATTTCTAATATGAGATCTTAGAAATACGTGGCACAATTCCCAGCATCAACTTCAATGTAACAGCAAACACAGTCCAAAAACACAGATAATTTTTTTATATTTCAACTTTCATTATAATAATCATTTACATAGCACAGCGGAATACAATACACCTTTAATCAAAATTCTCTTTTCTTTACGACACTTTCTTTTACAAATTACATAAGTCACTGCATCAATTGAACTCAAGCATCCAAATCCGAGACTTAAGAAATCACCTGTAAAATATGAGGCTAGAGATAACCCTAACCTCCAAAACTAAAGGGGTTAGCCAAACGGTGTGAGTGACATAAAACAAACAACATAAGTAAAGCATAGATTCATAAACAACAGGAAATAAACAGAAGTAAGTGAAAATAGAGAAATCACGAAATGTGAAAACACAACAAGTGAAACTAGATTAAGAGTCAAGTGTAGAAAACAGGATAACACATGCACGAAACCAAATCAAGAAAACACAATTCTATATGCTGACTCTCTAATGCGTACTTGTCAGAGTCTATGCATCCCACTCTACATAGGTCTGGTGCAAGCCCTTAACGTCTCCACATTGTAGGGTTTAATCCCTCGCTATGCTACTAATCCTAACAAGATGACTGCTACGAGATAAAGATAAACTGTGAGTATTAGTCCATGCCCCGATAATTCTGGAGGTCAATCTCTATCCACAGATAATTCCGGAGACTATTTCACTCACACCTGGGAGTCTTCGAGAATATCCCACACCGCAAGCGATGACACCTCATCACACGAATACCACATGTTCGTCGCCTCGACCCCGATAATTCTGGAGATCAATCCCACACCACAGGTAACTCCGGAGACTATTTCACTCATACCTGGATAATTCCCAGAATTATTCCACACTGCAAGCCATACTGAGGTCCATAACCCATGTTCTCGTTCATCATATCACCACTAGTGCCTGTCCTTATCATTTTTAGGTTATTTAATTACTTTATGAATCTCCTAGAGTTGGTGTACCCTACCAGACTTAACTTAACAACTGATCAACTAAAATGCCTCAACAGGTACAAATATAAATATCTCAACTGCCGGTATACTAGGGTCATACACACCCTCTAGAGACTCACACTCAAATATCTAAACCAACCTTCCAACATAAATTGCTCAGTTAACATCTTGAAAATGTATGTTCAGTAGAAGATAAAGTATAGAATAGTAAGTTACAGATTAAAGACATTTAAAGAATAAATTATTTAAAAGAACATTTAAATATGTATAAATATATCAGTATCAGTCGACTACAAAAAACATCGGTTGACTGTCCAGAGAGAAAATCTAGTAGCTTTGAGAAAATAATTCTAATTATTATATGTCGACTATCAAAGGGTCATAGGTCTACTGTCCAGAGAAAATTCAATATCTTTAAGAAAATAATTCTAAGTATAGAAGTCGACTTTAAAGGTTCATAGGTCGACTATCCAGAGCGAAAAATGCAATAACTTCGAGAAAATAATTCTAAGTGGTACCAGTCGACTGTAAAAATCATCAGTCGACTGTCCAGAACGAAATTTCAAGAAAAACTAGAGAACACAGTAGCCAGGTCACGTCAGTTGACTGTAAAGTCACGCCGGTTGACTGTCGACCTACAGTTTGCAGATTTTTGGTTGTGCACATTTCAACCGATATATAGTTTTACTTTATAAAAACAATTTCTACAAAAAGCATATTTCTTATATGATCAATTACAACTTGTAGGACATATAATAACCCACAAAACTAATTCAAAGTTACTTGAATTCATAAAAGTAGTGATTTGTTGATTTCTTTCGATTAAAACATAGATTGTGCATATAGTCAAAAATAGAGTTACTAAAAAAATCTATTATTCATTGAAATAGCTTCGTCTTCAGATCCAAATCATATCAATACCAAAATCTCAAAAGAAAATCCCTAATTTGGATTCATTTCTACAATCTCACTAAATTCTCAATTTTGATTCTCAAGACATGATTTCTTGGTTCATGACTTTTCTTCCGAATTTCTCAAAACTGAATCACCATTTCAACTCACAACCACAATCAATGGATAACATCACAATATCAAATTTTTACTCAACCAATAACTCAAAGTAATAAAAGTCTCATTTTTATTAGGTTTACGCATCAAGATCAATTCAACATCAAACCAAAAGAAAATAGCCTACTCATGGTCTCTAATAGGACATTCATCAATCTCGAATTACCCACATACAATTTTATTCATAAACAACTAGGGTTTTACAAGATCCAATTTTCATCATCCATCCATCCAATTCATCATGTTCAAATTCATACTCAAACCCTAAACATGCTTCTAGTAGATGAAATTCAACATCCAAGATCAGTCAAAACATTTATATCACTCGCATACAACATACACAAAACAAAGGAAAACAACCAAGTCACTCACCTCAATGAAGAAGTCCGCCCGAATTAATGGAGAACAAGCAAAGTCCTGTTCTGCGAAATCCAAGATCCCCTCCTTAATTCTCCAAGAAAAAATAAAACCTTTGTGTTGTGAAGCGAAAGACAGCTGCACTCCACTTCTTTTAAATAAGCCGGAATAGAAGATTTAGGGTTTTTAAACACATTTGCAAAATAACCCCTTGAAAATATAACTTTACATAAATAGATCCCTATACTTGGAAACTTGATAAAACCAATTAAATTGATATTTAAAAGAAAAATAAACACCTTATTTCCAGCCAGCACTATTTGAGAAGTCCAGAAAATATTTTTGCACTTTCATCCCTCAAAATGACAATTTTGCAAAAAGATCCTTCTTTTTCGTAATATTTGCAAATAGATCCAATTAATATCAGAAAAATCTAGAAAAATTATAAATAATCCCAAATAATAAATAATGACTTTCCAAAAAATAAGTTTTGTCTTTTGAACTTTTCAAGAAGAAATTTGCACGTGTTTCGCACGTGTAAAAAGATAAATCTCCAGAAAAATATTTGTTAATCTCAACAAATCATTTTAATTCATTTATAAATCCTCAAAATAATATTTAAAAATATGGGGCAATACAATCTTGGTGGCACTCCTATCCAGATCGGCGGTCCTTGCGGTGGACCCCTTCATTGGGTCCACAACCTCTCACACACTTACTTTTGTTTAGGTGTAGATCACATCCAATGGTGTGTAATTTCATTGTGGATGGTCGAGACATAAGTTTTGAGATGTCTCCCTAAATAAGTTAGCTAGGGTGACATCCTGACCCCCTTATTCTCATTTTGTTATTTTTATTTTAAATGAGAAATAATATGTTGTAAAGAAAGTATATTTTTATTCGAGAATCAGGGGGCTAGGGTGTCACCCTAGCTAACTTAGCTAGTGAACATCTCTAAATTTATTCTCAAGCCCATTTCAAAACTATTTTTTTTACAAAATTCAAATGAATTCGACAATTCTAACCGCTCATAATGAAACCTAAAAATGAAGTAATTCTAGACCTTTTATAAAATATTAATTTTTCGATTACATAAGAAACAATTAGAACCCATCAAATTCTTTTAAAATTTTGTATACACATACTTTTTAAGACGTACATCACATTTAACGGTGGTGATTTTCAATTTGAAAACTGACATATAAATTTTCGGATGTCGCCCTAAGCGTGACATTCTAATCCCAGCGTATTCTCTTTTTATACAAGTTTTAATTAACTGATAAAGTTAACAGAGATATTGGGAAAATGTTTAATTGGATTGATTATAATTGAGTACAATGTCTCCTATACATAGTAGTAAAGCAGATACTAAACTAATACATATTCCGATATAGGACTAAATATCTAATATAATATCTAACATCCCCTCTCAAACTCACGGTGGGTCGAATAATGTGAGTTTGCCCACCAAGTATCGAAATTTCTGAAAAGTGTGAGATTTGGTGTAGAAGTCTGTTGTTTGCTGTGAAGAAGTTACAGAATGAAGTGAAATGGCCCCTGCTTCAAAACACTCACAAACTCAATCTCTATGTGCTTCGTCTGCTCATGAAAGATCGGGTTGCTTGCAATATAAAATGCACTCTGGTTATCACAATGAAGAGGAGTAGCTCTTGTAAGAGTGACATTCATATCTAATAACATCTAATGAACATGAACAATCTCTTTAGTAGTAGCTGCCATCACTTGTTGGATCCTGTAGGCTAAGCAACAAACACTAGAGGGGGGGTGAATAGTGTTTATAATAATAAATTGCGGAATAAGAAATTTCTCTCGGCACAGTCGACTCAGTGGGGAACCAGTCGACTGATATAGCCAAAATCAAAATAAATTTAACCTCTCGAAACAGTCGACTGATAGATAATACAGGCGACTGATGAGACAAAGAGAATAACTAATACGAGACTGATCAGTCGACTGATACGAAGCTGAGTCGACTGGTCAGACTAGTTTTGCAGAGTATAATTGATCAAAAGTAAATGCAATCACAAGACAACCAATCACAGAGTACACCAGATATATCCTGGTTCGGTCCTCCCGACCTACATCCAGTCCCCAAGCAACCCACTTGAGATTTCCACTATTCTTGAAAAATAAATACAAGAATACCCTACGGCGTTCAAGACAACAACCTTGTCTAACCCGTAGTCCTTTCTCTCAACCAGAGAAAGCAGACCCACTCTTCAACCAAGAGTGAAAAGACACCGACTCTACAACCAAGAGTCAAAAACACTCTCCAACCGAGAGCAAGAGTACAAGAGGAATTTTACAATCAACCTATAGCCTTGTTGTGGTATGTGTTGATGCACGTGGCTAAAACAATAGGTTGACTTCTATACTCAGTCCAAAGCGAATTCAATGCTATACTGGACTGAGTGTAGAGAACCAAAGTATGTGAACTTGAAAGCTTTTGTTCTTCACAGAAAATCACTTAGATTTTTCTCAAGAGTGCTCGGGTGTTTTATGTCAGAAAATCAAGTAGTCAAGTGAATCAAGTAAGTGTTTCTGTTTGAGAAGAAACTCTATATAAAGAGTTTTGTACTTCTGAACATTGGAAAGCAGTTACATAACTGTCATCCAACGGATCAAACCGTTTAAATTTGAAAAAGTTCGTTTTTGAAAATCAGAAAACGGTCAAAAAGCTCTCGATCAGTCGACTGGGTTGCCATATAAGTCGACTGATCAGAGTTTGAATAATTTTAAACAGTTTCGTACTTATCAGTCGACTGGCATAGGCTTAAGTCGACTGGTACTTAAAAGCTAAAATTCTTCAAACTGTTTTGACTTATTTTGGGGGTTTTTTAGAGACACACAATATGAAATTGTTAAGTGTGTGTGTGTGTGTGTTGACAAGGCTTTACATCAGACTAAAGACTCAAAAGGAAGTACACTACAATTTTTACAAGACACAACAATATAGCATATTTAATCTTGAGTCTTGAGTTGAATTGAGTCTTTGATCCTTGCTTTGAGTAAAGTCTTGATCCTTGTCTTGAGCTGTATCCTTGAGAGCTTGTGCATTTGTTCAGCTAGAATTGTCTTTTGATATGTACACTGCATTGTTAGCTGTATAATATAAACACATGTTGCACTGTGTTGTGATCATCAAAATCAAGAATCAACATTCTCCCCCTTTTTGATGATGACAACACAATAGCTGATATTAACAGATAATATGTATATAGGCACAGTAAGGATATGCTCCCCCTATTAAAAACACAGAAATGCATTTTCTTAAAACAAGTATCAGTCGACTGTTTCAACTGGCAGGCGACTGAGCAAACAGTTTATATATAAAAAAAAAAATTAAGTACAGATACAGTAGCAGAAGTTTAGTAGCAGTCGACTGAAATCTTTGAAGCAGTCGACTGACCAGAGAATTTCAACAGCCAAGAATAACACAGATAATAAGATAATATAAGCAAGCATAAACATAAACTCAGAGATCTCTCCCCCTTTGTAATCATCAAAAAGCACATAATAACCATCTTGTTCATAGAAAAGAGACTAAATAGAAAGTTGCATACATAAATAAGTCCATGAAAGAGTACATATAAAAATAATAAAAATCTTCAATCGTCTTCATCCGAGTCTTCATCGCCATCATGAGAAGGAGGATGAAATTGAGAGGTGAAGAGATTGGTGAGGTTGTCAATCTTGGAATCAATGTGGTGGAGTTGGGAATCAAAGGAATCAAGTCTGGAATCAAGGGCGTGAATATGTGTATCCACAGTCTGTGAATGTTTCATAAGGTAGTTGACACATTCATACATGGTACGTGGATCATCATAGTTGGCGTTGGGAAGAGATGAACTAGAAGAAGCAGAAGGTCTAGCAGAAGAACCTAAAGGAGCTTGGGTCATAGGAGGAGATCGAGGGGGTGATCGAGTAGGGGCATCAATGAGTTTCATGCGTGCCAAACTAGCACGATCGAAACAATCATATCGAGAGACACATTGTGTCTCAGACTCAAGATCAATTCCAAAAGAGAGAAAGACTCTAGTAAGGAAACCTCCAAAGGGTAGAAAATGAGTGTGGTCTTGAGAAAGTTTGGAAAATATAACTTGACCCCAATCAATAGCTATTCTACCAAAAATTGCATAAATAGCTTTTTGTAATTCAATAGAATATTGATCATAACTTCCCTTTTTAGGAAGGATGTTATAAGCTAATATTCTACCGACAAGCTTTGCAATTGGTTTTAGATTTATACTAGTCATAGAAAGTTGAGAATTTGGTATGAGAATTCTAGATAATATTGAGGCATCATCTAGAATTACATCATCAAGATGCAGTCCACCATCATCTATACCCAACATAGCATTAATCCTAGTCGGTGTTAAAGTCATTTTTTGATTTTTCACAGACGACCGGATTAAAACTTCCCCATTTGGTTTTTGAACAATTTTCATATTTGTATAAAACAAATATATGAGTTGTGGGTAGTAATTGGGTTGGTTGGAAAGAGATAGGAATTCATAAAGGCTGCAGTTTTGAAAGAGAGGAGTAAGATTAAAACGATCTAAATCATTAAAATTGACAAATCTTCCAGGGAAGATTTGAATGGTGCAAAATAGATACCAACGATCAAGAAGATCGGGGCTCAAAAGGTATTGAGTGTACTCCTGTGAAGAGGATGTACTCTCGTGAGTGCGTTTTGATCTTTTGGGAGCCATTAGGGTTTTGAAAAGAGAACAAGAAGAGAAGATGTTACCAAATTGAAGAGAGATAGATACACAAACAGCAGTCGACTTGTCGGATTAGAGCCTCTTCTTCTTCTTCTTGCGTTAGGGTTTCCAAATTGGGGGTAAAAGTGAAAAAGAGATCGGTAAGAAAGAGGGGCAGGTAAAGGGGTTTTTAACAGAGAAAGGACGGCTCAGATTAAAGGGAAATGAAATCAACGGTCAGATAGGGTTGTCACGGGTGAGATAGAGAAAAGCTTTTATCTCAAAAGTTGTGATGAAAAGTCGCTGAAGACAGATTGATCTCGCGACAGTCGACTGGTAGGATATATCAGTCGACTGAGTCGAGAAGAAAGTAACATCTTATATCTGCTGACCAGTCGACTGGATTGATAATCAGTCGACTTAGTCGAGAACAAAATATGTATATATAACAATTCAATATAGTCGACTGATTCAAAACATAGTCGACTTAACAGAGTGATTTTCAACAAATATCAATAAAATCACAAATTCCAAGTTCTCTTCTTAACTTGATAAAAGTTTCTTCTTTAAGGGGCTTGGTAAATATATCTGCTACTTGTTGATCAGTAGAGATAAATTCTAAAGATATATCTCCTTTTAAAACATGATCACGTAGAAAATGATGTCGAATATCAATATGTTTCGTACGTGAATGTTGAATCGGATTTTTAGATAGATTAATTGCACTGGTATTATCACACATAATTGAGGGTTTCTCAAATGAAATACCATAATCTAACAAAGTTTGTTTCATCCATAAAATTTGAGCGCATGCTAAACTTGCAGCAATATATTCAGCTTCTGTGGTTGATAGGGATACAGAATTTTGCTTTTTACTGCACCAAGATACTAGGGAATGTCCCAAAAAGTGACATGTACCACTAGTACTCTTGCGATCAGTTTTACTTCCAGCAAAATCGGCATCGCTATAAGACAAAAGTTGAAAAATATCGGTGCGTGGATAAAATAAACCATATTCAGATGTGCCTTTAATATATCTTAAAATTCGTTTCACTGCTTTTAAATGAGATTCTTTAGGACTAGATTGATATCTAGCACATAAACATACGCTGAACATAATGTCTGGTCTACTTGCAGTAATATATAAGAGTGAACCAATCATACCTCGATAGAGTTTTTGATCAACACTCTTACCTAACAAATCTTTGTCAAGAGTAGTAGTAGTAGCCATAGGTGTGGATTTACTACTAGTACTATCCATGTGAAAACGTTTGAGTAATTCCTTTGCATATTTGCCTTGATTGATAAATATGCCATTTGAAGATTGTTTAATTTGCAATCCAAGGAAATAATTGAGTTCACCCATGTGACTCATCTCAAATTCATTTTTCATGGTATTAGCAAATTCTTGACATAGATTATTATTAGTAGAACCAAAAATTATATCATCAACATATATTTGTATGATTAAGATATCATTCTTAACTCTTTTGATAAACAAAGTTGTGTCTACTTTACCTATTTCAAATCCTGTTTCTAAAAGAAAAGTTTTCAGACGATCATACCAAGCACGAGGTGCTTGTTTAAGACCGTATAAAGCCTTTTTCAATTTATAAACATGATCTGGAAATTGTTCATGTTCAAAACCTGGTGGTTGTTTAACATAAACATTTTCCTTAATGAACCCATTAAGAAAGGCACTTTTCACATCCATTTGATAAAGTATAAAATTCATAAAACAAGCAAAAGATAATAAAATACGAATAGATTCTAGTCTAGCAACAGGAGCATATGTTTCATCAAAATCTATACCTTCTTCTTGATTATATCCTTGGGCAACTAATCTAGCCTTGTTCCTTACAACTTGTCCTGATTCATCTAACTTATTCTTGAATACCCATTTGGTACCAATGATAGTCTGATCAGGAGGTCTAGGAACTAAATCCCATACATCATTTCTTATAAATTGGTTTAGTTCATCTTGCATGGCATTCACCCAATATTCATTCTCACAAGCTTCTTGTATATTCTTTGGTTCAAAATCTGACAAGAATGCTGTATGAGAGATCATATTAATATGTGAACGTGTCTGAATACCATGGGAGATGTCACCAATTATTAAGTCATGAGGATGATCTTTAACTTCAACAAATGACTTTGGTAAAGTTGAAGATATCACAATCGGATCAGTCGACTTGACTTGTTCTTCAGTCGACTGGTTTAAGTCAGTCGACTTGGAGACTTTATCAGTCGACTTATCAGATAGATTAGTTTGTTCTAAGGATGTAATCACATTATCTAAAGGTGATAAATCAGTTTCATCATCCTTATTTAATGTTGATGAAGGTAAGGATTCATCGAATGTAACATGCATTGATTCTTCAATGGTCATAGTAGACTTATTGAAAATTCTATATGCTTTACTCCTATTTGAGTATCCTAAAAAGATACCCTCATTAGATCTAGGATCAAATTTATCTAAATTATCTTTTGTGTTTAGAATAAAACACTTACAACCAAATGTTTTAAAATAAGAGACTTTAGGAATTTTATTAAAAAATAACTCGTAACAAGTCTTCTTTAGTTTAGGTCTTAGAAGAATTCTATTCAAAACATAACAAGCTGTAGCAACAGCTTCAGCCCAAAAATGCTTTGGTAGATTGCTTTCAACAAGCATAGTACGTGCGCATTCTTGCAAAGTCCTATTCTTTCTTTCAACCACACCATTTTGTGGTGAAGCTCTAGGAAATGCAAATGAATGTGTTATACCATTCTTGTTGCAATATTCTGTAAATGTTTCATTTTCAAATTCTCCACCATGATCACTTCTAATAGTGACTATGGTTAGAGATCTTTGATTTTGAACACGTTTACAAAAATGTGTAAATTCTTCAAAAGCATCATTTTTATGTTTTAAAAAGAATGTCCAAGTAAATCTTGAAAAATCATCTACTAAAACAAACACATATCTACTTTTATTTAAAGAGGCAACTCTAGTAGGACCAAATAAGTCCATATGGATTAATTCAAGTGGCCTACTTGTAGAGATTACATCTTTTGTTTTAAAAGTGGATTTGATTTGTTTTCCTAGTTGACATGCATCACATAACTTATCCTTTTTAAAGGATAATTTTGGCAGTCCTTTAACTAGGTTATATTTAGATAATTTTGAGAGATTTTTCATGTTCACATGTCCAAATCTTCTATGCCATAACCAAGATTCATTGTTAGAGGCTATCAAACAAAAATCATTTGAAAAATCAATTGCATTCAAACATAATTCATAAATATTGTTTTTGCGACAACCTTGAAAAATAACATTTTCCATAGTAGAATCATAAGTTAAGCATGCATCTTTTTCAAAGACTATTTTATAACCTTTATCACACAATTGACTAATACTTAAGAGATTATGCTTTAAACCATTAACTAATAGCACATTTTCTATAATAGGGTTAGATATTTTACCGACCATGCCAATACCGATGACTTTGCCTTTGTTGTTATCTCCAAAGGTGACGGTTCCTCCATCTATATTCTGAATGGTGGATAGTAAGTTGGCATGCCCTGTCATGTGTTTTGAACATCCGCTGTCTAATATCCAGCGTTCTTTCTTGGGTACCTATAAAACATTTGAGGTAAATATGGTACCCTTTTTATTGGGTCCAAAACATATTAGTTTGGGGGAAACCAAACCCATGAAGAGTTTGATCTTCCTCCATAAGCAGGAATATAATTGGTAGAAGTACATACATTCAGCATATAAGAATTGATATAAGCAATTCTATCATTCTGATTAATATTGACTGGAACCCATACTAGTTTGTTCTGTCCAGTCGACTTATTAGTGTTTATCAGTCGACTGTTGGTATGTATCAGTCGACTGGTAGATGTACTAGGTCGACTTATAAGCGGTTTTGATCTCGTGAAATGAGATCCACTTTCTCTGGACAGGCGACTGGTTTTATGGTTCAGTCGACTTAACCGAACGTTAGTATCACTTTTATCACTAAATTTAACAACCTGTGGTTTTGCAAAGAAATCATATAACTTGTGTGTAACACTAGAAATAGATGCTGACTTAGTCTTACTAGTGTTTAAAACAAGAGATTTTTTTATAGAAGATTTCTTAAAACCAAGTCCAAATTTATGACTAGATGCAACTTGATGATGAAGCATATCATTTAAATTCTCTTTGCCTTTGTTAAACTTAGATACATTCTTTGAAATCTCTTCATAATTCTTTTTGAGAATTTCAAGATCAGTATCTAGACTTGCAAGACGAGAATTTAAGGATTTTACTTCCTTATCAAGGTTAAGATTTTCTTGATTAAGTGTTTGATTCACTTTCTCAAGATTCTTAACTCTAATCTTTTCTTTCTTTAATTCTTGGAATATTTCATTAAATGCATCAAGAAGATCTTCAGAATCATAATCATTACTTACATGTTCTTGTGCAGCCATAAAGCATACATTTGCCACTTCGTTATTTTCATCCGTTTCTTCTTCGGAAGATGAATCGCTATCATCCCATGTGACTTGATACGCCTTTTTGTTCTTGGCAAATTTGTTCTTTGAATATTTGTCTTTCTTGAAGTTGGATGTTTTTCCCTTGTTCTTTGCATTTTCTAAGGGACAGTCCTTCTTCATGTGACCTATCTTATTGCACCTGAAACATGTAGGAGGGTCATTAGAATCTTTACTCTTAGAATGAAACTTACCCTTCTTTAAGAACTTCTTGAATCTCCGAGTGAACATTGCTATTTCTTCTTCATCTTCTTCCTCATCTTCTGAGTCAGTCATTGCTTTAAAAGCCAATGATTTCTTCTTTGTTTGGTGTGATTCAGTATCTTTCTTTCGATCTTCAAGTTGAACCTCATATGCCATGAGATTACCAACAAGATTCTCGAGAGTAAGTGTTGACAAGTCATTTGCCTCTTCTATTGCTGTGGTTTTCTTTTCCCATTCTGGAGTGAGTGCTCGTAGTACTTTTCTGACCATCTCTGCTTGAGTATAAGTCTTTCCAAGCGCCACAAGAGAGTTGGTAATGTCTGTGAATCTTGTAATCATTTCAGATACAGTCTCATTTTCCTTCATTCTGAACATTTCAAACCTGTGGACAAGAACAGAAATTTTAGATTCTTTTACTTTATTCGTTCCTTCATGTGTTACCTCGAGTGTATGCCAAATTTGATATGCGGTTGTAGCATTGGATACACGGTTGAATTCTTCCTTCGTCAGTGCACAGAATAAAGCATTCATTGCTTTGGCATTCTTCATAGTCTGACTCTTTTGATCATCATTCCATTGTGCATATGGAATGGTAGGAGCAGTATGTTCCGTCTCTGTCATTTGCCATATCTCGTAGTTGATTGATTGGAGATAGATTCGCATTCGGCACTTCCAATAGTTATAGTTTGTTCCATCAAATAGTGGTGGTCGTTGTGTAGATTGTCCTTCATGGTACTGATTAGTATTTGATGTAGTTGCCATTGCCTGTAACCTTGCTTTGATACCAAGTGTTGGATCCTGTAGGCTAAGCAACAAACACTAGAGGGGGGGTGAATAGTGTTTATAATAATAAATTGCGGAATAAGAAATTTCTCTCGGCACAGTCGACTCAGTGGGGAACCAGTCGACTGATATAGCCAAAATCAAAATAAATTTAACCTCTCGAAACAGTCGACTGATAGATAATACAGGCGACTGATGAGACAAAGAGAATAACTAATACGAGACTGATCAGTCGACTGATACGAAGCTGAGTCGACTGGTCAGACTAGTTTTGCAGAGTATAATTGATCAAAAGTAAATGCAATCACAAGACAACCAATCACAGAGTACACCAGATATATCCTGGTTCGGTCCTCCCGACCTACATCCAGTCCCCAAGCAACCCACTTGAGATTTCCACTATTCTTGAAAAATAAATACAAGAATACCCTACGGCGTTCAAGACAACAACCTTGTCTAACCCGTAGTCCTTTCTCTCAACCAGAGAAAGCAGACCCACTCTTCAACCAAGAGTGAAAAGACACCGACTCTACAACCAAGAGTCAAAAACACTCTCCAACCGAGAGCAAGAGTACAAGAGGAATTTTACAATCAACCTATAGCCTTGTTGTGGTATGTGTTGATGCACGTGGCTAAAACAATAGGTTGACTTCTATACTCAGTCCAAAGCGAATTCAATGCTATACTGGACTGAGTGTAGAGAACCAAAGTATGTGAACTTGAAAGCTTTTGTTCTTCACAGAAAATCACTTAGATTTTTCTCAAGAGTGCTCGGGTGTTTTATGTCAGAAAATCAAGTAGTCAAGTGAATCAAGTAAGTGTTTCTGTTTGAGAAGAAACTCTATATAAAGAGTTTTGTACTTCTGAACGTTGGAAAGCAGTTACATAACTGTCATCCAACGGATCAAACCGTTTAAATTTGAAAAAGTTCATTTTTGAAAATCAGAAAACGGTCAAAAAGCTCTCGATCAGTCGACTGGGTTGCCATATAAGTCGACTGATCAGAGTTTGAATAATTTTAAACAGTTTCGTACTTATCAGTCGACTGGCATAGGCTTAAGTCGACTGGTACTTAAAAGCTAAAATTCTTCAAACTGTTTTGACTTATTTTGGGGGTTTTTTAGAGACACACAATATGAAATTGTTAAGTGTGTGTGTGTGTGTGTTGACAAGGCTTTACATCAGACTAAAGACTCAAAAGGAAGTACACTACAATTTTTACAAGACACAACAATATAGCATATTTAATCTTGAGTCTTGAGTTGAATTGAGTCTTTGATCCTTGCTTTGAGTAAAGTCTTGATCCTTGTCTTGAGCTGTATCCTTGAGAGCTTGTGCATTTGTTCAGCTAGAATTGTCTTTTGATATGTACACTGCATTGTTAGCTGTATAATATAAACACATGTTGCACTGTGTTGTGATCATCAAAATCAAGAATCAACATCACTCTGTACTCAGCTTCTCTGGAAGAGGAGTAGCTATTGTCCGGGGAGGCAGTTGAGGGAGCCGGGGAATTCAGAAAACTAGTATCCTCAGGAGAGGACATATAGTAAGGAGAGTCTTTTACAAAAGAGACATGTCGAGAAATATGGACACGACTCGTTAAGGAATCAAAACAACGATATCCTTTGTGCTCAAAACTGATACCTAGGTGAACTCACTTAGCAGTATGGGCGGCCAGCTTCGTACGCTCACTGGGAGGGAGAAGGACGTAACAGGTGCACCCAAAGGTACGAAGCATACTATAGTACGGTGGTGAGTGATGAAGAGCCTCATAAGGTGTTGTACCAGATATGGTAGATGAGAGAGTGATGTTAATGAGTCTGACAGAAGTCATGACAACTTCAACCAAGAAAAGACGAGGAACATAATAGGAGAGTAAAAGAGTGTGAGTCGTCTCAAGAATGTGACGATGCTTGTGTTCAGTTACACCATTTTGCTCATGTGTGTGAGGACATGACTGCTGAAAAAGTGTGTCGTGAGACTGAAGGATTGATCTCATAGTAGTGAAAGTGTACTCACGAGCATTGTCGGAGTGAAAAATCTTGATGCGCACACCGAACTGAGTGTGAATAATGATCGTAAAGAATTGGTAAACGTTAGAAATCTCATATCGTTAGTGCATAAGAAAAACCCATGTATATCGAATAAAGTTATCTATGAAGGCAAAATAATTGAGATAGTCTTTGTTAGAAGGTACCAGAGAGGGTCCCCAAATGTCAGAGTGAACATGTTGAAAAGGATGCTGCTTTTGTTATTAAAAGAGAGTGTTATGTGTTTGGCCAACTGACAACACTGACAAACAGACAAGCTTGTAAAAGAGAGATGTCCAAGGGCACCACTACGGGTTAAAGTCTTGAGACGAGACTCACTAACATGATCTAAATGTCTGTGCCACAGTTCAACATCAGAGGACACAACACTAACAAAACTAAGATAAGATTTATGTGCATGTAGAAAATCAAGATGATATAGACGACCCTGGCTACTAGCACGCTCAAACTCATGTACAGTGTGTGAATCTGTAATAGAATAACCTAAAGAATCGAATGTTATGATAAGACCACTATCGCATAGAGCACTAATGGAAATAAGGTTCATAGAAAAATGAAATGCATAAAGAACATAAAGCAATGTGAGAGTGGGAGAGCTAATATATCTTGAGTGTGTAGTGAGAAGTTGTGAGTCATCGGGTGTGTGAAGGGATGAAGAGTGAGAGAGAAGTGCATTGTTGATGGTGAGCAGTGAATAATTACTAGAAAGATGATGTAATACATGTAACAACCCGGATTTTCATATGAATATAAGTAGGTTTTGTTAAGCACTAAAATGCTATTTTTATTTATTTATTTTTCTTTTTGAAGCTTTTAGTATGGAATTAACTCTTAAGCTTCATCTAGACCCAATTGAACCCGAGTTAACTGTAATGCCCCTGCCCCTAGCTCAGATAATTTATACAATTTAGAAGACAAATTAGATACTATGTAGCACAATTGCCCACCACAGGATGTCTCTCAAAAGTTGGTTAACCGATTAGGTGACTCTTGATCATAGGCATTATTATTTATATATTATTATATTATTTGAAATCTCTGATATGGAACAAATCCCAAACTTTCTCTCCCATACTCAACCAATGCCACGTCATCCTTGGTTGACGGCATAAGTCTCTCCCGTGGCCCCCCCACTACCATGGTGATGATGTCACCATTTCAAGAAACCAACAGCACTTCTGTTTCTTCAATAAACCGGTGGGCCCCCTTCTTTAATACCATTTTCACATATATTTTACCATATGCCAACCTGCATATATCTCTTACCAATCAGGCACTTTACCAACCTTCATATATATATATATATATATATATATATATATATATATTGAAAACTACGGGGTGTTACACTAACCCTAGTTTAACTCAACACTTGTAGTCTACCATGGCACATGCACAATCCCAAATCCGGCCAAGCTTTGAGAGGGAAAAGAATGAGGGAATTTGAGAATTAGGGTTAGGGTTTTGAACTTAAATTTGACTTATGATGAGTTCTTCTCCACTCCTACACTCCACCTCCTTTCTCCCCCAATACAGCCCTCTCACTTTGTCCCTCCCCCCTCTCTAAAAAAATCCATCCACGTTCATTCCCCATCCTCTATTAAAACACCATCATCTCATCCTAGCTCCATTTCACATCTTTTCCTACAGTTAAGCCATCTTCTACACCTCTAAACCTTACCCTCTACACCCTAGCTACTGATTTGGAAGGAGAGAAACCAAGGAGAAGAAGAGAAGCCAAGGAGAAGAAGAGAAGCCAAAGAGGAGGAGCCAAGGAGCAAGAAGGCTAATCAAGGAGCTAGGAGCTTGTAGGATCTTTCTTTTCCATCAAAATCATCAAGGTGGGTATTTCTAACCTCTATGGTTGTTTTTGGTTGTTAAATGATGATTTTGATGACTGAAGAATGACATACATGCTCTTGAATGAACTTAATAACTTGTTTTGTGCTAAGAAACCCAAAATAGAAAATCCTGTTAAAAAGCTGAATTTTTGTTATTAGTCCGTAGTTCATAACTTGAACAACACTGTTTCGGTTAACATGAAATTTTTACATGATGTTCTTTTATGTGTCTTACACCTTCAGTAATTTTTCCAGATTTTTATGATTCTTTCTGCTATTAAAACAAAATGCTAACTTGCATGCTGGTCAGAAGAGAAAGAAATAATTTTTGTTGTTACTGTTGTGAAAAGAATGACTTTTACCTTGCTGCATACTTATGGGAATGATCTGAAATTTTAGTATATCTTTGCTAAGGGACCTATGTTTCAAATTTCATGAGATTTGGACCAGTGTAGCTATGTTAATAAAATCATGCAAACTTAACTAGTTATTTTAGTAAACAGAATTGTTGCTGTTATTGCTCTGTTTTTTGGTGTTATTCAAAGAGGCATAATTGAAAATCTACTTGGTAGAATCACTTGATTTTAGGAAGTGTTGTCACATCATGTGTCAGGAGATAGAATCTAAAATTTCATAATGTTCTAAAACTGTTTACTGTTTTAATCTGATTTTACCCCATGACTGTGTTATTAAGATGTGCTGTTCTGAGAAACTGTACACTTGTTAAAGATGGGACCATAAGAGCTTGTAAATGATATTGTATGAAGAAACTTGAAACTAGGAAGTTATAGTATACACATAGACCTTTCTGGATTGACCAAGAACTCATGATTTGGATAAGTGTGCAATTTTATATGATTTTTATAAGTGACGACAGAAACACAGTAAATCTTAGAGCTTACTGTTTTGCACCATGTTCATTGAAATGAGTTTGAACTTGTATCTTGTTGGCTTAGAGTTGCTGTTTGAGGTCAAGACTCATTTTATAGATGTGTACTTGAGTTAGGACTTAAATTATCTAAAGTTCTTTGCTAAGGGTAGCTTATAGTTGCTTGTAGACCCCAATATAGGCAACATTGTTCACTGTTTTGAAGTAGAAATTGTATTGGATGTTGGAGTAGTGTTGTTGACCATTTTGGGATGAAAACCATGACCAAAGTGGGCTATTAATTGCTTTTTACCTTGAGTAGAAGCATGGGAGCGCCCGATCGCGATTCCTCAAAGAATCGGGACTGGGAATGACTCCGTTGTAGCATAAACGCCAAATGTGTGCTTGCTGTTCGGAATTATAAATTGTCAATTTTAGGGTTCTTAGAATCCCTTTTTAGGTATTCATGGGTTAGGACTTACTCCTAATGTGATGTACCTTGTTGGGATACATCGGGTTGAGTATTTGAGACTCTAGGACTAAGTTTTGTTGACAAATCTAGACGGGTAGAATAAGACCCATGTCACATCGAACGCGTTGGAGGAGATGGCTTGTGCACCGACGTACTCACCGTGCATGGATGGATACCATGGTTTTGTGTTTGGGGCTACCACTTTTCGAGGACCGTGGAGCGTTAAGTTTAGCAGGAGCTACTTGTTGGTCGGACCGAGGTTGCGATCGAACTCCAAGCGTAAATGACGGTTGCGGCGATCGACGGAGTCGGTTCGTCGTTGCTTCGTGCCAAGTGTGGGCCGAGGTGGGTTAACCCTTGGGCCGGACTTGAGGGCTAGTTGAGCCCTAGTGAGGGATGAGTTGAGATCCATTAATGATAAGGGTGACAAATTAAAAAGAGTATGCAAGTAGAATTTAACTAGTTGTTCATAGCATGCCAAGTTGATTTCCAAGTTAGGGATTGGTTATGGTAGATAGATTGTCTAACTAAGGGAAATGTGTGGCATGGATACTTTGGTAGGGCTAGATCGAGTCTTGGTTGATTGTAAGGACAGGCACTAGCGAAAGTATTCGCCTGTCAGGGGGACGTCGTATCGACTGCAAGTTCTGCTCTAGTGTAAGGACGAGTGTAGCAGAGTGAGGAAACCTTATATCCGTCATGTCCTTTGTTGACCGATGCGAGCAGGAGGTTTAGAGGAAGTCCCCACAGAGCGAGACTCTACGGGAAAGATTCTAAGTCCTCCGGCGGGGAGCCCTGGTACCCGTATATCAACTTTTGGTGAGGTCCGGAGCAACATATCGGGTAAGCCGATTTAATTACAGTCACGCAGGGTAAGCCTACATAATCACGTAGGGTAAGCCTGCGAATGGGACCAGCAACATATCGGGTAAGCCGATTTAATTACAGTCACGCAGGGTAAGCCTGCACAGTCACGTAGGGTAAGCCTGCGACTGGGACCCCGGAAATAGTGGATAAAATATGAGGATTGGACACCACTAATAACAGCAGTGATGGGTAAGCCGGACGACTGCAGCCTCACCATCACTGAAATCAGAAACAGGAGAGAGCACAAGAGTAGGATGCATAGTGGGGGATCGATCCCCATTAAACTGAAGAATATCATTTGGTTGGGGGTGTGTAGTATGGGATACATATCTTTCAACCAAGCGTGCATTAGCTTTAGGAGCATGTGTGCATAGTGTGCATTAGATTAGGTCATGGCATACACACTTGCTTGACAACACCTTTTTTCTTTACATCAAATATTATTTGTGGTTGTTGAGGTTGGAATCGTTATATTATGGCTAGAGAGGATAGCCGAATATAGCATTTTCATCAGTTGTAATCAACTGATGTGCCCACAGTTATCAGTTCAGGATCGCTGACATGGGATCGCGGGAAAGCTCCAGCAAGGAAAAGCGTCCAAGTGAAAGTTACTGTCCAATTTTATTTGTACATTCTTGTTGTAACAATTAATTGTAATTGTTGTATTTATTGGACATTGTAATAACAATTTGATGTAATAAAAGTTTTTAATTTCCTATGATTTTTGCTGTGTTGTTACTCATTTGAAGAAAGATCATGGATAGTGTCACGAGTTCCTACGTTAGGAATTCGGGGCGCTACAATACAACATAATCTAAAATCCATGAATAATTCATACCAGGAGTAACATAGAATGCAGGGGTAGAGAGGCCAACCTTGGCAGACAGACCCAAGAGCTAGAGTTCCAGTAGAGCGAGGCAATGCTGAAGATTGACCCAATCAATAGGAGATAGCAAAGCTGGAGTAATGGCCATGACAAAAGAAGTAAGGGAAGAAGCACGGAGAGGAGGAATGAGACTGGTGATGTTGTGGTAGTGTAACTCCTATTTTTCTATTTAGGATTTTTAATGTATTTATTTTCTTTTCTTGATTATTGTATCTGAAATTCTTTTATTATAATTTTTTTTTGCTTTTCTTGGGTCCATTTATTTTCTCTTGATCGTTCCGTGCTCCTTTCTTCAATTTTTGGCTCATTGCAAATTTTGCTCTTCGTGATTTGAGTTTTAATTGTTCTGCTATATGTTTATCCCATTGATTTATGTTTGTTCGTCTCGTTTGGAGCCTAAATGTGTACCCTAAACCCACTAACCCGCAATCCAAAACCCCTACTTCTTAATCCCTATAAATACCCTATTAAATAAACCATAATTTAATCCTCCTCTCTCTCTCTTCTTGTAGAGCTCCGAATTTCTAATGTGATATCTTAGAAAATACGTGGCACAATCCCAGCATCAACTTCAATGTAACAGTACACATAGCCCAAAAACACAAATAATTTTATTCCAAATTCTTATTACAATAATCTTTTACCAACACAGCGGAATACAAAACACCTTGAATTACAACATTCTTTTTACAACACTTCTTTTACTAAAATTTTACACAAAGCTCTATTACATCAGTTTGTCTCCAAAAATATCTCAAGCATCCAACCTCCAAACTCTAAGCAACAACCTGTAACATATGAGGCTAGAGATGATCCCTAACCCCCCAAAACTAAAGGAGTCAGCCATAAATGGTGTGAGTGACATAAGATCAAACAAACAACATGAGTAATCATTAAGCAAGGATTCTTAAACAACATGTAGTGAACCAAAATACATAAAATATGAAGTAGTAAGAAATGTAAACAACAAGTGATACTAAACCAAGTGTCAAGTGTAGAAACAGGAAAACCACATACGTAAAACCAAGTCAAGAAAACACAAATTCTATATGCGGACTCTCTAATGCGTACTTGTCGAAGTCTATGCATCCCATTCTACATAGGTTCGGTGCAAGCCCTTAACATCTCCACATCGTAAGGTTCAATCCCCCGTTATGCAACTAATCCTAACACGATGACTACTACGAGATAAAGATAAACTGTGAGTACTAGCCCTTGCTCCGATAATTCCAGAGATCAATCCCACACCGCAAGTAACTACTTGGATAATTCTGGTGATATATCCAACACCACAGGTAATTTACCTGAGATAATTCTGGAGATACATCCCACACCCTAAGTAAGATACTTGGATAATTCCGGAGATTAAATCCCACACCGAAACAATGACCCTCATCACATGAATACCCCATGTGCGTCGCCTCGACTCCGATAATTCCGGAGATTAATCCCACACCGCAAGTAACTACTTGGATAATTCCGGAGATATATCCCACACCGCAGGTAATTTACCTGAGATAATTTCGGAGATACATCCCACACCCTAAGTAAGATACTTGGATAATTCCGGAGATTAAATCCTACACCAAAAGCCATACTGAGGTGCATAACCCATGTTCCCGTTCGTCATATCACCACTAGTGCCTGTCCTTATCATTTTTGGGTTATTTAATTACTTAACGAATCTCCAAGAGTCGGTGTACCCTATCGGACTTTACTCAATATCTGAACAACTAACTGCCTCAACAGACCCAAACATAATTAACTCAAACACCGGTATGCTAGGGTCACACACATCCTCTAGAGACTCAACTCAAATATCTCAACCAAACTCACATCTGAAACTGCTCAACTTAACATCTTGAGATCATATGTTAAAATAGAAGATAAGGTATAGCTTAAAACATTTGAAGAATAAATCCTTTGAAGGAAACATTCAAACTTATGAGAACACATCAACACCAGTCGACTAATACTGAAGTAAGTCGACTGTCCAGAGGGAAAATTCCATGATTTAAAAAAAAAAATAAGTTAAGTAATATAAGTTGACTTATAAAAGTCGTAATTCGACTTAGCAGAGAAATTCCAGAATTCTTTAAATAAATATTCTAAGTGTTATAAGTCGACTTAAGGGGTCATAGGTCGACTATCCAGAAAAGATACTGCAATAACTTTGCAAAATAAGTCCAAGTACACCAGTCGAGTGAACAAGGGTCTAAGTCGATTGTCCAGAACAGGTTACAAAAGGCTAAAGACACAGCAGCTAGGTCGTACCAGTCGACTGAAAGGTCTGACAGTCGACTGTCGGCCTACAGTCTGCCTAATTTTGGTTGTACATATGTAAAAATCAGGGTTTTTATAAATCAGTCATATGATAAAATAACTTCCCTTTATTTTTCAAATCTTATTAATACCAAAATAATTAGATTTAAACTTAGCATTTGAGAAATCCAATTTCAAACAATATCTTTTACAAAAATCACAAATCCCCAATTTAAATCCTCATAACTCAAATCCTCCAAATATGGTCTTCTAAACCATTAATCATTCACAAAATTCCTCAACTCAATCTCAACTATTTTCTATAGTTGATTCATAAACAAAACAAATTTATCCTCAACATGGTCAAGTTGTTTTTATATCCAACTCACCAATAATCCAAAAATCTCATCTTTAATTTAATTAATGCATGACATCTATCAAACTCAACCAAATCAGCAATAATCCAACATTTTTAGCCTACTAATAATTTATATTAAGTTCTCAACAAATCTAAAATCATTCTCATACAAATATCTAGGATTCTTCTCAAAGATCCAATTTTTCATCCATCCAACATATTCAACATCCAAATCAATCTAAACATTCATATCATTCTCATATGATACACACAAATCAAAGAGAAACAAACAAAACAACCAAATAATTATATCACTCATCTACAACATACACAAACAAAATAAGACAAAACAATGTCACTCACATAGTTGGAGAGATCAAGCGAATATCACGAAGCAAAATGAAGAATCCCCTATTTTGCAAAGAATCCAAGATCTCCTCTTCAATCACCAAGAAAATAAGAAATATAATAAAACTTGTGTTGTGCAGCGAATGACGGCTGCACACCCTCTTTTATACCGGCCGGGATTGAAAGATTAGGGTTTTAGAAACATATTTGCAAAAGAATCCTTCCAAATATAACTTTACATATATAACCCCTTTCTTAGTTGAAATAGGTTAACTAAATCAAAACCAAATCAAATATTCTTATCACTGAGTTGTCTAGAAATCCAGTGCAGCCCAGTAAATAAGAAAAATCCGGATTTACAACTCAGGGTGGCGATTTTGCACAAAAGCCCTCCCTTTTGTAATATTTGCAAATACATCATAAAATATTCATAAAAATTCAGAAAAATCAGAAATAATATCTAATAATGTATATGATATTTTTCAATAAAAATATCTGACCTTTACTTTCCAGAAAAACATTTGCACAAGATCCAACATAAATTTCATATTTGCAAAAATACCATATTTGTATAAATCTTTACCAAATCAACTCCAAATAAAATTTAAATGTACTTTAATTTAAATGATGATCATGGAAAGCCCAAAAATCAGTAAAAACGAATTTTCATAATTTAGTTCAGATCCAAACGGCTTTTTACATAAAAGCCCCTCTCTTTCGAGATATTTATAAAAATAGTTTCTCTACTCAGAAAAATCCCAAATTTTAGAATATACTCCATAATAAGTACGAGAACTTATTAAAAATATTAAATTGGATATTTACAATAAAAATATTTGCACGTGTTTCGCACGTGTAAAAAGATAAACCTTCAGAAATATTTATTAAATCTCCATAAAATCATTTTAATTTATTTTCAAATCTTTAAAATAATATTTGAAAATATGGGGTACTACACTTCCGCCACTACTTTCTCTCTCCCCCATCCCGTTTCCTCTGTTTCGTCTTCAACCGAACCCACATCCACCCCATCGTTCCTCCCATCCTCTCCGACCTCCACCTTATACCCCTCACCCTCTCCTCGTCGTCCCCATGCCATCATCCCCATCATCTCATCCCCGTCCTCGCCCAAGCCCCAGTCTCCCGTTCGAACCCATTAACCCGTCGCCGCTCCTCCCAATCCACCTTGTCCACCGCCTCGTCGATCCCTCTCCGTTCACTTTTCAACCACCACAGACCCCCTTTTTGCCTCGTCATCGCCGTCCAAGCCCCGAATGCTCTATCATTTATCTCCCCTATTTTCGGAGCTAAATAGAGTTCACTCGATGCCGCCGTTTTTGGTCGCTGCGTCGCTTCCCGACCGCAGCGTCGCCGTCTTCACCCTGAGCACCCTCGCCGCCATCGTCGCCACCACCGTCGTAGTCGTCGTCCCCTCTCCCGCCAACTCTCTCTCTGTCGATTGGAGAAGAAGTATAGTGGGGTTCGGTGCTTGCTGTTGTGTGGGCGTAGGTGATCCGAATTGGTGTTTGGTGTTTGTGAAGGGATCCGGTGTAAGATCTAGTTGTTGTTTTCCTGTTTGGCTTTTTGCATGTGGCTCGCACGTGTTCTGTGTCCGTGATTTGTCGCCCGGGATTCCTATCCCATTATTCTAAATATTCGAATCTATTAATTATCAGGCAACTCTCTTCTTGAACTAGTTATTTATTTTGTTCAAGATTTATTTGATCTCTGTAAGTAGATCCAGTCATTTTCCTTATCGTACTGTTATTGAAATTCCGTGAAGTTTATTGAGGGTTTACATGAGCTAACCCGATATACTCTTAACATCGTGCCTACATCTTTGATCTAAAACCTAGTCTCTCTTGCACATTGTATTTGCACATTTACATGAAAAATAACTAGACCCATGTAATAGACGTGTTGGATGAATTGCATTAATTCGATTGAATTTGATTGATGAATTGATTACCATGCCTGTAAAATTGCATTTTAAATCTAGAAATATGCATGTTAAACATTTAATAGAACTTTGATTATTAATTAGCATGAATTACATGGTTGTATGATTAAGTTGTTGCCTATTCATATCGAATTATTTTCTGGACTGTCGTTTGTATTTTTTGCATCAGATTTTCGACCCTGTTACTATTGTATTTTGAAATAACTTTCTGAACATGAATTATAGCCCCATGAATCTATTTTCCAGAACTTTTAATGGATCTGAATTCCGAGTTGCAATCTGTGGGATATCTTATTTTTAGTACAGTTGTGTCAGAATTTCCAGATTCACAAATTCATGCGTATCTTTCTATTTCAGAATTTAATTGAACATTTTAAAAGTAAAATAAAAATATAAAATAAATTTGGCTAAAACTAGACATGTGTAGGAACTACCCTGAATTTTTATAGATTTAATTGATGAGTTTTCTGATCCATTCTATATGTGTTTATACAATTTACAACTTGCTGCCTGAACATAAAGTCTGAAAAAATAGAGTTTTCACCCTAGTTTATGTAGCTTTTATATGTCATATATATATTTGCTGGAACAGGCAGAGAGTTTATTTTCTAAAATTTCTGACGGATCCAGATTTGTTTTTCTGTAGTAGCGGTAATCTATGTTTTAGTACAACAATGTCATGCTGTCTAGATTATGCAATCTGTGTGTAATTGATATGTTTGCTTCCTGTTTGGTCTATAACGAGTAGAATTAGTCACACCTAGGATCATACAATATTGATACCTTCTTGCATGCTCACACAGGATGAAAATAAATTATTAACAAGTCTGGGTATTATGGGATGACTTGGTAGTGAACGATCGGAAAATGTACTCGGTAAAGGCCTTCTTGCTTGCCTGATTTATAACTTGGAAGGAGGAGAATTGATTGTCATTGTGTGATCACATTTTCATGGTATCTTTTCATCTTGATACCGAGTACATGATCCGTAGATTCACCATCAGTCTAAAATATTCACTGTGGCTTGCACTGAAACCGTGGTATGGAATATATAGGACGCAGTAGTACGTGCACTAGATAGATTAATAAAATAATTAATAACCTGCATTTGACATTTCATGCTTGATCCTATATATCGTCATCAAGATAGAATTTAACTTGACATCGTTCATTAAATGCATGACTAAATATCGACCTTTGATATTATTGCCTATCTTTGATTTTGTTATTGACTTTGATCATGTCCCTTTTCTTTGATATACATGCTTCCTATTATTCTCTGTTTTTTTCTACTTGCTGTCCATGACTTACTCTAAGGACATTATTTTTTCTCTTTTTAGATCAAGAATTTACAGGTACTGTAGGATCCATACCAGCAGGAATTGGTAAGCAACGATTCTAGGAGATGGGATTAAAAATTGAGATGCTTAGTCTATTTTGTTGCTAGTTATATCTCTTTGAACATTGTTTGGATATTATATTTGTTTTGGGCTTGTTGCCGGAGTTTGTTTTTATTTTCCAGATGTTGGATATTGTGTTGGATATTATTTATATTATCATTATTATTATTGAAGTTTATCTTTGATTCATGTGATTATATCTTTCTTGCGTGGTTGTGTTACTGTTCATATTGTTGAGTTAGTCTGGTACAGGTTATGGATGGTATTTACATCATTCGCTTGGCCTACGTTACGTACTCGTATTCCATATTTTGGGAAGCGGGGCGTGACAGGAAGGGATGAAGATGGCGATGTTGCGATTGCCGGGATCAGGATGTTGCTACTGTTGCTTGTGTCGGAAGAAGCGGTGGGGCAGTGATAGGGAATATGATTGCCGGGATCATGGATGAGTGGAGAAGAAGATGCAGTAACTGGGAATTCCGTGGAGATAGGAAGATAATGGTGAAGTTGGGGTTCCATTGGAGAAGTACTAGTAGTTGGAAATGATGATTTTGTTTACGAGCGACGAACGGCAGCTGCTGCGGCGGTGGTGGCGATAGCAGCAACAGCGGATGACGAAGCAGGATTAGAGAGACAGAGGGTTAGGGTTAAGGTTTGGATTGTATTTGGATTTGGTTTTCGGGTATGTTTTTTTTGGGAAAATGGGTCGGGTATGGGTTGGGTTTTGGGTACGGTTTTGTAAGAGCGATCTGAAGAGTTTTTTATTGTTTAAATTTTTAAATTTTTCTGGTAAGGTTTCAGGTAGAATATTGGTCGGGTTTATATTAGGAATAATGAGATCGGTTAGCGGGTCGGATTTTGATTTGGAATAATAAAAAATCGAGATTGGAGATGGCTGGCGGCTAGGGTTCGAGAGAGAACGGAAGTGCTTTGGTCGGGGTTTTCAGAGGTTTGGGTTTCGGAGGTGTGGAGGTTTGGGTTTCGAGGGTGTTGAGGATTGGGATTTGGGGGTTGTCAGAGGTCGAGGTGCTGCAGACGGAGGTCGGGGTTGTCAAAGGCGATTCATTCGGTGTCAGAAGGTGCCACTCTTGGTTGAGGAAGGTGTAGTCACTATTTGAAGGTGATCGCCGAAGTTGATGCTGTTGTTGCTAATGAGGTCTTTGCTGTCAGGTGATGAGAGATGGTGAGAGATGGTGAGAGAAGGTAGCCGAAGAGGAGGAGGAAATCAGATGTTTCCGTTGATGTTGCCGCTCTTGGTTATTGATAGAGAGTAGGGATTAGAGATTATGATGTAATTAGGGTTAGAGAAGAGAGATCATGGTTAATGCTCTGATACCGTGATAAAGTTAACAGAGATATTGAGAAAATGCTTTATTGGATTGATTATAATTGGGTACAATGTCTCCTATATATATGAGGGAAGCAAATACTAAACTAATACATATTCCAATATGAAACTAAATATCTAAAATAATATCTAATATTAATGTTGTTGCTTATTTGGTGTGGGAGCAAACAGATAGTGAGTTAATATTTGATGGAAACTATTAAAAACCTAACCATTGATCGTTGCCTTGAAATGAGATTTTTGCTCCTAAGATTGAATCTGGATCGTTGATTGAACACCGTGATCTGGATCTGACGGTTGCTGATGCAGCTGATGGACCTGCAAAAATCCTGAAACACCGGGGGTGACCACGTTGACTGACCCTCCAACGCTCAAATCAGAACCAGAGAGAAAGAGAGTTTGAGAGAGAAACTGTTGATTAATTTTTGACTGAGGAGGGGGGATGGTATTTATAGCCTTGAGAAATAGTACATAAGATTGATATGAATCTATTAGATCGACTATGAACTCCTTATCTCCTATTCGAGTCTCCCCCTCAAAAGTTCAACTCTCTTGTCTGGGGATAAGAGATTTGACTAACAGTCTTCATGGGTTGAGTTTCTCTTAGTGGGCCTAAACTGTCATTTTTTACGGGCTTCAAAGAACCCCATGTCTTGTAGAGGAGCCTGGAGAAGGCCCAGACATGTTAAAGAGGCCCGTTATGATTAATCTGTCTCTAGAAATTTGAGATATGTGCTGGAATCGTACGACCCTGATTTGCTACGATTTTTACCATTATCAATTAATATTTAATAAAATGTAGGAACTTGATCAAGTAGTTACTTATATTTATCTCATATTTATCTCTATACATATTTAGTTAATGCATATATATCTACTTGTGTTTTAGTTATTGTTTGGGCGGCTGTTATTGTAAAGTCGCTGGTTTCTTTTCACAAGGAAGATGTTTGTAGGAAGCAGAAAGAGGTCGTTGAGCTCTTTGATCAGTGCCAACGCCTAGAGAGAACAACAAGCAAGGCGAAGGCTGAGTTCAAGAAAGCTTCTGAGGAAGAAAGGAGTCTGCGATGGGAGTTACCCTTCCTAGAAGATGTTATTAGGGCCAAAATTATTTCCATGTACAAACATTGAAATTTAGTTTCTTAATTGATTAAAAAAATATTGAAGTGAGTTGTTGATAATATAAGTATGTGAAATTTCATATGTTTAGTTTCTTGTTGCGAATATGGCGCAGCGAAGTTCGAGCTTTACCGCGAAGCGTTAACCGATCTGATGAACAACCAAACAAGTTGATCAAAGAATACAACACACAAAACACACAAAGCACACAAAGAATTTTCCCGGTTTGGGCAAACCTAATACGGGGAGAAATAAGGAAGATATTATTCAACTAGAGAAGATTACATGCATGTTGCTGCCTTCAGCCGTCAGTGGTCAACTGCAAAGAGTCGAATTCAATCCAGAGGGTTTCGACATCATCTCGCTTTATCATCTTCTCTTCATATCAAACCTAAGTATGCAAGACATACACTCAAGACTACAATGCTGTGAAAGATTGATACCAAATGAAAATGTTTACAAGTATTCTAACTGTATCTATTGTCGAGAAAAATCCCTTAAAGTATCTAAAAGAACCTGTTAATGAAATTTTCATGCGGGTAATATATAAAAGAAACCAAATTCAGTTGAAATGCATGATCTAACATATATAAGTTGAATTAATAATTCAGGGTTTCTAAGGAATACAAGGTTGTATTCATTTCCAGCGAATTGTCACTCAACAACTTCTTAAATTAAGCAAAAACAACAATAATTATAATCATATAATTTGATACTTCTGCTATCTTCTTACATCAGAATCAACATTATCAATATGTAGATAGTTTTCTATGCAGAGGGACAAGATGTCTCTTCCTAGTTACAACCGAAGGGCTGGAGAGAACAGGGAGACCCCATTGAGACGTGAAACTTATGGTAGGAAACACTGCATCCGTACTCATTCTACTCAAAACTTCACTGTAGAACTCCATAACCCTTTTCTGAAGCACGACAACTGAAAACCTCATCAGTTTCAATCTCTTGGAAGGCAACGAAATGCGAAAGATTATAGCAGTCCCTTTCACCTTCTTTAGCCATCGTCTGTTAGATTTCGCTGCACTTCTGGATTCTTCTTCCTTTTCTTGTGTTTCCTTCAGCAGTTTCTTGTATTGGCGCTTGGCATGACCTCGGATCATACATTGAAGACCCATGAATACAGTGTACCAATTCAGAGGGATGAACCATAAATTGTGAGGAGATATATATATATATATAGAGAGAGAGAGAGAGAGAGAGAGATGAAAGAAGAAAATAAGTAGTGCTTGGGCCTTGGGGGAATGTTTGCTGAGGGCCGGGGAGTGCACATGGAGGGATTGAGAGCTACAAATGAAGGAGAGATTATAGGGAATGGGACAAATCTTTGCCTATAATTTGATTCCATTAGACACATGGCTAGCATCATAATTCATGCATGAATGAATACTTCACTTAATCAGTCAATTGGACTACTTTTCCACCATTTCTTTTTCCAAAAAGATAGATTCTCAGTTGGTGGTAGTATTAATAGAAAAATAACTAACAAAGAAACATGATTGTTTAATTAATAACCAAATACAAATTAATTTTGTGAAATAATTACGAAAAGCTATGCCAAATAGCTGATAATGATTATAGTTGAAAGAAAATTTTCCTATTTTAGGTAATAAACCCAGTTTTCTAATATTAAACTCGCGAAAGAACAAAGAAAACAGAGAGAAATTCCTTGATCAAACCTGATCAAACTTTTAGTTTGTCAAGTTTTAGGTTGATCATCAGAAATCACCATCCGTTAACAGGAATATACGTCTAACAACTAACCTAGTGCTAGGAAATGTTGATTTATGTAATTAAGTTTGACATTGTATTTTAAAAATGCACTTATGTTTGATTTTATTTAATAATTATTTTCATTTATTAAAGTAAGTAATGTTTGAAAAAAAAAATTATGTTTCTTTTTTCCAGGAGAAAAAGAAAAATATGTTCGAATTTGTCCTTGGATGATTCAAATAGAAAAGGAGAGCTTACAGCAAATAAAGATATGTGCCATGATTGTTCACCATGTTCATGTTTGTCTTAGTGTAAGGAGAGTAAGGGAGATCATAAGCAATGATTTGGTAGGAGAGTGTGGATTAGTTAGGACATTGAACTATTGAAGTAAAGTTGACAGCCTAGATTTAGAATCTGATTGTGTCTGAATATCTAATTATCACTATAAGTTAAAAGAACAAATTAGAGCTTTACTATTTTATAGGGATTTTAATTGGAGGTATTGATATTATATTTGAAGAGAGTAAGTTCTCTGAATCAAGAAATTGTTTCCTTTAGTTTGTAAATTAATATTTTGTAAAAGTAGTGTTTGAAATTTCTGAAGTAAGCATGAGAGTGATTAATATATCTACGACTTTAACTCAAGAGTTGGAGTTGTGTAATTTGTAAACAAACTAACTTGATTATGTTAGAAAATTGATGAGGTTTCTTAAATGAGAGTAGTTGTAAAATGTAGAGAATGAATTTGATAGAGATGTAGGCACAACACTAGAAGAAAATAACACACAAAATTTAACGTGGTTTGGTCAAACTCGACCTACATCCACGGGTAAAGACAATGAAGAATTCACTAATATCGAATGGAGAATACAAGAGATGACTCATTCTCTCATACAAGCTCTCTACCAAAAGAATACAAACTCTCAACTTATGACAGAGAGAATGAATGTTAGAGTACAAAGTCAGAACAATTATCTCAAAAAATACTTTGTGTTTTCTCACTCTCTGGAAGATGTATACTTTGTGTTTTTTCTCTCCGAAAGATGTTCTTGCTCACTTCCTAACTTCAAATGGGAAGCAATGACCTTTTTATGTAGGTCTCAAAGTTGCTCCCATTCATGTTTCATATGGTGAAACTATTTCACCAACCAAGCATAGATCATGTGCTTAGTGGGTTCACACCACTCTTAAAATTTTAGCCTTCAATTGGTTCACATTTCCATGTTTTTCATGCATGGAAGCTTCTTCCAGGAAGGTGAGGGCTAGCCACGTGTTTCGTACACAGAAACTTCTTCCAGGAAGGTGAGGTTGGCCTTGTTTGTATTCAAGGCACAAAAAACAAATCTCCATATTAACTTGAATACACAAATATTTTCCATTGGCTCACAATCAAGCCTATATAAAATCCTTCGTGTCTTCGGCGCGAGCCTCAATGAGCTTAACCTTTGCCATTTCGAATATCTTCTACTCTAAGAAGTTTTAAGCAGTGGCAAAACATTGACAACAACACAAATTTTGTTAACATATCTGCTGGATTATCGTTAGTCCCGATTTTCTCTACTTTCACGTCTGTGACATCCCGTACAAAGTAGTATTGGAAATCAATGTGTTTGGTTCTCTCGTGATGCATATGGTCACAAAGAAGATGAATTGTGGACTGACTATCACAGTAAACCGTGATGCTCTCCTGCACCACTCCTAAATTTGTTACCAGATTACGAAGCCATATTGCTTCATTTACTGCAGTTGTAACTGCCATGAATTCTGCTTCCATAGTGCTCAGTGCCACTGTTTCTTGTAGCGACTTTCCAGGAGACTGGCACACCACAAAAGGTAAATGTGTACCCTGTCAGTCAGCTCATGTGATCTAGATCTTAAGAATAATTTGAATTTGAGAACCTTCAATAAAACTGCTTCCTCCACCTGCTTTAGCATCATAAACGATGCTTAATCCCATCGTACCTAGCAGATATCCAAATCTCCACTTCACTACCTGCTTGTGGCCTTTACCAAGACTGCTCATATAATGACTCACAGCTGATAATGCATGTGATAATCAAGACGAGTGTATACCATAGCGTACGTCAAGCTATGAACTGCACTCGTTTATATTATTTTAGACATTTGCGGCACCTCCTCCTCAGTCATTGGTGAAAGTTTCAGTGATAGTTTTAAATGCGATGTGAGAGGTGTCGAAATAGGCTTAACGTTGGACATTCCAAAACGCTCTAATACTTTTTCAATATATCTTCTCTGGGTTAGAATCAAGAATTAACTCCCTATTTCAATTGTATGTATTTCCTACGTATTTTCTTTACTTAAGTTATTTACTGTTAATCTTTTTTTTAAACCCTTTTCCATGCACTGTAATTATTTAATTATTTATTAATTATTGTTAAAGCTCAAATCTTGTCCAGCCATTCTAAATTATTGTGAATCTTTTATTTGAATTCAACCCAAGCCCAAACCCTAATAACCCTAAATTCCACCTTCTTCACCGGAGCCCCTCTTGCATCCTGAAACCGACCACCTCCAATACCCGAACCCTTGCTGCTATCATCAACCCAACAACCAGCCATCTCCATCATCATCCCGACCACCCACTTCCTTGTCGCCTCCCTTGCGCGACCCAGCCATAACCCCAGCCGCATCCGCTCAGCAAGGCAGCTGCAGCCGACCGACTGACCTTCCCAATGTTCCTTCCCTATTGGTAATTGTAGTATACGAGGCAAGCATTTCTTGAATTTTTTGCAAGTAGTTCTAATTCTTATTGATCTATCGTATTATCGACTTTTGTTCATCATCCCTTGTTGCTTTATTAAGATCTTGAGCCACTTGTTATATCCATAAATAACAGTTACAATTTTATTTCATTTCGATTCGATATTCATAGAAAACCCCTTATAATTTCCTTATCATGATCATCATGTTGCATACACCACCCACAATCTCAAAACATAGGTATATATATGTATATATAACACCACCCACGATCTTATATATATATATATATATATATATATATATATATATATATATATATATACACACACACACACACACACACACACAAATATAAATAAACACAGCTATCAAGTGGCTCTCCTTCTGTAATCCCTGTTTTCCATTTTTGTGTATTTTTTAGTGTATTTTTTTTCCTTTTCCTTGTATTTGATTCAGTTTGTATCTTCTTGGTCCGTATATTGGATCTTTTGTTTTCAATATATTCATTTTATTATTTTATCATCGTTTATTTGAGCTCTTGATTCCGTTGTCCCTTTTTGTTTCGTCCCTGCTTGATCGTGCTAGTATTTTTGATCCTCATTGATTAAAATTGATTCATATACTATTATATTCTTTTTATTCATTTTTGCCTTATCTAAAATTTTGGATCTTTATTAACCTAATTAACTCCACTATCCACATTTATATTACCCGAAACCCACTAAACCCAACCCGGCCTATGCAAAACCCTAAACTAACACTCTATATATAGTTAACCCATCCCTGTGCATCGCCCCTATCAACCTTAGCCGACTTCTTCACTGCCCTACCTCGAGCTTTACCTCCTCCTTCCCGTCTTTCCCTCCCTGTGTCCCCGCCTGCCTCAGCCTCGTCCCCCTCCTGTCTGGCATTCCCGTCGGCAGACCAGAGTGCAGCAGCAATGACAGCACTGAGTGTTGTGCTCTCCCTCCGCCGCGCGCGACAGGTTGACCTTGCCCGTGCATCACCGTGCGCTGTGCTCCTCCGTTCTTCTGCCGTCTCCGCAGCCTGACGCTCTCCTTCTCTTGTGTGCGAGAGTGATCTTGGGTTGAGTGTGTTGTGTTCGTTGGTTCATGGAGTTTGAGTTTGTGGGCTCGTTTCGTGTTCTTGGGTTCGTTGCCCGTCTAGTTCGTTGCCCCAGGGATTCGTTCCCTTTATTCTTGTTCTCGCTTCATCGTTTCCATCGTCATCTCTCAGGCAAGTAACTTGTATTTGTTGTGTGTAATACAAGTACTAAATACCGCCTGTAGTGTAGTTGAGTTCTAGAGACAATTTGTATGTGAATTCTCTGTTATCTATTGTCTCTATTGTGATGATTTGACCATAGTGGCTTGATGACACATATGACATGATACAAGCTAGGATTGACCACTTTTGATGTATATGTTCATGCTACTTTGAGATATCTGTGCTTGATGTGTTATTCGCGATATACTTTCGAATACATGCAAAATACCCTATACCGTGTTGTTTGGACATCTAGTGCACTATATTTCATGTTTGGTTATTATTTGGATGAGTTTTATGTGAACTAGTTAATCTTGTGCGTGAAGGATATTTTTAGTTTTGCCGGTTTTCCTGTTTTGATCAGTATTTTAGACCTAATTAAGGTCAGTATTTGAAAATATTTTGTGAACATGAACTGTAGAGGATTCTGTCTATTTTCCAACCCTTTTGACGGATCTCAGTTTTGGTTTACGAGTCGTGAGTTATGCCTATTTTACTACTGAGGTGTATAAAGATTTCCAGACTGTGTTTTCTATGAATTCTGAAGAGTAATATATTTTTATTCTGGTGTTAAATTTATTATTTTGATTTGAAATTTTGCTCAGTATTTGTAGACTTGAATGGGGATTACCGAGAATTTTGGTGGATTTATTTGAGAAGTTTTACAAACCTTTTCATGCTCGCACATAAAGATTTTACATGCACAATTTTACTACAGTTCAGTAAAGAACTTGATTTTCGACCTAATTCTATTTCTGAATATGAAAGTTAGCCTACTGTATCTATTTTATTAACCTTTTGGCATATTTGGATTTGGATTTATGGTTTGTGAGATATTGCTGTTTTCGTACTGCAGTGTTTACAATTCCAGATTTACAAAACTACTACATCTTGATGTTTTCTGATTTTCGTAGACTAAACTATTTATATTGAAAAAAAATCTAAAACTTTATATTCTGATACTAAACATATAGGGGAGTACCCCAGATTTATTGTGGATTTAATTAATGAGTTTTCATGCTGTTTTCCTGACTTCGAATACAATCTTCTGAATTCTGACCGAACGTGTTTTCTGGATTCAAACCTGTTTTGAGTTATGATCTTGTGAAATACTATATGACTTATATATGTTTACTAGATTCGAAAGGGAGTCTATGTTCCAGATTCGTCGACGGATCATATTTGCATTTTTGTAGCAACGGGAATCCTTGTTTTAGTACAATACTATCTTGCTGTCCTTAACTGGAATTTTCGTTGCACTATTCTTTTATGTGTTATCTTTAGTCTGTATATGTTTATCTGTCACCATGAACCTGTTACATGTTTATACCATGCTATTCTCACTCTGTTTTCTACACATACATGTCTGTTGATAATAATAACAAAATAACCAAGCCAGGGTTAAGGAAAAGATCTAGTAGTGAAAAATATAGAAATGTGTACTGAGAAGAGGGCCCGTGTTTCCTATCTGTTACGTGTTCATGACTACATGATTCACGAATCTGTTTTTCTGAACCCTGACTACATTACTTCCCTATAGGAAGGTGCACTCAGAAGAGAACCCATAGTATCTATCTGACTGTTTGATCTAAATCTGATATCTGTTTGTCTGATTCCTGAGTACACTGCTCTATGGACACCACTACTAAATCTAAACTTAACTTGTTTGAATGTAGCAACCATGTAGTAAAAACATGGGATGTATGAAGTGCTACCTAGATAGTAATCACACAAGACTTATAAGAACATGACATCTGTTATTTGTTATCTGTATCTGTTATCTGACATCTGTTATCTGATTATCTGTTGCCTGTCTGACTATCATCTGACACTATCATCTGTATATCTGTTTGTATACCACCTGATACTTGACACTTGACACATGTTATCTGTATCTGTTAGCATACCATGTTATCTGATTTGGTTCCTGATTCATGTTAGGTATTACATTTCTATTGATATGCTTATACCATGTCATGGTTATTCTATTGTTATTTTATATTTGTTTATTTATTCTATGTACTTGTATCCTACACTAGAAGCAGCTTGTAACTTGCATTGATGAGAGTTTGTTTTCTCTTTCTTTTTTCCTGCAATTTATTAATTGCAGATCAGGATGACCAGTTTCCAGATGGAGTTGGTGACATGAGATATTAGTGCTGGAGTTTTGCATTTATTATTATTATCATTTATGTTGCTTAACTTGGAATATTTATTTTGATACTTGAATTTATTTTGTATTTGGGCAATTTGTGACCCAGGATATTTACTTATTCATATCAGATTTATTTGAGATTATTATATTTTGGTTTCAAGTAAATTTCTGTTGGTATATTTGATTCGATTATGAATATGTAGTTGATTCTTTTGCTTCCGACTCTGATTATTTCTGTGAGATTTTGTAAAGATTCTGAACAGCTTATGGATGATGAAAATTATTCACTATGCTTAGTCACGTATCCGTATTCCGTATTCCTATTTGGTAAGCGGGGCATGACAAGGTTTTTAGTGGTATCAGAGCCCAGGTTTGGATAATGTATTAGTTGCCTAATATATTAGACAAGCTTGGCTCGAACTGGGATCGGCTCAACATTTCACCAACCATACATGCATAAATGAATTATTATTATCAACTTTGATCTGGATGCTAATTGTTTTGGTTTGTGCAGACTATGGCTCGCAGAGGTTCTACTACTCGTCCCCAGGATGATCAGCCTGGGATTGAGGCTATCACCACTGTGCTTGAGCGCTTGAACAATATGCAGCAAAACTATAGTGATTTGGTGATTGCTGCTTTGGAAGCCGCTCGGGTTTCGCCGCCAACTGTGCCTATGCAGGCAGCTCTTCCTCCCTACCTGGGTACAGTCACGAACTTCATGAGGTTGCATCTCGACAGGTTTTCAGGCACTGACATGCCTTTGGAGGCAGAATAGTGGTTGATCCGGACTGAGCAACTGCTTTTGGCAGCTAGAGTTGCAGATGCAGATCGTGTGGATGTGGTAGCCATCCAACTGGTGGACTTGGCTCATATTTGGTGGAGGTCCGAGTCCGAAAGGCTCGAACGACTGATCACTTGGGCTACTTTCACTATGGGCTTCTTGGAGAAGTTCTTCCCTAGCAGCACTAGAGTGGAGATGGAACAATAGTTCTTGGCCATGAAACAGGTTGGTTGTTATTTCTTGCAATGAAATTTTGTTACATATTGTCCATGCAATGTTGTAACATGAGACTTTCTTGAAACAAGGCTCCAGGTCTGTGGATGAGTATGCAGCTGAATTTTCAAGACTCAGTTGCTTCGCAGCCGTTCTTATGGTGAATGAAGAAGACATGGCTTGTAAATTCATTTTTGGGATTGAGCGTGAGATTAGGGTGCAGCTTGTCTCCCTTCGCTTGCACTCTTATGCAAAAGCTCTTGAGGCAGATCGTGCTCAGGATCAGGCTCGTGGTGGTTTGGCTCTTTCTCAATGGATTGTTCCGCACTCCTCTGCTGTTGTTATGCCTTCTGGTAGGCCTATTCGGAGGCCTGTTCCTGCCCGTCCTGTCAGGGCAGCTTCGTACCCTTCTGCTGGTTTTCCGAGGGGGTGGTTTTTGCGACTTCTGCCAGGTGTCTGGCATGAGCGCAAGAACTATTTTTGCACCAGCTACCGATGCTTTTGGTGTGGCACTGCTGATCATTCAGTTCGAGATTGTCCACAGCTGCAACAGCAGTTGGCTCTTCCAGCCAGGGGTCCCGTTCAGCAGGTTGCCCCAGCTCGTGGTCCTATTAGACCACCGCTTCCTCCTCAGCACAAGATTTTCAGTCAGAGGACCACTGTTCCGAGGGGAGGTCAGGCTTTCAACCTGACTGCTGCAGATGCTGAGTCAGCTAAAGGTGTTATTGCAGGTAATTCTATTTTTTGTTTTGTTATTTCTTTTTGCTTCCTTCTTTTTGTCTTGTTTTCTTCCATCCTGTCATCTTCCTGCTTTATTTTTTCTCACCCCTGTTCAACCATTATTTGTTTTCTTATTTTTGTTCCATCTTAGGTATCGTCCTTGTTTGCTCTTTCCCTGCTCATGTTCTTTTTTATTCCGGAGCAACCAATTCTTTTGTCTCCTCTTGATTTGTGGCTCGCCATCGGTTGGAGTGCAGCAACATGTCAGCGGCTTGGAACATTGTGATAGGTGGTAGAGTTTTCATTTGTTCCCGGGAGTGCAGGTAGTGTCCTGTGATTATTGGTAGTGCAAATTTCAAGGCCAATCTGATTGTAATAGGGAATTCAGGATTCGACGTTATTCTCGGTATGGATTGGTTGGGTGAATCCCACCCCATTATTGATTGCCGTGCCAAGAAAGTTGTTTTCAGGATTCCAAATCGCGCAGAGTTTGAGTTCCATACCGGGAGATGTCTCTTTGTCGAGCTGCAGTTGATCAGGAGGTTTGTGCGACGGAGTTACATTCAAGCTGTGAGGCTGCACCTCTATTAGTTCGGGCTTTCCTGGATGTTTTTCCAGAGGAGTTGCTTGGCATACGACATGATAGGGATGTAGAGTTCGGTATTGAAGTTCAGTCGGGTACGGCACCTATATCGATGAGTCCCTACAGGATGGCACCGATTGAGTTGGCAGAGCTTAAGTTGCAGATTCAGGAGTTGCTTGATTTGTGGTTCATCAGACTCAGTGTTTCACCTTGGGGTGCTCCAGTCCTTTTTGTCAGCAAGAAGGATGGTTGTCGTCGACTGTATGTAGATTATCGGGAACTAAACAGTGTTACTGTGAAGAACCGGTATCCGTTGCCCAGGATCGATGATTTCTTTGATCAGTTGAGTGGGGCTGTTATTTTCTCGAAGTTAGATCTTCGTTCTGGGTATCATCAAGTCAAGGTGAAGGCGACTGATGTACAGAAGACTGCATTCAGGACCAGATATGACCACTATGAGTATCTTGTGATGCCGTTCGGGGTCATGAACGCACCTGCTATATTCATGAGTCTTATGAACCGGGTCTTTTCTCAGTTCTTGGATAGATTTGTGGTGGTCTTCATTGATGATATTTTGGGGTATTCTCGAAATCGAGAAGATCATGCTGAGCATCTTAGAGTGGTTCTGCAGACTTTGAAGGAGAATCAGCTCTATGGGAAACTTGGCAAGTGTGAGTTTTGGCTCGACAGGGTTTCTTTATTGGGGCACATTATTTCGGGCGATGGTATTTCCATGGATCCGACCAAGGTTGAGGCTGTGAAGGGTTGTCCTGTTCCCAAGTCAGTTTCAAAGGTTAGGAGTTTTCTTGGTTTAGCTGTCTATTATCGGAAATTCGTCCAAGATTTTTTGAAGATAGCGGGACCATTGACTAAGCTGACTGGGAAGGATCAGAAGTTTTGTTGGTCGGATGTTTACAGTAAGGCTTTTGTCGAGTTGAAGAACAGAATGACGTCAGTGCATGTGTGGACTATTCCAAATGGTTCAGGCGGATTTGTAATTTACTGTGATGCTTCTGGTAAGGATCTTGGAGCAGTTCTGATGCAGAAAGGCCGAGTTGTTGCTTATGCATCGAGGTAGTTGAGGCCGCATGAGAAGAACTATCCGACTCATGACTTGAAGTTAGCGGCAGTGATCTATGCTTTGAAGCTGTGGAGACATTATTTACTGGGAGACCGAGTGGAGATCTTTACAAACCACAAAAGTTTCATGTACGTCTTCACCCAGAAGGAGTTAAACATGAGGCAAAGGCATTGGTTGGAACTTATGTCTGATTATGACATCAGTTTGCAATACCATCCTGGTAAAGTACAATTAGTGCCTGATGCTTTAAGCAGGAGACCGGAAGTTATGCTCTTGACTCAGCAGAGGGATTTGATTGAGCAGTTGGTGAGGTTGGAGTTGGATGTTTTGCTGCCGAGTTCTGGTCAGAGTTATTTGGTGCTCCAGCTTCAGTCGTCTCTTGTTGATCAGATCAAGGAGGCGCAGGCTGGTGATGCGTAGTTGTAGGGTTTTCGAGCTGAGTTTCTGGGCCCAGAACGGACATGGTTATTCATGCTGATGGATCACTTCGTTTTGGGTCCAGTTTATGTGTCGCGAAGGGTGAAGTTCTTCAGAGGTTGCTTAAGGAAGCACACCAGTCTTCGTATTCTATCCATCCTGACAGTACTAAGATGTATCGGGATTTGAAACTTCATTTCTGGTTGGCATGGTATGAAGAGGGTTGTGGCTCGGTTTGTTGCTCAGTGTTTGATCTGCCAGCAGGTTAAGGCAGAGCATTAGAGAACTGCTGGACTTCTTCAACCTCTTCCTATTCCGGAGTGGAAGTGGGAACATATCTCTATGGATTTTGTGACCGCTTTGCCGAGGAGTCCTAAGGGTCGTAATGCCATTTGGGTGATTGTCGACCATTTGACGAAGAGTGTCCACTTCATTCCTTTTCGTGTTGGAAAGTCTACTGAGAGCCTAGCTGAGAGGTACATGCAAGAGATTGTCAGACTTCATAGGGTTCCAGTCAGTATTGTATCCGACCGGGATACGAGATTCAGATCTCAGTTTTGGAAGAGTCTTCAGAACAGTTTGGGAAGTAAATTAACGTACAGAACATCTTTTCATCTCCAGACTGATGGACAGTCAGAGAGGACCATCCAGATTCATGAGGACATGTTGCGGTCTTGTATGTTGCAGTTCGGTGGATCATGGGAGGACTATTTGCATCTCGTATAGTTCTCGTACAATAACAGCTTTCAGGCCAGTCTTAAAGCTGCACTGTTCGAGGCACTCTATGGGTGGAAGTGCAGATCACCAGTGTGCTGGGATGACATTGGTGAGATAAAGTTTTTGGGTCCGGAGTTTATCACCAGGACAGTTGATGCGGTGGTTTAAATCAGGAAGCACTTGCACACAGCTCAGGATAGGAAGAGGTGATGGGCCGATGTCCATTAGAGAGCTTTGGAGTTTGAGGTTGGTGACCATGTTGTCTTAAAGGTATCGCCCTGGCGCGGTGTCATTCGGTTCGGTGGTGGGGGCAAGCTTAGCCCTAGGTTTATTGAACCGTTTGATTAGGTATGGCAAACGGGCCAGGCCGGGTCGACCCGTGAACCGCCCGCGATCCGTTCGCTTAACCCAGCCTGCGAAACCACAGTCCGGTTTCGGGTCGAACCCATTAACGTTAACGGGTCGACCCGGGTCGCTAAAATAACGAATCGCTCAACCCGGCCCGGTAACCCGCGAAAAAGGCCCAACCCGCTCGCTAAGCCGTGGGTTGCGAACCGTTTGACCCGTACGTTCGACCCGCTCCGGGTCGACCGTTGACCCGCGGGTCCAACATACGGATATTGTAGCACAGAGCCATTGAACGGATCTTTTAGCCTTTTTTGGTGCTTTTTGTTTTTTTTTTGTTTTTTTGTTTATTTTTACCCTATAAATACCCCTAAAACTCAAACAAAAAATTCAAACCTGACTCTCTTACTCTCTCTACTATTATTACTCAATTTATTTCAATTTGTGAACAATTGAACAAACAAGCTAGCAAGTCATATACACGATCAAATTCCGATCGTATCGAAGTCAAAATTCAACAACGTCTTCAAGTCTTCAACTCTTCTCCAACTCCAAGTGATCAAGTCTTCTACTTTCCTCCAAGCTTTCCTCGAATCTTTAATTCTGGATTTCTACTTCTACTTCTATTCTTATTTTTACGGGTTTTTTTATATACGCGTATCCACGGTGAACGGTATCAAAATTTCATATCCCACTTCTTTAATTTTTATTATTTTTGTAGTTATAATTTTTGGTATCTTGTTTGTTTGTTGGTTTTTTGATCTTCTCTCTCACAACCCTCTTATTTTCCAGATTTTTTTTGTAACTTATCGCCCCTACATTGTGTAGTTTTTTTTACATACACTACTACATATAAACATGTCTAGATCACGCGGTAGCGGTCGTAACCAAAGTGGGCAAGATTCCACCGGCACTTCTCGTAGGCCACCAACTGTCCCACATAGTGAGCCTGCTGAAGAGTACCATGATCCTCTTACCCAACAATGGGGCACACACGGTGACAAGCGTCACCCACTTGCTTAGCTTGATGACCTCTCCTGGTCCTGCACCTCCTCTGCTTCTTCATTTCCTGTCGTATGCTGGCTGCCGCTGTTGTGTGTTAATCCACACTTAGGTCCTGCGGTGGTGAAAGTTCCTTCGGCTCCTCGCTCGAGATCATCAGATCATCCCTTGATATCAACTCAATCTCTTCCATCAATATATCCTCGGTTAGGATATCCTCAAATACCATCCTTAAAACACACATATTGGAAGCAGTCCAGATATAGAAAAGTCATAAAACATAAGTTGAAAGAAACAACAATATGAATTACAATTGTCTACAACCAGCTAAAATCTGACTCCTACAAGGCATCCAAGTTTAATTTTTCAACTGTGTTGGAATGTAAATTGAAGTCGGCTCTGATACCACTCTGTAATGCCCGATTTCCATACACTGGAAAATCGTGACATAAGCCAGAATCTTTTCTTCAATTATCCACAATACACAGAAAAGACAGGAAATTTAAAACTTTTTATTCAACACAAATGTATTACAAGTCTGAATATTACAAAATTGCAATACATTATAACAGTGTTACAATAATATCTTTACAATCCCAAGTGTTATAACTTTCAAAAAATTACATCAAAGTACAATAAATAAAGAACAACACTTGGTATTTCACTTAGATGCTTCCCTAACAATAAACAAATTACAACAATGAATAAATTACAATAATTGTTACAAATGAAATTGCAACATATATTACAGCGGAAACTTAAATAAAGTTGACTACTTGCTTCTCTAGCCTCGAGTCCACCTGAAACCTGTACCTGTACTTCTACAATCCAGTACCTGTACTTCTGTAATCCAATACCTATTGAAGTGGGGATGTCAGTACATATACTGACGCTTTAAGGTTGATAACTAGCAGCGAATCTCAACTATAGCAAACAAGTTGATGAAAAGGAGAAACGTGTATATATATTTGATGTGTCAGTGTATGTTATGACTTAGACTTGAATGAAAGATTACTAATGCAAGGATGCTCTTATTCTAATGCAAGCAAGACTCTGGGATAGTATGCAGCCCATACTACATATACCCCATATCAAGCCGTTTTTTCATATATAGGGATTTGAACTTGGGCCATGAATTCTACTCTTGTACTCGACTTGTTTCAGAAGATATTACATGACTGATTAGGTTGCCCTAAAAAGGTCTAATCCCGCCAAGCGCACCGGACCTCACTCAAATATCTGACGAATCTTTGGATTTTCTGCTGGTTATCAGGTTAGTCCGAAGCATCCCCCGCCGCCCCCTAGCCAGACCGTAGTCTATGGCTTCTCGCCCTTAGATACAAGACAAGACGGAGTTCCGTGGGGTTCATCCCCCTAGCTCCGACAGGAATCACTCCCGCTTATCAAGGCACTTCAGAAATTAACAGATGAGATACGGATCCCGTACTCCAAACTCGTGAGAAGGCACAGACTGTATTCCTTTGACAAGAAGGGTACAACCCTAAAACACCACCTAGTGTCGGCCTATAGGACAGGTCGGACCATAATGTATCACCCTTAACACCAACTCTTTCCCTTCGGTGAAAATGATAATAAGTAATGGTTAAGTAGTAATAGCCATAAGTTACTACCCTAACGATGTCACTGACCCTGAACAATCCTAAGGATGACAACAGTATAAACCCAACATGGTAGGTCTTAAGTTAGACTTTGCAAGATAACTCTACTAGGATGCTCAACCTGGACTTTCTAGAATCCCTAAGGGTCTAGTTCATGGCCTATCGATCCAATACCTCGGCAATACGAATGTATTCACATGCTACTACCCTGAACTTGGATTCGTCATACTCCGGTCCGCGATTAACCAACACCGGTTAAGATCCGACGGTACACAAGGAGTGACTCTTCCACAGTCCCTTAGGAGTAAGGTAAACACACGTCTTTATGGTCAATAGCCCTAGGGCAATGATATAACCCTAGATGAGCACAACAAACTGCAAATTAGCTAAGAAGCTACATACCAGTAACCAAAAACACATACGAGCTAAACAAGATACATATGGGACCAACAACTATATACGAGCCAAATAAGCTATGTATGAGACCAACAGCTACATACGGACCAGTCGAGCCGCGTATGAGACAACAATATACATACGAGCCAAATAAGCTACGTATGAGACCAACAGCTACATACGGGCCAGGCGAGCAGCGTATGAGACAACAATATATATACGAGCCAAATAAGCTACACATGAGACCACAGCTACATACAGGCCAGTCGAGCAGTGTATGAGCAAAACCACACATAAAAACAACCATACAGGTAACCAACCTAGAAGCAACCAAACGTGCTTCTAGCAAAACTTGATCTTCTATAATTAGAAGCAACAGAAGAATCTACAAAGAATCTAAAATAGGCATTCTACCAATGAGAAGCCCAAAAACGACATAAAAGCCTTCCGACAGCCTAGAAGCAACCAGTTCTACGCTTATCGGATTTTAATAGAAATGTACTTTTTAGAAAGGTAAGAATATCTACCACAACTCTCTAATGGAATGCTATTTCAGATTCTGTAAGGAATCCAAAATCCGGTCCATCGAACACACGCAAACAGTTTACCCAAACTGCAGATTTTCAACAAAAAGCTGAAACTTCAATAGCTTGTAACTTTTGCTCTCCTCGTCAGAATCTAACGAAACTGGGCAATTTGAAAAGGTGGGATCATCTACTAAAATTTTTCAGTTGACCACTTTCTCAGATTCCAGAAGGAATTCTAAATTCCTGACCTCGAACATACGCAAACAATTACCAAACTACAGATTTTCAATAAAAAGATGAAACTTCTGTAGCTTGTAACTTTTTCTCTACTCATTGAAATCTAATGAAACTGGACAATTTGAAAAGGTGGGAACATCTACTAAAACTTCATAGTTGACCACTTCCTCAGATTCCATAAGGATTTCCAAATTCCTAACCTCGAACATACGCAAACAATTACCAAACTACAGATTTCAATAAAAAGATGAAACTTCTGTAGCTTATAACTTTTACTCTACTTATCGGAATCTTACGAAACTGAACAATTTGAAAAGGTGGGAACATCTACTAAAACTTCCTAGTAGTCCACTTTCTCAGATTCCGTAAGGAATTCTAAATTCCTACCCGTCGAACAGCAGATTTTAACAAAGGAAAGCTGAAACTTTGAAAGCCTGTAATTCTTGTTCCACTTATCGGAATTTAACCCGAGAGGGCAATTCGGAAAGGTGAGAACGTCTAATACAACTTCCTAGTTGGTCGGCTTCTCAGATTCAGCGAGTAAGACACTCAAAAACTACAAGGAATCAAGAAGATACAATTCCAACCCACCAAATACATAGCCAAGCTGAAAACTTTCAAAGCTCATAACTTCTACTCCGCTGATCGGAATTTAACCCGAGAGGTCAATTCGGAAAGGGAATAATGTATACTACAACTTCTTAGTTGGTCCGAATCTCAGATTCAATAGGTAAGACACTCTAAAACATCAAAGAAGTCAAATAGCAAGCACACTCAGCTCAAAGCGGGCTGCTGCATCTTCCAAATACCATAACTCCTATTCTGCTTATCAGAATCTAGCCCGAGAGGCCAATTCGGAAAGGGGATAATGTATACTACAACTTCCTAGTTGGTCTGAACTTTAGATTCAACCATTAAGACACTCTAAAACATCAAAGAAGCAACACAACAAGTTTCCAGTGCAATCTGGCTGCTGTGTTTTGTAAAAAACATAACTCCTACTCCACTTATCGGAATTTAACCCGAGAGGCCAATTCGGAAAGGGGAGAGTCACTACTACAACTCCCTAGTTGGTCCGAACCTCAGATTCAACCAGTAAGGCACTCTAAAACCTCAAAGAAGCAAAGCAGCAAGAATCCAGTCAAGACAGCCAGTTGCTGTACTTTGCAAATGGCATAACTCCTACTTCGCTTATCAAAATTTAATCCGAGAGGTCAATTCGGAAAGGGGAGAGTCTCTAATACAACTCCCTAGTTGGCCCAAACCTCATATTCAACATGTAAAACCATCAAAAATAACAAAGAATCAAAACAGCAAGCATCCTGTCAAACAGCTAGTTGCAGTATTTTTTCAAGACCATAACTCTTACTCTGCTTATCAGAATTTAACCCAAGAGGGTAACTTGGAAAGGGGGGAGTCTCTACTAAAACTCCCTAGTTGGCCCGAACCTCAAATTCCACAAGGAAACCCAATTTCTAGCCCCTTGAAGCTACTATGACGCTAACCTCAAAACAGTGAGCACATTGTTTTTACTTGAGACTCACTATTTTAAAGGAAACGCTCATTTCACCCATGAAAATGACTCCGATAAATCTATAAAAATTACAGCATGCTAATAACACCTAGGAGAACCTCCCACATAAATTTTGGGTCAAAATTCTACCTTTAACCTAGTTAAATAAAATCAACCCTACAACAACCAAAATTGAATCTTTATGGTTCTAATTTGCTTTCTACCACTTCAAACTTTGCATACACTTTATTCTAACCCATATACACATGAAGTTAGTTTAATACTACAACATACAACCATAATAGGCTTAAAACAACTAAAAATACATGAGATGAGAAACCTCGACCTTGATTTCGGTTGAAAGGACTTGCTAACTCTTCTCCTCCTTGCTCCTTGTACTTGCTCCTCAAGAATTACACCATGAAATCAAACCTATGAAAAAGCTCTCTTTTCTTTTGATTGATCTCTCTTTCTTTTCTTTCACAATCTTTCTACTAAAAAATAAACAAGTAGTAGAAATTAGAAGATGGAGATGAGATGAGATGAGATAAAGGAAATGGAGTGAGGTGAGAATAAATGGGGGGTATTCTAACCCTAGGAAAGAATGGGCCGGCCAAAATGGAAAGGGGCAGGGTTGGGGGTGTTTTATAGAAGGTTGGGTAATGGTTTGTGGTGGAAATGAGTCCAAGTGTCCATTTACACTTGTGGCTTACAACAATTTATGTTTTGTTTGTAAATAAACATTACAATAAAGCCCAAATCCATCCTAACCCTCCATCTCATCATGATGGATAAAAAATAAAAGATAATTTTCCAAAATCACATACTGCACGATTTGTACAAACGCACAAAACCGTTACAGTTCAATTACGTACACATATCTGAATATACAGATAATTTTCGTTCGTGAAAACGAACAAATCAATACAAAAATAATTTTATTCCGAGAAAAAAAATAAAATAGTTTTATTACTGGCTCGGAAGATTCCAGTATTAATTTGATTCAAAACAGTCGTATACTGATTAGTATATATACATATATAATGTTTATTAACAAAACCGGGTGGTGTCCACCAAAAATATTTCAATTCTGGAAATAAAAATAAAATATAATTTTTAATATATGCCCAGTATTTTCCAGACATTTTTTCCAAAAATGCGTTTTTCAAGATTTTGCACAAGTGCACAAAACTGATACAATACCTGTATATATATAATAGTATATATGTCCAGGTAACTTTTTAAATGAGAAAACCAAGTAATTTCAATTGAAAATATTTTAATTCAAAAATAATAATTATATAAATATAATATCCATCCGGGATATTACAATACTCCCTCCTTAGAATAGTTCTGTCCTCAGAACTACGTTATGTTAGGAAAATAGAAAAACATCCATACACTAAATAACATGGAGAAAGAAAGTTTATACGGCTTTCTAGCTCCCAAGTGACTCATCCACGAACTGGTTCTCCAAAGAACCCAACCTCGATCCCAAAGCTGCTTGAAGAATTTGCTAAAGTCGAGACGTAACTCTTGAATCTTGGTCAGAACTACTAACGCTGGCGCTCCATGTTGCTTCCTTATGCCTTAAATGTGGGCTCCCACTAATTCCTCTAGCGATCAAGTCATCTTCATTGGAAGAAAATGTGCAGACTTTGTCAACCGGGTCCCAAATAATCCAAATTGAGTAATATATTTTTGAACTCCTGGGTAATCCTGTGATGAAGTCCATATTGACATTCTGGAATTTTCCTTCATCAACTTGCCGCTTCGGTGCTTTGATACCTGCATTTTCTACCTAAGCCTTCTGACTTGCGCACTTAGACTCGGTTGCGACTCCCATCGTGTTAAAACTAAGCTTCAATCTTGAGTGATCACTTCAATACTGGCTTGACTGATCTCATCATCTTGCTTCTTACTTCCTTCCTGGTCTTTGGCCGAGGCTAATACTTCACTTATCTCGATCTTTTGCACTTCGGTAGCCACTCCCTCCTTAGAATAGGACATGGCCTACGAACATCACTTCTGACCTCCAGGATTCTCTCCTATACTTTGCTCAAAGCTGACGCTTCAGATGGTGTAATCAGCCAAACCAAATCTAGAGTCAACTTCCACACACATCACAACTCTTGAAAAATAATTCGGACAAAAGAATATGATAAACCAAGTTTGAACAAAATAGCTTTATGGATTCCCTATATATATAAATCCAACTGATTACAAAAAGTGTTACACCATATAATACTTCTTAGTCCAAAATAAATTTCAAAATACAACTCTTAAACTTAGCTGTAGTTCCATATGCACATACTGGTACTGGCTCTCCTTCGCGGTCTTTGGATTTCTATTGCTGTTTTCGTACTGCAGTGTTTACAATTCTAGATTTACAAAACTACTTCATCTTGATTTTTTCTGATTTTCGTTGACTAAACTATTTATATTGAAAAATTTTGAAACTTTATATTTTGATACTAAACATATATGGGAGTACCCCTGATTTTTCATTGATTTGATTAATGAGTTTTCATGCTGTTTTTCTGACTTCAAATACAATCTTCTGATTTCTGACTGAACGTGTTTTCTGGATTCAAACCTGTTCTGAGTTATGATCTTGTGAAATACTATATGACTTATATATGTTTTCTGGATTCGGAAGGGAGTCTATGTTCCAGATTCGGAAGGGAGATTCTTCAACAGATCCAGATTTGCATTTTTGTAGCAACGGGAATCCCTGTTTCAGTACAATACTTTCTTGTTGTCCTGAACTGGAATTTTCGTTGCACTATTCTTTTATGTGTTATCTTTAGCCTGCATATGTTTATCTATCAACCTGAACCTGTTACATGTTTATACCATGTGTAACGACCCTAATTTTTTGATAAATACGTTTTATAAACAAACTAGATTCTACTAGTTATAAAATTATTTTTTGTTAAAGAAACTATTTTTCTATGCACATGAACATACACATGCAATTTTTTTTGAGGTTGGGCTTGTGAAGCCCAATGTGATAAACAAAACAACACTTTAAAAAAAAGTTTGAAAAGAAGCCCAAATTTGGTCGGCGAAGTGTGTGTGTGTGGAGGGGGGGGGGAAGATTGAGAACCAGGGTTAGGGTTTGGACTTGGACTTGACTCATGATGGGTCTTTCACCATCTCTACACTCCACCTCCCATTCTCACAAATCAAAGAGGAGATGCTCCTCTTTCCCACACCCCAAAATCTGGCCACCCCCACCCCCCCTGCCCTGCTCTCTTTGTGTTTTTTTAAAAACCCCTCCCACTTCTTCTTCTCATTCCTCATCTTCTACAACCTCCACACTTCAGAGAAAGAGAAAAAGAAGGAGAGAAAGAGTGTCTTGCTACTGATTTGGAATGAGAGAAACTAAGGAGAAGAAGAGAAGCCAAGGAGGAGGAACCAAGGATCAAGAAGGCAAATCAAGGAGCTAGGAGCTTGTAGGATCTCTCCCTTCCACCAAACTCATCAAGGTGGGTGTTTCTAACCTCTATGGTTGTTTTTGGTTGTTAAATGATGATGATGATGACTGAAGAATGACATGCATGCTCTTGTATGAACTTAAATAACTCATTTTGTGCCAAGAAACCCAAAACAGAAAATCCTATTAAAAAGCTGAATTTTTGTTGTTAGTCCGTAACTAATAACTCGAATACCACTGCTTGGATTAACTTTAAAATTTTACAGGATGTTCATTTATGTGTCGTACACCTTCAGTAATTTTCCAGATTTTTATGATTTTTTATGCTATTAAAAAAAATTACGAACTTTCATGCTGGTCAGAATAGACAGAAGCAGTTTTTATTGTTATTGTTGTAGAAAGAATGACTTGTATCTCACTGATTGCTTATGGGAATGATATGAAATTTTAGTATGTCACTGTTGGATGTATCTAAGACCTATGTTTCAAATTTCATGAGATTTGGACCACTGTAGCTAGGGTAATAAAATCATACAAACTTAGCTAGTTATTTTAGTAAACAAAACTGCTGTTGTTACTGCCATGTTTTTGGATGACATTCAAAATGACAAAATTAGAAATCTACTTGGTATAATCACCTGATTTTTTAGGGTGTTGTAACATCATGTGTCAGGAATTGGATTCTAAAATTTTATGATGATCTTACACCATATGCTATTTTAAATGGATTTTATCTCACAACTGTGTTGATCTGATCTGTTGTTACTTGTTAAAGATGGACCCATACGAGCATCTAAACGGCCTTATCTGAAGAGCCTTATAATTAGGAAGTTTTAGTAGACACAGAGAACTTTCTGGAATGACCAATAAACCCTTATTTGGACAAGTATTCGATTTTATATGATTTTTACAAGTGACGACAGAAACACAATAAATCTTAGAGCTTACTGTTTTGCACCATGATCATTGAGATGAGTTTAAACTTGTATCTTGTTTGCTTGGAGTTGCTGTTTGAGGTCAAGAATCATGTTATAGATGTGTACATGAGTTAGGACTTAAGTGATCTAAAGTTTCTTGCTAAGAGTAGCCTATAGATGCTTGTAGACCCCAATATAGACAACATTGTTCAATATTTTGAAGTGAAAATTATATTGGATGTTGGGGTATTGTTGTAGACAACTTTGGGATGAAATTCATGCCCATTGTGTGCTTGTACTTGCTTTCTACTTTGAGTAGAAGCATGGGGAGCGCTCGATCGCGATTCCTCAAGGGAACGAGACTGGAAATGACTCCGTTTGGCATAAATGCCAAGTGTGTGTTTGCTGTTTGGAATCTTAAATTGTCGTTTTTAAGACTCTTAGAACCCTTTTTGGGTACTTTTGGGTTAGGACTTACTCTTAGTGTGGTGTACCATGTTGGGGTACGTTAGATTGAGTATTGAGACTCTAGGACTAAGTCTTGTTGACAAATCTAGACGAGTAGAATTAGACCCGTGTCACATCTAACGTGTTGGAGGAGATGACTCGTGCGACGACGTACTCACCGTCCATGGATAGGTACCATGGTTTGTGTTTGGAGCTACCACTTGTCAAGGACTGTGGAGCGTTAAGTTTAGCGGAAGCTACTTGTTGGTCAGACCGAGGTTGCGGTCAAACTCCAGGTGTAGATGTAGGTTGCGGCAATCGACGGGGTCGATTCGTCGTAGGTTCATGCCAAGTGTGGGCCGAGGCGGGTCAACCCTTGGGCCGGACTAGAGGGCTAGTTGAGTCCTAGAGTGGAATGGGTTGAGATTCATTACTGTTAAAGGTAACTAACTAGGGAGAATCTACAAATGAAACTGAACTAGTTGATCATGGCAAGCAAAGTTGATTACCAAGTTAGGGATTTGGAAATGGTGGATAGATCGCCTAGCTAAGGGGATGGATATGAGATAGTTCTAGAGGTTCATACTTCTAATAATAAAAAGAAAAGAGAATTAGAGTTTGGCTAGAGTGATGGTTTTTAGTATTTGATCGATAAAACAAATCCTGAATTCAACCTTATTCTTGGAATGGGGTAGCTTTAATACTTGGGTAAGGCTAGATCGAGTCTTGGTTGAATGTAAGGATAGGCACTAGCGAGGGTGTCCGCCGTTGGGGGACGCATGGCGTCATCACGTGTAATACCCTAAACTTTCATTTTTATAGAAATATTGATTTTCATGTGTTGTGCACGTGCAAATTTCATATGTATATTTATTTATTTATTTTATATATATATAATTTCATTTTTGTAGTATGAACAACTATTTCTCCCTTTATTTTCTAAAAGCCTATTTTATAAAGCCTAAACACTATTTTCTTACTTTGAGCCCACTTTAATAATTTATTATTTTATTATTTTGGCCCACAAGTCTAAGCCCACTAATTGTGAAGCCCACAAATTTAATTAATCAATTAAATGGTCACACTTTTCATGTAGATACATATTGTGAATAATTTGATTAATTAAAATTGTACAAACTTCAAATAAGGGGTACTAGGGGGCATGTGCATGCACGTAATGTGCAATGCACACCATTGGTAGGCCGGGTATACATGGGATCATGGAGAGTGGGTGTGTGAGTGCATGGGTAGTTTATTTGAGTATGGGTGGTTGCTACAACTTCCCCTCCTATCCTAGCCATCCATCCTATAACCATCCAATGAATCCTATCCCTCCAATCTATCATAGAATTAGTATAAATGCCCCCTATCTACTTGTATTCTACAATAAGAAACTATTGAAAGAAAGAAGAAAACATTATAGGAGAAATATAATAGAGTGAGTGTGAGTGTGTGTGTGTACCATTGGAGGCCGGCCATCATTCCCCCACACTAGGAGCTCTCGGGTTTGGCAAGGAAGCAAGGAGAAGGAGCTTTTGCATCGCAATCTAGGAGGAGAAGGCACTCTCTCGCATTCTAGGAGACTCTAGGAGTTTTTATTTAGCTTTTTCTTCAAAGAGGTGGGTGTTTCTCATGACTTCTAAAGTAGAAATCATATTAGGAAAGAATTGAATTGTTATTATAAAGCAACTAGTTGAAATAAAATGCATGCTTGCCTAATTAGAGGAGAATTGATAAACTAGTAAATGTGTGTTATTTTAGTTGCTAGAGATACTAATTATGAGTAAAAGTGAATGTTCTCATTGCTTATAATATTAGAATGCATGCTAATTATGTTCTAAATGCAAACTATGTGAATTAACTAGTAAAAAGATTAGAACCATGTTTGTTGATTAAAGTATTAAAGTAGAATGGTATATTAGAGATGAATTGATGGAATAATTTATTAAGAAATGATTGAGAATTGTTGTAGTAAAACTCTCCATTGTTATATGTGCCATATGAATATTAGAATAAATGAAAAGAATGTATTTTTGCAAACAAATGAATGAATGCATCATGTGTAAAATTAGTTGGTAAAATAGAAGTTTTATTCGTTAAGGAAGATGATTTATTTGTGTTCTAAAAACATCATGAGAAAGAAAATATTTTTTTAGTGATTTTTTGGGAAACTATCTTTAAAATTTGAAGAAGTGTGTTTTAGTTCTCGAATGTCGAAATTGTGATTATGAAATACAAACTAAGGCTAAATATATGTTTTAAAGAGTTAAAAATACCCTTAAAAATACTGATTGCTGTAGAATTAAATGTAATTTTATTCTAGAAAATTTTATTTTCAAAAGTGGAGAAAAAAGAAAATTTTGTTTTGAGAATTTTTGAATTATAGTTATCAACAGAGAGCAAGATCGAAACCCAATTTAATTATTTTCTAATCGATATGTCCACTTAGACCAATTGGTCGATCGTACTTTCGGTCGCTACAGTAGGGGGGAGGTCTCGGGTTCGATACCTGAGGCTTTTCTTTTATTTTTTTGTTAAAAACCCAAATTGCCGAGAATGGATACATAGGGATTATGACCCATAGTTAAAACGTTCGGCAGCTTTGGCGCGTTGGTCATGTGCGCTGTCTGTTTCACCACTGGTTGTGGGTTAGAATCTGGGTGGGGGTTTGAGTTTAAAAAAAATATTTTTTTTGTGGATTTTTGATTAAATTGAGTTTTTAAAAATAGAATAAAAATTGGAAAAATTATGGATTAATTACTGAAAATTATTAGAACTTTATAAGAAAATTTTATATAACTTTTGATAAAGTGTGATTTAGAAATTGGGGTTTTTTGCAAGAAAGGACTTCTTTTTGAAATTAAATTGCCCTTTTAAATAAAAGAAAAATAAATGAGATTTTTGAGTTATAAAAGATGAAAAATTAGTAATGAGGAATTTTCGAAAGTGTGCTTGATGTGATTAATTGGACTTCTAATCCATGCTTGTAGTAAGATTTGGAAATGAAAATAATAAACCTGTGGAATACATGAATTATTGATTACTACTAGTTGGAATTTATTCTTACACATAAATTGCACGTGAAATTGAATTATTGATTGTGATGAGTTATGAAAGATGTGAATACATGGATGCTATGCTTGTGAAATATGAATTGTGATTAATCATGAAAAGACCGTATGGGCATGAAAAGCTCGATATTGTAATTATGAGTTGAAATTGAGAATTAGGGTATAGCCAAGCCTTATACCGGCAGTAAAAGAATTGTGGAAATGATATTTGAAATGAGAAGACCAATGTTTGGGTCATGTGAATTAAATGATTAAGACTTGTATAGTGGGAGTGCTACACTCTAAGGGTTGGTTTTATTCATGATTCAATTAAACTAAGGATTAGATACATATTGAAGATGTGATGAAAGTAAGAGAAAAATATTGAGTATGAGGGCCATTGGATTGGCGGCGTGAGAGTATTTATAGGATGTCCCATGATGAGTCATGATAGGGCGTGGATACTGCTCCAGAGTACCGTCCCGGTGGCGACACTTGTGGGGTGTTTGACGACTGCGGGTGATACCATGTCTAAGGTAGGAGCTGAATTACCACAGGATGCCTGCATGATGAGTCATGTGTCAGTGCGTTGGAATTCCCTCCATGGTTCCTAGACATGAGTTCGTAGGCCAGAAAACATCTAGGATACTTACCGTAATTACAGTAGTTGATTAAATCATGGCGAGGGATTGAACCCTACAAGATGAAGAACGATTAAGGGCTTGCCCTCAGACCTATGTAGTATGGGCTGCATAGACTCTGAACAAGTGCGCATTAGTGTCATATAATACAAATAATTACATTAAGGACTAAGTGCACTTTCACAACACGACATCAATAGGATAGTCCCTTTAGTTTTGTTTGTGACAAGTTTGTGGTTTGTTAAGTAATGAGAATCGTTATACTGTTTCCGGCATAGAGAGGATGGCCGTATATAATATTTCGTCAGTTGAATGAAGTGACGCGCCCACATTTTTTATATGCAGCGAAGTATACATGCTGCGCAAGATTGATTTAATTGTTGTTTCGTGTAAATTATTGTAAAATTGCTTCCGTTGTGACAATGTACAAGTGTAATGTAACTCTGATGAAAGAAAAGTTTTTATTTCTTTGTAAAATTGTATGAAAGAAGTGTAAAGATCCTGTGGAACTTCGAATTCAGTTGTATTTTGAAATTCGGAGTGCTACAGAGTGGTATCAGAACCACCCTTCTAAGTAGTACAAATTTATAAGGAACGACACCCTAGAAGTGGACATTAGAGTGTGTGTTAAGTCTAAAGATTTAAATGTAAGTCACTTATATTTGTGTTGCTGTATGATTTATGGTTCTTCCTCTCTATCTTTAAGATGGCGGACCACTTCGACCCAGCTGGAGATGATAATTGGCACATTATTGAGGAAGATTACTATCCCGGGCAAGCTGATTCAGACGAAGAAGATCCCGAAGAAGTGGAAGAGGAATGGCCTGAGTCCCGAGAGATCACTCTACCTCCGGATTCATTTGATGATTCTTCTGACGAAGAGGAACCAGTTCCGGGTAATCTCATTGTGTCTCTTCAGAGGCAGGTAGAGACTCTACGGGAGAGAGTCGGACTACTAGAGGCTCGGTTGGCGAAGTGCAAGGATAATTTTGCAGTTCTCAGTCATTGTGTTTGGGAACTCGAAAAGAGGAAAAACATGACCGATGTACTGAAGGAGGAAGTGGAGGAACTACGGGGAGAGCTTCATGAAGCCAAGAGGAACCGTAGGAGTTAGACCGTTGTATCATCTACTACTTTCATTTTGATGTCAGAAATGTTTTAAATTCGAATGTATAAACTTTGAAATTTAATGAAAAGAAAAGTTGACTTAAAACTTTATGTTTTATACTTCGAATTTAATGGATCTTTTGCATCAGAATATGGCTGGAAGACGAGCTCGAAATGGTGAAGGTCTGGACTTGGAAACGGAGTTAGCGAGGGTCTATCAGACACTCAATGCCGTTGCCATGAATCAGAAACAGGGAAGGGTGCCTGCGAATCCAGTACCCAAAGTAATCAAACTCATGGAATCATTTAAACGGATGAAACCACCGGTGTTTGAGGGGAAGTCAGACCCTGACACGGCTGACAATTGGACCTGGCAGGTAGAGACTATCTTCGAAGTCTTGGAGACTCCGGAAGGCAGCAAGGTGAAGTTGGCGACTCTGCAATTCGAGAAGGATGCTGCTGTGTGGTGGCAGTTGATGAAGTGGACGATGGGAGACTTGGTTCTTGGCTGGAAGGAATTCTTGGAGGAATTTCGCAGTCATTATTTTCCCTCAGACATTCAGGAGAAGAAGGCCATGGAGTTTCTGTCGCTGCAGCAGGGCGACATGTCGATCAGGGAGTATGAGACAAGGTTCACTCCGCTCTCAAGGTATGCTCCCAAACTGGTGATGGACGAGGCGAAGAAGGCTCAAAAGTTCGAGCATGGTTTGAGGCCAAGTTTGAGATCCAGGGTGATACCCCTCGGTATCAGGAGGTTTGACAAGTTGGTCAAACGAGCGGCAGCCATGGGGGTGGACATGGAGCAGTTCCACGCTGTTCAGAATCGGAGGAACAACTTGAATGCAGGGAAGAGGCCTGTAGTTGCTGGCAATGTCAGGGGACAACCACCGGCTCAACGGTTTAATCCTACGGGTGCGAACGCTGTTCAAGTGGCAGGAAGACCCAGGAATACTTGGGCGAGACCTCCAGTGATTTGTTTCAACTATGGAGAGACAGGCCACTAAAAGTCTCATTGCCCCAAACTGCAGGATGTCGTCCTTAATGGACCAACTCAGCAGGCCGGGAAGAAGCCGTACCAGCAGGGGCGAGTATTTGCCTTGACTAAAGCTGACGCTGATGAGGTGGATCATGTCATCACTGATACGAGGGAGGATATTTAGGAGTGTTTTCTGTTGTCTCTTTTTCCCGTTAATTGGTGAACTGTTATATGACGAGTGTGTGTTATGTAACAGGAGAACTTATTTTGAATAGAAAGAAAGCTGTTGTTTTGTTCGATACTGGGTCCTCTCACACTTTTGTATCACCTAAATTTGCTAAAGTTCTGGGAGTCGAACCGAAGATATTTCTAGGCAAGGTTTTAGCAGTAGCTACTCCGTCAGGGGAGACTCTAACCACTGATCGGTACTATGCTGACTGCGAGATCGTGATTGGAGATAGAATTTTCGGGATCGATCTGATCGAGCTGAATGTTTTGGGAGTCAATGTTATCATTGGCATTGATTGGATGACGGTGTACAGTGCAAACATCGAGTGCAAGACCAAGACAGTAACAGTGAAGGCTCCAGGTGGACCTGAAGTCATTTTCCAAGGGAAGAGGAGATGTTCAGATTTGGTTGCTACTATCAGCTAGAAGGGAGGGATTCCTGCAGAGGTGCAACAGATTCCTGTGGTTCGGGATTATCCGTCTGTGTTCTTGGAAAATTTACCAGGGTTACCTCGCATCGTGATGTAGAGTTCAGCATCACTATTTAGCCAGGGAGTGCACCTATTTCCAAGGCACCGTATAGGATGGCGCCTGTGGAGCAGGATGAGATCAAACGGCATATTGAGGAACTGTTGGAGATGGGCTTTATTCAACCGAATGCATCACCTTGGGGAGCGCCGGTGCTTTTGGTAAAGAAGAAGGATGGTTCGATGAGGATGTTCATCGATTACCGAGAGCTGAATAAGATCACTGTTCAGAATAAATATCCGATTCTATGAATTGATGACTTGTTCGATTGTCTACAAGGAGCAGCTGTTTTCTCCAAAATAGATGTTCGATCAGGATATCATCAAGTTCGAGTGAAAGCTAAAGATGTGCATAAGACTGCATTCAGAACTTGACACGGGCATTACGAATTCTTAGTTATGCCGTTTAGGGTGACGAATGTGCCTGCAATTTTCATGGACATGATGAACAGAGTTCTGAGGCCGTTATTGATTCTTTTGTCGTGGTATTCATCAACGATATTCTTTTGTACTCCAAGTCGGAGGAGCAGCACACGGAGCATCTGGCAGCAGTCTTGAGGAAGCTTCAGGAGCAGGAGTTGTATGCCAAGTTATCCAAGTGCGATTTCTAAAAATCTGAAGTGGCATTCCTAGGTCACATCCTTTCTAAGGAGGGAGTGACAACCGATCCTCAGAAGATAGAAGCAGTGAGAGATTGGGCAAGGTCTACCATAGTGAAGGAAATCAGGAGTTTCCTTGGGCTAACTGGATATTACAGGAGATTTATCCAGGGCTACGCTCAGATAGCCGTGCCGCTCACTGGTCTGACAAAGAAGAATGTAAACTTCAAGTGGATCGAGCAGTGCGAGGCAAGCTTTCAGGAGTTGAAAGAGAGGCTGACTACTGCACCCATTTTGGCTTTGCCTAGAGCAGGTATTGAATATGATGTCTACAGCGATGCTTCACATCGTGTGCTTGGTTGTGTCTTAATGCAAGAAGGAAAAGTAATCGCTTATGGGTCTAGGCAACTAAGACCACATGAGAAGAATTATCCGACTTATGATCTAGAGTTGGCTGCGATTATCTTCGCCCTAAAGCAATGGAGGAATTATGTGTATGGTGAGAAGCTGAACATGTACACAGACCATAAAAGCTTGAAGTACATCTATCAGCAGAAGGATTTGAACCTGAGGCAAAGGAGATGGCTAGAGGTACTTAAGGACATTCGTCCAGAGATTAAGTATCATCCTAGGAAGGCTAATGTTGTTGTTGATGCACTTAGCCGCAAGAGCAGTCTAGCGAGTTTGATTACAACTCAGAGGCAGCTGGCAGAGGAGTTGGATCGGGCTGGAATTGAAGTTGTTCTGCAAGGCTTGGGATCATCTTTAGCTCAGTTGAGGCTTCAACCGACGCTGAATGAAAGGATTATTGCAAGTCAGAAGGAAGATACAGAGATTGAGAAGATGAAGGAGCAGGTTGGTGCTAGCAAGTTGCCCGGATTTCAGATCAGGGATGAGGCGCTGTGGTTTGGTGAGAGGCTGTGTGTTCCGGATCAGTCGGACTTGAAAGAAAGTATTCTTCAGGAGGCACATGCTACTCTTTTGTCTGTACATCCAGGGAGTACCAAGATGTATAAAGACATTAAACAACATTTTTGGTGGTCAGGTGTGAAGCGGGATGTGTCTGAATTTGTGTCGAGGTGTGAGATTTGTCAACAAGTCAAAGCCGAGAATCAAAAACCCAGAGATCTATTGCAACCGTTACCTATTCCGGAATGGAAGTGGGATAATATCAGTATGGATTTCATCACGGGTTTGCCTAAGAGTTCTAAAGGCAATGATGCGATTTGGGTCATAGTCGATCGACTAACCAAGTCTGCTTACTTCTTGGCGATGAAACTCACTGCTTCGATGGACAAGTTGGCTGAGATGTATGTTGGTGAGACCGTCAGGCTTCATGGTGTTCTGTTGACCATTTTGTCTAATCGAGATGCGCAGTTTACTTTACATTTCTGGAGGAGTCTTCTGACAGTTTTGGGTACCAAGACAGATTTCAGCACTGCTTTTTATCCTCAGACCGATGGGCAGACCGAGAGAGTCAACCGTATTCTTGAGGACATGTTTCGGTGTTTTGTACTAGACTTTGGAGGCAGTTGGGAAAGGCACCTTTGGTGGAGTTTTCCTACAACAACAGTTTTCAGACTAGCATTGGGATGGCGTTGTACGAAACTTTGTATGGCAGGAAGTGCAGGACGCCTATCTATTGGTTTGAAGTCGGGGAGCGTCAGATGTTTGGACCTGAGATTGTGCAGCAGACCTTTGAAAAGATTGATCTGATCAGGAAGAGGTTGATGGATGCTCAGAGTAGGAAGAAGAGCTATGCAGACAACCGGAGGAGGGACCTTGAGTTTGAGTTTGGTGACTTTGTCTTTCTGAAGGTATCACCCAGCAAAGGCGTGATTCGATTCGGCAAGGGTGGAAAGTTAGCCCCGAGGTTCATAGGCTCGTATAAGATATTGAAAAGGATCGGGAAAACTGCTTACCGGCTTGAGTTACCGGAAGAGTTGTCTCAGGTGCACAATGTCTTTCATGTGTCTATGCTGAGAGATTACATTCCAGATCCAAGTCATCATTTGCCCGAAGTGCCAGAGGGTTTGCAGTTAGATCTGAGTTACATTGAGCTTCCAGTTGAGATTGTTGATCGTCGGGAAAAAGTCTTGAGGAATAAGACGATACCGATGGTTAAGGTAGTTTGTTGAATAGGCTACTTGGGAATCTGTGAAAAGGATGATGAAGGATCATCCTGAACTCTTTGTTTGATTGTATTTTCTTATTATGTTTTGTTTTCTCACTCTTTAATGGTAGTTCCGAGGACGGAACTATTCAAAGGAAGGAGTGTTGTAATACCCTAAACTTTCATTTTTATAGAAATATTGATTTTCACATGTTGTGCACGTGCAATTTCATATGTATATTTATTGATTTATTTTATATATATATAATTTCATTTTGGTAGTGTGAACAATTATTTCTCCCTTTATTTTCAAAAAGCCTATTTTATAAAGCCTAAACACTATTTTCTTACTTTGAGCCCACTTTAATAATTTATAATTTTATTATTTTGGCCCACAACTCTAAGCCCACTAATTGTGAATCCCACAAATTTAATTAATCAATTAAATGGTCACACTTTTCATGTAGACACAAATTGTGAACAATTTGATTAAATAAAATTGTACAAACTTCAAATAAGGGGTACTAGGGGGCATGTGCATGCACGTAGTGTGCAATGCACACCATTGGTAGGCCGGGTATGCATGGGATCATGGAGAGTGGGTGTGTGAGTGCATGGGTAGTTTATTTGAGTGTGGGTGGTTGCTACAACTTCCCCTCCTATCCTAGCCATCCATCCTATAACCATCCAATGAATCCTAGCCCTCCAATCTATCCTAGAATTAGTATAAATCCCCCCTATCTACTTGTATTATACACTAAGAAACTATTGAAAGAAAGAAGAAAACATTATAGGAGAAATATAATAGAGTGAGTGTGAGTGTGTGTGTACCATTGGAGGCCGGCCATCATTTCCCCACGCTAGGAGCACTCGGGTTTGGCAAGGAAGCAAGGAGAAGGAGCTTTTGCATCGCAATCTAGGAGGAGAAGGCACTCTCTCCCATTCTAGGGGACTCTAGAAGCTTTTATTTGGCTTTTTCTTCAAAGAGGTGGGTGTTTCTCATGACTTCTAAAGTAGAAATCATGTTAGGAAAGAATTGAATTGTTATTATAAAGCAACTAGTTGAAATGAAATGCATGCTTGCCTAATTAGAGGAGAATTGATAAACTAGTAAATGTGTGTTATTTTAGTTGCTAGAGATAGTAATTATGAGTAAAAGTGAATGTTCTCATTGCTTATAATATTAGAATGCATGCTAATTATGTTCTAAATGCAAACTATGTGAATTAACTAGTAAAAAGATTAGAACCATGTTTGTTGATTAAAGTATTAAAGTAGAATGGTATATTAGAGATGAATTGATGGAATAATTTATTAAGAAATGATTGAGAATTGTTGTAGTAAAACTCTCCATTGTTATATGTACCATATGAGTATTAGAATAAATGAAAAGATTGTATTTTTGCAAACAAATGAATGAATGCATCATGTGTAAAATTAGTTGGTAAAATAGAAGTTTTATTCGTTAAGAAAGATGATTTATTTGTGTTCTAAAAACATCATGAGAAAGAAAATATTTTTGTAGTGATTTTGTGGGAAACTATCTTTAAAATTTGAAGAAGTGTGTTTTAGTTCTCGAATGTCGAAATTGTGATTATGAAATACAAACTAAGGCTAAATATGTGTTTTAAAGAGTTAAAAATACCCTTAAAAATACTGGTTGCTGTAGAATCAAATGTAATTTTATTCTGGAAATTTTTATTTTCAAAAGAGGAGAAAAGAGAAAATTTTGTTTTGAGAATTTTTGAATTATAGTTATGAAAAGAGAGCAAGATCAAAACCCAATTTAATTATTTTCTAATCGATATGTCCACTTAGACCAATTGGTCGGTTGTACTTTTGGTCGCTACAGTAAGGGGGAGGTCTCGGGTTCGATACCCGAGGCTTTTGTTTTATTTTTTTTGTTAAAAACCCATATTGCCGAGAATGGATACATAGGGATTATGACCCATAGTTAAAACGTTCGGTGGCTTTGGTGCGTTGGTCTTGTGCGCTGTCTGTTTCACCGCTGGTTGTGGTTTCGAATCTGGGTGGGGATTTGAGTTTTAAAAAAAAATGTTTTTTTTGTGGATTTTTGATTAAATTGAGTTTTTAAAAATAGAATAAAAATTGGAAAATTATGGATTAATTACTGAAAAATTATTAGATTTTTATAAGAAAAATTTATATAACTTTTGATAAAGTGTGATTAAGAAATTGGGGTTTTTTGCAAGAAAGGACTTCTTTTTTAAATTAAATTGTCCTTTTAAATAAAAGAAAAATAAATGAGATTTTTGAGTTATAAAAGATGAAAAATTAGTAATGAGGAATTTTCGAAAGTGTGTTTGATGTGAATAATTGGACTTCTAATTCGTGTTTGTAGTAAGATTTGGAAATGAAAATAATAAACCTGTGGAATACATGAATTATTGATTACTACTCGTTGAAATTTATTCTTACACATAAATTGCACGTGAAATTGAATTATTGATTGTGATGAGTTATGAAAGATGTGAATACATGGATGCTATGCTTGTGAAATATGAATTGTGATTAATCATGAAAAGACCGTATGAGCATGAAAAGCTCGATATTGTAATTATGAGTTGAAATTGAGAATTAGGGTATAGCCAAGCCTTATACCGGCAGTAATAGAATTGTGAAAATGATATTTGAAATGAGAAGACCAAGGTTTGGGTCATGTGAATTAAATGAATAAGACCGGTATAGTGGGAGTGCTATACTCTAAGGGTTGATTTTATTCATGATTCAATTAAACTAAGGATTAGATACATAGTGAAGATGTGATGAAAGTAAGAGAAAAATATTGAGTATGAGGGCCATTAGATTGGTGGCGTGAGAGTATTCACAGGATGTCCCTTGATGGGTCATGATAGGGTGTGGATACTGCTCCAGAGTACCGTCCCGGTGGCGACGCTTGTGGGGTGTTTGACGACTGCGGGTGGTGTCATGTCTATGGTAGGAGCTGAATTACCACAGGATGCCTGCATGATGAGTCATGTGTCAGTGCGTTGAGATTCCCTCCAGGGTGCCTAGACATGATTTCGTAGGTCAGAAAACATCTAGGATACTTACCGTAGTTACAGTAGTAGATTAAGTCATGGCGAGAAATTGAACCCTACAAGATGAAGAATGATTAAGGGCTTGCCCTCGGACCAATGTAGTATGGGCTGCATAGACTCTGAACAAGTGCGCATTAGTGTCATATAATACAAATAATTGAATTAAGGACTAAGTGCACTTTCACAACACAACATCAATAGGATAGTCCCTTTAGTTTTGTTTGTGACAATCTTGTGGTTTGTTAAGTAATGAGAATCTTTATACTGTTTCTGGCATAGAGAGGATGGCCGTGTATAATATTTCGTCAGTTGAATGAACTGACGCGCCCACAGTTTTTATATGCAGGGTAAAGATGCTTGACAATTGAAATATACATGTTGCGCAAGATTGATTAAAATGTTGTTTCATGTAAATTATTGTAAAATTGCTTCCGCTGTGACAATGTACAAGTGTAATGTAACTCTGATGAAAGAAAAGTTTTTATTTCCTTGTAAAATTGTATGAAAGAAGTATAAAGATCCTATTGAACTTCGAATTCAGTTGTATTTTGAAATTCGGGGTGTTACATCATGCCCGACCGAATCCTAGGTTCGTTTAATGCGGACAGGGACCCCGAGCTGCTCTGCGGTGTCGGGAAGACTCTGTGGGGGCTCCGCTGTCTCGGAAGAAATGCCTTTATGATCCGTAACAACCTTTGAGGATGTTTGAAGTGTTGACATCGTCTCGACTGCAAATTCTGTTCTAGTGTAAGGACGAGTGTAGCGGAGTTGGGAAAACCCTATATCCGTCAGGTCCTTTGTTGATCAATGTGGGCAGATGGATTAGACGATATCCCAGTGAGCTAAACTCTATCGGGAATTGCTCTAGTCACTCGCGAAAAGCCTTTGTGTCCATATATCAGCTTTTGGTGAATTCCACGGAGACGTAGAAACAACAACATATCGGGTAAGTCGATTTAATTACAGTCACGCAGGGTAAGCCTGCGATTGGGACCCCGGGCATAGTGGATAAAACATGAGGATTTGATAACACTAATGACAGCAGCGACGGGTAAGCCGGACGACTGCAGCCTCACAATCACTGGAATCGGAAACAGGAGAGAGCATAAGAGGAGGATGCATAACGGGGTATCGAGCCCCATTAAACTGAAGAATATCGTTTGGTTGGGGGGTGTGTAGTATGGGATGCATATCTTTCTACCAAGCGTGCATTAGCTTTAGGAGCATGTGTGCATAGTGTATGAATTAGTTTAGGCCATGGCATACACCAACACTTGTTTGACATCACTTTTTTCTTTGCATCAAATATTTGTGTTTGTTGAGGTTGGAATCGTTATACTATGGCGTAGAGAGGATAGCCGAGTATAGCATTTCTTCAGTTGTATTCAATTGACGTGCCCACAGTTATTAGTGCAGAACCACCGACTTGGGAGCACGGGAAGGCTCTAGTAGGGGGAAGCATCCAAGTGAAAGTTATTGTCCAAATTTAATCGTACATCCTTGTTGTAACAATTAATTGTAAATATTGTAATCATTGAACATTGTAATAACATTTGATGTAATAAAAGTTTTTAATTTCTGTGATTTTTGTTGTGTTGTGACTCATTTGAAGGAAGATCCTGCAGTGTGTCACGAGTTCCTATGTTAGGAATTCCGGGTGCTACACCATGCTATTCTCACTCTGTTTTCTGCACACACATGTCTGTCTGATAATAATAACAAAATAACCAAGTCGGGGTTAAGGGAAAGATCTAGTAGTGGAAAATATAGAAATATGTACTGAGAAGAGGGCTCGTGTTCCCTATCTATTACGTGTTCATGACTACATGATTCATGACTACATGTCTGTCTGATCTGCATCTGATATTTGTGTAACACCCCTGCCCCAGGCTCGGACAATTTATATAATTTTATAGACAAATTATTTATAGTATAGTACAACTTCCCACCACACTCTGCCTCTCAAAAGGTGGTTAACCGAATTGCTGACTCTTGATCATAGGCAATAGTATTTATTAATATAATATTCTTGATCAAATCCCAATATGGGATAATTCCTCTCACAATACTTCCATTTCTCCTCTGCCGGTGCAAGCCACGTCACCCATGGTGACGTCAGCATCCGAAATGCCAAAGCAGTGAGTGATGCTTCTTCACACGGTGGGCCCCCCCATCATTCACTATTCCTTTTCCTCTTAGTAACACATATGCCATTCAGCCATTATTAATACACATAAATATATATATATGTCATCTATATATATACTGTATTATACATACATATATACTACTACTATTATATTGTTTTTTGAAATTACGGGGTGTTACACACACCCCCCCTTCAGAAATCAGCGTCGCTAAGCACGGGGCATGCACAACCTAGTGCAGGATCTCCTTTCTAGTCGATGTGGAGTGGCGTACCCCGATTCTGCTACCTGTAAAGTAACCTGATTCTGCTAGTTGTACAATCCCCTACCTGGGCGACCTATCCCAACCTCGCTCCCTCTTAGGCATACTTACCCGTACATCTGCCAGCTCCATCTCAGGCATAACCACCACTCTGTACCCACACTCGGTGTCGAAAGTCGGCTCTAATACCATTTGTAACACCCCTGCCCTAGGCTCGGACAATTTATACAATTTTATAGATAAATTATTTATAGTATAGTACAACTGCCTACCACAGCCTGCCTCTAAAAAGGTGGTTAACCGAATTGGTGACTCTTGATCATAGGCAATAGTATTTATTAATATAATATTCATGATCAAATCTCGATATGGGACAATTCCTCTCACAATACTTCCGATTCTCCTCTGCCCATGCAAGCCACGTCACCCATGGTGACGTCAGCATCCGAAATGCCAAAGCAGTGAGTGCTAATTCTTCACACGGTGGGGCCCCCCATCACTCACTATTCCTTTTCCTTTTATTAACACTTATGCCATCTAGCCATTATTAATACATATATATATGTCATCTATATATATATTGTATAATACATACATATATACTACTACTATTATATTATTTTTTGAAATTACGGGGTGTTACAATCTGTCTGTCTGATCCCTGAGTACACTGCCTTATGGACTCCACTACGAAATATAAATGTAACTTGTTTGAATGTAGAAACCATGTAGTAAAAACCTGGGATGCATGAAGTGCTACCTAGATAGTAATCACTCAAGACTTATAAGAACATGACATCTGTTATCTGTTATCTGTATCTGTTATCTGACATCTGTTATCTGATTATCTGTTGCCCGTTTGACTATCATCTGACACTATCATCTGTGTATCTGTCTGCATACCATCTGACACTTAACACTTGACACATGTTATCTGTATCTGTTAGCATACCATGTTATCTAATTTGGTTCCTGATTCATGTTAGATATTACATTTCTATTGATATGCTTATACCATGCCATGCTTATTCTGTTGTTATTTTATATTTGTTTATTCATTCCATGTACTTGTATCATGCACTACAAACGGCCCGTAACTTGCATTGACGGGAGTTTGTTTTCTCAATTTATTAATTGCAAATCTGGATGACCAGTTGTCAGATAGGGTTGGTGACATGAGATATTAGTGCTGGAGTTTTGCATTTATTATTATTATTATTTCTGTTGCTTAACTTGGAATATTGTATTTGATACTTGAATTTATTTTGTATTTGGGCAATGTGACCCAGGATATTAACTTATTCAATCGGATCTAGTTGAGATTATTATATTTTGGTTTCAAGTAAACTTCTGTTGGTATATTTGATTCGATTATGCATATGTGGTTGATTCTTTTGCTTCCGACTTTGATTATTTCTGTGAGATGTTGTAAAGATTCTGAACAGCTTATGGATGATGAAAATCATTTGCTGTACTTAGTCACGTATCCGTATTCTGTATTCCTTTTTGGAAAGCGGGGCATGACACCTTCAATCCCTCCAAAATCAAAGGCTCAGATCTAACCTCACAAAACACATTTTGCCTTCCAAAATTTCAAACCCCAAAACTCAAATTCAAATACCCCCCCCCCCCCCCCCCCCCCCCCCCCCGCTCGCCCAAAAAAAAATAACTCATTTATTTATTTAATTATTTTTCTTTCACACACTCTCTCTCATTCTCTCTTCATTTACTTCGGAATTTAGATTTTCAGATTTCACGTTTGTAAATTTTCAATTTTTTTATTTTTTTTATTGCTCATGTTACATTGAAAATAGCAAATATCTCTTTAGTAGTTAAATTTCATCATTTTCCACCCTCAAAGTTCTAAAAAATTGGATTTTATACCCTCATTTATAATTATTTTTCAACATATACTAATTAAAACATGGGCTTTTATTTACAACTAGTTATTTTCATACTACTCAAACTTGAGCTACATAATTGTTGTTTTACTGTTTGCAAGGCTATTATATGCTGTATCGTTCCAAAGACGTGCCGTAGGCACGTGTCCATGGGCAAATCTAGTATATATATATATAGATCATGTTACAAGATTTATTTTGATTGTATTGCTATGCATTAGTATAATTGAATTGGATTTAATATTGTGAAAGTAATGTTAATCGTAGAAATCTGATTTAATTACTGAATATGAATGCGAACATATTTCTAGTCATAAAACTCTACCTTTGTGAATCGATATTTTAAAACGAAAGTGTCAGATTTTCTGCCCTGTCTTTTTCCTTACTTTGTACTGAGAGTCTGACCTAGTTCCCTGTAATCTAATTAGATCTTTATATATGTATGTTGTCGTTCTATGAGTGCAAAATCCGGAACATCTTATGGTTTTCAAATCCAAATTGTAGATTTTGAGATATAGAAGTTTAAGTATTGGTATGTCATACATTTTCAGGATACTGTTTGATGTGTATCGTCCTGGTGAATTAATTGAAATGATAGATTGTTGGAACAAAAATATGATATTAACCTGAATGTTCATGGACTTTTTTAGTAGTTAGTTTATAATTTTTGTGAAGTTTAATAATGAATTTTTTAGTGGAATTATAAGCATGAGAATTTGACCATATGTTGCTGCCTGAAAACTAGACATGTAAATAACTGACTGATAGGCATAGCTACTTAACTTAGTTTATGCCAAGGGAATAGGCGTTAGATTCGAATGAGAGTCTATTTTCTGGAATCCCTGAAAACATAAGTTTTGCTTTCCTGTAGCAGCGAAAAAGTGAGTTTTAGTGTTGACATTGTTAGATCCTGTAGGCGAGACAACAAACACTAGAGGGGGGTGAATAGTGTAAATAAAAAAACTGCGGAAATTTTCTCGGTGCAGTCGACTTGGTTATGAACCAGTTGACTGATATAACCAAAATAAAGCAAAAACAATAACTCTGTGCAGTCGACTGATGGATAAGATAGGCGACTGAAGACACAATGAAACTACAACTAAAACGACACTGACCATTCGACTGATAGTGCAAGGAGTCGACTGTCCAGACACTTTTTGCAGAACTTAAATAAACAATAGTAAATGCAAAATCAAGACAATCAATCACAGAGTACACAAGATATATCCTGGTTCGGTCCTCCCGACCTATATCCAGTCCCCAAGCAACCCACTTGAGATTTCCACTATTCTTGAAAAAGATTACAAGAATACCCTACGGCGTTACGACAACAACCTTGTCTAACCCGTAGTCCTTTCTCTCAACCAGAGAAAGCAGACCCACTCTACTACCAAGAGTGAAACAAAACCGACTCTACAACCTAGAGTCAAAAACACTCTCCAATCGAGAGCAAAAGAACAAGAAATACTTTACAGTCAACCTATAGCCTTGTTGGTGTTTTGTATTGTTGCACGTGGCTAAAAACAAGGTTGACTTCTATACTCAGTCCAGAGCGAATTCGTTGCTATACTGGACTAAATGTAGAGAACCAAAGTGTATGAACTTGAAAGCTTTTTCTCAAAAATATCACTAAGAATTTTTCTCAAGGAATGCTCGGATTTCGAAGAAAAGTTCTGTTGATCTGTTCAGTGAGATCTGAACTCTACTTAAAGAGTTTGATCTCCTGGACGTTGGGAGACAGTTACTCCAACTGTCAAACAACGGATCTAAGCTTTTGATTTTGAAAAAATTCGATTTTGAAAAACAGAAAACGGTCAAAAGCTCTCGAACAGTCGACTGGGTTGCCATATGAGTCGACTGATCAGAGTTTGAATAAATTTAAACAGTTTTGTACTGTCAGTCGACTGGCAGAGGCTTAAGTCGACTGGTACTCAAAAGTTAAATTTCTTCAAACTGTTTTGACTCTTTTTAGGGGGTTTTTAAGAGACACACATTAAGAAACTTTGAGTGTGGGTGTGTGTGTGTGTGACAAGGCTTTACTTCAGACTAAGACTCAACAAAAAGTAAGATACAATGTTTTTACAAGACACTACAATTTTGACACAATTGAGCTAAAGGTCTTGAGTCTTGAGTCTTGTCTTGAGTGAAGTCTTGAATCTTGTCTGAGTGAAGTCTTTATCTGTATCCTTTGAGCTTGTTCATTTGTTCAGCTAAAATAGTCTTTTGTATGTACAACCTGCAATGTTAGCTGTATAACATAGACACATGTTGCACTGTGTTGTGATCATCAAAATCAAGAATCAACATTCTCCCCCTTTTTGATGATGACAACACAATAGTTGATAATAACAGATAATATACAAGCATAGTAAAGACATGCTCCCCCTATTAAAAACACAGAATGCATTGTCTTAAAAATGTTTCATAAAACATGTATCAGTCGACTTATCACAATGACAGGCGACTGATCAGGAAACCATACATAGAAAAATCATAAGCAGAAAATAACTACAGATGCAGTAGCAGTCGACTTATATGCCTTTGGGCAGTCGACTGACCAGAGAATTTTCAATACCCAGAAATAGAACAAAGTTAACAAACAAGAGGATATCATCAAACATAGATCATTAAACATAGATAATAAAGACACAGAAATCTCTCCCCCTTTGTTATCATCAAAAAGTACAAAATAACAACCGTTTGCATAGAAAAGAAACTAAGATAAAGTCTCATACAGAAATAAGTGCATTAAGAAAGAAAATTACATAATAGAAAATAAAATAAAAAGTCTTCAATCTTCCTCATCGGAGTCTTCATCGTCACCAAGAGAAGGAGGATGAAATTGAGAGTTGAAGAGATCAGTGAGGTTGTCAAGTTTGGTATCAATGTGGTCTAGTTTGTTATGAAGTTGAGTATCCACAGTGGCTGAATGCTTCATAAGATAGGAGACACAGTCATATAGAGTACGAGGATTATCATAGTTGGCTTGAAGAATAAGTGGATCAAAAGAGGTAGAAGGTCTAGAGGGTCTAGAAGTAGAACCTAAAGGAGCTTGAGAGAGTGGAGGAGACCTAGGGGGTGATCTAGAAGGAGGATCAAGAAGTTTCATTCGTGCCAAACTAGCACGATCGAAACACTCATAATGAGTAACAACATTGGTCTCGGAATCGAGATCAACACCAATAGCTACAAATACTCTAGTGAGAAGACCTCCAAAAGGTAGAAACTGAGTGTGGTTTTGATTTAGTTTAGAAAAGATGACACGACCCCAATTGACAGCAATTTTACCAAAAATTGCATACACAGCTTTTTGTAATTCTAGAGAATACTGGTCATAACTACCCTTTTTGGGAAGGATGTTATAGGCTAGTATTCTAGCTACAAGCTTAGCAATAGGTTAATATTTTTGCTAGTCATTGGAGGTCCATGATTGGGTAAAAAGATTTTAGATAAAACAGAGGCATCATCTAATAAGACTTCATCAAGATATAATCCTCCGTCATCAATACCCAATATTTGATTGATTCTAGTCGGTGTGAGTGTCATTTTGATATTTTTCACAGACGATCGGATAACTACATCCCCATCGTGTTTTTGTACAACTCTCATATTTGTGTAAAACAAATAGATGAGTTGGGGATAATAATTGGGTTGGTTAGATAAAGAAAGAAAATCATAAAGACTACTATTTTGGAACAAGGGAATAAGATTGAAACGATCAAGGTCATTGAAGTTAACAAATCTTCCAGGGAAGATTGTAATGGTACAAATAAGGTACCATTGATCAATGAGATCGGGACTGAAGAGAAATTGAGTGTAGTCTTGAGATGAAGAACTACCTTCATGAGATCTCTTGGATCTTTTAGGAGCCATAAGAAGAGAGAGGGGAAATGATTTTACCAAAGAAAAGGAAAGAGCAGACAAGATGCGAGCACCAGCTGCAGTTAGGGAGTCGACTTCCTTCTTCTTCACAAACTAGGGTTTGGGATTTTGGGTGAAAAATTGAGATCGGTAAAGGTGAGAAAGAAAGGCTGGTAAAGGGTTTTAACTGAGAATAAATGGCTGAGATCAAAGAGGGAAGAAATCGACGGTTGAGATAAGAGATCACGGTTGAAAAGAGAAGTAAATTTTATCTCAAAAGACGCGATGAATAGTCGCTGAAGACGATTGAGCTCGCGACAGTCGACTGGTAGGGTATATCAGTCGACTGAGTCGAGAAGAGACTAAAAAAATATGTCTCCTTATCAGTCGACTGGTATAGGAACCAGGCGACTGGTCAGAGAAAAAAAAGATATGTTTTAAAGTTCAGTACAGTCGACTTACTCAAGAACACAGTCGACTTAACAGAAACAATTTTCAACAAATATCAATAAAATCACAAATTCCAAGTTCTCTTCTTAAAGTAATGAAAGTATCTTCTTTAAGGGGCTTGGTAAATATATCTGCTACTTGTTTATCAGTAGAGATAAAGTCTAAAGATATATCTCCTTTTAAAACATGATCACGTAGAAAATGATGGCGAATATCAATATGTTTTGTACGTGAATGTTGAATCGGATTTTTAGATAAATTAATTGCACTGGTATTATCACACATAATTGAGGGTTTCTCAAATGAAATACCATAGTCTAATAAAGTTTGTTTCATCCACAAAATTTGTGCACATGCCAAACTTGCAGCGATATACTCAGCTTCTGTGGTTGATAGGGATACGGAATTTTGCTCTTTACTGCACCAAGAGACTAGGGAATGTCCCAAAAAGTGACATGTACCACTAGTACTCTTGCGATCAGTTTTGCTTCCAGCAAAATCAGCATCGCTATATGACAAAAGTTGAAAATTATCGGTGCGTGGATAAAATAAACCATATTCAGATGTGCCTTTAATATATCTTAAAATTCATTTCACTGCTTTTAAATGAGACTCTTTAGGACTAGATTGATATCTAGCACATAAACATACTGTAGAAGGGTAAAAATGGCTTGAAGACCCAACCAGGGCCCAATACAACTCTCACTCAAGAAAGGTAAAAATAGCAATTTAGTCCGGCTTCGAACCATTACAGGGTCGGCGCCGAACCTCAAGTGCACCCCCACAGAACTGGCCTCCTCGTATCCGGCGAGCCTCAGTGGTCCTCGGTCTCCGATCCGTAACAGCCCCACGGGCCGTCCCCCCCTCTCTGGCGAAGCGGGGGGATGACCTGGCACTGCCTAGGCCCTCCGATTCTCCCAGAAGCACAGAAGACCCACGATCAGCCATGTCAGCTCCAAATACCACCCAGGGTTTTGCCACGTCAGCCCTATACCGCTCTTGGTATGGCCACGTCTGCCCTAAACCCCCTGGGCCCTCTGCCACGTCAGGCCCATGGGCTTTCGGGTCCAGACCCGGCCCCCAAGCGGATCCAAACCCGGTTGGAATTCTCTATAAATACTAGACCCTCACCCACCTTTTCAGGTAATCAATCTTTTTCCATTTAAATTCACCTAGTTATTGCTACTCTCTCACAGAGACTGACTAGATCGTCGGAGGGTCCGCCACCGGGACAAACCCCGGTGTTTCAGGACCGTCTGCAGGTACACAAGACCTCGGATCCAAATCCTCTGATCCGAGCCCAGATCTCCGAATCACCCCGAGGTCGCCATAGGTTCCGCCCAGTCAGCCGAGGATCGTCAGACGAGCAGCTTTCTCCTTCAAATACAAATTGAGTCCGAACTCACACCTGGTGCATCCACACGTCTCCCAGAAATAAACCGCATCAGGTTGGCGCCGTCTGTGGGAAACTTGCTTCAGAAGCCGACCCGAGCCCGACCATCGAGCGACCTCGACAGCCGAACTCCCACGGCCTCCAGAGGCCAGGGGGCCGCGTCCTCCGTCAACCGACGGGACACACCCCCACCAAATACCAATGCTGGGCCACGCGCATCAAGGCACGGAGATTCCCATCAGGGATCCCGGCGAAGCACCACCCGTACAGTCCAGCCCGACCTACGAGGAATAATCGTCAACCGTCAAATCACCCGCAGCAGGGGAAGGGCCGCTTCCAACCCGGCCCCGAACCATCCACGACAACCGCCCGAGAGACGGAGGCCCGCACTCAGCCGCATCGGAAGGCAACCTTCAGGCCAGCCGAACAGGGTCGAGGGAGCCCCCGTCACTCAGAAGGAGTTCCAGGACTCCCGAAGAGAAATTCTTAGGACTCTCCGACGGGCCCCCAGGGGAGAAACCCTCCATTCCCAAACCAGGTCGGACACCGAGGCCAGCGTGTCCCGACCATCAACAATCCAGCCAGAGGACGATGACATACTCCTAAGGCGCCTCCAAGAAATGGAAGATCGCCTCGATCACATAGGGGACGGCAGCCAAAGAGCGGCTCAGGGGTACAGGCCTATCCGACCTCCCTTTTCCGCCCCCATCCTCCAGGCAGAAATACCTAGGAACTTCCGACCCCCTCAATTCGAGACCTACGACGGCGAGGGAGATCCTGCTGATCACATGGGGGCTTCAAAATCCTCATGATGATTCACAGCGCCTCAGATCCCCTGCTGTGCCGAGCCTTCCCGGCCACCCTTCGGGGCCCGGCTCGTGAATGGTTCTCGAAGCTCGCCCCCGGCTCCATTTACTCCTTCGACCAACTAGAGGGCAATTTTCTTGCCCACTTTGTCACTAGCCGGAAGGCCGAAAGGACCAGCGCCTCATTACTGGGGCTTCGACAGTTAGAGGGGGAGTCACTCAGAGTGTTCGTCCGAAGGTTTACCGCAGAGGCAAGATCGGTCTCCTCCCTCGATCCGGGCGTCGCCTCTGCGGCATTTCGGCACAACGTCCGTCATGGACAGCTGAAGGCTTCTCTGGCGAAGAAACCCCCCGTCGACTTTCCCGACCTCCTCAACAGGGTCGAGAAATACATTAGGGCAGAAGAGGCCCTTAACCCCGAAGATACCAAGGAGGCCATCGGGAAGGGAAAGCGGAAGGTCGAAGAGGTCGAACCATCGAAGAAAGCTCCAAGGGACGCGGGGGCCTTGAAGAAGGTCCCGCCGATCCCCCGCTTCGAGAGGTACACTCCCTTGACACATAACGTATCCGCCATCCTCTTAGAAATCGAAGACAAAGGCATTGTTCGATTACCCCCCCGGCCTAACAACGGCAAGAACCAAGACCAGCGCTTCTACTGTCGCTTCCACAGAGATCACGGGCACGAAACCGACCAGTGCCGAGCCCTGAAAGACGAGATTGAGGAGCTCATTTCCAGGGGTACCTCCGAGAATTCACCCGAGAAGTCCCACGGGATCGGCGAGACATTAGGAACCGGAGGACCTCGCCTCCGAACCCTACTCCGAACCGCATCCAAGGTCAGGATCCCGACTCGGAGGGAGCCGCGGAGGCGCCCTTCATCTTGCATTGTGTCCACGGAGGGCCCATGGGAGGAAATTCAAATACTTCCCGAAAAGCCTTCATCCGGGAAGTGAATGCTGTCCGCAACAATTCCTCGCCCAAGATACAACCGATGCCGGTCTCCTTCTCATGAGAGGACCTCGAGGGCGTCCGCCTACCCCACTGCGATGCCCTCATCATTTGTCTCCACATGGCTAATTGTGAAGTTCGCCGAGTCCTCGTCGACAACGGCAGCTCGGTTAATATCCTTTTCCTCGAAGCATTCGAGAATCTCAAGCTACCTAGAGGCAGGCTCAAGCCCGCTGGATACACCTTGCAGGGGTTCTCCGGCATCCCTGTCATGATAGAAGGGATTGTCACCCTCGACGTTACCGCAGGATTGGCTCCTGTCAAAAGGACCGAGTCCATGGACTTCATGGTGGTCAACGTCAAGGCGGCTTACAATGCCATACTCGGCCGACCCGGACTATGCTCCCTCCAAGCGGTGCCCTCGGCTTACCATCTGAAACTCAAATTTCCCACCCCGCAAGGGGTCGGCACTGTCTGAGGTAGCCAAGAAGCAGCGCGATCGTGCTACATGACCACCGTCGGGGGGGGGGGTGTGTTCTCCCTTGACACCGTCAAGTTCAATCCTGAGAGGGACGGCCCTGCTTCCAAATCTGTCACCAAGTGGGAGAAGGCCCCAGTCGAAGCCAAGTGCCGGATAAAACTCCTCGAAGGGCAAACATAGGCTCTAGCCTGGCTTAATGTAAACCGGTTTTTTGTGTAAACACTCATGTGTACAGGACCGTCTTAGCGGCCCTCCGTACCTTATACGAAAGAGATCTCTTTTTGTTGATACCCTAAACGCCAAATAATGAAATCGGCGCCTGAGTCCTCACTCCGGTATCGTCCCCAATGCCTCGATAGGCTCCAACCGAATCCGAGCTAGGGACTCTCCCTAAGACCCCACTTCGATCCCTCGCGGGTCGGTGGGCTCTTCCCATCGTTCACCACACCACTAGCCGAAGCAAAGACCGTTACAGGACCACTCCACTCATCTCAAACTGGAAGAACGGGATTACTCCGAACGAGCGAACGAGCGACTAAAATCCCTCTCCTTGTTATAATGGTCCTTAAGCTCAGCCACGGTCGACTCCCCAGCCACGGAGCTCTGGGCGTCATCTAGTCACATACGCAACAATAGCAGCCTCGCAGAGGAAACCCCTCTGTTTGCCGACCCGACCGAGGAAGATGCCGAGGCACCCAGCATGATATTATGGCAGTGGATCTCCATTTCTTTCTCAAGAAAAACATCACGAAGTAACCTCCCAGAAGTGGACCAAGACACCCAACACGGCCGGTCCAAGGCTCGCACCACCGAGTTCCCGATCCAGCATCGCCCTTCCCAGCCAGCTCGCCTCCTCGTCAAGGGCTTCAGACATGTTCCTGTGATAATCGAAGGTAGCGTCAGCAGTACGAGCCCTGTCAAGGTACCGAGCCAAAGTGGTCTCCAATGCCTCAACCTCGCTCCAAAGCCACGCCGCATCGGGACGACGGGGGTCCGCCTCGGGAAGGGAAGCCACAACCTGCAAGAGTACCGACTCAACGCACATAAGCAAGGAGGTTCGGAAATACCCAAGGTCAAAACACTTGGCCAGTCAAAGATACTTTTTATAAAGTGTACTACTTCTTACAAAAAAGGCGGTGGCCAGTCCGCGGGAGGCGAATACAATCAAAGGAGAGAAAAAAGAAAGATAAAACTACACAACTTGATTTCCCGCCTCGGCATCGATCGGGTTCGCAGGAGGGTCGGCGGCCGGGTTGCCAACGGGCCCTTCCTCGGCAGGAGTCTTCAGTGTCCCCTCAATCTCCATGTCATACTCGAAACCGGACAGGTCGACGGACGGGTAGAAGTGCCTCACATGGCTGAGGGCCTTCGCGTAGCACACATCCTGGGACTTGATCACCATCCGCTGACCCGCATCCGTCAGCTCGGCCCTCTCCTTGGCAAACGTAGCCGTCAACTCCTCCTTCTCCTTGGCAAACTTCTTCTTCAAGGAGACCACCCTCTTCCCCCACTCAGCGTCCTGAGCCTCGAGCTCGAGCTTCATCTTCTACTCCCTCTTATGCGAACCCTCGAGCTCGATCCGCATCTCCTTCATCTCCCGCTCGCTCTTGTCCGCCCGAACCCGCTCTTGCGACAGGGACGCTTCGTAAAGATTCTTTACATTAGCTCCCTGCATACAAGCCTGCGGCCAACATAACACTGATAAGGGAAGAACTCCCGAATCAAGATTAACAAGAAAGATGAGGTCGACAAGCTTACCAGCACGGTGGTCTGCGCCAGGCGCGTAAAGGCCACCTCTACGGGCTCACTCTCCATCGCTTGGCGATCACGAGGGGTCGCCAACTTCTCCACCACCTCAACGGCCTGGGCTTCCTCGATCAGACAGTCGCCCATCCGAACCGACCAGTCCGGCGCCCACCGTTGCCGCAACATCTCCACCACCGGGTCCTCCTCCTCAACCTCTACCAAGGGACCTTTCCCCTTGTCGAGATCGGACGCCCTCGCTGGACCCTTACCCCTCGAAGGGGCCGCCCCCTTGCTCGTCTCCGAGCGAGTCCACTTAGCCTTCGGCTCGAGCGGGACCTCCGAGATAACCAGGGGCGGCTCCCTCGGCCTCTTCACCGACTCCCCCTTCTTCTTCTCGGCGTTCTCCTTCTTCATGGCGAGCTTCCTGGCTTTGATCGATGCCTCATCCATATCTGCGGAAAAAACCATTAAGAAGCAATAAGCAGGAAAGCACGAAAAGACCAAGAGAAAAGAAACAACTACATACGCAGAACGACTGGGCTCAGTCCAACGCTCGCCAGATGGGCCTCCGTCACCTTCATCCAATCGATACTAGGGGACAAACGGAGGCGCTCGACAAACCCCCACTCCTCGGCCGACAGATCCCCCTGCCTCGGCGCAGGATAGCTCGGCTTGGAATAGTTCCATCTAGTCGGAATGTCCCAGGGCTCTGCACTCCGAATCACCAAATATTTCTTCTTCCAATCCTTAACAGAGTCCGGGTGACTGTGTACAACCTTCCTCTTACTCCGGGGGGAGATATAGTAAATGCCCTCAGCCGCCGAACTGATCATCAACATCGCTCGGAACACGTTCAACCGCAGGGGTACCTTCCGTGCCTCGCACATCAGTATGAAACAGATTATCTGCTACCAAGAGTTCGGCCCGTACTACATCGGAGCCAAGGAGGCCCAGTTCAACACTTTCCGAACAAACAGGTGGACTGGCAGCCTCAGTCCAGAAATGAAGGCGTCCACTGGGAAGACGCAACACCAAGCAGATAAGGGATCGGTTGGGCGCAGAGTAGGGCTCGGCAGCATCAATTCGTAGCCAGGACCTATGTGGTACGCCAGCTGCAAAACCTCCAAGTCCCCGCCCTCCAAGACGGTCAGAATCGCGTCCATCGTCCCCCTCTTCCGACTCGGCGAGGAAGCCTGCACACCAAAGAGCTCCTTGTCAGATAGGTCGTCAGGGTACTGACGGAAAGGCTTCGGCTGCACGGGCGAACCTGTCCACAAATTACGGTATACGGGCGCCTGGCTCGAACCACCAGTCCCTGGTCCTGCCTTCCTCGGAGCCTTCTTCTTCTTCGTCTTGGTTCGCTCCGGCGAGGGAGTGAATAAGGGCCCCAGGACGGTCGGCATGGAACTCGGACCCGCACCCTGAACTGTGGATCTCTTTACAATGCCACCCTCGCCTCCCTCTTCCTCGAAAGTCAACTCCAAAATGCGGACGCCGCCCGAGCCATCATTCGTCTCCCCCGACTCACTACTCTCCACCACAAAGGGACGTCGGGAGCGTAACGGCCTCACACCATGTACCTCCTCCTCCTCACCTACGGGTTCCTCCCACGAAACCGAATCGGAAGACTCCTCGATGTATACTGACTCCCCCTCAAGTACGGGCTCCTCCCACGAAGTCGAGTCGGAAACAGGTTTCACTTCCCCCCTAGATGTCGACGCTGACGAGCCAGACTGAGCCCTATCCATCTGTGCCTAAAACTAAACAAACTTACAAACTCACCTGGGGTCACTTCGGAAGGGCGAGTCTAGTACAACAAGTTGCAGGGACGAGCGCTATAGTGTTGGGAAATTTTTGAACAAAAAATGGCGGCAAGAAAGGAGTGGGCTAGAAGGGGAGAGGGGGGAGTATTTATAAAGGACGAAAGCGACTCCTCGATTCCCGCAAGAACTGTTCACCTATTTGACGTGCAACTGCTGCCTGGAAAATCGCGCCACGACCTCAAAACGTGCGCTGCTGACGTCATCCAATGCCAGACTGGCAGCCAGACGAGGGGGTCAGTTCGGAGGGGGCATTCGGCAAAGAGAACGTTTTTACTTAAAGGTTTAAGGCGCCGCCCTTAGACAGACGCCCCGGGCTCCAGGACTCGGCCGATTCCCCTTTCACCCGCGAGCAGTTCGGGGCTTACAGCCTCGACGGCCGAAACCCCGAACTGTTCGAGGGTGAGACAGAAACCGCCATCACCTGGGGCCCTATTTGAAGACAGAGTGGTCGACCTCCAATCGGAGACGACCCACCTATCCGGGGCACTCCGGCCCCAAGCCTGGGGTTTGGTAGATGCCCCTCCCATCTGGATCTCTCTCGGGCCAAACAACCATATCAGGGTCGTCTGTCCCGAAAAAGGATCCAGACGGCAGAAGCATCACCAATCCGGGGCTACTCATCTATTAGTCCGAATTTCGGTCGTTACCCCTCTCGCCCCGATCCCCCCTGAATCTGGCGGCCGTATCAGAGCGATCAGATCCGAGAGAAGATCGGGGCGGCAGAAAAACCACCTCTCCAACACAACCAAGGGAAAAATTTTGCAAAAGACAGACGTCCGCCGTAGCAGACACCTTGGAGGACCAGTAGACCACTCTTGCTGTGATCCAACCCGCTGCGGAAAGGGGTACTTATAGCCTCCCCCATAAACCAGCTTTTATGACGTGGGGAAAACCAAACGACGGAAGACCATGCACCATACATTTATTAGGCAGCGCCATTAAGGCCCCTGGGAAATTGGTACCTCGTACAGATCCCGGGGCGCCTTCAATACTCCGCAAAAGACGGCAGGCTACCCTGCCCAACATTCCTAAGGCACAACGGTTCGCCCCCAACCCTTGGTTGGCCCATAAGTCCCTCGCCTGCTCGAGGTCGGGTCTAGCACCAGGGTAGTCTTCTCAGGAAGGCGTCACGGCTCGCCATCGCCCTTGCCGACCCGTAATCCCTTGCCAAGCTCGAGGTCAGGTCTGGCACCAGGGTAGTCTTCTCAGGAAGGCTCAACGGCTCGCCACCCCCCTTGTTGGCCCATAAGTCCTTCGCCTGCTCGAGGTCGGGTCTAACACCAGGGTAGTCTTTTCAGGAAGGCTCCACGGCTTGCCATCGCCCTTACCAACCCGTAATCCCTCGCCAAGCTCGAGGTCGGGTCTGGCACCAGGGTAGTCTTCTCAGGAAGGCTCAACGGCTCGCCACCCCCCTTGTTGACCCATAAGTCCCTCGCCTGCTCGAGGTCGGGTCTAACACCAGGGTAGTCTTCTCAGGAAGGCTCCACGGCTCGCCATCGCCCTTACCGACCCATAATCCCTCGCCAAGCTCGAGGTCAGGTCTGGCACCAGGGTAGTCTTCTCAGGAAGGCTCAACGGCTTGCCACCCCCCTTGTTGGCCCATAAGTCCCTCGCCTGCTCGAGGTCGGGTCTAGCACTAGGCTAGTCTTCTCAGGAAGGCTCCACGGCTCGCCATCGCCCTTGTCGACCCGTAATTCCTCGCCAAGCTCGAGGTCAGGTCTGGCACCAGGGTAGTCTTCTCAGGAAGGCTCAACGGCTCGCCACCCCCCTTGTTGGCCCATAAGTCCCTCGCCTGCTCGAGGTCGGGTCCAGCACCAGGGTAGTCTTCTCAGGAAGGCTCCACGACTCGCCTTCAACCGTGCCGACCTAGAATCCCTCGCCCTCCCGAGGCTAGGTCTGGCACCTAGGCAATCTTCCCAGGAAGCCTCAGGGCGGCCCCCTCATGAGGGCCCAGCGATTCGCCATCCCATTTCCACGACCATGAACACTCCTCCCCGGCTAGCTCCCGCACCCCCGCAGGAGTGGGAGGCTTGTGTGGAAGGGTAAAAATGGCCTGAATACCCAACCAGGACCCAATACAACTCTCACTCAAGAAAGGTAAAAATAGCAATTTAGTCCGGCTTCGAACCATTACAGGGTCGGCGCCGAACCTCAAGTGCACCCCCACAGAACCGGCCTCCTCGTATCCGGCGAGCCTCAGTGGTCCTCGGTTTCCGATCCGTAACAGCCCCACGGGCCGTCCCCCCCTCTCTGGCGAAGCGGGGGGATGACTTGGCACCGCCTAGGCCCTCCGATTCTCCCAGAAGCACAGAAGACCCACGATCAGCCATGTCAGCTCCAAATACCACCCAGGGTTTTGCCACGTTAGCCCTATACCGCTCCTGGTAAGGCCACGTCTGCCCTAAACCCCCTGGGCCCTCTGCCACGTCAAGCCCATGGGCTTTCGGGTCCAGACCCGGCCCCCAAACGGATCCAAACCTGGTTGGAATTCTCTATAAATACTAGACCCTCACCCACCTTTTCAGGTAATCAATCTTTTTCCACTTAAATTCACCTAGTTATTGCTACTCTCTCACAGAGACTGACTAGATCGTCGGAGGGTCCGCCACCGGGACAAACCCCGGTGTTTCAGGACCGTCTGCAGGTACACAAGACCTCGGATCCGAATCCTCTGATCCGAGCCCAGATCTCTGAATCACCCCGAGGTCGCCATAGGTTCCGCCCGGTCAGCCGAGGGTCGTCAGACGAGCAGCTTTCTCCTTCAAATACAAATTGAGTCCGAACTCACACCTGGTGCATCCACACGTCTCCCAGAAATAAACCGCATCACATACGCTGAACATAATATCTGGTCTACTTGCAGTAATATATAAGAGTGAACCAATCATACCTCGATAGAGTTTTTGATCAACACTCTTACCTAATAAATCTTTGTCAAGAGTAGTAGTAGTAGCCATAGGTGTGGATTTACTACTAGTACTATCCATGTTAAAACGTTTGAGTAGTTCCTTTGCATATTTGCCTTGATTGATAAATATGCCATATGAGGACTGTTTAATTTGAAGTCCAAGAAAATAATTGAGTTCACCCATGTGACTCATCTCAAATTCGTTTTTCATGGTATTAGCAAATTCTTGACATAGATGATCATTAGTAGAACCAAAAATTATATCATCAACATATATTTGTATGATTAAGATATCATTCTTAACTCTTTTGATAAACAAAGTAGTATCTACTTTACCTATTTCAAATCCTGTTTCTAAAAGAAAAGTTTTCAGACGATCATACCAAGCACGAGGTGCTTGTTTAAGACCGTATAAAGCCTTTTTCAATTTATAAACATGATCTGGAAATTGTTCATGTTCAAAACCTGGTGGTTGTTTAACATAAACATTTTCCTTAATAAACCCATTAAGGAAGGCACTTTTAACATCCATTTGATAAAGTATAAAATTCATAAAACAAGCAAAAGATAATAAAATACGAATAGATTCTAGTCTAGCAACAGGAGCATATGTTTCATCAAAATCTATACCTTCTTCTTGATTATACCCTTGAGCAACTAATCTAGCCTTGTTCTTTACAACTTGTCCTGATTCATCTAACTTATTTTTAAATACCCATTTGGTACCAATAATAGTCTGATCAGGAGGTCTAGGAACTAAATCCCATACATCATTCCTTATAAATTGGTTTAGTTCATCTTGCATGACATTCATCCAATATTCATTCTCACAAGATTCTTGTATATTTTTCGGTTCAAAATCCGACAAGAATGCTGTATGAGAGATCATATTAACATGTGAACGTGTCTGAATACCATGGGAGATGTCACCAATTATTAAGTCATGAGGATGATCTTTAACTTCAACAAATGACTTTGGTAAAGTTGAAGATATCACAATAGGATCAGTCGGCTGGACAGGTTCTTCAGTCGACTGCTTCACTTCAGTCGACTGGAAGTTCTTATCAGTCGACTTATCAGTCAGATTAGTTTGTTCTAAGGATTTACTCACATTATCTAAAGGTGATAAATCAGTTTCATCATCTTTATTTATGGTTGATGAAGGTAAAGATTCATCGAATGTAACATGCATTGATTCTTCAATAGTCATTGTAGACTTATTGAAAATTCTATATGCTTTACTCCTATTTGAGTATCCTAAAAAGATACCCTCATTAGATCTAGGATCAAATTTGTCTAAATTATCTTTTGTGTTTAGAATAAAACACTTACAACCAAATGTCTTAAAGTAAGAGACTTTAGGAATTTTATTAAAAAATAACTCATAACAAGTCTTCTTTAGTTTAGGTCTTAGAAGAATTCTATTTAAAACATAACAAGCTGTAGCAACAGCTTCAGCCTAAAAGTGCTTTGGTAGATTGCTTTCAACAAGCATAGTACGTGCGCATTCTTGCAAAGTCCTATTTTTTCTTTCAACCACTCCATTTTGTGGTGAGACTCTAGGAAACACAAATGAATGTGTTATACCATTCTTGTTGCAATATTCTGTAAATGTTTCATTTTCAAATTCTCCACCATGATCACTTCTAATAGTGACTATGGTTAGAGATCTTTGATTTTGAATACGTTTACAAAAATGTGCAAATTCATCAAAAGCATCATTTTTATGTTTTAAAAAGAATGTCCAAGTGAATCTTGAAAAATCATCTACTAAAACAAACACATATCTACTTTTATTTAAAGAAGCAACTCTAGTAGGGCCAAATAAATCCATATGAATTAATTCGAGCGGCCTACTAGTAGAAATTACTTCTTTTGTTTTAAAAGTGGATTTGATTTGTTTTCCTAGTTGACATGCATCACATAATTTATCCTTTTTAAAAGATAGTTTTGGCAGTCCTTTAACTAGGTTATATTTAGATAATTTTGAGAGATTTTTCATGTTCACATGTCCAAATCTTCTATGTCATAGCCAAGATTCATTGTTAGAGGCTATTAAACAAAAGTCATTTGAAAAATCAATTGCATTTAAACACAATTCATAAATATTATTTTTACGAAAACCTTGAAAAACAACATTTTGCATAGTGGAATCATAAATCAAGCATGCATCTTTTTCAAAAACTATTTTATACCCTTTATCACATAATTGACTAATGCTTAAAAGATTATGCTTTAAACCACTAACTAATAACACATTTTCTATGGTTGGGTTAGATGTTTTACCGACCATGCCAATACCTATGACTTTGCCTTTGTTGTTATCTCCAAAGGTGACGGTTCCTCCATCTATGCTTTGAATGGTAGATAGTAGGTTGTCATGTCCTGTCATGTATTTTGAACATCCGCTGTCTAATATCCAGCGTTCTTTCTTGGTGACCTATAAAAAGTTTAAGGTAAATATGATACCCTTTTTATTGGGTCCAAAACATATTAGTTTGGGGGAAACCAAACCCATGAAGAGTTTGATCTTCCTCCATAAGCAGGAATATAATAAGTAGAATTACACACATTTAACAAATATGAGTTAATATAAACAATTCTATCATTCTGATTTAGACTGACTGGAACCCATACTAACTTGTTCTGTCCAGTCGACTTAACAGTGTCCTTCAGTCGACTGTTAGTGTACATCAGTCGACTGGCTGATACACTAGGTCGACTTATAAAAGGTTTTGATCTCGTTGAATAAGATCCAATTCCTCTGGACAGACGACTGGTTGTATGGTTCAGTCGACTTAACCGAACGGTAGTCTTGCTTTTATCACTAAGATTAACAACCTTAGGCTTTTCAAAGAAATCATACAACTTGTGTGCTGATTTATTTTTACTAGTGTTTACAACATGAGATTCTTTTACAGAAGATTTTTTAAAACCAAGTCCATATTTTTGACTAGATGTAACTTGATGACGAAGCATATCATTTAAATTCTCTTTGCCTTTGTTAAACTTAGATACGTTCTTTGAAATCTCTTCATAATTCTTTTTGAGAGTTTCAAGATCAGTATCTAAACTTGCAATGCGAGAATTTAAGGATTTTACTTCCTTATCAAGGTTAAGATTTTCTTGATTAAGTGTTTGATTCACTTTCTCAAGATTCTTAACTCTAATCTTTTCTTTCTTTAACTCTTGGAATATTTCATTAAAAGCATCAAGAAGATCTTCGGAATCATAATCATTACTTACATGTTCTTGTGCAGCCATGAAACACACATTTGCCACTTCGTTATTTTCATCCGTTTCTTCTTCGGAAGATGAATCACTATCATCTCATGTAGCTTGATAGGCCTTCTTGTTCTTGGCAAATTTGTTCTTTGAATATTTGTCCTTCTTGAAGTTGGATGATTTTTCCTTGTTCTTTGCATTTTCTAAGGGGCAATCCTTCTTCATATGACCTATTTTATTGCACCTGAAACATGTAGGAGGGTCATTAGAATCTCTAACTTTAGAATTAAACTTATCCTTCTTTAAGAACTTCTTGAATCTTCGTGTGAACATTGCTATCTCTTCTTCATCTTCTTCCTCATCTTCTGAGTCTGTCATGGCTTTAAAGCCAATGATTTCTTCTTTGCTTGGTGTGATTCTGTATCCTTCTTTCGATCTTCAAGTTGGACCTCATATGCCATGAGATTGCCAACAAGATTCTCGAGAGAAAGTTGTGACAAGTCATTTGCTTCCTCTATTGCTGTGGTCTTCTTCTCCCATTCTGGAGTGAGTGCACGTAAGACTTTTCTAACCATCTCTGCTTGAGTGTAAGTCTTTCCAAGTGCCACAAGAGAGTTTGTGATGTCTGTGAATCTAGTAATCATCTCGGACACAGTCTCATTGTCCTTCATTCTGAACATCTCAAACCTGTGGACAAGAACAGAAATTTTAGACTCTTTTACTTTATTCGTTCCTTCATGTGTTACCTCGAGTGTATGCCAAATTTGATGTGCGGTTGTAGCATTGGATACACGGTTGAATTCTTCCTTTGTGAGTGCACAAAATAAGGCATTCATTGCTTTGGCATTGTTCATAGTCTGATTCTTTTGATCATCATTCCATTGTGCATATGGAATGGTAGGGGCAGTGTATTCCGTCTCTGTCATTTGCCATATCTCGTAGTTGATTAATTGGAGGTAGATTCTCATTCGGCACTTCCAATAATTGTAGTTCGTTCCATCAAATAGCGGTGGCCGTTGTGTAGATTGGCCTTCATGGTACTGATTTGTATTTGAAGTAGTTGCCATAGCCTGTAACCTTGCTCTGATACCAAGTGTTGGATCCTGTAGGCGAGACAACAAACACTAGAGGGGGGGTGAATAGTGTTAATAAAAAAACTGCGGAAATTTTCTCGGTGCAGTCGACTTGGTTATGAACCAGTCGACTGATATAACCAAAATAAAGCAAAAACAATAACTCTGTGCAGTCGACTGATGGATAAGATAAGCGACTGAAGACACAATGAAACTACAACTAAAACGACACTGACCAGTCGACTGATAGTGCAAGGAGTCGACTGTCCAGACACTTTTTGCAGAACTTAAATAAACAATAGTAAATGCAAAATCAAGACAATCAATCACAGAGTACACAAGATACATCCTGGTTCGGTCCTCCCGACCTACATCCAGTCCCCAAGCAACCCACTTGAGATTTCCACTATTCTTGAAAAAGATTACAAGAATACCCTACGACGTTACGACAACAACCTTGTCTAACCCGTAGTCCTTTCTCTCAACCAGAGAAAGCAGACCCACTCTACTACCAAGAGTGAAACAAAACCGACTCTACAACCTAGAGTCAAAAACACTCTCCAATCGAGAGCAAAAGAACAAGAAATACTTTACAGTCAACCTATAGCCTTGTTGGTGTTTTGTGTTGTTGCACGTGGCTAAAAACAAGGTTGACTTCTATACTCAGTCCAGAGCGAATTCGTTGCTATACTGGACTGAATGTAGAGAACCAAAGTGTATGAACTTGAAAGCTTTTTCTCAAAAATATCACTTAGAATTTTTCTCAAGGAATGCTCGGATTTCGAAGAAAAGTTCTGTTGATCTGTTCAGTGAGATCTGAACTCTACTTAAAGAATTTGATCTCCTGGACGTTGGGAGACAGTTACTCCAACTGTCAACCAACGGATCTAAGCTTTTGATTTTGAAAAAATTCGATTTTGAAAAACAGAAAACGGTTAAAAGCTCTCGAACAGTCGATTGGGTTGCCATATGAGTCGACTGATCAGAGTTTGAATAAATTTAAACAGTTTTGTACTGTCAGTCGACTGACAGAGGCTTAAGTCGACTGGTACTCAAAAGTTAAATTTCTTCAAACTGTTTTGACTCTTTTTAGGGGGTTTTTAAGAGACACACATTAAGAAACTTTGAGTGTGTGTGTGTGTGTGACAAGGCTTTACATCAGACTAAGACTCAACAAAAAGTAAGATACAATGTTTTTACAAGACACTACAATTTTGACACAATTGAGCTAAAGGTCTTGAGTCTTGAGTCTGGTCTTGAGTGAAGTTTTGAATCTTGTCTGAGTGAAGTCTTTATCTGTATCCTTTGAGCTTGTTCATTTGTTCAGCTAAAATAGTCTTTTGTATGTACAACCTGCAATGTTAGCTGTATAACATAGACACATGTTGCACTGTGTTGTGATCATCAAAATCAAGAATCAACAGACATGTATTGCTGTCCATATTTATATTTTGTGTTCTTGAGCTATGTATTCGTGCTTAATAAATTACACCGATACAGTAGATTGATAGATTGCCTCTATATCATCCATTTGCAAATACCACTTGATACTTCCATGATTACTGCCCTTGATACTTTCTTGATTACCGACTTGATACTACCGGTATATGCATTGTTATTATTATAGTCATTGCTATTGTTTTGGATAGCCGAACTAAGTGCCACATGGAGCTAAATGACACATAGTAGGTATTGGTGGGGGCCACATCTAGAATCTGTGGTGGCCACCTCTAGAATCCATGGGGGACACCTTTAGAATCCAATATCCTAGGAAGTGATATGACTATCTTGATACCACTATTTTCACTGGTTGCACCAACTACATGTTCATGACTAATCATAGTAAAAGAATAAAAAACCGAGGTAATAAAGAGTACGAGTTAGTAGTGGACAATATACGAGGTGTACTCGAAAGGGGTTTGTGTTTCCCTTATTACTGATTACTGGTGACGGATTGCTAATTGCAGTATTCCAATTTTGGTTTTCTTTTTACTGATTACTGTATACTGACGGGTATCTACTGTTTACTGTTCCCAAGTAGATAATCCTGCAAAATTTACCACTTATGTCCTGTCACGCCCCGCTTCCCAAGATACAGAAACACGAGTACGTAATAAAGGCCCAGCGAATGATAAGAATACCATCCATAGCTGTAACAGAACAACAATTTACAAGAGAATACAACCACGCAAGAAAGAATAACCACACAAACAATGAATAAACTCCAAAATAATCATGAAATAAATTCACCGAATAATATTCAACATCTGGAAAAAAGTAAACTTCGGGACACACAAGCCCGGAATACAAAGTATAATAAAAGAAATAAAATAAACAAATAACATGAGATAACTATGGTAGTCTAATGGTTCAGCTCCGATCTTCAAAAAGTTTGCACACCAAGTCCTTGAGTCAAATTTCCTTCTGTATATGCAAACTCATTGACTAGAGGTGAAGAAAATATTGTTTCTTAGAGCAAGTTACGCACAGCAAGTATCAGAAGCAAAGAAGAAAGAAAAGTATGGTATGGCAAGAAATAATAGGCTAGAACAAATCAAAGATCAATAACAATAATAAGAGTTGATGATAAAATCAAAGTTTAGAATTTATGATGCAACAAACAGTGATTGTAATCAATGATGCAAGATCAATAACAATAATCATGATGAAGAATGCAAGTGTCAATCTAGGTTTATCAGTATTTTATTATCCTAGCTAATGCACGTAATACTGCGTCCCATACCACAGGTTCGGTGCATACAAACAGTGACCGTTTAGACTATGATGGTGAACTCAATAGATCGTTTACTCGGCACAATAATCAATAATTAACGATCAATATTCCCCATTAATAATACACCCATCACGACCATAATCAATCTAGAACAAGGGGCTAATCCGAGTACAGTCTCCGATTGTTCACTACCAAGTCGTCCCTTATTTATCCTGGCTTGTTAATATTTTATTATACTCAAATGTGGACATGCAATGAGAAAAGAAGTTTTGAAATGATGTCTAAGAGATGGGAAGGCTATGTAACGCATGATATAACTAATTCTATTCCCTAGATGCAAAATCAAACATGGATATATAAGCAAAACACAAAGCACACATTTAGGACAGCAAGACGTTGTTGTATAAAAATCAAATTTTCCGTTACTACAGGAAAGCAAATCAGGTTCCGTTAGAGATTCTGGAAAATAGACTTTCTTCTGGTTTGAACACATACACATACAACTTATAATAAATACATAAACTAGGCCTATAAGTTCATTCTTTATTGATTACATGAACTGGCAGCAGTTAGGGTCAAAATTCTTGTGTATAAAAATAGATTGTAAAATCATTTGAAAATCTTATAAAAATCATATTTTAGTTACAAAAAATATTCAGTAACAACAAAATTAATCTCAGATTTTATTTCTTAAAATTAATCTACTGTTCTAGTTAATTAAGCATGGTAATGCATTTTCAAACTGCATTATGGAATTCAGACATCACTGTACAAAAATATGGATATCTTGCAATCTGTAGGTCGGATTGCAAAACCGTTAGATGATCTGGATTCCACAGACAAACGGGGATAAAATTCTTATTTAATGAGTTCGAATTGATATTATCTGTAGTTAGGTCAAAAATCGGGTTCTTTACTGAACTAGTGTTCTAACATCAACCTAGGGTCAAGTTTTCATATTTATAAAAGCTCTGGAAAATTATCAAATAATATTGTAAAAATAATAATGTGACTCCTAGTCATGTCAAGTAACAACATATAAAATTTCAAGTTCAATTTTACTGTTAACATTCTATTTTAATAGAAAATCATGCCGGTGTAACTCTAGACAGAAATTCAGAAATGGAAAACATAGGAGTACTAAAAATATGATATCTTTCGGTTCGTAATTCGGAATCTAGTTCTGTAAAAAGTTCTGAAAAGTAGATTCAAAAAGCTACAGATGGTGTTTACAAAGTTATATTAAACTACGACAGGAACTAGGTCGAAAACTCAAATCAACATAGAACAAATAGCAGGCCAGCAAGTAGGTTATTATTAAAAGACAACTAAATAAATAAGCAAGCACATAATTTCAAAGCAATAATTGACAGAAATCATACTTAAACTTTAGGGTGGAATTCTACTATTGATGAGATAAATTATTATCAACATAGCATGGTCATCACATTCAAATGGAAAGCATTCAATCATCAATGTCTATATACATATTTCTAATCTAAGCATTCGTGTCGTGTGTTCATATGACAATATATAACAGGCTTGGGTTTGAATCAGGGGAATGGCACGAAAAGAGGACTACTACTTGGTTTCACCAATAAATTTGTAATAGTCTCTTTGAAGGGTATCAAACAATTAAAATATGATAAACGAAAGAGGTACTTGCGGAGATCAAAGAAAATTATTAAACAAGAATAATAAAACTAGTTCAAGAGTAAACTTACCTTAAATATGAAGACTCTAAACACGAAAGAATAACGGGACAAGAATCCCGACGACAACAATACACGTGCAAATGCAGTACTCTTAAACCTACCAACCTATTACTTGTCCTTTTTTGAAATGCCACGATGGGCAATTTAGAGAATTGACCGAATCCGGAAGCAGTTTTTATGGAAGGGCACAAACCCTGATAGGGGCTATCACCTCATCATATGGGAAAAGGCTTGCATGAAGAAGATTCACGGAGGTCTCGGCATCATTGACATTAGGGATATGAATCTCTCCCTTCTGGGTAAGTGGTGGTGGAAAATATTCCATCCGAACAGAGAGGGATGGCAGGATTTCATTCAGACATACTTGCATAGGAACAGGACGAGAAGTTTGGGCTTCAGGATGGGCCCACGGGTTTCCTAGTTCTGGAGAGGTAATTCTAAAGCCTATGAACCTTTCAATAGCTGTGTAACGTCTTATATTGGAAATGATAGACTTACCAGATTTTGGTGGGATAAGTGGTGTGGTGATCACACACTTAAAGAGCTATTTCCTGATCTGTACCTACTAGCGTCACAACTGCACTGCACGGTGGTCGGAGCCTAGAAAAGAAATTCCTGGAAACCGATCTTTAAACAGCCTCTGGATTCGGACTCTCAACTTAGGCTCAGAGAGCTACATGCCCATATTGCCAACTCGGAAAATAGATGCTCTCAGGGGCCAAACTGGAAGTCTTGGGGTCGTGAAAAGAACGGCACATTCACTGTGCAGTCACTTTATAACCGCATTCATTTTCGGGGTTGCCGCTCGAAATGGGCAAGTATTATCTAGAAGGCAAAAACTCTGCTGAAAATTAAAATATTCATTTGGCTCATTCTAAACAATGCAATTCTCACTAGAAAGAATCTGGCTAAATGCCAAATGAACATTGTTTCTACATGTGGGTTCTGCAATGCAGCGACCGAGACTCGAGACCACATGTTTATGGAATGTCCTAGGAGCAAAGCGGTCCTTGTAGAGGTACTCAATGCCCTGGATACTTTTGAATACCCTGATATGTATGAGGAGCTGTGGGTAGGCTCCAAGTTCGCTGCTGAGAGACGCTCCATGAGAGAAGCCTGGTTTATCGCTATCGCCGCTACTACCTAGGTCCTTTGTCTAGATAGGAATAACTGTTACTTTCGAGGGAATAATAATAGTATTTCTGGTAATTTGACTCACATTATGCATCTTATATCTTTTGGGCTATTTTCGCTTCGACAGGTCCCCGAGGGAGGATAGCCAGTGTCTTCCAAGTAGAGGAGTATGACGACAATGAAGTTGAGATTGGGCCGACGCTACACAGAGAGACGAGGTGGTTATGCTAGTACAACCCTTTACTGCTTATTGATCCCCACCACCCCAGGGGTTTGTTGGGGGGAGTTTAGATGATGTGTTGTACTTCTGATGGATGTCTGATGTATTGTTCTATCACTTTTGCCCCTCCCCCATGTTAGGGAGGAAGTATGTTTTCTTTATATGTATTGTAGGACCTTGTACTCTGCTCAGTACTCTGAGTTTGTTTTATTAACTTCTTATTAATGAATCAGGGTGGCTATACTCCACCTTCTCCTTTAAAAAAAACAAAAAAAATACATGTGCAAACTATGTACGGCCAATACATGTGCAAGAGACAGCAACAGTAACACATGCAAAGCACGTAATAGCAGGCACAGCAAGAACACCGACAATAGAAGCAACGGCAATAGTGGCAGCGGGGACGTTGACACCGGCTGTCGACTAAGGGCGGTCGAAGAGCAGGTGATGGCGACGAAAGGGTGGTGGTGCACAGAGGGCAGCGGGGTTGTTGGTGTTCGGGGTGGCAAAGGCCGGGGATCGACGATGATGGTGGAGGTTGCTGCGGAGTGGTGATGCTGGTTGCGGTGGAGGTTGGTGGCGACGAGGTGGGATGTAGGGTGAAGACGAGGGCGGTTGCTGTGGTGGTCTGTTGTTGGGCTTCAGCAGTCGATGGATAGAGGACCGGTGATGGAGCAGTCGATGGTGGTTGCGGGGTCGAGGGGCTGGCGACGAGGATGATGATGAAGGATGAAGACGAGGGCGAGGTGATTGCTGCGGTGGTCGGAGCGACGAGGATAGGGGCGGGAGGTTGACGGTTGCGCGGGATGGGTTTCGGAAAAAAAACAGAGGAAGGGGAAGAAGATTAGTGGCGAAGTGATTAAGATGGGGAATAATTAGGGTTAATTGATATATATATGGTATTATAGGATGTTGGGTTTGGGTTCTGGGTTAACGGGTTATAGGGTATGGGTTTAGATCCAATAAGAAAATGAATAATAAGGATATGAAAATAATAAATTAAATAAACCCAATACACAATAAAATAAACTTAGCAGGTTACCAAAATTTAAGGGTTCAAGCCAAAAAATACAGATGATTAAAAGAGAACAAATGATTTCAAGGGATAGCAAGATTTATTATTAATAAATCCGAATACAATAATTTAAGAAAGAAGAATTACAATTAAAAATCCAGAAAAATCAGAAATAGGGGTTACACGTCCAAACGTTTACTTGAGTGTTTTGCACCCAAATCTGTGGTATGGAACACAGGATTGCATGCATTAGATAGACTAATAAACTAATAGACTTAATAATGACATTGAACATTGACACTGGTACTGATTACATAATTTTCGATTACCGAATGATTGTACCTTACAGTCATGATTGCATCTGCTTACAGTTGTCATTTGCATCATACCTGATCATACCATTTCAGTAATTGCACTGATATTTCTTGTTCCCTCCATGTTATACTTTGTTATCTTGCTATCATATTGCTTGTTACTACTTGCTGTCCAAAGCTTACTCTAACGAACACCCCCCACACAACCCTAGATGATGTTTATGCAGGTACTAAGGATGAGTTACCGGAGGAACTTGGAAAAGAAACTTTCTAGACGATCATGATTAAATGCTGCATCATTGTTACTTTATATTGTTTCATTTTCAGTCGCAATTTTATCTAGTTGTCGTAAGAAATTGTTTATCGTATTGCTTTCATTCCAGTACATTGTATTCCGGGGCATTTTGACCTGAAGTTTATGTTTATGTTTTTCCAGATGATGGTTATTTGAGGATTATTTTATTCCATATCCTGTTTATGTGATCACTTTTATTGCCTTTGTGGATGTGTTTATGAATATCTTATTGAGTTTATAACCGTAAAGCTTATGGATGATGTTTGTATCATTCGCTAGGCCTTAGTTGTGCGCCCGTAGTTCAGTATATTGGGAAGCGGGGCATGACAAAGCAGCTGCCTCTTTTAATCTCTATCCCAAGGATCTTTCTTGATACACCAAGATCCTTCTTTCAAACTTTGAGCTGAGCTGTTTTTTTAAGTTTTGAATCACCTCCTTGTACTTGGCAGCTATCAACATATCATCCATATAGAGCAAGTGATAAATTTGGTCACCATCAAGTTGCCTTTTATGATACACACTAATCGTACGGGCTTTGTGTGTATCCAATCTATGCCATAAAGGTATTAAATCTACGATACCACTGTCTGTGTGACTGCTTAAGCCCATACAATTATTTATTTAGCAAGCAAACATAATCTTCTTCCCGGGAGCCACGTATCCTTCTGGCTGACTCATGTAGATATGCTCCTCTAGCTCATCATGCAAAAATTTCATCTTGACATCTATTTGCTCAAGTTCAAGATTGAACTTAGCTACTAAAGCAAGGAGAACTCGGATTGAAGTGTGTCTCACAACTAGTGAGAACACTTCATTGTAATTTACACCTTATTTTTGATTATCCCTTTTCCACAAGTTTAGCCTTGAACCTGACTTCACCGCCATCAAGACCTGCTTCCTTCTTCTTGTAAATCTAGCTGCACCCCACTGTGCGCTTCCCTTCTGGTAACTTTACTCGATCCAAGTATTGTTTTGATGCAAAGACTCTAGCTTTTCCTCCATAGCAGTTTCCACTGGACGCAATTAGTACTTAAGATAGCTTCTTTATAGGATATTGATTCACCTTCTACTATCTCACTGGTTGTAAGTACGTAGGCCACCAAATCAGCATACCATATCAATCTGGAGGTTGAATTTCTCTACGTGGCCTGTCTCGACTGATGTTGTACTGCTGTTGAGGAGGATCCTACTAAGTAGCATTGTGTTGGTGCTTCTCCTCTAAATTGCTCTATATCTTTATCTTCATTTGGTTGAATATCTCTTATAGAGGTCTTTGACAATGTGGATACCTATACCTTGCGTTGTGATTTATTGGACTCATTGCTTTGCTCCACCTGCTTCGCCAAACTTTTCTGCTCTACCTTCTTGGATAACATTGCCTTATCGTCAAAAGTGACGTCACAACTAATCGCTAATTCTGAAGACTATGGATCAAGACTCCATATTGATATCCTTCACTCCAGTCTGGTACCCAAGGAAGATCGCCTTCTTGGCTCTTGGTTGAGGCTTTCCGTCACTAACATGATAGTAGGCGGGACATCCGAAAATATGAAACTTTGAGTAATCTACAGGCTCTTCCGACCACACTAATATGGTGTCTTCATATCAACTGCTGAGGAGGGTGACCTGTTCACCAGATAACATACTATCAATACTGCTTCAGCCCAGTAGCCTCCTTTAGCCCGACATTGATTAACATACACTGAACACATTCCAAAAATGTCCGGTTCATCTGTTTGCTACACCATTTTGGTGTGGTGTGTAGGTGACTGTGCGGTGCCTGACGATGTTCTTCTCTCTGCAGAACTTGTTAAATTCTTCACCACAGAACTTCATTCCATTATCAGTGCAAAGCCCCTTGATTTACTTGTAAGTGTGTAACTCAATCATGGTCTTCCACTGCTTGAAAGTCTCAAAGACGTATACTTTTGCCTTCAAGATGTAAACCCAACATAATCTGGAATGGTCATCGATAAAAGTAAGCATGTACTGCTTACCACCTATTGAGGCAATGGTCCCTACAAATCTGAGTGAATGTAGTCGAGTGTCATGTTTGTTGTATGCACCGCCTTGCCAAAGGAAACTTTCTTCTCGCAAAATACAGCTTTCACAGAAATTGAGATTTTGTACATTTAGACTTCCAAGAAAGCCATCCGAACTCAGCTTATTCATGCCCTTCTCGGCCATATGCCGTAGACGCATATGCCATAGCTTCACCTCTGAGCCACAAGTTGTAGTGGCCACTTGCGCAACTCCAGTCATTATAAATCCTAGTAAATAATGAAGGCCATCCTGCAATCTACCATTCATTGCTACAACACAACCTTCACGATCTTCATCTCGCCTTTTCAAAATGCTATAAGTGCATCCATTTCGGTCAAGAGAACCCAAGGAAATAAGGTTCTTCCTTATCGTCGGAACATTTCGAATGTCCTTCAACATTCGCACCACACCATCCCACATGAGAATATGTACATCTCCAATTACTTAAACCTCACATGCTGTATCATTGCCCATGAGAACCTGCCTACCATTGAGAGCTTTATAAGATACAAACCAGTCTCGATAAGGACATATATAGAATGTGCACCCAGAGTCAAAGATCCATTCCACAGTAGAAATTGTCAATGATTCGTCAATGTTAGTCAGCACAATAGAGTCACCATGACTCTCTATAATTCTGGCTACTAAAGTCTCCTCGTGATGTTGTCTCTTCTCCTTGATTTTAGGGCATTCTAATTTGATATGCCCTTTCTTGTGGCAGTAGTGACATTCCAAAAATATTTTGGATCATGACTTAGATTTTCCTCGGCTCTGGCCTCTTTATTGCCCATGATATTGCTTTCGCTCCGATCACCGTCTGAAAAAAAGATTATCGGTTGAAATAGAAGTCTTTCTGGCAGAATATTGTTGACGTATATGCCTGGAATAATGAGGACTTAACATCCTCAAGGGATATGATGTCTCGACCATGTATGATTGAAGTGATGAATGTCTCAAAAGATGGAGCCAACAAACATAGCAATAATAGGGCTTGATCTTCATCTTCTACTTGCACCCCAATATTCCGGAGATCGTCCAATATCTTGGTCAACTTGTTTAGGTGATCATCAAGTGGAGTTCCTTCCTTCATCTTGATGGCATACAAGTGTTGCTTCATATAGAGACGGGTCGTTAGAGATTTTTCTCACGTAAAGTTTCTCCAACTTCTCTCTCAACCCTACATCTATCTCCTCATGCATCACATTCTGAAGCACATCGCCGAAGAGGCACAACTGGATAGCACTGTGCGCTTTTGCATCCATCTCGTCTTTCTCGGTTTTCTTCATCTTGGTCTGTAGTTTGTCAACACCTTCCAAGATGCAACAATGCCTTGCTGCACCAATAGTGCCTTCATCTTTACTCTCCATAAGGCAAAATTATTTTCGCCATCAAACTTCTATACATTAAATTTGGTGGTAAAGAAACCCCAGCAACCTCGCTCTGATACCAGTTTGTTAGGAATTAGTGAGGTTTCTTAAATGAGGGTAGTTGAAAAATGTTTGGTAAAGATGTAGGCACAACACAAGAAGAAAATAACACACAAAATTTAACGTGGTTCGGTCAAAATCGACCTACGTCTACGAGTGAAATCAATGAAGGATTCACTAATATCGAATTGAGAATATAAGAGATGACACTCAATCTCTCTTACAAGCCATCTACCAAAAGAGTATAAACTCTCAACTTATGGCAAAGAGAATGAAGGTTATAGTATAAAGTCTAAACAACTATCTTAAAAATTACCGTGTTTTTTACGCTCTGGAAAATGTTCTTGCTCACTTCCTTGCTTCAAATAGGCTGCTAATGGTCTCTTTATATATGTCTCAAAGTTGCTCCCATTCATGTTTCTTATGCTGAAACTATTTCACCAACCAAGAATGGATCATGTGCTTAATCCTTGGTAAAAAATGACAACCCAATGGGTTGACACCACTATTAAAATTTCAACCTTAATTGGGTTCACATTACCATATTTTTTATGCATGGACGGTTCTTCAAGGAAGGTGAGGTTGACCTTGTTTGTATTTAAGGCATAATCAACAAATTAATATAATCTCAACGATACACTTTTAAGTGAGAGTTATATTAACCATATATTTCTAATTAAATAATCATTTACCTTAATATCCTCAAACTTCAAATTTATTTACGACATAATTTTTTATTAAAGTGTTATCTATATAAAACATACGTTGGTAGCATTAGGGATAAGGGTGGCATGCGGGCTGCCAGGGCCGGGCCCAAAACCACCGGGTTTGGCCCGGTCCGGGGCTAGCCAGGGCTGGGCTGAGATAATAGGGGGCCGAGCCAGGCCGGACTGGAAAAAGGGGAGGGGGGCAAAAGCCTGGGCCCTGGCTTGGGACCGGGTCGGGCATTCTTGAGTTCACGGGTTAGACGGGTTATCACTTGTTAAGGAGACAAAAACAAATCTCAATATATTCTCAGCCAAGCGAGGTCAAGGGGACAAAGCCAAAGGGCCAAATTTCAATACTACACCAGTCTTTGAAATTTGAAGGTGAAAGAGGATGTGACCTTGAAATTTGAATGCACAACAAGTGAAAACAAAAATGTGACATATACTACATCAGTCCTATATAAATAAACAAACCCCTACACTACATTCCATTTCTCATTAAATATAAAATAAACAACCCCCCTACTCTTTTCACTGTCATTGAACGCAATCTCAAAACAAAACCCACTCTCACTCTCTGGGAAATCGAAGGCGCAACGAACGGAAGAAGCACCACGGCCCGCCATTTGGCCCGGACCAGCCCGGGCTGGTTCAATCCGGGACGGGCCGCCCCGGGCTTTCGATGACGGAATGTGGAACCGGCCAAGCCCGGATCAAGGTGGGGTTCGGGGCCGGTTTCGAACCAAATTGGGCCGGGTCGGGCCGGGTTGAGGCCCGGGTCGGGCCAACCCGGACATGATGCCATCCCTAATTAGGGATAATTTGTAAAGTGTAGTTGGTTAAGATAAAGGGAAAAAAAGCCATGCATCACAGATGTAGATTACTAGATATCTATATAATAAAACACAAAGAAAGCTATCAAGTGGCTCACCTTCAATTCCTTCCAAAATCAAAGGCTCAGATCTTGTTTCACCAAACACATTTTTTCTTCCAAAATTTCAAACTCCAAACAAAAAACTAAAAAACTCATTACTTTATTACTATCTCTCTATTCTCTCTTCACTTTTCATATTTCTCTCTTTCTCTCTCTCTCTCTCTCTCTTTCTCCCATTCTTTCTTTATTTACTTAGAAATTTAGATTTTAATATTTCAGTTTTGTAAATTTTCAGAATTTTATGTTTTTTTTATTGCACATGTTATATTAAAAATAGCAAATATTTCTTCGACAGTTAAATTTCATCATTTTCCACACTTAAGGTTCTAAGAAGTTAGATTTTACACCCCCATTTATAATTATTTTTCAACATATACTAATGAAAACATGGACTTTTATTTACAACTAATTATTGTCATACTATTCAAACTTGAGCTACATAATTGTTGTTTTACTGTTTATAGGGTTTTTCGTGTTTTGTATCGTTCCGAAGACGTGCCGTAGGCACGTGCCCACGGGCAAATCTAGTTTATTGATATTTTTAAAAGTTGTAATGCCGGCCTACTACAAGTCAAAGTGGTATAATGCCAAAGAAATACGCGATAGTCATAAAATGTAAGGACAAACGGGGGAGTTATGATACAGTAGAAACGAGCTCATCGAGTAAATGTTGCGCTTCTGATTTCCGAAGTGTTTGATTTCCAACTTTTTCTGTGGTAGCAGAGCACGAGCAAACGAATTAGCACTTCGTGAAAGAAAAGCAAAGATTTCTTTGGAGAATCAGGCTGAAGAAAAAAATGGAGTAGGAGATGATCAGTTCCTTACATAGCGGAATGAAGCAAATATTGGTAGGAACAGCAAGGATCAGGTTCAATATGAAAATCACCTGTGTAAGAAGCAAGATATGTTGAGTATCCATGGTCATGCAAGCTATACAGCCAAACACCCTCGCAGCTGTGATCGAACAACCCTGGTATTTGCAAAATATGACGAAGGAGATGTAGCACTGGGAGCTGGAAAAATAAAATAGGGGAATAAATTAACTGAGGAAAGTGGAGGCGGCTTCCATTTGACGATAGAGAGAGAAAAAGGCATGGGTATGAAGCGTGAATTGTTGCATCATATATCAACCTCTGTTACGAGCAGTTTCTTGACTAAGCTGAGCGACAAGCATATCCATTTGCATTTGCATTCTTCACGAACAGAAGAAGGGTCACATGCAAAACATGACAAACAGATGGTAGGCAATGTGCGGTGAGGGTCCTTCGAACCAAATAAAAACAAACAAAGAGAGACATGCACGGTACAGCGTAGTAGTTAGTTAGTCGGGACAATTGAGAGTGTAGTAGTTGAAACAAAGTACTTGTACCATGTACCAGCGTTGCAGGGCATGGAGGAGAGTGTCTCATGTGAAACTGAGCGTGGCAGAGCAGAACTAGCTGACGTAGGGCTTAATTTCTATCTACCGGATTGCTTAGGTGGTGATATGGCTATAAATAGAACCAAATCAGGATCCTTCAAATCGGATGCAAATCTCGAAGCTCCGGAGGTAAAATGACAATTTCAACTACCAACGGATCCGAAAAAGGGAACTAAGTCTTTTGCAAGCTCAATAACAAAAAAACGGGTCTGTCTTATCGAGTCAGGGTGAAAGACTGTTATGAATAAACCCAGGTCATTTAAAGAGTTATTAAATTCATAATTATCTTTAAGAGGTGGTTTAAACAAAATCTCTTATCATGAAATGATTTAAACTCTATTTCTTATCCAAAAACACCAGGAACTAGAGATAAATGATTATCTCGAAACTCTTTCGAAAGACGATTATAAATACCTCTCTCCCCCCACCGTAAAAAAAGTAATCAGTATTTTCTGAACAAAAGCTCTTTCATAATCTAATTGATTACTGACTTGAGCATCAGAGGGTTCGTCGCCGGGACAATCCCGGTGTTTCGAACTTTTTGCAGGTCAGCGACAGCGTCGAGAAATGGTCAACACCAGCAAGAAGTCGACTTGTTTGCTTTTATTGTTTCTAGAAGAATCTACATATCATCTGTTTATTCCCACACCGAAAATTAATAGCAACAGATTGGCGCCGTAAGAAAAAGCAATCCGACGATATTTCACCGGTGAAAGTGGTTTACAACCATGCATCCGAAGAAAAAAGGGAAGGTGGCAGTGTCCAGCCGAAGAGCCATCCCTCTGCCTCCTCCTCCTCCACTTGAGAATGTTCCTCCTCAACTAGATCAACAAGTTCAGTAGCCTTAACCTGAACAGCTTCCTCCCCAACAGGCTCGCCCCATGTCCAGAGGGGCTGCGCCGGGGGGCTCTAGTCGAAGCCATAAAAAATAGCCCCCACCCCATGACCATGTCTCGATCCACTATCCTTCCGCCGACTCGATGGCCTCGCATAGTCCTCAGGATTCAAGAGACCTCCGTCAAGTCATCGTCAACCGTCAACAAGGGGTCAACCTCCAAACCCGCTTGAATAAGAGGCGAACCAGTGATGAGGTCCCCTATCCCGAACACCAGAGGGGTCAGAGGGGCCGTTCACCCCAAAGGTCGAGACCCAGAAGGTATCCTTCCCCGAGGACGTGGAAAGGGTCCCCTCATCGTCGTCAGCGAAGGAGTCTCACCCCAACGAGCTGATCAGCACCAACAGTTCGCCAGGACGGAGGGGCACCAATCACCCTGGCAGAATTCCAAAACTTCAAGGATGACATCCTGCGAGCCCTTAACATTACTCCGAGCCGCGACCGACATGCACCTAGCCCTCATCCAGGAGAGTCTCGAGGGTCGATCAGATTTGACCAAAGGGACGACTCGGTCTATCGCTGCATCCGAGAGATGGAAAGGCGTTCGAACAGAATCAACCTCGAAGAAGAACAATGGACCAATAATTTTTGCCAAAGCAGACCCCCTTTTCCAGGGCCATAATGGAAGCTCCAGTCCCCGAAGCCTTTAAGTCGCCCTACTTTGAATCCTACTACTGGGAGTTTGACCTGGCCGATCATATTGAAAGTTTCAAAACTCTCAAGATGATCCATCAAGCCTCATATGCGCTTCTCTGCAAGACCTTCCCGGCCACATTGAAAGGACCAGTAAGAGAATTGTACTCTCGTTTGTCCCCAGCCTCTATCTTCTCGTTTGACCAGTTTCAGGTGCTCTTCCTTACCCACTTCGTCAGCAGCCACTGAGCTGAGAAAACGAGTTTATCTTTACTAGCCCTTAGTCAAAGTAAAGGCGAACGCCTAAGAGACTATGTTCGGTGCTTCACCGCTGAAGTTCGTTCTATTGCGTCTCTCGACCAATCAGTGGCCTCTGCAGCATTTCGATACAACATCAACCATGCTGATATGAAGGCATCCCTCGCTAAGAAGCCTCCCCAGGACTTCTCGGAGCTCCTGCTGAAGAGTGAGAAGTGCATTCAGGCTGAAGAGGCCCTACACCCCCATAATCAGAAGGAGTCCCCCATCCGGGAAAAAACGGAAAGGTGCAGATGAACAAGGCCCCAAAAAACTCCAGAAAGATAACAACGACTAGCGCTGCCTTCCTCCTCATTTTTAAAAGTTCACCCCTCTCAATGCCAGTGTCTTATCTATCTTTATGGAAGTCGGAAAGGAAGGACTGTTCCAACCTCCCCCGAAGATGAATACCCCTGGCAAGAAAAGGAATAGAGATAAGTGGTGTCATTTTTATAGGGACCACGACCACGATACGAACGATTGTAGGGCCCTTAAGGAGGAGATTGAAGCTCTCATTTAGAGAGGGCAACTGGCCAAGTTTGTCAGAAAGGACAGAGTTGATCCTCCTTTACCTCAAAGAGCCAACAAGCGAGCTGAAAGACCTCCCGAATCCCAACACTCCAAAACTGAAGCAATCCTCCACCTCATCCATGGAGGCCGAATGGGGGGGGGGGGGGAGTTGAACTCCTCCCGAAAAGCCTACATCCAAGAAGTTAATTCGATACAGAACCTCCCTCCACCCAAGAGCTCTGGAGTCCCCGTGACGTTCTCAGACATAAACCTAGAAGGCGTCTGAATGCCCCACTGTGATGCCCTAATCATCAGTCTCGGCATGGTTTACCACGAAGTGCACCGAATCCTAGCCGACAATGACTGTTCCATCAATATTCTCTTCCTGCAAGCCTTCCAAGGCCTTAAGCTATCTAGAGATCGTCTCAAACCTGCCGGCTACACCCTCCACGGATTCTCCGGGGTGCCAGTGACCGTCGAGGGAGTCGTCACTCTTGACGTAACCACTGGCAAAGTCCCGAAAACCCGAACATAGCCAATGGATTTCATGTCTGTTGATGTAAAGTCTGCATACAATGCCATCCTTGGCTGACTCGGCCTTGCTACGCTTCACACCGTACCCTTAGCCTTCCACATGAAGATGAAATTCCCAACCTCAGCGGGGGTGGGAGAAGTTAGGGGAAGCCAGTAGACTGCTCAAAAATGCTACATGACTTCAATGGGGGGACCTGTTATCTCTCTCGAAACTCTATAGCTCTCCCAAGGGGGCAACCAAGCCGTCTCAGAGCCAGTAGATGAGTTAGAAGTTCCTTTTTCAGAAGGAGACCCGACCAGGATGTTCCAAGTAAGCAAAGACTTCCCCCACCAAGTCAAATCAGACATCGTTCCTTATTCACATGGATCGCTGCCGATATGCCTGGTATATCAGAAGAATTTCTCATGCATCACCTCAGCATAGCTGCTGAAGCTAAGCCTGTCCAACAGAAGCATCACAAATTCTCCCTGGACCGACAACATGACATTAATGAGAAATTTACCCAGAATGGCTCTCCAACGTTGTAATGGTAATTAAGGAAAACGGAAAATGGAGAATTTTCTTCGACTTCACAGACCTGAACAAGGCGTGTCCAAAAGACTTGTTTTCCCTCCCTAGCATCGATGCCCTAATCGACGCCACTTCCGGTCATGAGCTTTTAATATTTATGGATGCATTCTCTGGGTACAATGAGATCAGAATGTCCCCCCCCCTCGATATGTAACGCCCCTGCCACAATTTATACAATTTATCAGATAATTTATTTATAGTATAGTACAACTGCTCACAACAGGCTGCCTCCCAAAAGGTGGTTAACCGAAATGGTGTCTTTTGATCATAGGCTATATTATTTATAGTTATATATTCTATTTGTATTCCCGATGTGGGACTATTCCCACACTCAAACTCCTCTTCTTTCTTCGTGACATAGTAGAGCCCGTGAGCCCCTATGCACACGTCATTAAGGAAGACAACAGTACAGCTGCTTTCACAACCCAGGTGGCCGCCACTCCGCTGCTGACCTCATCTGACGTTAGCCCAAATACAGCAGCCCCCTTTTGTCTTTCAACGTGTCGGCCCCCCTCTCCATCTTCACATTATTTACAACTATACCATCCTCTTTTTATTATATATATATATATATACTATTATACTATAGCTCTTTGAAAATTACGGGGTGATACATACACTCCTCTTCAGAAATCAGCGTCCTCGCCGAGCACGGGGCATGCACAATCTAGTGCAGGATCTACTTTCTAGCAGATGTGGAGCATCCGCTCTCCTATCCTCCCGAATAATCATGATCTCGGAATCCACCGCCCGATCAATCATAGTCACGGGTTTAATTGAGCTGCTCTCCTATTCACCCAATTAATTATGATCCCGGAATCCACCGCCCGATCAATCATAATCTCGAATTTTAATTGAGGCTCGTCTCGTTCACCACAGTTCCGGAATCCACCACCCAATTGGGTCTATTGTCTCAGAATCCACCGTCCGACTATATAGACATGCCCCACACTCGGTGTCAAAATTCGGCTTTGATACCATTTGTAATGCCCCTGCCCCAAATTCAGACAATTTATACAATTTATGAGACAAATTATTTATAGTATAGTATAATTGCCCACCACAGCCTGCCTCTCAAAAGGTGGTTAACCGGATTGGTGACTCTTGATCATAGGCTATATTATTTATAGTTATATATTCTATTTGTATTCCCGATGTGGGACTATTCCCACACTTAAACTCCTCTTCTCTCTCCGTGACATAGTAGAGCCCGTGGGCCCCTATGCACAAGTCATCAAGGAAGACAGCGGTACAGCTGCCTTCACAACCAGGGTGGCCCCTACTCAGCTGACGTCATCTGACATCAGCCCAAATACAGCATCCCCTTGCTGTCTTTCAACGCGTGGGCCCCCCTCTCTCTTCACATTATTTACAACTATGACATCCTCTTTTTATTACATATATATATATATATATATATATATATATATATATATATATATATATATATATATAGACTATTATATATATATATATATATATATATATATATATATATAGACTATTATATATATATATATATATATATATATATATATATATATATATATATATATATAATAGTCTATATATATATATATATATATATATATATATATATATATATATATATAATAGTCTATATATATATATATATATATATATATATATATATATATATATATATATATATATATAGACTATTATACTATAGCTTTTTGAAAATTACGGGGTGTTACACGATATGCCAAAGACCTCTTTCAAAACTAATCAAGGCCTTTATTGTTACCGCATCATGCCCTTCGGGTTAAAGAACGTCGGGGCAACTTATTAGCGCCTCATCAACAAGGTCTTCAAATAACAGAACAGAAGGAATATGGAAGTATATGTGGTCAATATGTTGGTGAAGAGCCTCAGTAAGCAAGACCAAGCGATCGACCTTTAGGAAGCATTCGATGTCTTGTGAAAGCACAGGATGAGGTTCAACCCGTCTAAATGTGCCTTCGGGGTGTCGTCAGGCAAATTCCTTGGATTTATGGTCAAGCAGAGGGGTATAGAATCCAACCCAGAGAATATCCAAGCTACATTGAATACGGTTCCCCCATCCAGGATTAAAGAAGTTCAAAGACTCACAGGGCGTCTCGTCGCTATAGGGCATTTCCTTTCCAAATCAGGGGAGAAGTGTCTTCCATTCTTCAAATCCCTAAGAGAGGCAAAAGGCTTTGTGTGGGGACAATCACAGCAGCAGTCCTTCAACCAACTCAAGACGTACCTAGTCAATCCCCAGCTCCTGAGCAAGCCCAAGTCAAGAGAAGTCCTCTACCTCTACCTTGCCACATCAGATCAAAAATGTTTTCCAGGTAAGGGAACAAGATAAGGTCCAGAGGCCAATCTGCTATGTGAGTAAAGTCATCCGGGATGTCGAACTCCTCTATTCAACGATAGAGAAGATGGCTTACTCACTGATCATGGCTGCTCGCAAGCTCTGCCCGTACTTCCAAGCCCACTATATGGTTGTTCTTACCGAATAACCCCTCAAGCAAGTGTTACACGGGCAAGAAAGCTTGGGACGTCTCATAAAGTGGTCCATCAAGCTGAGTTAGCATGACATAAGCTACAGCCGAGGACCACTATTAAGGCTCAAGCGGAATTCATTGTGGAAAGCACTATCCCTGACCCTTGTGAAGAAAGTAAAGAGCCCCCCTTTCTTGGGTGTCTATGTCGACGGGCCCTCATGTGTTGAGGGGAGTGGATCAGGGGTCATCCTAGCTGGTCCAGATGATTTCACTCTCCAGTACTCACTCTGTATCAACTTTCGAGCATCCAACAATGAAACGTAGTATGAAGCACTCATCTCTGGTCTATTCCTCGCATGCAAAGCTGGCGCTTGACGCATTAAAATATTCAGTGACTCCCAGTTGGTGGTAAACCAAGTCTCAGGAGAGTACGAGGCCAGAGATGACTGTATGGTTAAATACCTAGCTAAGGTCAATGAGCTATTGGCCACCTTCCAAGAAGCAGAAGTCATCTGTATTCCCCAAGAAGAAAACGGGCAAGCAGATGCCCTATCAAAGTTGGCTTCCTCTTCCCTCCAAGGTCTTGAGCGCCATGTCTTGATTGAAGTCCTCCTAAGGCCCAGTATTGAAGAGGAGAGTCTCGAGCTCATGGTAATACCTCCCCCAGCACATGGTGAGAACTGGATGAATCCCCTACTCGAATTCCTTGAAAAATGAACCCTCCCCCGAGACCCTAAAGAAGCTAAAAAAGTTAGAGGTATACGGTCATTGAAGGACTTATGTACAAGAACTCCTACACACAGTCGGATGGCAGGCCATACTTGAAGTGTCTCTTCCATGAAGAAGCCCAGTATGCCCTCAGGGAGGTTCATGAAGGATTTGGGGGTGCCCATATGGGAGCAAGATTCCTCGCTTGCAAAATCCTAAATCATGGCTATTTCTGGCCCATGCTTTTAAGCGACGCCCAATAGCATGTTCAACAATGCTCTCCATGTCAAAGGTTCTCATTCATATGACGGACGCCTCAAGCCGAACTCTCTTCCTTGTCCATCCCTATCCCCTTTGCCATGTGGGGGATGGATCTACTCGGGTCTTTCCCACCGGTGTCTGGTCAGAATAATTTCCTTATTGTGGTAATCGATTACTTCTCCAAATGTATCGAAGCTGAGTCCTTGGCGACGATCACGGAAAGAAGGGTCCAGTAGTTCTTTTAGAGGAACATTGTTTGTCGGTTCAGCATTCCTCGGATCCTGGTGACCGACAACAGGACTCAATTCACAAGGGCAACCTTCCGCAACTTATGTACGGACCTCGGCATCCAACAGCGATTCTCCTCGACATCCCACTCACAGTCCAACGGTCAAGTAGAAAACGCCAACCGACAAATTCTCATTGGCCTTAAGACGAGACTTGAAAAATCTGTGAAAGGAATGTGGGTTGAACAGCTTCCCAATGTGCTCTGGAGCTACCGCACCACCAAGCAAACCCCAATAGGAGAATCCCCCTTCAACTTGACATATGGCTCTGAAGCTCTCATTCCTCTTGAAGTTGGCCTACCATCTCCTCGCTTAGCCTTCAGTGAAGAACAGAATTCCAACAACCTCCGGGGCAACCTCGACCTCATTGATGAGATCTGAGAAAGAGCATCCATTCGCCAATAGATCTACCAGTGTAGAGTCGAGCAGTCCTTTAACAAGAAGGTCCGCCCCACAAAACTTAAAGAAGGAGACCTAGTTCTTAGAAAGTTAGAAATCTCCTTCCCCAGCAAGAAAGGAAACTATCTCCAAATTAGGAGGGGCCATACAAGATCTCAAAAGTTGTCTGCCCTGGGACATATCAACTTGAAGACTCGGGGGCAATAGGGTGCCAAGAACCTGGAATATTTGATGAAGTACAAAGAAAGCTAGCTTCCCCGTTTTGTAATTTCTTTATTCTAATAAAGCTAATGCTTACGACACGACCATATCATGTAATAAAGGCTCGAAAATTAGAAGTAGGCGCTTAATTTATCTTTAATAAAAACATAGGTTATTTTTATGAAAAAATGTTGTTCTAGCCTAAAGCGTACATACCTGAGTCACAAAGATGCAAACACAATTGTTGAAACTCTTAAATGAAAAGTTCGGAGTCCAACACTTGGTTCGAAGCCACTTTAGTCACTTGCGAACAAGCAAGCGCAAAGTAGCTCACCTTTCGGAATTGCTCTCACAACTGTTGAAACTCTTAAATGACAAGTTTGGAGTCCAACACTTGGTTCGAAGCCACTTTAGTCACTTGCGAACAAGCAAGCGCAAAGTAGCTCATCATTCGGAATTGCTCCCACAACTGTTGAAACTATTAAACGAAAAGTTTAGAGTCCAACACTTGATTCGACGCCACTTTAGTCACTTGCGAACAAGCAAGAACCAAGTAGCTCACCATTCAGAATTGCTCCCACAACTATTGAAACTCTTAAACGACAAGTTCGGAGTCCAACATTTGGTTCGACGCCACTTTAGTCACTTGCGAACATGCAAGCGCGAAGTGGCTCGCCATTCGGAATTGCTCCAATAACTGTTGAAATTTAAGAACAAAAACTCACAGTACAAAGGTTGTACGAGTTTAGAAAGATACGATTCATAGAAACATTGCTTAAAAACTTAGGAGAATCTTATTTCATAAGAGGAATCTGGTTACAAGTTTTATTGAGACACAAGCCTCTGCATGATTACAAAAATCTCACTCAACGCCACCATAACTTCTTCTAGGAAGAGGGATGCTCTTATTAAGGGATACACATGGCCTGTGGTTTCTAGCTGCCATACGAGCGCTATTCCGTTCTCCCGATCTTCGACCCACAAGCTGGGTCGTACCTTCGGGGCCCACTGTTCTTGCCGCCCCTCAGACTGATGCCCCATTAGATGAACCAGCCACTCTACTCTGAGCGTCCTCTAGATTTCGTGGGACTTGTAACGCTCCAGACCCCCTTAACAGGACATCCGTGACATCATCAGAATCTTTTCCTTCAAATGAATCTCAACACAGAAAATAACACGAAAATTTAAAAACTTTTATTGCCAAATAGAATCATTACATCAATAATTATAACCCTTATCTTGTTCTTGAATAAGAAATACAAATTACATAAATTCATTACAACTGATTACAAAAATATTCAAACTTCTCTTACGAAACTATCGGCTGTCTTCCAGAATGATGATCGGCTAGTTACTGCCAAAAATTCCGATGAATGTCTGCCTCCCTGGGACTTGCCCTTCGACTTGAGCCTTCTGCTGTGTGACTCTAATGTTTCTGCACCGGCTCGAATGGTAGGCAAGTACACTGCCGCCCTACTCGGATGCCTTACTGGGTTGGCTCACCTGCCCTCTTGACCTGGTATCAAGTACCTAATTAAGTGGGCAGGTCAGTAGTTCTACTGACGCAATGCTGATAAGAAAACAATGATCTCCAACTATCACACCAACAATTCATCTTGAATGGAAAAGAACGTGTATCCTGATTTCCTAGTATTCGTGTATGCCATGACTAGAAGTCTAATACAAAACACAGAGTACAGAATAGAATGCCTTAATCTAAGGTCAGCGAGACTCTGGACACACATGCATCCCATACTACATGTGCCCCAGATCTAGCAGTTTCTACAGTTTCAAGGATTCGAACCCTCGCCATGCAATGCATTATATTATTGTACACTTCTTGTTCCTGATAGTAGAGCGTGGCTGAGGAGGTTGCAGATTAATCGGTCTCATCCATTCTACAGTCACTTAGTCATGTCTTGGTTTTCCACTAGTGCCCGGCGCCCGGACCCCACTCAAAAGCCGTGACGAACCTACAAATACACTGCAGCATATCCATTATGCAGAAGATCCAACATGATCCGTTCGTGTCCACCACATAAAACATGACGGCCTCGAAGGTCTAAAACCCCCTATCTGCCTAGAAACCGACATCCCGTTCTTACCATAGTACTTCAGGAATCAACAGTGCAAGATACACACAGCAGCACGTATCTCTAATGACAGGAAGAGATAATCCCATGGTCATCACCACCTAGTGCAAACTCTCAGAACGAATCGGATTATAGGGAATCACCCCTAACACCAATTTGGTCTCCAAGTGAAACAAAAATAAGGAAACCTAATTAATGCAGTTTACTGAAAACATGTGGTTACCCAAAATCATACATGGTGTTGAACAATCAATGCCGAGCCTGACTAGTCTTGTCAAAATAACAATCATCACGGGAATCACATCCACTGATTCCCAATACTTTCACAGGTCAACGACTAAATAATCCTGGCCCGTGACCCTCAGCGAGTAGTCCAACGACGCCCCAAGAATCTAGTATAATTCAAATGAAGGTAAGCACACACATAATTATAAATTCCTGACCATTTGACAGACTCAGACATCGAGACACCAATCACAACCTGATCAGAGCTATAACCCAACTTGCTAATGTCCACCATGAGTACTAAGCCCAGGAACTTGTCTATGTTCCAGATAAAATGCTAAAACATCTTTTGAAACTCAATAGCTCATGATCACCACACTGCGGTATGCAGAAGGTTCCTCATCAATTGTCCGATAGAATAGTTCAAGAAATAGCAGTAGCTGCAACTCAAGCTACGCCCATCGAAATCCAACACAATCAGACTTTCTAGAAGGATAGGGATATCCAATGCAATCCCCTAGTGGACGACTTCCTCAATTCTTTAAAGAACTCAAGTCTCCGTGCTAACTTAAGCTCAAAGTCAACTAAACAACAGGTTACCAAACTTGCAAGGACCATAACTTCCAGCACACAATTCAGAATTGCTTAACATCTCCCATTCTGGAAAGATAAGATCATAGTCTACAACTCTCCAGTTAACCATTTCCTTAAATTCGATCATCTTGACACCATAAAAACCTCATACGCTCTCAGCTTGTATGTTCCTTTATGCACTTGCTGCAGTTTTCCAACATCATAAAAACTTGCTCGCTCATCGGAATTACTCGATTCCGGGTTCTATGGAAAAGTAGGAGTGTCTAATACAACTTCTTAGTTGAATACATCCCCAGATTCCATCACTAAAGTCCTCAAAAACCCAAAATTCCATCAGGTGCACAAACAGGGGAAATTTTGGTTTTTCAATAAACAGGGCATCGACTGGACTGGATCTGCTCTAGTCTTTGGAAATCATAACTTTCAACCTACAAGTTGGAATTACAAAATTCCAGATGGGTTATAAAGCTATGACTCCCTACTACAAATTTCTAGTTGGTCAATTTCTCAAATTCTTAACAAATAATTCCAGAATTTTCCATCTTCGCAGACTAGTCGATTTGTATTCAGCTGAACACAGTCCACTTTGAAATTCAATAATAAATCAACCTTAAGTCCAATGCTCATGAAATTTGAGATTCTTAATCCAAACATATACCATTACATTTTGTTCAAAATTAGAATTCATATTCAACTCACATAATGATTTATGACTCCCCAAACAATGCACAAAATTTCAGCTACTCTTTTTGCAGGGTATTTACTACCCCTTACTAAATAATTTTGAAACCTCATCAAATGAGCTCTAAAAATTCTAAAATTTGAGAATCATCAAATAGCCTCATACTATAAGGTAATCCCAAAATTTAGTTGCAATATCATAAACACACAAGGATTTATGATCTTTTGAACCTCAGTCCAAAAACGGTCAGCTTCAGTCACAACTTCCAGGCCAGTTATATTCTAAAATTTCTTTGAGATATCAAATGACCTCGGAAAATTATGAAACTTATGACTATAGCTGTAGACACATACAAGAGTGTCCAAAAAATATTTTAGCTTAAAATACCTAGGCTACACTGAGATACACAATCGGAAATACACAGTAATTTCACACAGCCAGCAACAATTTTGGCTGCTTACTGTCCGAGATTGGGTCCTATGTTTGGTCTATCAAATTACTTCCAAATATTATGAAAAAATTCATGGATGCTCTACATACATAGAATAACAATTTTCCAAAATTTGAACCCCAAATTCCGAACCGTTTGGAAGCAAAAAATTCCCAAACTCACCCTCACAAGCATGCTTCTTAACAAAAGCTTATAAAAATGAGTTGTTCTCACCATACAACTATCTTTTCTTAGCATTTCACTTATCATACATGATAATCAAAATTTTCCAAACACTACCACATGCTAAGAATTCACATACACATTAAGAAAATAAATTTTTAGAGTTGAGAGAGATCACCCACTTGTAGTTTGCAAGAAAACTCCTCCTTGTAGCTTTGCTTGCTTGCTTCCCCTTGCTCACTTGCTTCTCTTGTAGAAGTTCCACAACTCCTACTACACTACTCCTTCTCTACTACAACTCCTTCTAAAACAAAATCTCTCTTTTATCTTTCTTCTCCCCCCTTTTTTGAACAAGGAAATAAATGAAGAAGTTTAGAAGAGGAGTGAATGGAGTGGGAAAATGGAATGAGATGAGATGAGGGGGGGGGGGGTTATATGTGGCCGACAAAGGCTAGGGGGGTGAGGGGTGAGGTGGATGGTTGGGATGGTGGGATGAGGGGCCAACATACAAGAGTGGAAGCTTCTTGGAAGTTTCCAGAAACTTATCATTCTTCATAAGTCAACTCCACATGGTGAATTGTCTTCACCATTGGATCTTCATCAAGATCCAAGCCATGATATGATGCTAGGGTTCCTAACCCTAGGTTAGGTCAAGGGACCCTAGGTCACCATACCCTAATTCAAACCCTAGTGTACACATTTAATCCCTATTCATTTTAAGCAATAGCTTAATTTAAAATACCCAATATATAAATTTTAAAATCTACAAAAAAAATATGTTTTATAGAAATTATAATTTTCTCCCGAAAATTGTCTGGTCAAAACCATCGGGACAAATCCACAGTTTAATTGAGAAGATACTTCGAGTTTACCTCATCGGGTTCAGATTAGCTCATATGTCTGAAATCTCTCAATTACAACTGATAGTTATTAGAAAATATGTAATCGTGTAAAATACTCAGACGTGCATGGATTACTATGCAAAAATAGCTATATGCTAATTGGCGGGGTATTACAGGACTTCAAGCAAACGTATGGCCAGCACATGAAACTATCTTCTCTGGGCATGCTCCTCATGCGAAAAAGAAGTTTTTCTAATGTTATTATCATCAAGAAGTCATTTTAGCCGATGAATTTCCATTTCTAGTTCAACTGTCCTATCTCTGAGAGAATCATCCCTCACTTTAAATTTCAGATGAGACACGCTCCCCGTAGAAAACTCGAGGACTGTTCTCTTAAGATGAGCCACCTCTAAGCTCCTCTCGAGCACTACTTTCCTCTGCTCATCTCTCTCAGTGGTAACCGCAAGTAAGGAGTTTAACCCTCAAGAACTCTCTAGTAGTTACTTCCCCCGAAGGATGATCTTCAACACCGATAAAGGGCACATTTCACTAGACCTCGTCCTTATGCACCGGTTCTATATCCCGTTGGGACAACACTTTTCTCAGGTGGCTGAGTTTCGCCTCTGAATTTGAAAGCCTCTCCCGAGAATGAACAAGTCCAAATTTGGTAATACAGAGTCTTGTGCGAAGCTGGGATGCCCTGCCATCTTGATGAGCACGTATGTGGCGCGCAACAACCTGCCGACCAAAAAAAAGTGGGTTAAATCACTCCAAGGAAAATCGTTACGGCTACAAGATGTACAGAAACAGAAGGAACTCCAATGCCAAACGAGATGTGAACAACTCAAGAAAATATTCACTGCAATGTAACGATACAATAAGCGGTGTCCAGTTCACTATTAGGCATTAGTACAAAAGCAAGAAAGAAAAAGAAGACTACTATATACAAGAGAAGTCAGGGATTCACCTCGGTCGACCCCACAGGAGGGGTAGCCTCGTGATTGCTTCCCTCAATTGCCCCTGAAGCAACTATTATGGCAGACATAGGGTGTAACATCCGAGAAAAATAAATTTATTTTTTAAATGTTTTGCACGTGCATTGCACGTAATTTTTTTTTAATACATTTTAGTCTCTAAATTTCTTTAAGAGTTACGCACAATTTTTTCTCTCATTTTATTTTGTCACATTGTGTTTTTTTTCTAATTAAACCTATAGGCCTAAAGTCTCTTTTAAAGCCCACTAGAAAGTTAATTAAAAAGAGAAGCTCATAATTAAATCCTACATTTAAATACACATTTAAAAAATGAACACACACTTTTCATGTAACAAACACCTACTATTAAATAAATAACAATTGATTAATGGATTGAGAAGTGTGTGCACATTGTGTGCACGTGCACATGTGTACACTAGAAGACCTTGGCCTGCCAAACAAAGAGAGAGGGGAGAGTGGGTAGTTATTTAGGTAGTGGGAGTCTTCTCATCCACACAATAACTATATAAATACCCCCTCCTATTGTATGAACAAATGCACTAAATCAAAAGAAACAAAAGAGAAAAGAGAGAAGGAGTGTTCGGGATTTTCCAAGGAGAGGCTTTGGTTTTTGGCTAAGGACGAGGTGAAGTGCTAGGCTAGTTGTGTTGGAGCAATTTTCTGGGAGCTCTATTTCATTTTTGCATCATTACAAGGTGGGTGATTTCTTTTGCTTTCTAGATATTGTAGTGTGCATGTTTAATTGCTTTATGATTGAAATAAAAATGTAGCATGTGTTCTTTAGATTACAAATTTGTTGTGTTGCATGTAGCATTGATAACTAGAGTTTTAGTTGTTATGAAATATGAAAATAAATGCATGCTAATTGAAAGATTTATTATAAAATTGTCATGTAGATAAGTTGAAATTTTAGGTAGAGTTGTTGTGGTGTTGTTGGGTGCATAATAATTGATCATGTTTAGATTAAATGAATTGGGTATAAATTCATACACAAAGCAAAGAAAGTTGGGTAAATAATGGAAAAATTATAATTGAATAGGAGATGAGAACTTCTCATGAAATTGATAAAAAAAAGGAAAACTACAATCTTGATTAGTGGTTTAAAAGAGGTAGTTTGTTAATAAATTAAAAGTATATGTTTATGTTGTTTCTAAACATCACTATTTACAAAATGTATATTTAAATTAACTTTATTATGATTAAAATCAGTAAGAAAATGTTTCTGGAGAATTGTGGTTATAATTTATGAGCTATTAATTTGGGGAAAACAAATAAAATTGTAAAATATGTGAAAAGATAAAAATTACATGGAAGCATTGACTTGAGTTATAAATAATCAACCCCCTATAGTATCATATATGGCATTGAGGCTTGGTGGCTAGCGTAGGCGCCAGCGCTTTGGCACTGCCACGTGGCGCTGGGGGGTTCTCTGGTCGCGGGTTCGAGCCTAGGTTGGCTTTGTTCTTTACTTTTATTTTTGAAATTTAATCAAAGAGATAGTGTTTTAGGGTTATAAAAACAATTCAGGAAGCTTATTAACAAATTAGTGAATTGGCATGTTGGTTGGCTTGCGGGTTGGCTGCCATTGGGTATCGGGTTTGAATGTAGCCATACACATATTTTGTTTGATTTATATTTTTGGGGTTTTTCATGATTATAAAGTTGGGAAAATTCTAGTATTGATCTAAAATATCATTTAAGCTTTAAGAATTATTTCTACAATATTTATGATATATTTGTGAGAACTAGAAGTAGTATTCACATTAATTAATGTGTTGGAGAACTTTGAATACAAATTAAAATGGGGATTTTGTATGATTAAAGGAGCTTAAAAGTATAATACAAGTTGGACTCGTCTTAGTGAAATTTCAAGATTATTAATCTATCCGATTAAGAGAATTAGTTGGGTTTACCTATAAAGCTTTAGTTAATTCAATCGACAATGAGAAGTGAAGTTGGTCACTTCATGTTTTATGAATACAAAGAAATGAATATAAAGAATTTATGGAATAAAGAATTAAGTTATCCATGTTGAGGTTAGATGTAACCTATGTGGTCTCGGTTGAGACGGTTGTTGTTCTAGAGTGAGTGAAGCCCAGATTACCGGCAATTGGAATAAATGGATTTTTGTGAGAAGTGGCCTTTGTGGGCAACTGTCCCAGTGTTTTTGTTTAAGCTCGGTGGGTAAGCTAAAATCTAGGTCTTTATAACTATAAATTAAACTTAAGGACAAGAACTAGTTGGTGATATGATGAAACAAGAGCAAACGTGAGTTATGGACTCTAGAATGATCATTAGAGAGAGAGAGCCTCAATATTTCGGGACCATGGACGAAAGGGCCACAAAATGATCCACGGAGCGGGAATAGTCTCCCGTATTTCGGGATGAGAGCGATGCTCAGGGGGCATTTGTGCGATGAGGTTTCCAGAATGACTCGCGGAGGGACAATCCCCAGTATTTTGGGACGATGGACAAAAGGGCCATAGAATGTTCCACAGAGCAGGATTGATCTCCAGTATTTCGGGGCGAGGACACAATGTCTCTAAATCTTGTAGTAGTCATAATAGTAGGATGCATGGCGAGGAATTTAACCATATAATGTGGAGTACGTAGGTGCTTGCCCTCGGACCTATCTGGAATGGGATGCATAGAATCCGAACAAGTATGCATTAGTGTCTTTATAGTTTAGACATCTGCATTAGGTATTAAGTCATTGAATACACTGACATGTTTAGGATAGTCACTTTACATTTTATTGGGTATTCAAGTTCGTGTTTGCTAAAGTAAGAGAATCGTTATATTATGGCATAGCGAGGATTGTCATTTTATAGCATTGCGTCAGTTGTATGCAACTGACGTGCCTATAGTTTTCAAGTGCAGGACTTAGATTTGCAAGAGGGCATAAAGAAGAATTGATGCTGATGATTATTTAAATGTTCAACTTCTTACAGTTGTATATATCATGTTGTATTCATTTAAATTCTACTGTGTTAATGTAAAAGAACATGTTGTATGAATAAGAGTTTTAAATTCCTTGTAAAATTTTACGAAGTAAAAGATCTGGTTGTGCTACGAATTACATGTATTTGGAATTCGGGGCGTTACACAGGGTCCGCTGCCGCATTCAGCTCCATCTCTTCTTCCTCTTCTGCCTCTTCCTCCTCACCCTCGTCCTCAGGAACGAGATCATACAGGGAGTATCCCGAGTGATCGAACCCCAGGACACGCATTTCAATGTGTCGAACAACCCTGGTTAACGATTGCTTCATATTCGAGGCTAAGAACCCCTCGGCTTTGGCCTTTGCCCCCTTCACCGCATCCTCCCTCTCCTTCGCGACACTCTCTCTCTCCTCGACTCCAAGAACCATCTGTTGGTCCGCCCTCTCCTTCTCTAGGGCAACCAGGTAGTTCGCCTTCGCCAAGGCCAACTCGAGCCAGACAATTTGCGATGCCTAAGACTCTGATAAGCACATCACCTCCTCCAACGCCTTGGCTGTATTTGCTTACTCAGCTCGGTCCTGGTCACTCGCTGCCTTCAGTTCCTTCTCTTGCTCCGCAACCTGCTTCAACAGGTTACTGAAGTGGCAAGTAATCTACAAGAGCGAAAACATTCAAAGTTATAAATGGGAAAACCGGGTCTAGTAATTCATGGAAAGGTGAGTGCCAAGACAAAGTAATTGAGATCTTACTGCCATGTTGGCTCTGGCTATCAACAAAGCGTTGTCAACCACCGACCCCGCGTCCATGGTAGCTCTATCCTTTAGATTCAGGAGGTGAACCGCTTACATGCAGGTAGTGGATTCCTCGAGAAACCATCCGTGTTTCATAACACGCTAGTCAGGGACGAACAACTTTTTGTGCTCCTTCGAAAAAATTGCTTCCGCTGTCGCGGTAAGGGGGGCTTCCAGTGCAAGTGGAGCACCAAGTGTGATTCCCTCGGAGGATGGGGTAGGAGAAGCGGAAGGGGGAGACTCCAAGTTTACTCCCAGAGAAGCAAGCACAGAACCCCTAGCAGCTTTCACAGTCGAAGGCTTTGCGGATGCTCTCTTTCTCTTCTTCTCCTCGAGGGATTTGCCATCAACCCCAAATGCTGGGAAATCATTGCCTTAAAATACATACCAACAACTCCTGCAAAACGAGTCACATAATGTTAAAATATGAAGTACAAGAAGAAAATATGTCCTTAAAAAAGATGCATACTAGGGTTGATCGGACTGAGACCCCGCCTGAAAAGAAACTCCTCGGTTACATCTTTCCAACTTAGAGGAGGCCGACTTAGAAGTTTCATAACTTTATCATCCTCATCGTGACTTAAAACGGGCTCGGCATTCGCCCTCGTCGGCACCTCCTCTCTCCATCTTGTGGGAATCACCTACGACTCGCGAATACAAATAAGGAAGTTTTTTTCTCTCCAAAATTTGACGGAGTCGGGATTATCAATCAAATTCACACCCGACAAGGTGAGAGATAATATCTATACTCTGACTTGTTCTTCGGTGGGTCCTATGGAGCCTTTGAAGAACACTCAGGCGAGGCTCGAACCCCGCCGCTTGACACTGCAGTACGAAGCCGTTGACATGCCTCCACATGTTCAGCATATACTGAATCAGACTCAGGGAGTACCACTTTAGAACCTCGGTCACAAAATGTGGGAGCAGGAGACGAAGACCTGCGAGAAAGACATATAATGGGAAGAAGCAAGTATCGGGAGAGGTTGGCGAACAAGCTCTAACACCCGGTCCTGGCAGAAGAAGGTCGAACTCCCTTGGAATCATAAAGAACCTCTCGAATATGACCTAAATCTTCCTCCGAAAGTATCAATGATATGTGGTCAACCTCGGAGTGCTCACGTGGTCTGTTCTCCTCGTATGAAGGTGTCATTCCGTATACCACTCTCGACAAAAGATCGATCGAATAGTCTCGAACTCTGCCGAGGTTCGTCAAAGGGCTCAGCAGCCTACCTAACTCCCCCACTTCTCTCGTTCTCTCAACAACTGTCACTATGATAGTTGACTCCACCATCTCCTTCCACTTATCCAACCTCGGGGAGGGAATTAGTTGCTTATCTCCACCATGGCTCGAAGAGGAGGTATCGTCCCCGAAGACACCCTAGACATCTTTGATAAAATATATATAATAAAACACAAAGAAAGCTATCAAGTGGCTCACCTTCAATCCCCCCAAAATCAAAGGCTCAGATCCAACCTCACAAAACACATTTTCCCTCCCAAAATTTCAAACCCCAAAACCAAAATTTCCCCCCAAAACAAAAAAACTTATTACTTTATTACTATCTCTCTCTTCTCTCTTCACCATTTCATATTTTTCTCCTTCTCTCTCTCCCTCTCTCTCCCCCATTCTTTCTTTATTTACTTAAAAATATATAGATTTTAAGATTTCAGGTTCGTAAAATTTTCAAAATTTTTATGTTTTTTTATTGCACATGTTATATTGAAAATAGCAAATATCTCTTCAACACTTAAATTTCATCATTTTCCATCCTTAAAGTTCTAAAAAGTTGGATTTTACACCCTCATTTATAAATTTTTTTTTCAACATATACTAATAGAAACTTGAACAACATAATTGTTGTTTTACTATTTACAAGGCTTTTCGTATGTTGTATCGTTCCGAAGACGTGCCGTAGGCACGTGCCCACGGGCAAATCTAGTATATAAATATAAACAAAAATATATATATTTTTACATTTATGTGACAGACACGGTCGAAAAAGATCACCGAAAAAATGCAACGTTTGGCCGCGATCGCTAGCAGACCCGCCCATGAGAAGAAAATTCTTTTTGAGAGAGGAAAAGAGAGAATGAGGTGATAGAGGAGAGGTTGGAGACTTATAAAGGCGAGAGGTGTCAGTTGAGCTTCTCGGCCCCCAAACAGTTGAAGAGGCCTACAATACTAAGGAGCTCAAACGATCACGAAGGCTAAATGGCAAAAACTCAAACAAGCAGGAATATCAAACGGCTGGTCAACGGTCAGCGGGAGCCAGCCGAACCACCTTCAACTTTTGGTGGCAGGCTTTGAGCAAAAGTGCCCCCCACGCAAAAACCACTGACTGGTCAACGATCAACGGTCAATGGTTCGGTGATAGGCTCCGAGCAGACGTGCCCCCGATCATGAAATCATGCAATAACCGTTGACTGGTCAACGAGACATGTGTCACCCAGCCGAACCACCTTCAACGTTCGGACGGTGGCTCCGAGCAAACGTGCCCCCGATCGTGAAATCACGCCAAAAATCATTGACCGATCAACGGTCAATGGTCAGCGGGACACGTGTTGCCTAGCCGAACCACCTTCAACGTTCGGTGGGTCACTCCGAGAAAACGAGTCCCCGGTCGTGAAATCACGCAAAAACAGTTGACAGGTCAACGGTCAAAGGGCGGGACACGTGTCGCTCAGCCGCACCACCTTAAACGTTCGGTGACAGGATCCAAGCAAACATGCCCTCAATCGTGAAATCACGCAAAAACCATTAATTGGTCAACTATCAACGGTCAACGGGACAAGTGTCGCCCAACCGAACCACCTTCAATGTTTGGCGGGTGGCTCCGAGCAAACGTATCCTCGATCATAAAATTACGCCAAAACAGTTGACTAGTCGGTGGTCAACAGTCAACGGGACACGTGTCGCTCAGTCGAACCACCTACAACGTTCAGTGGCTCGCTCCGAGCAAACGTGCCCCCGATCGTGAAATCACGTAAAAAAGCTGATTGGTCAACCGTCAACGGTCAACGGAACACGTGTCGCCCAGATGAACCACCTTCAATGTTCGGTGTCAGGATCTAAGCAAACGTACCCCCGTTCATAAAATCGCCTAAAAACTGTTGACTGGTCAATTGTCAACAGTCAATGGGGCACGTGACGCCGACCTACAACGTTCGGTGGCTGGCTCCGAGCAAACGTGCCCCCGATCGTGAAATCACGCAAAAATCACTGACTAGTCTACATCAACGGTCAGCGGGACACATGTTGCCTAGCCGAACCACCTTCAATGTTCGGTGCTAGGATCCGAGCAAACCTACCCCCGATCGTGAAATCACGCAAAAACCGTTGATTGGTCAACGATCAACGGTCAGCAGGACATGTGTCGCCCAGCCGAACCACCTTCACCGTTCAGTGGCTGGCTCTGAGCAAATGTGCCCCTGATCGTGAAATCACACGAAAGGTTCAACGGTTAAAGGTCAATGGTCAACGAAAACGTGTTGTTTCCACTCCTTCTAACCGTTCGATTTGGATGATATCCGAGCCGATCATGGTCAGCACTCCGGATTGTGCCATGTCACCAGGTATTTAATTAACTGCTTTAATTAATTATTAAATCGAAATTAATTATTTAAAAATTCTTAAAAAATAATTAAAAATTGCAAAAATTAATTAAAAATTCTAAAAATAATTATTAATTCAAAAAAATATTTATAAATTCTGAAAATATAATTATTAATTTAGAATAATTAATTAAAAATTTGGAAAATTAATTATTAAAATTCAGAAATTGAATAAAAAATTCAAGAAATGGTTAAAATTTGGAGAAAATTCAGAAAATTCTGTAAAAAATCATAAAAGTTCCAGAAAATTCCTAGGATAATTTTGGGTATGTTAAAAGCCCAAAATAACACCATTATATCTCCAGCGGGATTCCAACGTTCCCAAGAAAGCCGATAAATTCTTTGAGCCATTAAAAATGGGCGAACTACTCCTTAAAGGATGTGAAACTCAGTCTTCAGAAGTGGGGGCTTGTGATATGGCTAGAAATAGAACCAAATTAGGGTCGGTCAAATCAGGCACGAATCTCGAAGTTCTCAGGAGTAAAACAACAATTTCCACTACAAATGGGTCCGATAAAGGGAACCGAGTCTTTTCCAAGCCAAATAACCCAAAAACGGGAATGTCTTACTGGGTTAGTGTGATAGCCCATTTTATATAAACCCAGATCATTTAAAGAGTTATTTAAATTCATAATTATTTTTAAGAGGCGGTTTAAACCAAATATTTTATCATGAAACAATTTAAACTCTATTTCTTATCCAAAAACACCGTGAACTAGAGATAAATAATTATCTCAAAACTGTTTCCAAAGGCGACTATAAATACCCTTCTGCCCCCACCATAAAAAAGGAAATCAGTATTTTCTCCCACAAAATCTCTTTCATAATCTTCATGATTACTGACTTGAGCATCGGAGGGTTCATCACTGGAACAATCCCGGTGTTTCGAACTTTTTGTAGGTCTGCGGCAACGTCCAGAAACGGAGAACACCGGCAAGAATTCAGCAGGTTTGCTTTTATTGTTTCTGGATGAATCTACATATCATTTGTTTTCATCCACACCGAAATTAGCAGCAACAGATGGTTTGTAAGAAAAAAATATTTTCCATGGCGTGATGTATGCTGTGTTGAAGGAGGTTGGAAAATTGAAGCATTTATAAAGCTTTTGCAAACTTATCAATCTGACAGTTACGTAGGCCACAAAGTGTTTTGGATGTTGGAAGATTATGCGCAAGAAATGGATGAACAGAATGATTACCTGAGGGATGCCAAGAAAACTGCTGAGCGGACTAAACAATAGCAGTTAAAATATATTCTTGAGACACCACAGTTCATCATCTCAAGATGGATGGATTAATGCAGTGTAAATCGGGTAGCTTGCTATAGTGGTCGAAAGGACCTTGACTGGATGGACTTGTGCAATGTGTAAAGATGTGATAGGCCGTGAAACGTGACATGAGGTAATCAGCGTGTCAATCACTTACTGTTAGAAAAATGGGTATTTTATACACCATTTACGAACCAGTTTTGAGCAACTTTTTTTAGTAAGATCCTCTATGAATTAGTGAGAGTTTTTCATGGATTTGTGTTCTCCTCCGTGAGTAGATCAAAATCATATATTTACTTGCTCAAAACGGTTATCAGGTGAATGAGAAATTGTCTCCCGAAGTGAGACGGTTTCATCTTTGAAAATGAGTTAGGGATTTTAGTACCACATCGAACAAAACAAAGGAATTAGAAGAGAATATATAATAACCTCGTTCTTGTCATTGTAAGATAGCAAGGCAAGAGGCTCTCTCTCGCGCGCGTAGGGGGGTGCAAATCTCAGACTGGTTTACATGCGACTTGTGTGCGCCCGCACGTCCTGCGGACATGAATGTCAGACCAACGTGAACCCACCCCTTGCAGAGCCACTTTTTTCTACAGTTATTTTGATGTAAAACTAACCCTAAATAAAAATTTCTAAGATTCTTAATGGATTAATTTTACCAACACATAGCGCGGATTAAAGTTAGAGATTTTAAACAATTAATTGGTTTGATGGATTTTCAAGAATTGAATCACGTTTAACAATCCCAATTAATAATTCAGTGATAACAATGAATAATTAAATTCCTAAGTGTTCTCAGCAAGTAAAAGATTCAATATCGATTCGTACTCTGATCAAGCATGTGGAACACTCAATCTCAGTTATTTTTATGGACGATAGGCAAATCAGATAATATAATAGATAATAGAGAGTAGAACACAAATATTTAAAAATGGAAAGAGTATACCGAGGGTTCGAAGGATCAACATAGATCTTGGGTTGAACAGCAGCGAAGAGCACAATAGAAGATGCAACGGCAACAAGAGAGAGGGGGTCGGTGGCAAGAGGAGCAAGGGCCAAGGGGCGGCGGACGACGGACGGCGATGGGTCTGGGCGAGGGGTCGGCGGCGGGGCTGGTCGCACGTCGAGGATGGAGGGTCGAATGGCAATGGGTTTCGGGTTCAAGCAAAATAAGGATGACAAAGAGAATGGGGATGATAAGATGGTAACCTTCGGGGGTTGGATGAAAGGGTGGTGGCGAGGAGTTAGGGGAGCAGGCAGGGTCGACAAGTGGGATGACGGCGAGGATCGAAGAGGACGATCAGAGCGACGGGAAGGCGAGTGGTCGAAGGTGACAGGTTGGTTTTTTTTTGTCGGGATTTAGGGGAGGAAGAAGAGGAGGAAGAGAGGGGAAGGTAGGGGCGGCTGAGTAGAGTTGGGATTGGATTTTGTGATTTGGGAAATTAGGGTTAGGGATTTCGGGGATTAGGGTTTGGGAATTTTAATTTGGGGGTAGATTTTAGAGTTAATCACTAACCCTAAAATTGTATTAGGATTTATCATAAATCCTAATCAGTGGATTTCAATTGTATCACACAAACATAGTAGAAGAGCAAAACTCAACACAATAATTTTTAATCAGGAATAGCATATCTTTCTCATTAATCTCAAGGCCTATATATAGACTCAAAACAAATCAAAATACAAATATCAAAATATTCACATAATCAAAAAATACAAAAAAGATTACATATGTTTATAATTGCCAGAAATAAATATGGTACTGAAATAAAATTCTAAACTAAATAAGCAGCTGTCCTAGACGATGCCTGCGCAAATAGAAATGCCCGAATCGTCTTGAACCGATGTCCTCATCATTCTCCTCGGGTGGGAGAGGGCTCAAACCAGTCGAGTCAAAACCCGTCCTCTTGTCATAGTGCTCCAAAAGGTCTGGATCCAAGCGCTGGAGCTCTCTATGATCTATCCAAGTGTTTTCCGACTCCTACTTGTTTTTCCATCATACCAAATTCCTATGAATACTGCAATCTCTTGTAGAGATTATTTGATCATCTAAAATATTACTCAATTCTTCTGTCAATGGGTAAGTAGTATCTGGTAGTGGGGGTAATGGGAGAATCTCACCATTAGGCTGCAGGGTCGGCTCATCTATAAGAGGATTTCTAGGGTTAAATTCTGGGCCTTCATAGGGTACTAGATCCTCAACATTGAAAGTTTTACTGATGCCAAAGCCTTCGAGAAGGTCAACGACATAGGCATTACCATTGATTTTATGAAGAATTTTAAATGGGCCTACAGCACGTGCATTCAACTTTTTAACGAATCCAACTGGAAACCGTTCCGGACGAATCCAAACCATCACTTCGTCACCCACATTAAATGTTTTTAATTTTCTTCTAATATCATCTCTTAACTTGTAGTTAAAATTATTCTCATTAATCTTCTTGGAAATTTCTCTATGCAAGTCATGAATGTGGGATGCAAATGCAAATGCAGACTCTAAGACTCGGTAATTTTCTAACATGGGGACAAGATCTATGGGCTACCTAGGTTGATAACCATGTACAACTTCATGTGGACTCATGCCAGTAGTTTTATTCCTAGATGTGTTATAAACAAATTTAGCAACTGTTAATTTTAAATCCCATGTTCCCAAGTTCTCTCCTACAAGAGTACGTAAGAGATTGCCAAGACTCCGATTGACAACCTCAGTCTGTCCATCTGTCTGTGGGTGGAAGGCTGAAGAAAACTTCAATTTTGTACCCAACTTGTGCCATAGGGTCTTCCAAAAATAACTCGCGAATTTCACATCCCTATCAGACACAATGATTTTTGGCAACCCATGTAGCTTCACAATATTATCAAAGAAGATCTCCAGACGGGATGCATCGAAAGTTTTCGAGCACGGGAGGAAGTGGGCCATTTTAGAAAAACGGTCTACGACAACAAGAATGGAGTTGTGTTTCTTTTGTGTTTTCGATAAGCCTAACACGAAATCCATACTCACGTCTTCCCAAGGGCGACTGGAAATAGGTAATGGAGTATACAGGCCTATGTTCTGTATTTGTTGCTTGGCAAGTTGACAGGTGTGACATCTATTAACAAATCTCACAATGTCTCTCTTTAGCTTCGGCCAGTAAAATCTATGTTCCACAGTATCAATGGTCTTGCTATACCCAAAATGTCCAGCAAGGCCATCAGTATGCAATTTCCAAACAAGATACTCTCATAATGATGGACTAGGAATGCATAGTTTTGAGCGATAGAAGAGATAATAATCTTTTAAGAAATAATCATCTATCACTCGAGTGATGCCATCCTTCAAAAAGGTGTAGATCTCGTGAAAATCTGGGCAGGAGGCATCCTCATCTTTCAATCTCTCAAAATTAATAATTTCGGTGCACAGTGTAGATAAGATCATGTGACAACGACTTAGCACATCCGCGGCCTTATTATCAATTCCTTTTGTGTGCCTAATGGTATATGAATATTCTTGTAGGAACTCTACCGATCTAGCATGTCTCGGATTCAACTTTTGTTGAGAATTAAGGAATCTTAAGGCCTCATGGTCTGAGAAGATAACGAATTTGTGCGGCAGAAGATAATGTCGCCAATAGCGAAGTGACTGAATGACCGCATAGAACTCCTTGTCATAAGTGGAGTATTTTTGTTTTGCTTCGTTCAGTTTTTCACTGAAATAAGAAACAGGATGACTCTCTTGACTGAGGACTCCACCTATACTAATACCAGAAGCATCACACGTTACTTCAAAGACTTTAGAAAAATCAGCCAACCTCATGACAGGTGTCTAAGTCATTCACTTCTTGATCTCTTCGAAGGCTTTCGTGGCTTCTTTCGACCAAACAAACTCACCTTTCTTCAAACAGTCGGTTATCAAAGTCATGATCGTGCTAAATCCTTGCACAAACCGACGAAAAGGTGGCAAGACCATGAAAACTCCACACATCACGAATATTGTGGGGCTCAGGCCACTCAGTAATAGCTCGTATCTTTTCTGAGTCAGCAGATACTCCTCTGGCAGAAACAATAAACCCCAGAAAGATATTCTGATCGAAGAGGAAGGTACATTTGGTAGGATTGGCGTAAAGCTGTTCCTTCCTCAAAACACTGCAGACCTGTCTCAAATGGTCAAGATGTTGCCCAACGAATCGGCTGTACATGAGAATATCATCAAAGTACACCACAAGGAACTTGCCCATAAGGGGACAGAGTACTTGCATCATGATTCTCAACAATGTGCTCGGGGCATTTGTCATTCTAAATGGCATGACCATCCATTCGTAAAGGCCATCCTTCGATCATTCATCACCAGGACGAACACGTATTTGGTGGTATCCACTTTTAAGATCAATTTTGGAAAAGATTGTGCCACCAGACTTCATGTACAACATATCATCCAAACGAGGAATGGGAAAACGGTATTTTACCGTGATCTTGTTTATGGCACGGCTGTCCACACACATACATCAGGTTCCATCTTTCTTTGGCGTCAATAGAGCAGGAACAGCTGAAGGACTTAAGCTTTCTCTGATGAAGCCCTTTGCCAATAACTCATCAACTTGCATTTTCAACTCAACATGCTCTATTGGATTCATCCGATAATGTGGCAAGTCAGAAAGACTCGCTCTCGGAACCAGATCAATAGCGTATTGGATGTCACGTAATGGGGGCAACTGGTTAGGGAGGTCAGCAGGAAACACATATGCAAATTCCTGTAGGACAATAGTAACTTGGGGTGGGATGAATGATTTAGGATCTTTAGGGACTTCTCTTGCTGTGAGTAAAAGAATGGTAGCCCCTTTGTCAATTTCTTTCGTGAGTTTCTTTTCACCCATATACGTTACCTCCTTTCCCTTTTTCGAGGGGGCCGGTGTTATTTCAGCTGGACTAGTTCATGGTCTCACGGGTATGAGCTTTATTTTTGGTCCATCGTGCTGGAACACACAATGGTTGGATCGACCATATATGGTCACATCGTGATCGTATAACCAAGGTCTTCCTAAAATGACTTGACCTACATCCATTTTGAGCACATCACACCAAATTTCCTCTTTGTAAGCTTTGAAGTCCATAGGGACCAAGCATCGATGTGTTACTTGGAGTGCTGTTGCATCAATTCAAGATACTTTGTAGGGGCGTGGATGGGGTTCAGCCTTAAGTCCGGTCTTATTTAAGACTACAGAAGAGACAGCATTGACGCAGCTCCCACTATCAACAATCACCTTGCAGTTTTTGCCACCTATAGTCGTGAAGGTGTGGAATATAGCAGTGGGCTTCCAGTCATCTTCTTCATTTGGTTGGGAGAAAGCACATCTGACTACATTTAAGTGAGGTGATTGGATAGACCGAATACAGTGGAGATACCGGTTATCCTCTTCTTTACCGAAGTCATCACCTTCAATAGGCTCATAGGAAAACTCATTGTCAGAGTCTTCAGCAATGACAGCGGTACCCTCTACTATATTGATCCTACTGGGGCTAGGACAGTTGCTAGCAACATGACCATATCCCTTACATTTATAGCACTTAATGAGAGGGTCAATCTTAGTGTAATCTCTTTTGATTTTCTTACCCTTATGTTCATCTCTATGTGAATTGAAATTTGAATTAGGTTTGCTAGGGTAAGAGTTGTTGGGGTACTGAGAGGGAGGCTTAGGTCTAGATGGATCAGTAGAGGTCATTCTAGTGGAATGATCTCTCGAGTTGCTGGACCTAGAATGAGAACTAGCTTTAAGGGAATCCATATCGAGGACTAGTGCGTAGGTTGCCGCTAGTGAGTCCACATTTTTATGGATTAGCTCGTTCCTAAGGTCAGCTCGTAGTCCAGCTCTAAACCTAGAGTGAGTTTGTTCTTCACTATCTTGACCTAAAGCATTGTACCGAATAAGGAAGTCATCAAACTTATCAACATATTCTTGTGTGGATTTACTTCCTTGAGAAAGTTGGTTCCACGAATCTAGCAATCGGGTGTGGAAATGATAACGATAAATATCACTTAGTGAGCTTCTCTTTCATGGCTTTCCAAGTGGCTATGGGTGCCAGGCCTCGGCTTCCACGGGCGTGTTCAAGATTAGTCCAGTGTTGTTGAGCTTTCCCAGTTAATTTCATTGTGGCAAATTTAACTTTCAGAGCTTTGCTCATGTCAAACCACACAAAGTAGCGGTCCATCCCACAGATCCAATCAAGATAAGCTTGGGGTTCCATGTGGCCTTCAAACTGGAAAACGTCAGCCTTAACGTTCTTCTTATATTATTCGTTAATGTCACATTCTTGACGTTGATCGTCATGAACATTTCCTTGAGGGATCTGACGATTAGCATGAAGCTCAGGGACACCGGTTTGATTTAACTCCTCTCTCTCAAGCCTCTGATTGATATTGGCAAGAGTTGCTTGAATGGCAACTAGGGTAGCGGAGATATCAGAGTTGTCCATTTCAGGTCGGAAAAGTCTTGGGTTCCTAATTGGGTGATTTGGAAGGGATAATAAAGGCTCTTCAGGATTTGTGATGGTGCTGCGAAGACGTATTCACCAAAAGTGGAAACTAGGGCTCGTGTGTGTCCTTTTTTTTAAATGAATCTGAAATGACCTAAAATAAAGAAAGAAAAATAAAGACTACACAGTCCTAAATGAATGCAAAATTGATGTCTACAATGCAAGAACTAGGGTTTTAAGAATCTTCGCTCTGATACCAAAATGATGTAAGACTAACCATAAATAGAAATTTCCAAGATTCTTAATGGATTAATTTTACCAACACGTAGCATGAATTTAAGTTAGAAATTTTAAACAATTAATTGGTTTGATGGATTTTTAAGAATTGAATCACATTTAACAATCTCAATTAATAATTCAATAATAACAATCAATAATTAAATCCCTAAGTGTTCTCAGTAGGTAAAAGATTCAATATCGATTCATACTCTAATCAAGCAGTGGAATACTCAATCTCAGTTATTTTTGTGGACGACAGGCAAATTAGATAATATAATAGATAATAGAGCAGTAGAACACAAATATGTAAAAGTGAAAAGAGTATACCGAGGGTTCGAAGACTCAACATAGATCTTTGGTTGAATAGCAGCGAAGAGCACAATAGAAGCAGCAACGACAGCAAGAGAGAGGGGCTCGGCGGCAAGAGGATCAAGGGCCAAGGGGAGGCAGACGGCGATGGGTCTGGGCGAGGGCATCGGCGGTTGGGCTGGTCGCACGTCGAGGATGGAGGATCGAATGGCGATGGGTTTCGGGTTCAAGCAAAATAGGGATGACGAGGAGAATGGGGATGATGAGATAGCGACCTTCGGGGGTTGGATGAGAGGGTGGTGGCGAGGATTTAGGGGAGCAGGTGGGGTCGACGAGTAGGATGACGGCGAGGATCGAAGAGGACGATCAAAGCGATGGAAAGGCGACCGGTCGAAGGTGATGGGTTGGTTTTTTTTTTTTTTGGTCGGGATTTGGGGGAGGAAGAAGATGAGGAAGAGAGGGGAAGGTAGGGGCGGCTGAGTAGGGTTAGGATTGGATTTTTGATTTGGGAAATTAGGGTTAGGGATTTTGGGGATTAGGGTTTGGGTTAATTTTATTTGGGGATTTTAATTTGGGGATAGATTTTAGAGTTTATCACTAACCCTAAAATTGTATTAGGATTTATTACAAACCCTAGGATCTCAATTGTATCACACAAAGGAGAGGAGAAGAGCAGAACTCAACACAATAATTTTTAATCAGGAATAGCATATCTTTTCATTAATCTCAAGGCCTATATATAGGCTCAAAACAAATCAAGATACAAATCTCAAAATATTATCAAAATCTAAAAATACAAAAAAAATTACATATAGCTATAATTGCCAGAAACAAATATGGTACTGAAATAAAATCCTAAACTAAATAAGCAGCTGTCCTAGACGATACCTGCGCTGATAGAAACGCCTGAATTGTCTTGAACCAATGACCTCATCATATTTTCCCCCAATCTATAACGGCCAAAATAAATGCAGAAACGATTTTTTTGACATGCTTATTGTTGGAAGAAATGATAAGATCATTAAATCTACAAAAAACATGTTTAACTCAAGGTTTGACATGAAAGATATGGGACTAGCTATTTTTATATTAGGAATTAAAATCAAAAGAACATCAGACGAGCTTGTAATAAGCCAGTCACATTATATTAACAATATTCTTGGAAAATTTGATGAAGATGATTCTGGAATTGCTAGAGCTCCAATAGATCCAACTTTAGATTTATCTAGGAATAAAGGTAAGAGTACTTCTCAAGTAGAATACTCTAGAATCATAAGCAGCCTAATATACTTAATGAGTTGTACAAGACCAGACATAGCCTATGCAGTGAGTAAACTAAGTAGATATATGAGTAATCCTGGAGGCGAGCATTGGCAAGCAATTACAAGAGTATTTAAGTACTTGCATTTTAGTCGTAACTATGGGCTGCATTATACGAGATATCTGGCTGTACTTAAAGGATACAGTGATGCGAACTGGATATCTAGTGGTAATTCAAAATCCATTAGTGGCTATGTGTTTACACTAGGTGGTGCAGCAGTTTCTTGGAAATCCTCGAAACACATAGTGATTGCTAAATCCGTGATGGAATCTGAACTTATTGCACTGGACAAATGTGGGGAAGAGGCTGAATGGTTACGCCTCTTCCTTGAGGATATTCCAAGGTGGAAATAGCCCGTGCCTCCAATCTACATATATTCAGATAGTCAATATGCAATTTGTAGAGCACAAAGCAATATGTATAATAGTAAATCTAGACATATTCGTCGAAGACATAATACTATGAGACAACTACTCTCTACTGGGATTATCTCTGTCGACTATGTAAAGTCAAATAATAACATTGCGGGTCCGCTAATCAAAGGGTTAAACCGAGAGTTAGTTGATAAGTCATCGAGGGGAATGAGACTAAAGCCCATGAAAGAATAAATTGATACAATGGACACCCAACCTAGTTGACTGGAGATCCAAAGATCTAGGTTCAAAGGGGCAACGAAATTGTAAAGACCATGTTGGATCACTGTGGGGATTTCCCCATGTCCATTCCTATGATGAAACAGTGATACTCGTAAGGCTAGAGGCTAAGCTAGGCATTTAATGATTCTTATGCATCAGAAATTCGTCCAGGGTAATGAGGGTTACTCTTAACTAAGATATCACATATGTGCGAGGGAAGAATGGTCGCTTCCAAGGGAATAATGTAGTGCAATTTCATGTTACACTCTTGCAAAATCTGATGTATGTTCATGGCCAAAACAAACATAACAGTGAGAACTGAAATGCGTCTGGAAGATTCCTATATGAGATATGTCATCGTTTACACAAATGATAGAACAGTTCAGGTACATCGTGTTTACTGTTTAGTTAGTAAAGTAAACATATTTTCATAAGGGAAGGTTCAAAGGTAAAACCTACCTATCCTATGCAAACCACTGAATTCTATCACCTAGTCTGTCGTGTCAGTATGTCGTGTCTATGGTCGTCAATTTCATTCATGTGGGGAATGTTAGAAAAATGGGTATTTTATACACCATTTACGAACTGGTTTTGAGCAATTTTTTTGAGTAAGATCCTCTACGAATTAGTGACAGATCTTGATGGAATTTTGTTCTCCTTTGTGAGTAAATCAAAATCATACGGTTATACGGTGAATGAGAAATTGTCTCCCGAAGTGAGGCGATTACATCTTTGAAAATAAGTTGAGGGATTTTAGTCCTAAATCGGAAAAAACAAAGGAATTGGAAGATATATAATAACCTCTTTCTTGGCATTGTAAGATAGCAAGCCAAGATGCTCTCTCTCGCGCACGTAGGGGGGTGGGGGTGCAAATCTCGGACTGGTTTGTATGGGACTTGTGTTCGCCCGGACGTCCTATGGACATGAATGCCGGACCGACGTGAACCCATCCCGTGCAGAGCCACTTTTTGCTACAATTTTTTTTCCCGATCTGTAACGGTCAAAATAAATGCAGAAACAGCTTTGTCTACCATTTATTCACGCTTTAAACTGCATAAACGGTTTTGTCCGCTGTTACACTGGTGCCTTTAAGCTCATGTCTGTCGTTACAGTTAATGTTTTATGCCGTTACAATTTTCATTCTTGGCCTTATAAATAGTGGCCCCTGTCCCCTGAATCAAGACACCAGAACCTCCTATCTTCCCCTAAACCTTTGTTCTGTGCTCAAAGTCCAATTCCTTTCTTTGATCCTACGATGATTGAATTCATACGCTGTCCAGTTAGAGAGCTTGACCTGGTGCATGCCTCAAGCTCTTATGTTGCTGCATCCTGTGAGAGATGCCTCAAAAAACTATAGCACCCAGGCAAGGCGAATCTATTTTATGGAGATTTTGTGATACATAAGCCTCGACGCAAATCGGTTTGGTTTTGTTATTTTCATTTGCTTTTTCATTTCATTGGTTTTCTTCTTCTTCTCCTTCTCTGATTTATGTCTCTAATTCATACTTGATTTTATTTCAAATGATTTTGTAATCAAAATATTCTGACAAACTTAAAACTTTGTGCATTTCCTTGACTTTTATTTCATTGAATTTTGAGGCACTTCTTGCTATTTTTTTTCATTCTGAAAAATTTACACTCGTGTTGTGTATTTTCAGATTAAAAATGACAAACACATCGGAGAATGCTATTGTGGATGAAATGGTCCAAGTGCCGATTGCCGGCACAAGCACGTACTGTTTCTGTGGCACGAATGCCAATGCCAATCGTTGTACCTATCTTAGTCTTCCAAGGGAAGAAACCTAAGAAGTTCAATGAGCAGAATTTCAAGTGGTGGCAACAGAAAATGATGTTCTACTTGACCCCCTTGAATCTCGCAAGATTCTTGAATCAAAAAGCTCCAAATCTTAAAGAAGATGAGCAAGAATACCATGTCATTGCCGTTATGGATGCTTGGAAAAGTTCTGATTACCTATGTAGGATCTACATAATGAACGAATTAGCCGATTCCTTGTACAATATTTATATTGACAAAAGAACTGCTAAAGAACTTTGGGAATCACTAGATCATAAATATAAAACTAAGGATACCGGCGCCAAGAAATTCATAGTGGGCCACTTCCTAGAATATTAAATTGGAAGATTATAAAACTGTAATCGGTCAGGTTAAAGAGATTCTGTAACACCTCGTAATTTCTAAAGCTATAGTGTAATATATATATAAGAGGCCAATGGCATAATTATAATTAAAGTGAATGGTGGAAGTAAAGAAGAGAGGGTATGGGATAAACCATATCAGGAATACACTTGAATAAAATAATATTAAAATAATATTGCCTATGATCAAGAGTCACTAATCCAGTTAACCACCTTTTGAGTGGCAGCCTGTAGTGGGCAGTTGTACTATACAATAAATATTTTGTCTTCTAAATTGTATATAAAATTGTCCGAGTAGGGGTAGGGGCGTTACAAATGGTATCAGAGCCGACTTTCGACATCGAGTGTGGGAGAGCCGTGAGTTATGGACTGCAGAATGATCGGCGGAGTGAGACAATTCCCAGTATTTCGAGACGATGGACGTAAGGACCACAGAATGATCTGTATAGTGGGATTGGTCTCCATTATTCCAAAGACGAGAGCGACGCTCACGGACTGCTCCACATCGACTAGAAAGCAGATCCTGCACTAGATTGTGCATGTCCCGTGCTCAGCGAGGACGCTGATTTCTAAAGGGGGTGTATGTAACACCCCGTAATTTCTAAAGCTATAGTGTATATATATATATGTGTGTGTGTGTGTATGTGTGTGTAAAAGAGGCCAATGACATAATTGTAATTAAAGTGAATGGTGGAAGTAAAGAAGAGAGGGTATGGGATAGTCCCATATCGAGAATACACTTGAATAAAATAATATTAAAATAATATTGCCTATGATCAAGAGTCACCAATCCGGTTAACCACCTTTTGAGAGGGAGCCTGTGGTAGGCAGTTGTATTGTACTATAAATAATTTGTCTTCTAAATTGTATAAATTGTTCGAGCTAGGGATAGGGGCGTTATAGATTCGATTGATCTTGCATGAGATACATGCTGAAGGTATGAACTTAAGTGACAGTTTTCAAGTTGCTTGTATTATTGAAAAATTGCCAGCAGGTTGGAAAGATTTCAAAAACTACGCAAAGCATAAGCGAAAGGAAATGGGCATTGAGGATCTCATTGTCAGGCTTCGTATTAAAGAAGACAATAGAGGATCTGAAAAATTCAGAGAAATCAATCATGCGGCCACGGCTAACGTGGTGGAACATAGTCAACGTTCCGAAAGGCACAAAAACAAGGGGTCCAAGTTGGGGCCTAATGGAGGAATCTCCAAGAAGCCAAAGTTTCAAGGAAGGTGCTTCAACTGTGACAAGCTAGGTCACAAGTCTACTGATTGCGGACTACCCATGAAGAACAGGAACATAGAAACAAATATTGTTGAAGGTAATGCTCAAGATATTTTTGATATCAAACTCTCAGCTGTGGTCTCGGAGGTGAACATGATGGGTTCAAACCCCAAGGATTGGTGGATTGACACTGGAGCTACTCGATACGTGTGCTCCAACAGAAGTAAGTTCTTTACTTTAGAACCATTAGAGAATGGGGAGAAGATATTTATGGAAAACTCGGCCACTTTAGAAATCAAGGGCCAAGGCAAGGTGATCTTGAAGATGACTTCTGGAAAGGAAATGACTGTGAACAATGTTGCATACATTCCTGAAATCCGTAAGAACCTAGTACCTTGTTCATTGATTAATAATCACGAATTTAGTTTAGTATTTGAGTCAAACAAATTTGTTTTGTCGAAGAGTGGAATGTATGTTGATAGAGGATACACGAGTGACGGAATGTTTAAACTCAATGTAATGACCATGGTCAAGAATATCAATAAATCTAGCTCTTCTACTTATATGCTTGAGTATTCTAATTTATGGCATGGTAGGCTATGACATGTTAATTACGATACTTTGCGTAGATTAACTAACTTGAATCATATACCAACGTTCCAAATTGATTCCAAATATAAATGTGAAATTTGTGTTGAGGCAAAACTGACAAGATCATCCTTTAAAGGTGTTGAAAGAAACTCTGAACATCTTGATTTAATTCACACTGACATTTACGATCTGAAAATGATACAAACAAGAGGTGGTAACAAATATTTTATTACCTTTATTGATGATAGCACAAAATATTGTTGTGTATTTTCTTAAAAGTATGGATGGAGCTATACATAAATTTGTTCTCTATAAAAATGAAGTTGGGAATTAACTCAACAAGAAAATTAAGGCGCTAAGAAGTGACCGAGGTGGAGAGTATGAATCGCCATTTGCTGAAACTTATACTAAGCATGGTATTATACATGAAACCATAGCGCCTTATTCTCCTCAGTCCAACGGTGTTGCTGAGTGAAAGAATCGAACATTGAAGGAAATGATGAACACAATGTTAACAAGTTCTGGTTGGCCACCAAACTTATGGGGAGAAGTTATTCTTTCAGCTAACTACCTTTTGAATAAGGTGCCCAAAAAGAAAGAAGAAAACACACCATATGAATTATGGAAAGGAAGAAAGCCATCTAACAATTACTTGCAAATGTGCGGATGTCTTGCTAAGGTGGTAATACCTCCACTTAAGAACGTGAAAATAGGACAAAAACGGTTGATTTCATTTTTATCGGCTATGCCCATAATAGTAGTGCTTTTCGGTTTTTGGTGTACAAATCTGATATCTCTGAGATACCAAAGAACACGATAATATAGTCTAAAAATGCATCTCTTTTTGAAGATGTATTCCATGTAAGTCTAAGGAAGAACCAAGATCTTCCAAACGAACACATAAGACCATCAGTGATGATTGTGAAAACCAAGATGAAGAAGTTGAGGAGGAACCTACACGTAGTAAAAGAACAAGAACCGAAAAAACGTTTGGTCTAGATTTCTTGACATTTATGCTTGAAGGTGAACCCTAAACTTTCAAAGAAGCGGTGAGCTCTAGTGATGGCCTTCTATGGAAAGAAGCCTTTAAGAGCAAAATTGATTCTATCTAGCAAAATCATACTTGGGAACTAGTGGATCTTCTACCAGGTAGTAAATCTTTAGGTTTCATGTGAATTTTCAAGAGAAAAATGAAACCTGATGGATCAATTGATAAATACAAGGCAAGACTTTTAATCGGAGGTTATAGAGAAAAAGAAGGTATGTACTACTATGATACATATTCTCCTCTGACAAGAATAAACTCAATTAGGGTGGTACTTGCAATAGCAACCTAGCGCAATCTTGAAGTACATCAAATGGATGTAAAAACAGTCTTTCTTATGGGAGATTAGATGAAGAAATCTATATGGAGCAACCTGAGGGTTTTTCAGCTCCAGGATAAGAAAAGAAAGTTTGTAAACTAGTGAAGTCATTATATGGCTTAAAACAAGCACCAAAGAAATGGCATGAGAAATTTGACAATGTCATGATGACGAATGGTTTGAAGATCAATGAATAAGATAAATTTGTATATGTCAAAGATACTGAAAGTGGATATGTAATAATATGCTTGTATGTAGATAACATGCTTATTGTTGGAAGCAATGATAAGATGATTAAATCTACTAAAAACATGTTGAACTCAATGTTTAACATGAAATGCATGAGACTAGCTGATGTTATATTGAGAATTAAAATCACATGAACATCAGAAGAGCTTGTTTAAGCCAGTCATATTACATTGACAATATTCTTGAAAATTTTAATAAAGATAATTCGGAAATTGCCAGAACTCCAATAGATCTAACTCACATTTATCCAAGAATGAAGGTAAGAGTATTTTCTCTAGTAGAATACTCTAGAATCATAGGTAGTCTAATACACTAAATGAGTTGTATAAGACCAGACATAGCCTATGCAGTGAGTAAACTAAGTAGATATATGAGTAATCCTGGAAGCAAGCATTGGCAAGAAATTACAACAGTATTAAAGTACTTGTATTTTACTCGTAACTATGTGATGCATTATACGAGATATCCGGCTGTACTTGAAGGATACAGTGATGCAAACTGGATATCTAGTGATAATTCAAAATCCACTAGTGGCTATGTGTTGCACTTGGTGGCAACAGTTTCTTGGAAATCCTCGAAACAAACAGTGACCGCTAAATCCACGATGGAATCTGAATTTATCCCACTAGACAAATATGGGGAAGAGGCTGAATGGTTATGGCACTTCCTTGAGGATATTCCAAGGTGGACAAAGCTTGTACCTCCAATCTGCATACATACAGATAGTCAAACTTCAATATATAGAGCACAGAGCAATATGTATAATGGTAAATCTAGACATATTCCTCGAAGACATAATACCAATAGACAGTTTCTACCGGGGTTATCTCCGTGGACTATCTAAAGTCAAAGGATAACATTACGGATCCGCTAACTAAAGGGTTAAACCGAGAGTTAGTTGATAAATCATCGAGGGGAATGAGACTAATGCCTATGAAAAAATAAATCGATACAATGGACACCCAACATAGTTGACTGGAGATCCAAAGATCTAGGTTCAAAGGGACAAAGAAATTGTAAAGACCATGTTGGATCACTGGGGGGATTTCCTCATGTCCATTCCTATGATGAAACAGTGATACCCGTAAGGCTAGAGGTTAAGCTTGGCTTTTAATGATTCTTATGCATCGGAAATTTAGCGCTCCGAATTTCCAATAAATAAAATTAGAAATATGCGGCACAAACTCCTGAATCAACTTCAATTGTAATCATAAACATAACAACCAAATACAGGGAAAATTAAAAACTTTTTATTACATCAATTCTTTTACAAAATACAACGGAATTTAAACGCTTTGAATTATAATTTTCTCTTTACAATCAATCCTTTTACAAGATATGCATAAACATTTACTAATCTACCACAAGCTCCCAACTTTATGCTAATGGTACCTACCTGTATAACATGAGGCTAGAGATAACCCTAACCCCCAAAACTACAGGGGTCAGTCATAACGGTGTGAGTGATATTCAAAAGAAATACAAACTTAAATAGAAGCATAAGGAATAAAATCATAAGTCAATAAATGAAACATATTAATGCAGTAGTAAAAGATGGAACATGAAATAACAATAAATGAAGCATAAATTATCAAGTGAAACTAGGCTAAGAGTCAAGTGTAAGAAAACATAAAACAAGCATGCATAATACAAGTCAAGAAAACACAAATGCACATGATGATTACTAATGCATACTTGTTGGATTCTATGCATCTCACTCTACATAGGTCCGGTGTAAGCCCTTATCGTTCTCCATTTTATAGGTTTTATTCTCTCGTTATGCAACTAATCCTACTATGGTGAATACTACGAGATTTAGACATTCTACACATACCTAGACCATGCCCCGATAATTCTGGAGGTCAATCTCTATCCACAGATAATTTCGGAGACTAATTCACTCACACCTGGAAATTTTTGAGAATACCCCACACCGCAAGCAATGGAGCCTCACCACATACAGACGTCCCGTGAGCGTCTCCTCGATCCCGATAATTCCGGAGATCAATCCCACACCGCAGATAATTCTGGAGACTATTTCACTCACACCTCGATAATTTCGGGAACTATCTCACACCATAGATCAACCTGAGGCCCTCATACTTGCGTTTGCTCTTATTTCATCACAACTCCAACTAGTGCCTGTCCATAAGTTTATTATTATTAGTTAAGTCACAATTCCTCCTAGAGTTGGTGTACCCTACCGGACTTATCTTTTACAAAATCAACAACAAATGCCCCATTGACCAAAATCTCACAAAAATCTCATTTTCCGGCATGCTAGTGTCCCATCCAACCTCTAGAGTCTTATAACTCAAAATATCATCAACAATTTTTCGAGGGTCCACATCATAACCTCAATCCTCAAATCAAAACTCAACTTGGATTAATTTTACAAATTGCTCTTCATTAATCACATTCCTTTTAATCAATCAATATTTCCATAAGAATTCGTTTATTTGTATGGAAGCACATTTCATCTATGAAAAATAGATTTTTACAAAAATCAGAATATCATACGATTTTCTTACTCAAAACAGTACGTTCTAAAATCAATATTAAATTCTAGAAAAACTAACTTAAATCCAGCAAATATCAAGGAATCCACCATAAAAATCTGGGCTCAAATAAATTAGTTTAAAGGGTTGATATTCAATAAATTCTGAAAACTATCTTTCATCCAAAAATAGGAAAGTTACATGACTTTGTTCCTCAAAACAGTACTTTCAAAAATTAATATTAAATTCTGGAAAAAATCAAATTAAATTCGGCACATACCAAGGAATCCACCATAAAAATCTGGGCTCAAATAAATTAGTTTAAAGGGTTGATATTCAATAAATTCTGAAAACTATCTTTCATCCAAAAATGTAAGAGTTAAATGACTTTGTTCCTCAAAACAGTACATTCAAAAATTAATATTAAATTCTGTAAAAAATTAAATTAAATTCATCACATATGAAGGAATCCACCATAAAAATCTGGGCTCAAATAAATTAGTGTAAATTGTTGATATTCAATAAATTATGAAAACTAATCGTTATTTAAAAAATCTGAAACTACGACAGTGGAGTGGTAGAAATTGCATATCTTACAATCTATAAGTCGGATTGAGGATTCGTTAGATGTACTGGAAACTACACACAGTGAGCTACAATTTCTATTTTATAAGTTTATGATAATTCCATCAGCAACTAGGTCAAAACCTCGTTCCAAACTGAAACATACAACAGTCCAGACCAAACAATTTCCATAAAAACTCTTCAAAACTCGATCAAGCTACTCATATATATTTGTTTAATCTCATATATAGATGCTCCCACATGTATATTAGAGTCCCTCATAAATAGCACACAAATTCACGCACTAAAATCACACAAAAAGATCAAAACAAATCAAAAACACCATGGAAAACAACAACTTAAGCTGTGGGTATGAACAGTACCAGTGGTTACTGTTCATCCGTGAACAGTAACCTCGATACTGTTCACCCGAGCCTCCCTTACCCTAACCTGGGGTTCAACCCTCCAAACCCTAACCCCTTATGTTGTGTTTTTGATTATAATTTAGTCTATATTTCTTTCCATATATTCTTTTGCATTAACAAATAGTTATGGTTCATCATTAAGAATGTTATTTGCATCAAAACAGCGAATTAAACATAAAAGATTCATCTTTTAATCATCAAGATTCAACCACTACAATCACTTATATGTTTATTTCTTTAACAAAAGAATACCAATCTTTAATGCATAAGCCACTTTATTCGAAATAAATTACTTTCAATCCATACAACAATTATTCAAGTCCTAATGTTAGTTTCAATTTTGATGATTAAAACAACGAATAACATGGAAAGATCTCATCTTTATAATCAAATAGGCATGAATCTAAGAACTTAGAGAAAGTGTTAATTTTCTCTACATATCTTTATTAACTACAATTAAATCCATAGATCCCAAGTTAGGTTTTTCATCCATAATCAATATTTAACATTCAAAATTTATAAAACATGATCAACTCTCATTAAAAAGTTTCACCTTTAGTTCATGTAAACATCTATAAGTTCATTCATCATGATAATACGAGTAAAACACATCAAAAGACTAGAAGTATCACTCACCTTAAAGAAGATCAACTTGAAGAATAATAATAAAATAAAGAAAAGTCTTATCCTTGCAAAAGTCCAAGATCTAAGTTTTAAACTCGAAGAAAATAATGAGAGAGAGATGTCTTGAGTGCACAAGGAAGATGGCCAGCTGCTGCTCTTATTATAAAACGGGATTGACCCCTAGGGTTTCACAAAAGTTTACAAATTTACCGCCAAGAATATTATTTATTTACATATATGGATCCCTTCCAATTTTTAGTTATTCAAATTAATTTAAAATAAAATAATTCAATCCATTCACAACCCAGATCTGGCCGGCCAACATGCAGCCCAAAATTTTAATAAAAATCTGGAGTTTTTACTCCAAGTGGCAATTTTCTACAAAAGTCCTTCATTTTTTAGTATTTGCAAATATATTGTAAATTATTCGAAAAAATCGAGAAAATTTATAAATAATCCTTACTAATAAAGGCTAGATTTTCCAAATAGGTTTTCTGACTTTACTCTCCAGGAACAATATTTGCAATAAAGTCCCCAACAAACCAATAATTGCGTAATTGTACATTTATTCAATTAAATCAATAAAACCAATCAAATATGGATACAATCTAATTACTTAGAGCCTTCTACTAATTTTCCGGCCCAAAATGCAGTAAAACAAATTTAAGTTTAATTTTCACCTTTCAACCACTTTTTTACAAAAAAATCACCTTCCTTTCGAAATATTTATAAAAATAATTTCTTTATTCAGAAAAATCCCAAAAATTTAGTTATACCCAATAACAATTAATAGATCTTGTTCATTAACTCAAGTATCCTAGATGTTCTATGATTTACGAACCCATGTCCAGACAGCCTGGAGGGGAATCCCATATCGTGACATGACGCATCATGCAGAGCCTATGGACAATTCAGCCTTCGTCATGGAAGGATGGCACCACTCGTAGTAACCAAACACCCCACTAGCGTCGCCACGGTCCCAATAATTCCGGAGATTTATCCACGTCATGACATGACGCATCAAGCAGGAAACCTATGAATACTCTCACACCATAGATCCGAGGCCCTCATACTTGTGTTTTTTTCTTACTTACATCACATCTCCACTATAGTGTAGTCCTTACAAATTTTAATTTGTTTTAGAAGAAAATCATCACAACCTAGAGCTAGCTTACCCTACTATACTTTAAACCAAACAAAAGAGACAGTCAGCCCAACTGGCTACTTCTCAAGAGATTCTCAACCAACATTGGTTAGCTCCCAAATTTATTAATAAAACTGCTGGTCACTAGGGTCTCGTCTAACCTCTAGATTCCAACAACTATCTCTTTCTAGAGATCAACAATAAGTCATATTCTACCTCAAATAACATTTCAATTTCTTTATTCATAAACTCTTTCGCAATAGAGAAATATTTCTTTTATAATCTCATAACACGAAACAATTCAATTCAACTCATTTGTCAATTTACTCACTTATAGCATTGTATACAATTTCAAATAATCTTAATCAAGTGTTAATAATCATAAAATATCATTAAAAAGAAAATCTAATCGTAATCCAAATTTTTATCTCTTTAATTATACAAGAGTCACAATTTTCAATATAAAAATCACTTCTAATTCTTTTAATCGATAAACTCGAGTTTTTAAATGTAAAATCCCCTTTTACTTCTGACAAAATATCAAAATATTACAGAAATAATTTTTATAAATTCTAAACAATGTTAGAAAATTAAATAGAATTTTTCCTAATTTTTATTTCACTTAAAATTCAAAAATGCCAAAAAATATCAAAAAAGAAAAACAAAGTGGCAATAGTCAGAATCGAACCCAGGTCAACCCAAACCCCTGTGAACAGTAACAGTTTACAAGTGCACCCGCTATCCAAATAGTCCAGAGTGGCTAACTGACTAAAGGGGAACTCGAATTATACATAAAGTATGGCTTTTGGGTTTGAGTAAGAATCGAATTTTTCAGAAAACCGCGTCTCTGGAGAGACTCGAACCCAAAACCAATAGCTCCACCGAGCTACAGTAACCATCCCAAATCACATTCAAGGACCAGTTGGTCCAAAATGGCTAAGTGATGCGAAATTGGTTAAGAAATTTTTTGTATATACCGCACTGTATTTAATTTTCCTTTAATAAACTCAATTCTTCAATCAATTCGTACTCATCACAAACTTAATATTTTTCCAGAATATATTTCTATCAAAATAATACAGTATAGTATATTATATTCAAAATTTTATAGAATTTTCTTTTTGACAATATAACAAAAGTTTCCTTCCAAATTGTATTAAAAACACACATATAATCAAGTTGCAATTAAAATGTTGTTTCTCATCAAAAAAATTCGTACACACATAAAAATAAATACTAGTGAGGTTAATTCCATATTTCTTTATCACATTAGCATAAAAGTCATTTTTAATACATATTGCATTATTGTTACTATAATAGGAAATATTCTACCATGCATAATTTGTTTTCATTTCAACAATGAACATTTTATTTCTAATTCAACAAGAGTTCTAGAGAATATGACTCACAATAATATTTTCACACATCGTAGCACAATTATATCAAAATCATACAATCTACAAATTAACATACCAATCAAAATTTAATAATTGAATTATATATTATCTAGCATGCAAAACTACTCCTAAATTAGAAAGGATTTTAGAATCTCCCACCCAAGAAATGTGATGTGCTCAATTGAACTCCCAGAAATAACTCCAAGAGAACTCTACTTCGTCTCCTCAAATTCCGCGCACCAAGAGAACTCCAAACATAACGATCCCTCTCGAAATGCACAGCAAGAGAACACTCCAACTCCATACGGCAAGCAACCAGAGAGAAGGACACACTCATCTTCATATATATATATATATATATATATATATATATATATATATACTAGGATTGCCCGTTGACACGTGCCTACGGCACGTCTTCGGAATGGTGCACCTTGATCATATAAAATAGTTTTGAAGGGCCAGGAAATTAATTGAAGTAGCAAATATATTATATGAGAAACTTTTGGGAGTCCAGCAAAAACATATTATATGATTTTTTTGATTTTTTTGAATTATTTTTAAAGTTTTTAAATTACTATTTTTTTAGTTTTTAAATTTTAAATTTTAATAATTTTTTTAATTTTTATTTTTTTAATTTATTGAATAGAAGAGGGAGGGAGAGAGAGAGAAAAAAAAATAATTAAATAAATATAGGAGTTGTTTTGGATGGTTGATTTGAATTTGAGTTTTGGGGGAAAACTTTTGGAGGGAAAATATGTTTTGTGGGATTAGATCTAGGCCATTGATTTGAGGGGAAATTGAATAAGAGCCACTTGATAGCTTTCTTTGTAATTTATTATATAGATATATATATATATATATATATATATATATATATATATATATATATAGGGTAGCGATCCGGTGAGAACCGTTCTCACGATAAGCTTCGTGAGAACTCCATGCTTATCCATCGTATGGATAATCCGAACCGTTCACATTGTTTAACATAACTAAATTAGTCTAGAAATATAAAATCAAGTCATTTTATATTCATTTGTCCATGCATCATGTCACTATAAAAAATAACGATTTTTCAGCCACACAATTTGTAACACTTCAATGCATGGGCAATCGAATCTCAAATGACTTGATTTCTTATCCATAGACTAATTGAGTCGTGTAGATCAAAATGAACGGTTCAGATCTTTCAACTAATGTCCCAAACAAAAGTTCTCACGTGGTTCTCACCAAAAGAATTCCCACTCGATCATTTCCCCCTATATATATATATATATATATATATATATATATATATATATATATATATATATATATATATATACTAGGTTTGCCCGTGGATACGTGCCTACGGCACGTTTTCGTGAAGAATGATTTGTATGCAGCATATAAAATGCCCTAGGTTTGCCAGTGGACACAATACAGCATATAAAAAGCCCTGTAAAAAGTTAAGTATATGCACGTTTTCATGAAGAATATTTTATATAGATGTGTATTTAGTAGTGGACAATGAGTTGTTTATTGGTTTATATTCATGAAGAATTAAGTTGTTGATTGGTTTATATCTTGCAGGATAATTTGTCAGAAGATCGGGATCGAAATTAGTTGTTATGTGTGAGTTAAACATGAGAGCTAATGTATGATTTTCATATAGTTAACCATGTATGATTTTAAAAGAGGTTGGGAGAGAGAGAGAGAGAGAGAGAGAGAGAGAGAGAGAGAGAGAGAGAGAGAGAGAGAGACTTTTTACTTGGTGTGAGAGTTGATGGTGGTTGTGGTCGAAGCTGGAAAATGGTAATATGGCAATGATAGTGATTGTGGTCAGTGATGCCAAACTGACTGAGGCCGGATATATGAGATTCCTATGGTGTTCAATGATGCCAAACTGACCGTGAAAGGCCGGATATGTGAGATTCCGAAGGTGGCTCTGATACTACTTTTCCACTGCTTCCATGGTGAATCCACATTTGAATTGTGTCTCGCGAAGGAAAAACATAAATTACTGTACATGCTTCATATGTATGTGTAGAAAGACTTATGTGCACATATCCTAATTGAACAACTTCCTCATCCAAATGTACTGATGTTGAAGAATATTTCGAGAAGATATTTGTTATTATAACAAAAGAAAAAAAAATGTAGGATTACATAAATTTTCAAATAACAGATACATGACAGTTTCAGAATTATTATATTCCATATAATCATGTATTTTTTTGAATTGTAATTTCTTTTATATTCCATATTATATTCCATATTATATTCACATTTGACTTATTATATTCCATATAATCATGTATTCCATATAATCATGTATTATATTCCATAGAAATGTAGAATTTACTCGAAGTCTCTTGAATTGTAATTTCTTTTGCCTATTCGGTGAACAGTGACTATTCGAAATAGTAAATTTCTTATAGTTGCGGGCCCTCTGGCGTAAAACTGTCCAACCATATGTCCTCATAATCTGCTGGGTTCTTCCAGTCTTTCAGTACTTTAAATAGATAATGATCATCAAGGATAAACTAACTGTGGTGGTTTAAACTTCACTTCTCCATCATTAAATTTGTGGTGTTTCTGTTATTATTCTTGATCATGATACTTGATTAAATGTGTTTTCTTAATATTAAAAAGTTAAAATAATAAAATAGGATAAACTATGACTTTCTTATCAATGTGCAGGAACTGGAAAGTCAAAGGCTCACCAGAATCTGTCAATGCAACTGCGGAAGTGCTGCAACCATCCTTATTTGTTTGGGCATCTGGAAAGTTACACATAGCTAGACACAGAGTATTGCTCTTTTCCACAATGATTAAACTCATGAACATTCTTGAAATACACTTACAACTCTCTAATTTCAATTACCTTAGGCTTGATGGGTCAACCAAGACTGAAGAACGTGGAAGTTTGCTTACAAAATTCAATGCACCTGACTCTCCTTAATGTTCATCTTAATGTTTGATTTTAGGAAATTTAGAAAAATTTTTGACAGAACCTCCCCTAAAATATTAGCCCTTTTACAGCAATTCCTTATGGAATTCTGCTAACAATTAAAAATATAACATCACAGGCAATAAATATTAATCCTCCCCAGGCCAAACCAAGCAACATCACATAGACATCATATATATAAGGCTCTGGGGGGAAAAATTATAATATAATGCAAGATACAAAATAAAAACCAAAATTTCGTTTGAAAACTTAATAGATTTTTTAAAAAACCATTGAAAAACCTTTCAAAAACCAAACACAAAACCCAATACTCCACAACTTTGCGGGGTACGGGTATTAACATAACTATATTATATCATCATTATATACAGATATACAGATACTTACATCATCTAAAAAAATGCTAAATATTAAAACTATTACATCATTCACCAAAATATACACCAACCAACCGAATGATGAAAAAAAAATTACATGGTTGTAAGAAAACACAATGCTTCAAGTCTTCAAAAATGGGACCAAACAGTGAGCCTAAAAAATCAATAAGATGTTTGAAACAAATAGTAAGAGTTTACAATAATCAGTTAAAACAATGAGAGTTTTAAAACAATTATAAGAGTTGTTTTAAAACCATTACCTTTCAAAGGGGACAATGTCTTTTAACTGAATGGTTTGAACCCAACATGTTTTTCATCATCCTACCAAAAGTTAAACTGTCAATATGTATATAACAGTTTTGAGTGTAGACAACAATCTGGGAAAAAAAGAAGAAACATTAAATTAGCGGCAATTAACGACAAACATACGGTGTAGTTATAGTAAATATCAAAGGCCACAAAAATTCTTCTTCCAAACAGAAGTAAGCAATCCCAATCCACTACAAAAGAAAGTAGATTTTCCGCGCTTTTTGACGTCTTTACCGGCGTTTTTTTACGCCGGTGAAACATTCACCGGCGTTTACAATAGCGCCGGTCCAAATGCCGCCGAATCGAGCGTCGCTGAAAGGAAGGGGTCTACACCGGCGGTTTTCCTGGGCGCCGGTAAATGTGAAGCCTACACCGGCGGTCTAAAAACGCCGGTGTATTGGGTCCTCTGAGTGCCATCTTTTACTTCCGATATACATTCACCGGCGGCTATGAACCGCCGGTGTTCATCAATTTACCGGCGTTTATAGCAACGCCGGTGTATAGTGAACGTTCACCGGCGTTCTTTGGCCGCCGGTGTACGTGCGTTTATGGCTGCCCGCTTTTCCCTACTCACGAGCACCGGCGTGACCAAAAACGCCGGTAAACCCAACTACACCGGCGTTTTATCAAACGCCGGTGTTCCTTTTTGCCGTTACAACTGACGGTATTCACCGGCGTCTAGCCGCATACACCGGCGTTTGTGTGACCGCCGGTCTATTACACACTGCAACTAATTCAATAAATAGACCGGCGTTTTATAAAAATCCGGTCTAGCTATGCCCGTTTGTATTCCTTTCTCCGTTTTCCGTTCGATTTCAATTCACAATTTCTTTTACAAAACCTGTAAACCAATTCATAACTACTAATTCAACCAATTTCATTTCATATTAATGCACAAATGACAACCACACACAAGAAATATAATAAAGTTTAACACGTGTCATATCCAAATATCTCAACAAATCTTCTTAACAGTGTCATAATCACAACCAAATTCACCGCAAAATTAATAGTCATAATCACAACCAAATTAATAGACCGACGAACATCCCAAATATCTCAAGTCTGACAAATATCCCAACTAAACCGTCTAACATAACTCTCATCCAAAAAAAACAGTCTGACATAACAGCAAGGAGGACATAAGAACAATCATACAGCAAGGACACAAGAACAGCAAGGAGGACCACGGATTCATACCCTCGAGGAGCTTCAGTTCTGATCATCAGAATTTTCTTCATCTAGGCGACCGCTCTGTGAACAAAAAAAAACAATAGTTTAGTTCAACAGTATACCACAATACAGAATATACATATTTTTTGAACTTGCAAAAAAATCTAACTGTATCTTAAATTATAAGATCAAAGTGCCAATTGCAAATGGAATTGTTGATGATATATAGAGAGGTAAAATAATTACATTGCAATGCTAAAAATCCGGTACTTAATTTTGTTTTTTAAATATATCTAAAATAACAAAACAAATGAAAATTCAGTATCTAACTTGAAAACTATATATTATCTCCCTTGATTGGGAATATCCACTACCTAAAACAGTAAAACAAATAAAAATTCAGTATCTAAGCATCTCTTTCATGGATTGTCCAGACAATCCATGAAACTGTCATCGTGGACGAAAACCAAATATAAGAAAAATAAGAAAAATAAGATAGGGCTCATATCAAGTGTATTTTTAGGGAACTGTCATCGTGGAAGGAAACCAAATATATATAGAAGCCAGAAATGGAAACAGAAAGGAGAAAGGTAGAGACTGTGGATACACCAGGCTAACATAGCGGCATTTTCCTCATCTCTCTCTCATCCCTTGTTTCCCTTCAGCACATGAACACAAAGAGACATCAGCAACAACAGCAAGAGCGACAAGAACGACAATAATAATAAATTATTATGAACAAGATGTCTCTATATGGGTTTCCAGATCTCCACTCGAGCCCACTCTTTCTAATCACAGCCCAATTAAGAACATAGACAACATCCACTAAACAATCCAATCATAGCCCAGTCAAAATTTGCCATCCTAGATCCAATCATAGCCCAGATAAAAAAACCATGCCGAATATTGCAATCAGGTTACATTAACAGTATCTGAAAATGAAAATTTCTCCACTATTTGAGCTTATATGTTGCTCTCCAACTATATCGCAAAACCCAAGTGTTGTGCATATCCGGCCGGAGGATTGTGGCATACGTACCTATATACCATCCTCATTTTCAAGTTAACCCATTCTTGGTATCAAAACAAACACGCCAAGAAGACAATCAGGTGCATGATATGAGCTTCACTAACAGTTAAGTGAAAATAGGACCAAAAAAATAGCCTTAGAAGACCATCAGGTTTGTGAAATAAGCTTCACTAACAGTGAAAGAAACTGGGGATGCTATGCAGCATACTTAGTTTGGAAATGAACCCATTTTGTGGTAAGAAAACCATATTTGGCTAAGATTGCAATCAGGTTACATTAACAGTATCTGAAAATTAAAATTTCTCCACTATCTGAGCTTATATGTTGCTCCCCAACTATACGTACCTATATACCATCCTCAGTTCAAAGTGAACCCATTCTTGGTATCAAAACAAACATGCCAAGAAGACAATCCGGTGCATGATATGAGCTTCACTAACAGTTAAGTGAAAATAGGACCAAAAAAATAGCCTTAGAAGACCATCAGGTTTGTGAAATAAGCTTCACTAACAGTGAAAGAAACTGGGGATGCTATGCAGCATACTTAGTTTGGAAATGAACCCATTTTGTGGTAAGAAAACCATATTTGGCTAAGATTGCAATTAGGTTACATTAACAGTATCTGAAAATTAAAATTTCTCCACTATCTGAGCTTATATGTTGCTCCCCAACTATACGTACCTATATACCATCCTCATTTTCAAGTTAACCCATTCTTGGTATCAAAACAAACATGCCAAGAAGACAATCAGGTGCATGATATGAGCTTCACTAACAGTTAAGTGAAAATAGGACCAAAAAAATAGCCTTAGAAGACCATCAGGTTTGTGAAATAAGCTTCACTAACAGTGAAAGAAACTGGGGATGCTATGCAGCATACTTAGTTTGGAAATGAACCCATTTTGTGGTAAGAAAATCTTTTTTGGCTAAGATTGCAATCAGGTTACATTAACAGTATCTGAAAATTAAAATTTCTCCACTATCTGAGCTTATATGTTGCTCCCCAACTATACGTACCTATATACCATCCTCATTTTCAAGTTAACCCATTCTTGGTATCAAAACAAACATGCCAAGAAGACAATCAGGTGCATGATATGAGCTTCACTAACAGTTAAGTGAAAATAGGACAAAAAAAATAGCCTTAGAAGACCATCAGGTTTGTGAAATAAGCTTCACTAACAGTGAAAGAAACTGGGGATGCTATGCAGCATACTTAGTTTGGAAATGAACCCATTTTGTGGTAAGAAAACCATATTTGGCTAAGATTGCAATCAGGTTACATTAACAGTATCTGAAAATTAAAATTTCTCCACTATCTGAGCTTATATGTTGCTCCCCAACTATACGTACCTATATACCATCCTCAGTTCAAAGTGAACCCATTCTTGGTATCAAACCAAACATGCCAAGAAGACAATCAGGTGCATGATATGAGCTTCACTAACAGTTAAGTGAAAATAGGACCAAAAAAATAGCCTTAGAAGACCATCAGGTTTGTGAAATAAGCTTCACTAACAGTGAAAGAAACTGGGGATGCTATGCAGCATACTTAGTTTGGAAATGAACCCATTTTGTGGTAAGAAAACCATATTTGGCTAAGATTGCAATCAGGTTACATTAACAGTATCTGAAAATTAAAATTTCTCCACTATCTGAGCTTATATGTTGCTCCCCAACTATACGTACCTATATACCATCCTCATTTTCAAGTTAACCCATTCTTGGTATCAAAACAAACATGCCAAGAAGACAATCAGGTGCATGATATGAGCTTCACTAACAGTTAAGTGAAAATAGGACCAAAAAAATAGCCTTAGAAGACCATCAGGTTTGTGAAATAAGCTTCACTAACAGTGAAAGAAACTGGGGATGCTATGCAGCATACTTAGTTTGGAAATGAACCCATTTTGTGGTAAGAAAATCTTTTTTGGCTAAGATTGCAATCAGGTTACATTAACAGTATCTGAAAATTAAAATTTCTCCACTATCTGAGCTTATATGTTGCTCCCCAACTATACGTACCTATATACCATCCTCATTTTCAAGTTAACCCATTCTTGGTATCAAAACAAACATGCCAAGAAGACAATCAGGTGCATGATATGAGCTTCACTAACAGTTAAGTGAAAATAGGACCAAAAAAATAGCCTTAGAAGACCATCAGGTTTCTGAAATAAGCCTCACTAACAGTGAAAGAAACTGGGGATGCTATGCAGCATACTTAGTTTGGAAATGAACCCATTTCGTGGTAAGAAAACCATTTTTGGCATACGTACCTACATACCATCCTCAGTTCACAGTGAACCCATTATTTGGTCAAATTCAATTGCCAAGATGACAATCAGATGCATGAAAATAAGCTTCACTAACAATAAAACAAAATGGGTTCACTTCAACAACAGCAACAACAGCAAGAGGGAACCAAATATAGAACAATTGGGTTTTGAATGGAGATTGTAGTCATAGATCAATTCTTCATAGAAGAAAAATACGAATAGGGCTCATAGCAAGTGTAGTTTTAACTGGAATCGTCATCGTGGAAGGAAACCAAATATAGAAGCCAGAAAGAGGAATGGTAGAGAATGAGGATACACCAGGCTAACATAGCGGCATTTTCCTCATCTCTCTCTCATCCCTTCTTTCCCTTCAACACACGAACACAAAGAGACATCAGCAACAACAACAAGAGCGACAAGAACAACAATAATAATAAATCATTATGAAGAAGATGTCTCTATATGGGTTTCCAGATCTCCACTCGAGCCCTCTCGTTCTAATCACAGCCCAACTAAGAACATGGACAACAGCCACTGAACAATCCAATCACAGCCCAATCCAAATTGGCCATCCTGGATCTTAATGAAATAAGCTTCAGTAGTAGTAAAAGAAGATGGGGATGCCTTCAGCAAACTTAGATTGGAAGTGAACCCTTTTTGGGTTAAAAAATCATGCCAAAGATGGCAAACAGGTTACTTTAACAGTATCTTGAAATGAAAATTTCTATTAATGCCTCAGTTCACAGTAAACCCATTTATTATCAAACAAACATGGCAAGAAGACAAGCAGATGCATGAAATGAGCTTCATTAACAGTGAAAGAGGATGGGGATGCTAGCAGCATACGCAGTTTGGTGGTGAACCCATTATTTGATCAGAAGATCATGCAAAAGAGGGCAATCGGCAGGATACCTTAACAGTAAGTTAAAATGAAAATTTCCATTAACTGAGCTTAATTATATGTTGCTCCACTAATTGTTGTGCGCAACTAAATCTAAAACCAACTTGTTGTCCAAATCACAGACCATTTTGGCGTACGTAGGTATAGCATCCTCAGTTCACAGTGAACCCATTTATTATCAAAAAAACATTGCAAGAAGACAAGCAGATGCATGAAATGAGCTTCATTAACAGTGAAAGAGGATGGGGATGCTAACAGCATACTAACAGTCTGGTGGTGAACCCATTATTTGATCAAAAAATCATGCAAAATAGGGCAATCTGCAGGATACCTTAACGGTACCTTAAATTGAAAATTTACATTAACTGAGCTTAAGTATATGTTGCTCCAGTAGTTGTTGTGGCCAACTAAATCTAAAACCAACTTGTTGTGCAAATCACAGACCATTTTGGCGTACATAGCTATAGCATCCTCAGTTCACACTAAACCCATTTAGTATCAAAAAAACATGCCAAGAAGACAAGCAGATGCATGAAATGAGCTTCATTAACAGTGAAATACCATGAAAATTTCCAGTATCTAAGCATTTATTTTTCTATTAATTCTTCATCCCAACTAAACCATTCAAGTTAAGGAAATCAAGATACATCTATCTGAAAAATATGCTAAGTTTGGAAAATAAGGGAAATCAAGAGATGATACCGAAGAGAGCGAGAGAGAGAGCAGAGGAGGGAAATCGAAAATGACGAATAGGGCTCATAGCAAGTGTAGTTCTAACTGGAATTGTCATCGTGGAAGGAAACCAAATATAGAAGCCAGAAAGAGGAATGGTAGAGAATGAGGATACACCAGGCTAACATAGCGGCATTTTCCTCATCCCTCTCTCATCCCTTGTTTCCCTTCAACACACGGACACATAGAGACATCGGCAACAATAGCAAGAATGACAAGAACAACAATAATAATAAATTATTATGAACGAGATGTCTCTATATGGGTTTCTAGATCTCCACTCCAACTCGTCTCTTTCTAATCACAGCCCAATTAAGAACAATTGGTCACAGTCACTTTTAAAGAAACATATATGCTCAGATAATGGAAATTTTCATTTTAAGATACTTTTAAAGTAACCTGATTGCCATCTTTAGCATGATTGCCATCCTCATCTTCTTTTACTGTTAATGAAGCTTATCTTATGCATCTGATTGTCATCTTGGCATGTTTTTTGTAACAAAATGGGTTCACTGTGAACTGAGGATGCTATAGGTACGTATGCCAAAATCCTCCGGATATGCACAGCAATTGGGTATTAGATTTAGTGCAGCGATGAACAGGGCTCATATCAAGTATAATATTACGGACTGTCATCGTGGAAGGAAACCGATTTAATATATAACAAGAGGGGATGGTAGAGAATGAGGATACACCAGGCTAACATAGCGGCATTTTCCTCATCTCTCTCTCATCCCTTCTTTCCCTTCAACACACGGACACATAAAGACATCAGCAACAACAACAAGAGGGGATTGGTCCAACAAAAAGTATAGATTATAATAAAAGAGATGTCTCTATTTGGGTTTTCAGATCTCCACTCCAGCCCTTTCTTTCTAATCACAGCCCACTTAAGAAAATTAGATTTAGTTGGGCTCAAGAATTAGTAGAGCAACATATAAGCTCAGGTACTGTTAAAGTAACCTGCAGATTGCCATCTTTGGCATGATTTTGTAACAAAAAATGGGTTCACTGTGAAACTAAGTATGCTACTAGCATACCAAAATCCTCCAAATCAGTACAACAGCGCGGCTGAACAAACCTTATCAGCAGGTCATACTATGTCATCTAAGCATGTTATGTGCCAAAGTGGGATTGGTAATACAATGCATGAACGACACGTATTAGTTGTTTGTGAGTATGCAATAGGGTGCAGCTATGAACAGGGCTCATATCAAGTGTAGTATTACGGACTGTCATCGTGGAAGGAAATCCATTTAATATATAAGCCATATATGGAGCCAAAAAGAAGGATGGTAGAGACTTTGGATACACCAGGCTAACATAGCGGCATTTTCCTCATCCCTCCCCTCATCCCTTCTTTCCCTTCAACACACGGACACATAGAGACATCAGCAACAACAACAAGAGGGGATTGGTCCAACAAAAAGTATAGATTATAATAAACGAGATGTCTCTATTTGGGTTTCCAGATCTCCACTCCAGCCCTTTCTTTCTAATCACAGCCCACTTAAGAAACATATACGAAATACTTATAGACGACAGCCACAATGCACACTCACAAACACTAGTACGTGTCTTTCATGCATTCAAGACCATAATCTCTTTAAAAAAACCAATTTAAATACTTACCCTGGGTGGGACTTGGGACTGCTGCCCTATTAAATTGGCCATTTGTTCTTGGAGGAGTGCAACTTGTGCCTTTAAGGCAGTCATCTCCTCGTCTTGATTGCCACTTGAACTAGATGAACTCCGTCCAAATAGCCGCGAGGGGGTTGGTCCCAGGCCCATACCACAGACACGTCCATGCCTCTCCTTTCCCCTAACATCGGTCAAGGCAACTCTCTGCCGGGTACGCCAATCTGGGCGTGGCGCCGTAGGGTCCGAATCTGAAGCAGAGGAGATTTCATCATACCTTTTCCGAGCATTAGTCTGTAAAAGGACATAACAATCAGAGTTAAAAGCAGATGAGATTTCGACTCCTCATTAGATATTAGTTCACAAATTACCAGAATCCGTGCTGCCTCAGGGCTCGCATACGTCCCATCCTTTATTTGTGGGTGGCATCAAAAAAGTCAATGTCCCCAAACTCCGTAGGCCCCCCCCAAATCTTCTGCCTATATATTAGTAAGATGAAATGGTTATAAACAAATAACTGTAAGTAAAAAATTTACATTAGTACTATTGCGCCTACCAATTCTTCCCGAACCAGAGCGAAGCTCTGTGTACCAGCAGTGTGCAGCACAAGCTGCTTTGACCGACTGGCAGCTCCCACCTCCGCCCTTTTCTGTACATGCCACAATGAAGTTAACAGAAAAATTCATTATAGCCGCCATACAACCACATACTCATTAGATTTTTGTGTGTTTAATGTAAATACCTGACCGATCGCCGAACTCCAGTAGTGCACAAGAAATTGCCAATCCGAAGGCTCCACATTTTCTGGCACATTCACTGCATTCTCCTCCTCTGAAAGGTCTTTGTTATAAAACTTCGACTTCAATTCACTCTTGTGGTCCCTCCACTTCTTGGAGAGTGACTTTTCAACCCAAGGCGTAAGGGAGTCGGGGAACGAGAAGTATTGCTGCAAAATTCATTACCCATCACTAATAATACATATTTCAATAATAATTTTTCGCCGACCAATTATGTATTTTAGATGAGAAATACCTTGATGGTCGTAATAGCAGTGGCTTTTGTGGTGGTTGGCACCTTCGGCCAACTCTCGTATGACAAAGGAAGTATGCGGGGGTTCCTTGCTATGACCCCAATGAAGGAAGAAAATTTGCTGGCGTTGTCGCCAACCGGTTGCCCAACATCGTTCGCCTCCACCTCGATCCTTTCATCATTCTGAAGCCTCCAAACATTCGTCATCTTCGTCCGCCCACGATGTTTTTTGACAGTGGGCGGCGTGCTACCCTCACCCTCTTCTGTTTGACTGCCACTATTATGTAGTGGCTGCTCATCCCCATGGCTCTCGTTGCCATCATTTATATTTAACCTCTTTCCACACCTCGGCATGTTGTACCTGTCAAGGATTCAAATACACACATGCCAAGAAGACAATCAGATGCATGAAATCAGCTTCACTAACAGCGAAAGAAGATGAGGCCTATGCTAGCAGCATACTTAGTTTGGAAGTGAACCCATTATTTGGTTAAAAAATCATGCCAAAGAGGGCAATAAGGTTACTTTAACTGTATCTTAAAATGAAAATTTCCATTATCCGATCTTATATGTTGCTCTACTAATTCTTGAGCCCAACTAAATCTAAAACCCAATTGTTGTGCATATCTGGAGGATTTTGGCATACAGCTATAGCATCCTTAGTTCACAGTGAACCCATTTAATACCAAAAAAACATGCCAAGAAGGCAATCAGATGCATGAAATAAGCTTCATTAACAGTAAAAGAAGATGAAAATTCTAGCAACATACTTAGTTAGGAAGTGAACCCATTTTTGGTTAAAAAATCATGCCAAAGATGGCAAACAGGTTACTTTAACAGTATCTTGAAATGAACATTTTCATTATCTGAGCATATATGTTGCTCTACTAATTCTTTAGCCTAACTAAATCTAAAACCCAATTGTTCAGCATATCCGGAGGATTTTGGCATACGTAGCTATAACATCCTCAGTTCACAGTGAAACCATTTTGGTTAAAAAAACATGCCAAGATGACTATCAGATGCATGGAATAAGCTTCTTTAACAATAAAAGAAGATGAAATTTCTAGCAGCATACTTAGTTTGGAAGTGAACCCATTTTTGGTTAAAAAATCATGCCAAAGAGGGCAATCTGCAGGTAACATTAATAGTTTCTTGAAATAAAAATTTACATTATCTGAGCATATATGTTGCTCCACTAATGGTTGTGCCCAACCCAATCTAAAACCCAATTGTTGTGCATCGTCAGTTCACAGTGAACCCATTTTATATCAAAAAAACATGCCAAGAAGACAATCAGATGCATGAAATCAGCTTCATTAACAGTATAAGAACATGAAAATTTCAACATGCATCTATCAGAAAAAAATGCTAAATTTCAAAAATTAGGGGAATCAACAGATGATACCGAAGAGAGAGAGAGAGTGGGGCGACGAGCGCGGGGGGGGAAGATAGAGAGAGAGCGGGGCGACACGGTCGATTCCGTTCGCCGATTCACCTCCAAATTGGGATAGGGAGGAGGGAAATCGAAAATGGCAAAGGGAAGAGGGGACGATGACGAATGTTCGAAGGCCGTCGAAGAGGACGAAGCGGCGGAGGCAAACGCGCGGGAAGGAGTGCGAGGAAGGAGGGAAAACGAAGCGCCTTTTCTTTTTTTACTTTTTTACTTTTTTGGGGTTTAGGGAAATGGCGAGCGAAAGGTTAGGGCAGATGGGATTTATCGCAGCTTTTCACCGGCGTTTTAATTAGACACGCCGGTGAATCATAAACTTCACCGGCGTTTTTAAATAAAACGCCGGTGAATAATCGGATTCACTGGCGTTTTAATTCGGCCGCCGGTATATAACCATCGCATCTGGTGGCCCCATTCCTAATCGCTACCTACACCGGCGCTACTAGTAAAACGCCGGGGAATATTCGCCGGTAAATCTGGTTTCTTTTGTAGTGATCCTAAGATCATAACCAAATAACCCAAAAAATTGTATAACCACCATTTGCTCTAATTAAAAAGGAACAAATCCATTCAAAACAAATACCCATCAAAATTCACAGCAATGAGATCAGAGCAAATACCCATCAAAATTGCATCTTTTACCACTTCCCTCACAACCAAAGAGATTATAAGCAAAACCCATTTACACATAATTCCAATTCAATAATTCCATTTTAAAAAAACCCACAAAAGATCATTAATCATCACCTACAAAAAACATTCTTTTCCTGAAATGAGTTTAAGAAAAAAAAACCCATTTCAAGGTAGGTTTGTACGGAACCCATCAAGAAACACATCAAGATCGTAACTTTCATGAACAGAAGGTGAAGAACAACAAAACCCAATAAACTCATCTCATGTTTCCTCTCAAAAACAGAGACCCATCCAAATTATGAATGCATCTCATGTCTCCTCTAAAACATAGAGACCCATCCAAATTATTGCATTCACTTCATATAATAGCATCAAAAATACAAATTTTCCTTATTGCAACCCCAATTGATCAATGTAGTTGAATTTATAAATTTGAGGTCCATGTCAGCTGCATCCCAGTCCTATTATAGTTCAAATACGAAAGTCATACAAAGAAAAACAACAATGAAAAAAAGTTTTGGTAAGTCTTATCATATATAATTGGTTTTTTAAAGTTGTTTTGGTAAGTTCAAATACGATCAATGTAGTTTTTTAATGTCGTAAAACAGTGGCTACCAAAATAGTGGCTACTAAAACTGACTGTATGCACCAGAAATGAAATGTGGAATAATAATCTAATTGTTTGTATAAAGAAAATAAGGGAAAGTTGTGTAGTACCAAATCCCTCTGGATCTTTAGTGATGAACCTCATCAAGTGTTCGGTTGTGGCCAAATTTGCATCACTGAAATAATACTCTACCTGTCATTTGAATGCAAATTAGCAATAAGGGCAAGCAACGTTTTAACAGAAAATATTTACTTGAATGTATGAGTCACTTAATAACTTGGCCCTTTATTCAGTTTTAAAAGTAAAAGGTAACTAACAAATACAAATGTGATGGTAGGTAGATAACAATGAAGAAAGGTTATTTCATTAAGATTGTAGTACAATCAATGGTGCACAAAACAGAGAGAGAAAACTGAACAAAACAGTTTTCCCTGTGAATTTCGACATAGTTAGGAAGGTAAAAGTGCATAAAATATACTTATTTAGCACTCTCTGAAAATTCAAGAGTCTGAAGCACCTCAAAGGTGTATATGCCAATATGCCACAATAATAAAATCAAAGACCTGGGAGTGCCAAGCTTAAAAATGTACAAACAATACCTAAATTTTAATTCTTAATTGTCAGGAAAATCAAGATATCAGCATCATTGCAAAGGCTAAACAACGTCCATGTATAAAGTTCTCCCTCATCAGACAACACAGTTCATCTACGAAAGAGTTACAAATTATGCCTAGCTAAGTAGGACAATTGAGAATTGAGAAAATAACATGAATACATTTGAGAATTGAGAAAATAAATTTAAGGGTGCCATGGGAAAATTTTATGACTTCACATACATACGTATTCTCAAGCTGGACATAAAATAAATGCAGTGAACTACATTTTTTCACAATCTATCCCTGTTGAGTATGTTGACATAGGAACAAATCACTTCCAAACAATACAGTGAACAATGCAACCAAACTATCTTTGACATGAAAAAATTAGTATGCGCACCTTCTAGAAACACATCAAGAAAAAAGACCCATTTCAAGGTAAATTTGTACGGAATCCATCAAGAAACACATCAAGATCGTAACTTTCATGAACAGAAGGTGAAGAACAACAAAACCCAATAAACCCATCTCATGTTTCCTCTCAAAAACAGAGACCCATCCAAATTATGAATGCATCTCATGTCTCTAAAAAATAGTGACCCATCCAAATTATTGCATTCACTTCATATAATAGCAACAAAAATACAAATTTACCTTATTGCAACCCTAATTGATCAATGTAGTTGCATTTATAAATTTGAGGTCCATGTCAGCTGCATCCCAGTCCTATTACAGTTCAAATGCGAAAGTCATACAAAAGTAAAACAACAATGAAAAAAAGTTTTGGTAAGTCTTATCATATATAATTGGTTTTTTAATGTTGTTTTGGTAAGTTCAAATACGATCAATGTAGTTTTTTAATGTCGTAACCTTTCAAGAATGCCTACCCCAAAACAGTGGCTACCAAAACAGTGGTTACTAAACTGACTGTATGCACCAGAAATTAAATGTGGAATAATAATCTGATTGTTTGTATAAAGAAAATAAGGGAAAGTTGTGTAGTACCAAATCCCTCTGGATCTTTGGTGGGAACCTCATCAAGTGTTCGGTTGTGGCTAAATTTGCATCACTTAAATAATACTCTACCTGTCATTTGAATGCAAATTAGCAATAAGGTTAAGCAACGTTTTAAAAGAAAATATTTACTTGAATGTATGAGTCACTTAATAACTTGGCCCTTTATTCAGTTTTAAAAGTAAAAGGTAACTAACAAATACAAATGTGATGGTAGGTAGATAACAATGAAGAAAGGTTATTTCATTAAGATTGTAGTACAATCAATGGTGCACAAAATAGAGAGAGAAAACTGAACAAAACAGTTTTCACTGTGAATTTCGACATAGTTAGGAAGGTAAAAGTGCATAAAATATACTTATTTAGCACTCTCTGAAAATTCAAGAGTCTGATGCACCTCAAAGGTGTATATGCTAGTATGCCACAATAATAAAATCAAAGACCTGGGAGTGCCAAGCTTAAAAATGTACAAACAATACCTCAATGATAAATCTTAATTGTCAGACAAATCAAGATATCAGTATCATTGCAAAGGCTAAACAATGTCTTTGTATAAAGTTCTCCCTCATCAGAAAACACAGTTCATCTACGAAAGAGTTACAAATTTTTCCTACCTAAGTAGGACAATTCAGAATTGAGAAAATAACATTAATACATTTGAGAATTGAGAAAATAAATTTAAGGGTGCCATGGGAAAATTTTATGACTTCACATACATACATATTCTCAAGCTAGACATAAAATAAATGCAGTGAACTACATTTTTTCGCAATCTATCCCTGTTGAGTATGTTGACATAGGAAGAAATCACTTCCAAACAATACAGTGAACAATGCAACCAAACTATCTTTGACATGAAAAAATTAGTATGCGCACCTTCTTAATCGCTTTTTTGGCAGTTGAGCTTTCGGTTGCAAGTTTGACCTCTGTAAGAAATTGGAAAAATTTAGAATTAACCTAAAATTAACCTGAAATCCAATCTGCAATGCAACTCAATTCAAAACAAACTGCATTATATCGAGAGATGGAAACAATCATAAGAAAACTACACAAATGAAAAAATCGTAAAGAAACTGATGAAGTTGCCAGTTTCAAACAAAAGACAGTTATTCATACGCGCCATTGTTAAATTTTAACTCCAATCCAGAAGCTAGAAAGTAACATAGAAAAATGACAGTCATCAAACCTAACATCGAGTGATGCATTCCTATAAAGTATAAAACAACATCAATATTATCTGGAACAAATACTATTCCAGAAGAAATAACTTGATATCTACAAAGATTGTTCAACAAATTTCAAATCTATTCCAACAACAAAAAACAATCCTTCTATCACACATCACTGTGCTACACAAATCTTTGCTTCCCATTATCACTCTCCATTTGTATATTAACAAATATCACATTTTACTATACTTCCTGAGTCCATGCCTCATTGGCTCTACCACTGTTTTGCGAATGACAGATACAGAACATCCATCTTGAAACCAAAGGAGTAGTGCATCAAAGTTCAATCAAAACATCCACCACAACATTGCAATGCATAGCCCGATACATACACCTAATGCATCATAATGCAAATAACCAGCAGAAAAAACGAACGAGATAATCTAAGTCAGCAACAGTGACATCACCAAACTTGAGCCACCAACTTCAGTTGCTCAATCAATTACATCTTGTCATTTTGTTTGTTTCGTATCAACACCACCACCAAATTCTTTGAATGAAACTACCATAACAAACTTCATCAGATACCAACTTTTCTCCAATCCTACCAATTTAAGTTATTCATTTCTTGCCCCAATTTAAACTTTTCTAATATGGGAAAACAAATTAGGGTTTTCCGATTTCTTGAAATTAACCTAAAATCCAATCTACATTGCACCTAAAAATCCAATCTACAATGCAGTCAGTTTACAATCCGATTTCTTGAGAACCCAAATCTAACACAAACTCAATCTACAATTAACCTAAAAATCCAATTCTCGAGTGTTTAATTGACAGGTTTTAAATCTAATGAAAGTTAGAAGCTGTGGGTTAATGGGCTAACCCTCTTCATGAGGCAAACACGGTAATATTTCCCTCTGGAACATATGACAGGTTCTTACCAAGCATTCACTTGTATAAACCTATAAGCTTTCTCTATAGATATTACCCACCACATAGATCTGAAGTCAGAAATGATGAGTATGCAACTGATGAAGAAAGCACTATACCACCATGTGAATCCATAAAACTTTAGCGAAACCCCTAATTGGGGTTGTCTCTTATATCTAAGTAAGCAGCTATATTACAGTAGGTGATTGTTACCTACAATGTGATCTAAGCATCTACCAGGTTCATCTAATTTTAACTTTTAACCTTGTTCACATTGTTTGAGAGCAAAAAAAATGGTCATCCTCTAACCCTCTCGATTAATTGTTGACATATACCTCTTCTGATCAAGATAATTGCTCTAGTGTCTATCAATGAGTGATGTCCGTGATGATTTTGAGATGCTACACACACAGCTACACAGAGAATAACATGATTTCTTTCCAAAAAAGAAACACGATTTGTTTAACACAATGAAAAAGTTAAATCACAATCGAATCCAACAAAATAGACCCTAACTACATTGTGTATAACATCCTTTTCTATCCTTGTCCAAACCAACCTATATCCAGTATATTAAGAACTATATTTCCAAACATTGTTCCCTTATCCTTCACAAATAAACAAAGCAACCCACACTCAATTTCTGAATTTGATGTCCTAATCTAGAACCAACAACTCCTAAATGAAACCGAAATTGTAATCAAGCCTCAATCTTCCCTATTCTATTCCGAAACTATAATCAGACAAACAATGAGGAGCGGATCAACAATGAGGAGCGGATCAAATCAAGCCTCAATCTTCCTCATTTTATTCCCGATAATTCCCAAAACCATTCTTTTCCCTTCCACCAACAAAAAATCTATACATCAAAATCAATCTACAATGCAGTGAAGTATACTTGAGATGTAGAACGGATCAACTCAAGCTGTGGTTAGATTGGGTCGCAGTTGAGCGGCGTCGGGGTTGGCGCTGTAAACAGGGAGGAGGTCGGCGCTGGTGGACGTCGATGAAAGTGGAAGGGAGGAGGATGGGGGTCGCGATTAGCGTTGGAAACTGCTGTATGGTGACGGGAGGGGTTGTCGGCGGGAGGGTGGGGCTCAAAAGAGGCACCGGAGGGAGAGAGAGCGGAGAGAAAGAGAGCGAGAAGAGAGAGTGGAACGGAGGATCGGGGGGGCGACTGGAGGTGGGGGGCCGGTGTGGGGTGACAGGAGGGATCGTTTCGGCGGGAGGGCGGAGCTGAAGAGGCGCCGGAGAGAGAGAGAGCGAGGGGAGAGGGATAGGGAGGGAGACAGTTAGAGAGAGAGAGTATTCGGGAATGAGAGAGAGATAGAGAGTGTTGTTTAAAATTGGGGTTTGAATTTTTGGGCGGGAAAATATGTTTTGTGAGAGTGAATCTTGGCCATTGATTTTAGAGGAGATTGAAGCATAGCCACTTGATAGCTTTCTTTTTAATTTATTATATAGATATATATATGGCAAATGCTCCATTGAAAACGGGTCTAGTTTTGACGGGTTGGAAAACACCAATCTGAGCCGTTGGATCGCTCATGATCGTAATCAGCGGCTCAAATCGAGCTCCCCATCACCCGCTTCAATTGATCAGAGGAGGGTTATTTTGGGAATTTCGTTCCAAATAACTCTTTGCCTCACAGATTCTAAAAAAATGAATATAACCTAGGCCGTTGTTGGGAACAACGGCCTAGGTTATAAAAAATTGAATTATATGCCGTTGTTTGGAACAACGACCTTGTTCACAATTTTCCCAACAACGGCCCAGGCTATAAAATTTTATAGCCCAGGCTAGAAATTTTATGATCTCAAGATGCTTCCTGTCAATCCGAAAACCCCATCAGCCAAGTCTACTGTTGCTTTTCTCCACCTACTACGTGTGTGTGTGTGTGTGTGTGTGTGTGTGTGTGTGTGTGTGTGTGTGTGTGTGTATATAAAATAAGATGTATAGTATAAGTAAATCGAGGAACAGTGAGATGCTGGATGGGATTTCGACAGAGAAGGATTGAACAAAGGGGGGTTGGTTGGGCTTCAGATGTGAACAAAGGAGAAAGAATGAGAGAATGAGGAGAATGAGAATTGTTTAGGGGTATTTTATAGATTTTTAATGAGTGGTTACAATAACAATTTGTCCACTACACCCATTAACACCACTCTCTAAATTCAAAAACTTTGAACATCCCTCCATTACCAAATCAGCTGGCCTACTCCTCATGCCCCAAAACACGTGCACGTGCGTTGCACTTGCACACACTTCACAAAATTAATTATTTTTAATTTTAATTTAAAACATAAGTTATATATATATAAAATATGTATGTAAAATTAGTTTAATTAAAAATTATAATTTTTCTTGCAAAAATAAAATAAACACACACACATACACTTCAAAATTTATTTTGTAAAAGAATACGCCCAAAATGCGTGCATCGCAAACACGTGCGTCACACGTAAAATATCAAAAATGCGAAATCGACTTTATCAATGGAAAATTATTAAAATACTAGATTTGCCCGTGGGCACGTGCCTACGGCATGTCTTCGGAACAATACAACACACAAAATGCCATATAAACAGTAAAACAACAATTATGTAGTTCAAGTTTGAATAGTATGACAATAATTATTTGTAAATAAAAGTCCATATTTCTATTAGTATATGTTGAAAAATAATTATAAATGAGGGTGTAAAATCCAACTTCTTAGAACTTTAAGGATGGAAAATGATGAAATTTAAATGTTGAAGAGATTTTTGCTATTTTCAATATAACATGTGTAATAAAAAAACCATGAAAATTCCGAAAATTTTACAAACATGAAATCTTAAAATCTAAATTTCTAAGTAAATAAAGAAAGAATGAGAGAGAAGAAGAGGGAGAAAGAGAAAAATATGAAAAAGTGAAGAGAAAAGAGAGAGATAGTAATAAAGTAATGAATTTTTCAGTTTTGGGGGGAAAAATTTAATTTTGGGGTTTGAAATGTTGGCCGGGATAATATGTATTGTGAGAATCAATCTAGGCCATTGATTTTAGGGGAGATTGAATGAGAGCCACTTGATAGCTTTCTTTGTAATTTATTATATAGATAATTGACAAAAACATAAGAAAAATATATTTATTAATTTTATATATTTCACGACGTAATCACTTCGTACATAGAAAACACTTGCATTACACGTATAGAAGTATTTTAATCAAAATATGGGAAAAATGAATTTCCGTTTATTAAACGAATTCGAATACAAAAAAAATTAAAACACATAGAAAATATCACACGCATCGGTGGAAAACACGTAATCGATACGTGCATCGATAACACGTATAAAACACGTAAAAATACAGAGATTGAAATTTAATATTTGAGTTGACTCAAATAATATTTTAAGAATACGAAAAATGCATAAATAGTCGGAAATCAGTATACGTAGTGAAGTACATTACAAAATACATGTGTGTAATATACGAGGGCAAAATTGTCATTTCCTATTTTGTGGGGTGTTACACTCTCCCCCTTAGAACAGTTCTGTCCTCAGAACTCACTAGGGTAAAAGTTGTATTTTGTACACGCCAAAAAAAATATCATTATTATATATAGAAAACTGTAAACATCAAGAAAATAAATATAGTATAAAAATAAGCAATGTGGAAGAACAAGACAAACTCTATATAAGAAAACTATGAGAATCAAAATTTTATAAGAACGAAGCAAGAAAACTTGGAAAATAACTTAAGAAAAGAAATGTGACAAAAAGATAGAATAGATTGAGAGAAATTTTCATACAAAATAATATTAGGTAAAGCATTCGACAGAATAAAAAAAAAAAAAAACTTAGTCATTAGTTGTGGAACAGTTCAGAAAACAACACAATAAAGAGAAAAATAGTCAATGGATAATTTATAAATAGTTTTAGTAGTCAAAATTTATCAAAGTAATAAGCGGTAGAAAATTGCAAACTGAATTGGTACTGTATAACGAAAATTGAATTAGCAATTTAAAAGAAGACTATTGGATGAAAGTTTGAAAAATAAACGAGAATGAAATATAGTTAAAAGTATAGAAAACACAAAATAATTTTGTATACCAATTAATATCATAAAATAATTTGTAAGGTAACTATAATAATTATATTGAAAGTTAAAGATATAGAAGGCATACATCGAAATACTTTCGAATTGTCAAGTAGAGCAAGAAAACCAACATACAAAATTATATATGTACATAGGCGTAAAATTTATGGGGTGAAACAAACAATATTATGATACGAAAATTATAAATGGTCTGTAGGAGTAAAACAAGACATTATAGTTTTAAAAGTAATAACATATTATTGAAAACAAAGCAAAAACTTAATCAGATAGAAATAACTTACGAATCGAAGGAAAAGTATAAATTCTAAATTTTTTGTTTGTTTGTTAGGTGAGTAGCCTCCAATTCTAAGATAAGTTATTAGAAAAATAAAACACGATGAAGTGGTATGAAATGCTAACTCATGAAAAGATTCAAAATAATACGAAGAAGACAGCAAGATAGTTGATATTAAGTTGTGAATACACAAGTAGGATAGATATAGAAATCAGTATAAATAATAAGGTAATTAGTTTAATGCTAGGTTGTAAAATATTATAAAATAGTATAAGCTAGTACAAAAATGGAATATTGGTAAGTAAATATTATAGAAAATAAAGTAGGGATTATCCAAAATAGAAAATTTCCTTCTGGTGTAGGTTCGCCTCGTTGGTGTCCAACGGCAAGACTACCTCCTCAACCTCAAGTTGCAGAATTGCCTCTACGACATCCGATTGCAGTTTGCCTTCTGGACATTCAGTTGCAGACTTTGCCTCCCCGACGTCCAGTTGTAGTTTGCCTCCATTGACGTCTAGTTGTTGATTTGCCCTCTCGACATCAGGTTGCACCAAAACGGAAGATGGAAAGATGTAATCTTCCATATACACTTGGATATTGGGTGTTTAATAAAGTATGGTGCTATGTTTTGAAATCAGTGATATAAAAGTGGGTGGGAAAATTGTAAATGAAGTAGGAAACTACAACGACAAAATATCAAAATAGATATATAGACTTTAAATATAGGATATTCAAAATTTCTAGTAATAAAAATGATTTATAACATTAGGACGAGAATAGTGTAAAGTATATGCACGAGATAAAAATACAAATGAAAAAAATAATTATGTAGTGTATGTATTATATTGAAGAAGCGTAAAACTACAAAATTTATGAGTAGCGATTAATAGTAAAAGTGAATATAACAAAACAAATTAGCAAATAATATGTAATAATAATAGTATCGAATGTAGGTAATAAAACAAAATGGTATGTCATATTTATATGGTTAGAATATTTCAATCTTGTCAAAATATACTGAAATATATAGGACAATATAAGATAATGGAAAAATATAGTATCACAAAACCAAATCATATAAAATGAATGCACATAAGAAAATTTCATAAGTAAAATTCAAAATACAATAGAAATAATAAATGAAGAAAATAATAGTTGTAATATTAATTTAAAAAACAGTGATAAAATACATAAAGCAATAGCAATATAAACAGATAAACATAAAGTGATATAAAAACATGAAAGACAAAATTTTAAGACTGAAGAATAGATAAAACAATTTTAAAAGGATCAAGACTAAGCAAGATAGACAAAATAATAGATATTCAAGTGATTTAATAGTATAAGAAATATTTATTTGAAAACTATTGAATGTTGAAAAGTACTATGATAAAAATTCACGAAGAAAAATTTAAGAGGAAAGTGTGTCTACGTGTAAAGTATCATGAATGTAGGTTCGAACCCACCACACTTCCATTGCACCACTCTGATACCCAAGAAAAATATGCTCGCATACAATCTCACATCAATGTATACGAGGAGAGCATCATGAATGTGAGTTCCATAACTTCATCATTCATGACTCCGGCCATCTAAAAGGGAAAGGGAAGAGAAAACATCAGTGTATAGAGCAACACAAATGTTAATCACTTACATTTAAATCTCTATAAACTGAACTCACATTTCTAATGACCACCCTAATGTGTCGTCCTTGTAAATTTGTACTACTCACTGAAACGTGCCTCTGATACCACTCTGTAACACCATGAATTCCAAATAAGCCTAAATTCAAAGTTCCACAGGATCTTTACACTTTACTTCGTACATTTTTACAAGGAATTTAAAACTTTTATTACAACAAAGTCTTTTACATTAATACGCAGCGGAATAAATAAAATACAACAATGATAAATGTACAATTGTAACAACTTTAGCATTTAAGTAATCATCAGCAACAAATTGAACTTTATAAATTCTTGTAAACACCAAGTCCTGTATATGAAACTGTGGGCAAGTCAGTTGCTTACAAATGACGAAATATTGTACACGGTCATCCTCGCTATGTCGAAAGTATAACGATTCTTAAATACTTTAAAAAACACAAACTTGATCACAAAACAAGGCTAAAGAGAGACTATCCTATTGATGTCATGGTTGCTGTGCACTTAATCCTTAATGCAGTTATTTATATTAAATAACACTAATGCACACGTGTTCGGATTCTATGCATTCCATACTACATAGGTCCGAGAGCAAGCCCTTAATCATTCTTCATCTTGTAGGATTGATTCCCTCTCCATGAGTTAAACTACTACAAGAACTATGGCAAGTATCCTAGATATTCTATGAGTTACGAGCCCATGCTCAGACTGCCTGGAGAGAAATCCCAAGTTGTGACATGACGTATCATGTAGAGCCTATGGATAATTCAGCCTCCGTCATCGAACGATGGCACCACCCGTAATCACCAAACACCCCACAAGCGTCGCCACGGTCCTGATATCGGAGATGTATCCACGCCATGACATGACTCGTTAAGCAGGCAACCTATAAATACTCTCACACTGTAGATCCGAGGCCCTCATATTTGTGTTTTTCTATTACTTTCATCACATCTCCACTATAGTGTAGTCCTTATATTTTTAGTTTGTTTTTAGAAGAAAATCATCACAACCTAGAGCTAGCTCACCCTACCGGACTTAAACCAAACAAAAGAGACAGTCATCCCAACCTAGCTACTTCTCAAGATATGTTCAACCCACACTGGTTAGCTCTCAAAATTCATTAATAAAAACTGTCGATCACTAAGGTCTCGCTTAGTCTCTAGATTCCAACAACTATCTCTTTGTAGACATCAACAATGAATCATATTCGATCTCCAAATAATAATTCAATTTCTTTATTCACAATCTCTTTCTCAAAGAAAGACATTTCTTTAAAATCTCATATCATGAAATAATTCAATTCAACTTCTTTTATCAATTTAATCACTTATAACATTGTATGCGATATCAAATAATCTCAATCAAGTATTAATAATCATAAAATTTCATTAAGAAGAAAATCTAATTGCAATCCAGATTTTCATCTCTCTATAATTGTACAAAAGTCACAATTTTCAATATAAAAGTCACTTCTAATTCTTTTAATCAATAAATACAAGTTCTTTAATGTAAAATCCCCTTTTACTTCTCACAAAATTTTTAAATATTGTAGAAATAATTTTTATAAAGTCTAAACAATTTTAGAAAATTAAATAGATTTTTTCCCAATTTTTATTTCACTTAAAATTCAAAAATACCAAAAAATATCAAAAAAGAAAAACAAAGTGGCAATAGTCAGAATCGAACCCAGGTCAACCCAAACCTGCCTGTGAACAGTAACAGTCCCCAAGTGCACCCGCTAACCAAATAGGGCAAGGTGGTTAACTGACTACAGAGAAACTTGAACTATACATAAAGTATGGCTTTCAGGTTTGAGTAAAAATCGAATTTTTCAGAAAACAGAGTCTTTGGAGGGACTCGAACCCAAGACCAATAGCTCCGCCGAGCTACAGTAACCATCCCAAATCACACCCAAGGACCAGTTGGTCCAAAGTGGCTAACTGATGGGAAATTGGCTAAGAAACTTTTGTATATACCGCATCGTATTTAATTTTCTTTTAATAAACTCGATTCTTCAATCAATTCGTACTCATTCAAAAACATAATATTTTTCCAGAATGTATTTCTATCAAAATAATATAGTATAGTATATTATATTCAAAATTTTATAAAATTTTCTTTTTGACAATATAATAAGAGTTTCCTTCCAAATTGTATTAAAAACACACATATAATCAAGTTGCAATTAAAATGTTGTTTCTTATCGAAACTTTTTATAAAAATTCCTACACTCATAAAATAAATACTAGTGAGGTTAATTCCACATTTCTTTATCATATTAGCATCAAAAAATCATTTTTCATACATAATGCATAATTGTGACTATAATAGGAAATATTCTACCATGCATAATTTCTTTTCATTTTAACAATGAATATTTTCTTTCTAATTCAACAAGAGTTCTAGAGTATATGACTCACAATAATATTTGCACACATCATAGCACAATTATATCAAAATCATGCAATCTACAATTTAACGTAGCAATCAAAATTTAACAATTAAATTATATATTATCTAGCATGCAAATCTACTCCTAAATTAGAAATGATTTTAGAATCACCCTCCCAAGAAATGTGATGTACTCAATTAAACTCCTAGAAATAACTCCAAGAGAACTCCGCTTTGTCTCCTCGAATTCCGCGCACCAAGAGAACTCCAAACTTAGCAATCCCTCCCCAAATGCACAGCAAGAACACTCCAACTCCATACGGCAAGAAACCAGAGAGAAGGAAACACTCATCTTCATATGCATATATATATATATATATATATATATATATATATATATATATATATATATAACTTATGTGGATACACATACAATAAGATGTATACAATAAGATGTATAGTTTAAGTAAATGGAGGAACAGTGAGATGTTGGATGGGATTTCGGCAGAGAAAGACTGAACAAATGGGGGCTGGTTGGGCTTCGGATGTGAACAGAGGAGAAAGGAGAGAATGAGGAGAATGAGAATTGTTTAGGGGTGTTTTATAGATTTTAATGAGTGGTTACAATAACCAATTGTTCACTACACCCAATAACACCACTCTCTAAATTCAAAAACTTTGAACTTCCCTCCATTACCAAATCAGCCGGCCTACTCCACCTGCCACAAAACACGTGCACGTGGTTGCACTTGCACACACTTCACAAAATTAATTATTTTTATCTTTAATTTAAAAAATAAGTCATATATATATATATAAAATATTCATGTAAAATTAGTTTAATTAAAAATTATAATTTTTCATGCAAAAATAAAATAAACATACACCCGGACACTTCAAAATTTATTTTGAAAAAGAATACGCCCAAATACGTGCACCACAAACACATGTGTCTCACATAAAATATCAAAAAATCGAAATCAACTTTATCAATGGAAAATTATTAAAATATAATCGAAAAAAATATAAGAAAAATATATTTATTAATTTTATATATTCCACGACGTAATCACTACATACATAGAAAACACATGCATTACACGTATAAAAGTATTTTAATCAAAATAGGGAGAAATGAATTTCCGTTTATAAAACGAATTCGAATACAAAAAAGTAAATAATTGAAACACAGAGAAAATTCCACACGTAGCGGTGGAAAACTCGTAATCGATACGTACATCGATAACACGTAAAAATACAGAGATTGAAATTTAATATTTGAGTTAAGTGAAATAAGATTTTAAGAATACGGAAAATGCATAAATAGTCGGAAATAAAAATACGTAGTGAAGTACGTTACAAAATACACGTGCATAACACACGAGGGCAAAATTGTCATTTCCAATTTTGTGGGATGTTACACTTACCCCCCCCCCCTTAAAATAGTTCTGTCCTCAGAACTCACTATAGTAAAAGTTGTATTTTGTACATGCCAAAGAAAATATCATTATTATATATAGAAAACTGTAAACATCAAGAAAATAAATGTAGTATAAAAATAAGTAATATGGAAGAACAAGACAAACTCTATATAAGAAAATTGAGTATCAAAATTTTATAAGAACGAAACAAGAAGCTTAGGAAAATAGCTTAAGAAATGAAATGTGACAAAAAGATAGGATAGATTGAGAAAAATTTTCATACAAAATAATATTAGGTAAAGCATTAGATAGAAATGAAACGAAAAAAATAAACTTAGTTATTAGTTGTGGAATACTTCAGAAAACAACGCAATAAAGAGAAACATAGTCAATGGATAATTTATAAATAGATTTAGTAGTCAAAATTCATCAAAGTAATAAGCGGTAGAAAATTGCAAAATGGATTGGTACTGTATAACGAAAAATTGAATTAGCAATTTAAAAGAAGACTATTGGAAGAAAGTTTGAAAAATAAACGAGAATGAAATATAGTTAAAAGTATAGACAACACAAAATAATTTTGTATACCAAATATAATCATAAAATAACTTGTAAGGAAACTATAATAATAATACATACAATTTGAAGCCATGAAGCTTGACGATCTCTCCATGAATTGTGTTATGATTTAATAGACTCTGTTTTTTCTAAAATCTGATTTTTACTCAAACCCGAAAGCCATACTTTATGTACAATTCGAGTTCCCCTTTAGCCAGTTAGCCACTCTGGCTTATTTGGTTTGCGGGTGCACTTGGGGACTGTTACTGTTCACAGGCGGGTTTGGGTTGACCTGAGTTCGATTCCGACTATTGCCACTTTGTTTTTCTTTTTTGATATTTTTTGGTATTTTTGATTTTTAAGCAAAATAAAAATTGGGAAAAATTCTATTTTGTTTGCTAAAATTGTTTAGACTTTATAAAAATTATTTCTTAAGTATTTTGATATTTTGTGAGAAGTAAAAGAGGATATTACATTAAAGAACTCGAGTTTGTCGATTAAAAGAATTAGAAGTGACTTTTATATTGAAAATTGTGACTCTTGTATAATTATAGAGAGATGAAAATTTGGATTGCAATTAGATTTTCTTCTTAATGAAATTTTATGATTATTAACACTTGATTGAGATTATTTGATATTGCATACAATGTTATAAGTGATTAAATTGATAAAAGAAGTTGAATTGAATTATTTCATGATATGAGATTTTAAAGAAAAGTCTTTGTTTGAGAAAGAGATTGTGAATAAAGAAATTGAATTATTATTTCAAGATCGAATATGATTCATTGTTGATCTCTACAAAGAGATAGTTGTTGGAATCTAGAGGCTGGACGAGACCCTAGTGACCGACAGTTTTTATTAATGAATTTTGAGAGCTAACCAATGTGGGTTGAGCATATCTTGAGAAGTAGCCAGGTTGGGCTGACTATCGCTTTTGTTTGGTTTAAGTCTGGCAGGATGAGCTAGCTCTAGGTTGTGATGATTTTCTTCTAAAAACTAACTAAAAATGTAAGGACTACACTATAGTGGAGATGTGATTAAAGTAAGAGAAAAACACAAGTATAAGAGCCTCGGATCTACGGTGTGAGAGTATTCATAGGTTGCCTGCTTGATGCGTCATGTCATGGCGTGGATACATCTCCGAAATTATCGGGACTGTGGCGACGCTTGTGGGGTGTTTGGTGACTACTGGTGGTGCCATCGTTCCATGACGGAGGATGAATTGTCCCTAGGCTCTGCATGATGCGTCATGTCTCGATGTGGGATTCCCTTTCAGGCTGTTTGGGCATGGGATCGTAACTCATAGAACATCTAGGATACTTGTTTACCTTTGTAGTTTAACTCATGGTGAGGGAATCGACCCTACAAGATGAAGAACGATTAAGGGCTTGCCCTCGGACCTATGTAGTATGGGATGCATAGAATCCGAACAAGTGCGCATTAGTGTTATTTAATATAAATAACTGCATTAAGGATTAAGTGCACAACACTCACGACATCAATAAGATAGTCCCTCTTTAGTTTTGTCTGTGATTAAGTTTGTGGTTTGTTAAAGTTTTTAAGAATCATTATACTTTCGGCATAGCGAGGATGGCCGTGTATAATATTTCGTCGGTTGTAAGCAACTGATGTGCCCATAGTTTCATATGCAGGACTTGATTTACTAGAAGATATAAAGTTGAATTTGTTGCTGATGATTACTTAAATGCTAAAGTTGTAACAATTGTACATTTATCATTATTGTCTTTTATTTATTCTGCTGCATGTTGATGTAAAAGACTCTGATGTGATAAAAGTTTTAAATTTCTTGTAAAATTGTACGAAGTGAAGTGTAAAGATCCTATGAAACTTTGAATTCAGGCTTATTTAGAATTCGGGGTGTTAAAGAGTGGTATCAAAGCCACGCTTCAATGAGTAGTACAAATTTATAAGGACGACACATTACGGTGGACACTAGAAGTGTGAGTTCGGTTTATAGAAATTTAAATGTAAGAGATTTAATCTTCGAATTCAGGCTTATTTAGAATTCGGGGTGTTACAGAGTGGTATCAGAGCCACGCTTCAATAAGTAGTACAAAATTACAAGAACGACACATTAGGGTGGACACTAGAAGTGTGAGTTCAGTTTATAGAGATTTAAATGTATGTGATTTATATTTGTGTTGCTCTATACACTGATGTTTTCTCTTCCCTTTTCCTATGATGGCTGGAGTCGTGAATGAAGTAGTTACTAACCTTCATTCATGATGTTCGCCTCGTATATATTGATGTGAGATTGTATGCGAGCACATGTTTTCCCTTGGTATCAGAGTGGCGCAGTGGAAGCGTGGTAGGTTTCATGATACCTTACATGTAGACACACTTCCCTCTCATATTTTTTCCTGAATTTTTATCATAGTACTTTTCAACATTCAATATCTTTCAAATAAATATTTTCTTATACTATTAAATTACTGGAATATTTATTATTTTGTCTATCTTCCTTAGTTTTGATCTTTTGAGCTTGTTTTTATCTGACTTTCAGTCTTAAAATTTTGTCCTTCGTGTTTTTATTTCACTTTATGTTTATCCGTTAACATTTGCTATTACTTTACGTATTTTATTGCCGCTTATTAAATTAATATTACAACTATTATTTTCTTCATTTATTATTATATTTTAAAATTTTCTTTTGTACATTCATTTTATATGATTTGATTTTTTGATATTATGTTTTTCCATTTCCTTATATTGTCTTATATATTTCAGTATACTTTTACAAAATTGAAATAATCTACCCATATAAATATGATCTATCATTTTGTTTTATCATCTGTATTCGATACTATTATTGTTGCATATTATCTACTAATTTGTTTTGTTATATTCACTTTCACTTTTAATTGCTACTCATAAATTTTGTAGTTTTACGCTTCTTCAATATAATACATACACTACATAATTATCGTTTTCATTTGTATTTTCTGCTCGTGCATATACTTTACTGTAACCCCTGTTTCTCCAAACCCGTATTTTATGTGTATTTTTCTATTTTTAAATTTTTTGTAAATTAATTTTTCTGCTTTCAAATTCTTTGTTAAAATGTATTATTAGATCTTCTGTTAAAACCTATTTTTAATCAATAGTTTATTTATAACTAGTTCCCAATGATATTTTTTATAATACAAATATTTTTGTTATGCTTTGGATTATTATGTTTATATTTATGATTTTATTTATTTATTATTATTATTATTATGATTATTGTTATTGTTGTTATTCGTGTTATTTTATCTTTTACTCTTTGATTGTTGATTTAAAAATCTATTTCTGTTGTTATTTGTATTTGTAGTATTTCAAATAATTTCTATATTGTAGATCAATAAATATATTGATATATAATCCTACTTTTATTTATTACTTTATCTATTCGATTTGATCTTTTATTTAAATCCTATTTTTTATCCTATGAAATTAATCATTATCCATACCCATTTAAACAGATCATAATATGACTCCCAATTACCCATTAACCTTAATCCCCTTATATATATATATCTCTCATCCATCTGACCTCTTACACCACTATATACCATTCTAGTCTCTCTCCCTTGGTGTTTTCTTGTGGCCGCAAGCCACTATTGTCATCATCCTTCTTAGATCATCTCTCTTTTGGTGGAGTTTGTTCGTGTGGAGATTTTTGCTCAAGTTTGCTTGGATTCATTAGTTCATAGATTTTCGTTCGTGGGTTTTGCTCGTTGTCAAGAATCCATTTCCGTTACTCTTGATTTTCGTCGTTCTTCATCTTCGTTTAAGGCAAGTAACTTGTACTCCAATTCATTTGTTTGATACAAGTCATAAAGTTCACCTATAGTGTAGTTGGGTCTAGAGACGACTCTTGTTTATGATTTGCTTGATGTGTTTGTCTCTATTGTGAAAATTTGACCATAGATGACTCACGACACAATATGGACATGATTCAACTCAAGATTTGCCCGGTCGTGATTTTTATCATGTATGTCAGACTTGTGTGAGAATTCGTGTTTTGATTGAGACCCATGAGATATATTTGGTGTGGACATGTTAATAACCCTAATTCATGATGTTTAAATACTTGGTAGACTCAATTTCATGTTTGGGAGTGTTTGGATCAATTTTCTTGAATCTATGTTGATTTTGTTTTTAAGGGAAAAATTTGTATTTTGTCGCTGATATGTTTTGTTTACTATTTTGGACTGTTTTAAAGTCAGTATCTTAATTTCGGTATAAAAAATGAATTTTAGAGAATTTTGTCTATTTTCCAACCCCTCTAACCTTGCTAGATTTCGTTTTCATATGTGTGAGATATGACTGGTTTACTGCAGAGGTGTAGAGAAATTCCAGATTTCGTTTCCTGTTGATTTTGACAACTAAGTTAATTTGATACTTGTGCTACACATATTATTTTGATCCAAAATTTTGTTCAGTATTTCTATACTTATCTAGGGATTAACCAGAATTTTGGTAGATTTTATTGATGAGTTATATATGTCGTTTCATGCTCGTTCATGAAATCTATACTTGCTGTATTTTGCTTGCTGTTCTGTAAAGAACCTTATTTTCACTATGATTCCTTTACTGTATGAAAAATATTTGTGAAATGTGAAAGTTAGTATATTTTGTCTATTTTCATATCTCTTTGTCGGAATTGGATTCGTTTCACTGGTTGCGAGATATCATAGTTTTCGTACAGCAGTGTTGGGAATTCCTGCTTTGCCAAACCACGGTTTCTTGGTGTTTTCTTATTTTTGATGACTAAACTAATTTTACTGGAATATTATAAAACTTTATATTTTGATTTTATACATATAGGGGAATACCCCAAATTTTTCCTGGATTTAATTGAGAGGTTTTGATGTTGTTTTTCTGACTGAGAATTCGTTTTCCTGATTTCTGACTGAGCATGTTTTCTGGATTCAAACCTGATTTGAGTTATGATTTTGTGAATTACTATGTGACTTATTTATATTTGCTAGATTCGTGTGGAAATCTACTTTCCTTCAACGGATCCAGATTTGGATGTTTATAACACTGGGAATCACTATTTTAGTACTGTACTATTTTGCTGTCCTGAATATGAACATACAATGTTTTGCTCGTTTATGTGACTGTATATTATCTATGCATGTTTATTTGTTCTCTGAACCTAATACTGATTATATCATATTAGTTTAAAACTATTTCATGCACCATCATGTCTGTTTGATAAGTATAATAAAAGTAATCAAGCCGGGGTTTCTTAAGGGAAGATCTAGTAGTAGAAAATATGGAAACGTGTACTTGGAAGGGAACTAGTGTTCCATACTGTTACTGTTACTGCTACTGTTACTGTTACTGTTATATGACCCTGTCTACATTACTTCCTATAGGAAGGTGTAGAGGAGAAGAGAACCACTAGGTTCTTACTGTTACTGCTACTATTACTGATACCAGAGTACATTGCCCCATTATGGTCCACTATGAAATCTAAAAGCGAAACTATTTGTTGTAGCAACCATATAGTAAAAACCAGGATGCATGAAGTGCTACCTAGCTAGTAATACACACAAGACTGTAAGAACATAAGACTGATACTGTTAGATTGATACTGTTAGGCTGATACTGTTGGACTGGTACTGTTATACTTTTACACTGATATACTAAGATTACTGTTACTGGACACTGTTAGTCGCCATATGACACTGCATTTTACATAAAACATTTGTACTGTTAGTATACCATGCTAGATCTGTTTTTGCTATTAATTAGATTTGTTTAGTTTCTCCATGTACTTGTATTCTACATTATAAGTGGCCCGTAACTTGCAATTGACGGGTACATTGTTTTCTCTTTCCCTCTTCCTTGCATTCGTTGAATTGCACATTTTGAAGATCAGCTGCCGATGGAATAGGCGAGATGAGATATTAGTTGCTGGAGCTCTTACTACATTTATTTATTTTCCTATTGTTCATGAATAATTGTATCTGCTACTTGGATATTTATCTTGTATTTGGGCAATATGATCCAGGATTTATTGTGTATTTCAGATCATAACTATTTGAGATTAATATATTTTATTTCAAGTATTCTTGTTGGTATTTGGTTCATATGTGCTTGTGGTTGACTCTTCTGGCTTCCGACTCTGATTATATTGTGATATGTTGTAAAGATTCTTGAACAGCTTATGGATGATGAAAATCATTCGCTGGGCCAATGTTACGTGCTCGTATTCCGTATTTTTGGAAAGCGGTGCGTGATATTTACACTATTTTTGTCTTAATGTTATAAATCATTTTCATTACTACAAACTTTGTATATCCTATATTTAGAGTCTACATATCTATTTTGATATTTTTTCGTTGTAACTTCCTACTTTATTTACAACTTTTCCATCCACTTTTATATCACTGATTTCAAAACATAACACCATACTTTATTAAACATTTAATATCCAAGTACTAGTGGAAGATTACATCTTTCCATCTCACGTTTTGGTGCAACCTGATGTCGAGAGGGCAAATCTGCAACTAGACGTCAATGGAGGCAAACTGCAACTGGACGTCGGGGAGGCAAGGTCTGCAACCAAAGTCCAGAAGGCAAATTGCAATCGGATGTCGTAGAGGCAATTCTGCAACTTGATTTCAAAGAGGCAAGTCTGCAGTTGGACACCAACGAGGCGAACCTACACCAGAAGAAAATTTTCTACTTTGATAACCCTTACTTTGTTTTCTATAATATTTACTTACCACTATTCTGTTTTTGTACTAACTTATACTATTTTAAAATATTTTACAACCTAGCATTATATTGTTTATACTGATTTCTATATCAATCCTGCTTGTGTATTTACTACTTAATCTCAACTATCTTGCCGTATTCTTTGTATTATTTTGTATCTTTATAAAGTTAGCATTTCATACCACTTCATAGTGTTTTTCTATTAACTTATCTTAGATTTTGTGGCTACTTACCTAACAAAAAATAAAATTAGTATATATATTTTTTCTTTGATTCATAAGTTATTTCTATATAATTAGTTTTGCATTGTTTCAATAATATGTTATTACTTTTAAAACTATACATATTATTACTTTTAAAACTATAATGTTTTGTTTTACTCCTACAAATCATTTATAATTTTCATATCATGATATTGTTTGTTTCACCGTATAAATTTTACGCATATATACGTATATAAATTTTGTATGTTGGTTTTTCTTACTCTACTTGACAACTTGAAAGTATTTCGATGTATGGCTTCTATATTTTTAATTTTCAAATCGTATGTATAATTATTATAGTTACCTTACAAATTATATTATGATATTAATTGGTATACAAAATCATTTTATGTTATCTATACTTTCAACTAAATTTCATTCTCGTTTATTTTTCAAACTCTTATTCAATAGTCTTCTTTTAAATTGCTAATTCAATTTTTGTCATACGGTACCAATTCAGTTTGCGATTTTCTACCGTTTCTTACTTTGATAAATTTTGACTACTAAACCTACTTATAAATTATCCATTGACTATGTTTCTCTTTATTGCATTGTTTTCTGAACTATTCCACAATTAATGACTAAGTTTATTTATTATTTTATCTAATGCTTTACCTAATATTAGTTTGTATGAAAATTTCTCTCAATCTATCATATCTTTTGTCACATTTCTTTTTTTATGCTATTTTTAAGTTTGCTTGTTCTGTTCTTATGAAATTTTGATACTCATAGTTTTTCTTATATAGAGTATGTCTTATTTTTCCTCATTGCTTATTTTTATACTACATTTTTTTTTCTTAATGTTTGCAGTTTTCCTATATATAATAATGATAATTTTTTTTGTGTGTAAAAAATACACCTTCAACCTAGAAAGTTCTGAGGACAGAACTGTTCTAAGGGGGGAGAGTGTAACACCTCGAAAAATTAGAAATGACAATTTTGTCCCTCATGTGTTACACACGTGTATTTTGTACCATTACTGGTGATATTCGTAACGTATTTCACTATATATTTTGGATTTCAACTATTTATGCATTTTTTCGTCATCTCAAAATGCTTTCTATCCTATTTGAGTCAACTCTAATATTAAATTTCAATCTTTGTATTTTTTTTACGTGCTTTATATGTATTATCGATGCACGTATCACTTAAGTATTTTTCATCGTTACGTGTGATATTTTCTGTGTGTTACAATTATTTATTTTATGAAATCAAATTTATTTTATAAACGGAAATTCAATTTTCTTCTATTTTGATTAAAATACTTTTATACGTGTAATGCACGTGTTTTCTATGTACGTAGTGAGTAAATCGTGGAATATATAAAATTAATAAATATATTTTTCTTATATTTTATTTCAATTATATTTAAATATTTTTCGTTGATAAAGTCGAATTTTGTATTTTGGTATTTTTACGTGCGACGTACGTGTTTTTCGGTACACGTATTTAAGCGTATTCTTTTCAAAATAAAATTTTGAAGTATGTGTGTGTGTCTAATTTGTTCATGCATGAAAAATTATAATTTTTATTAAACTAATTTTTCATACATATTGTATAACTTATATTATAATTTAAAAAATATAAATAATCAATTTTTGTGAAGTGTGTGCAAGTGCAACACACGTGCACATGTGTATGCATGGAGAGGTGGCCGGCTGATTTGGAGTAGGAGGGAAACAGCAAATTTTTGAATTTGTGAGTGGAGTTATTGGGTGTAGTGGACAATTGGTTATCATAACCACTTTATTAAAATCCTATACATACCCCCTAAATCCTTCACATTCTCCTCCCCTCCTTCCTTCTTCTCTGTCTCATCCGAAAAACACCATCAGCATGTCCTCTTTTGCTTCTCCACTCAATCTCACTATATATATATATGTGTGTGTGTGTGTGTGTGTGTGTGTGTGTGTGTGTGTGTATAGACATATACATATATAGGTATATCAAGTTCAGATGTGCTTTCTTTTCCTCCTCTATGCACTTCCGAAACCCCCAAATCATCCATCAGTCCATGTGCTTTCTCCACCTACTCACCATAAAATACCCATCTTATTATATATTCCCTTTTATATATATATACAAACATGCATATTTGTAGATATATACATAGATTTCTATATGTGAAAAGTTGAAGATGTTGCTATTCCTGTTGCTGGCCGAAGATGGAGGTTGGGCATTCTTTTTGGTGCACGGATTTCGAGGAGACAATCAGAGTTCTCTTGGAGTTTAATTCTAGGAGTTCATTGATTACATCAAATTTTCCTTGGGTCGGTGATTCTAAAATCCTTTATAATTTAGGAGTAGATTTGCATGATAGATAATATATAATTTAATTGTTAAATTTTGATTGGTATGTTAATTTGTAGATTGCATAACTTTGATATAATTGTGCTATGATGTGTGGAAATATTATTGTGAGTCATATACTCTAGAAATCTTGTTCAATTAGAAATAAAATATTCATTGTTGAAATGAAAAGAAATTATGCATGTTAGAATATTTCCTATTATAGTCACAATAATGCAATATGTATGAAAAATAATTTTTTGATGCTAATATGATAAAGAAATGTCGAATTAACCTCACTAGTATTTATTTTATGAGTGTAAGAATTTTTTATAAAAAGTTTTGATGAGAAACAACATTTTAATTGCAACATGATTATATGTGTGTTTTTAATACAATTTGGAAGGAAACTCTTGTTATATTGTCAAAAATAAAATTTTATAAAATTTTGAATATAATATACTATACTGTATTATTTTGATAGAAATACAGTCTGGAAAAATATTAAGTTTTTGAATGAGTACGAATTGATTGAAGAATCGAGTTTATTAAAGGAAAATTAAATACAGTGCGGTATATACAAAAATTTCTTAACCAATTTCACATCAGTTGGCCACTTTAGACCAACTGGTCATTGGGTGTGATTTGGGATGGTTACTGTAGCCTGGCGGAGCTATTGGTCTTGGGTTCGAGTCTTTCCAGAGCCTCTGTTTTCTGAAAAATTCAATTTTTACTCAAACCCTAAAGCCATACTTTATGTATAATTGTGTTCCCCTTTAGTCAGTTAGCCACTCTAGCCTATTTGGTTAGCGGGTGCACTTGGGGACTGTTACTGTTCAAAGGCGGGTTTGGGTTGACCTGGGTTCAATTCCGACTATTGCCACTTTGTTTTTTTTTTTTTGATATTTTTTGGTATTATTGAATTTTAAGCGAAATAAAAGTAGGGAAAAATTCTATTTAATTTTCGAAAATTGTTTAGACTTTATAAAAAATATTTCTACAATATTTTGCATTGGCCGAAGTTGGAGGTTGGAGTCTTTGTGCACAGATTTCGAGGAAGACAAAATTGGAGTTTCTCTTGGAGTTTATTTCTAGGGATTTTGCTTCTACTACTCTTCATTGGGTGGGTGATTCTAAAAATCTTTCTAATATAGGAGTAAAATTTGCATGCTAGTTAATGTAGAATTTAATTTGTTAAATTTTGATTGGTATGTTAATTTGTAGATTGCATAATCTTGATATAATTGTGCTATGTTGTGTGAAAATATTATTGTGAGTCATGTACACTAGAAAACTTATTAATTAGAAAGAAAATATTCATTGTTGAAATGAAAAGAAATTATGCATGGTAGAATATTTCCTATTATAGTCACAAAAATGCATTACGTATGAAAAATTATTTTTTGATGCTAATGTGATAAAGAAATGTGGAATTAACCTCACTAGTATTTATTTTATGAGTGTAGGATTTTTTATAAAAAGTTTTGATGAAAAACAATATTTTATTTGCAACTTGATTATATGTGTGTTTTTAATACAATTTGGAAGGAAACTCTTGTTATATTGTCAAAAAGAAAATTTTACAAAATTTTAAATATAATATACTATACTGTATTATTTTGATAGAAATACATTCTGGAAAAATATTAAGTTTTTGAATGAGTACGAATTAATTGAAGAATCAAATTTATTCAAGGAAAATTAAATACAGTGCGGTATATACAAAAATTTCTTAACCAATTTCACATCAGTTAGCCACTTTGGACCAACTGGTCCTTGGGTTTGATTTGGGATGGTTATTGTAGCTTGGCGGAGCTATTGGTCTTGAGTTCCAACGGAACACTATGAAGTCTGACGATCTTTCCAACATACAGCTCGACTAATTTATCCATAGACGAAGTGAGTTTCATCGCCAAGACGTGAGCTGATTTGGTTACCTAAATCGCATCAGTACCCTTCGAACTCTTGGGCAAACCCGTGATTAAATCCATGCTGATTTTATCCCACTTCCACTCCGAAATAGGTAACTATTGCAATAAACCTCCGGGCTTCTGATTCTCGGCTTTCACCTGTTGGCAGATTTCACACCTCGCCACAAACTTAGCCACATTTTGCTTCAATCCTGACCACCAGAAATGTTTGCTTGATGCCCTTGTACATCTTAGTACTCCCAGGATGTACCCAAAAAAAGAGTAGAATGTGCCTCCTGAAGAATACTCTCCTTCAAATCTGATTGATCCGGAACACATAGCCTCTCTCCAAACCACAATACTTCATCCCTGATTTGAAACACCAACCAGCTCCTTCATCTTCTGAATCTCTACATCTTCCTTCTGACTTGCTATAATCTTCTCATTCAGCATAGGCTGAAGCCTCAGCTGAACTAACGATGCTCCCAAGCCTTGCAAAACAACCTCAATACCAGCCCGATCCAACTCCTCTGCAAGATTCCTCTGGGTCGTGATCAAACTGGACAAACTGCTATTCGGGGTGTTACAAAAATATAAGTTTTTTGTACCTAGCTCTGATACCACTCTGTAATACCCTGAATTCCAAATATGCCTGAATTCGAAGTTCCACAGGATCTTTACACTTCACTTCGTACAATTTTAAAAGGAATTTAAAACTTTTATTACATCAGAGTCTTTTACATCAACACACAGCGGAATAAATAAAATACAACAATGATAAATATACAATTGTAACAACTTTAACATTTAAGTAATCATCAGCATCAAATTCATCTTTATATCTTCTTGTAAACGTGAAGTCCTGCTTATGAAACTGTGGGCACGTCAGTTGCTTACAACAGACGAAATATTATAGACGACCATCCTTGTTGTGCCAGAAAGTATAACAATTCTTAAATACTTTAACAATCACAAACTTGATCACAAAAAAAGCTAAAGAGGGACTATCGTATTGATGTTGTGGGTGCTGTGCACTTAATCCTTAATGCAGTTATTTATATTAAATGACACTGATGCGCACTTGTTCGGATTCTATGCATCCCATACTACATAGGTCCGAGAGCAAGTCCTTAATCATTCTTCATCTTGTAGGGTTGGATTCCTCGCTATGACTTAAACTACTACGGTAACTATGATAAGTATCCTAGGTGTTCTATGAGTTACGAGTCCATGTCCAGACAGCCTAGAGGGGAATCCCACATCGTGACATGACGCATCATGCAGAGCCTATGGACAATTCAGCCTCCGTCATGGAACGATGGCACCACCCGTAGTCACCAAACACCCCACAAGCATCGCTACAGTCTCGATAATTCCGGAGATGTATCCATGCCATGACATGATGCATCAAGCAGGCAACCTATGAAGACTCTCACACCGTAGATCTGAGACCCTCATACTTGTGTTTTTCTCTTACTTTCATCACATCTCCACTATAGTGTAGTCCTTACAAATTTGAAGAAAATCATCACAACCCAGAGCTAGCTTACCCTACCGGACTTTAAACCAAACAAAAGAGACAGTCAGCCCAACTGGCTACTTCTCAAGAGATGCTCAACCCACACTGATTAGCTCTCAAATTCACTAATAAAACTGTCGGTCACTAGGGACTCAACTAGCCTCTAGATTCCAACAACTATCTTTTTCTATAGATCAACAACAAGTCATATTCAACCTCAAATAACATTTAAATTTCCTTATTCATAAACTCTTTCGCAAAGGAGAAACATTTCTTTGATAATCTCATAACATGAAACAATTCAATTCAACTCATTTGTCAATTTACTCACTTATAGCATTGTATACAATTTCAAATAATCTTAATCAAGTATTAATAATCATAAAATTTCATTAAGAAGAAAATGTAATCGTAATCCAAATTTTGATCTCTCTTTAATTATACAAGAGTCACAATTTTCAATATAAAAATCACTTATAATTCTTTTAATCGATAAACTCGAGTTCTTTAATGTAAAATCCCCATTTACTTCTCACAAAATATCAAAATATTTTAGAATTAATTTTTATAAAGTCTAAACAATTTTAGAAAAATAAATAGGATTTTTTACAATTTTTATTTCACTTAATATTCAAAAATACCAAAAAATATCAAACAAGAAAAACAAAGTGGCAATAGTCGGAATCGAACCCAGGTCAACCCAAACCCACCTGTGAACAGTAATAGTCCCAAAATGCACCCGCTAACCAAATAAGCCAGAGTGCCTAACTGACTAAAGGGGAACTCGAATTATACATAAAGTATGGCTTTCGGGTTTGAGTAAAAATCGAATTTTTTAGAAAACAGAGTCTCTGGAGAGACTCGAACCCAAGACCAATAGCTTCGCCGAGCTACAGTAACCATCCCAAATCACACCCAAGGACCAGTTGGTCCAAAGTGGCTAATTGATGTGAAATTGGTTAAGAAATTTTTTGTATATACTGCACTGTATTTAATTTTCCTTTAATAAACTAGATTCTTCAATTAATTCGTACTCATCAAAAATTTAATATTTTTCCAGAAAGTATTTCTATCAAAATAATACAGTATAGTATATTATATTCAAAATTTTATAAAATTTTCTTTTTGACAATATAACAAGAGTTTTCTTCCAAATTGTATTAAAAACACACATATAATCAAGTTGCAATTAAAATGTTGTTTCTCATCAAAAGAATTCCTACACTCAAAAAAGTAAATACTGGTGAGGTTAATTCCACATTTCTTTATCACATTAGCATCAAAAAATTATTTTTCATACATATAATAAGAAATATTCTACCATGCATAATTTCTTTTCATTTCAACAATGAATATTTTCTTTCTAACTCAACAAGAGTTCTAGAGTATATGACTCATAATAATATTTCCACACATCAGAGCACAATTATATCAAAAATTATGCAATCTACAAATTAACATACCAATCAAAATTTAACAATTAAATTATATATTATTTAGCATGCAAATCTGCTCCTAAATTAGAAAGGATTTTAGAATCACACACCCAAGAAATGTGATGTACTCAATTGAACTCCTAAAAATAACTCCAAGAGAACTCCGCTTCGTCTCATCGAATTCCATGCACCAAGAGAACTCCAAACTTAGCAATCCCTCCCGAAATGCACAGCAAGAACACTCCAACTTCATACGGCAAGCATCCAGAGAGAAGGAAACACTCATCTTCATATGCATATATATATATATATATATATATATATATATACACACACACACACACACACACACACACACACACACACACACACACACACACACACACACATAATAGGTGGAGAAAAGCAACAGTGGACTTGGCTAATGGAGTTTTTGGATTGACAGGAAGAATCTTCATCTCATTTCCATATACCTATGCATATATATACATTGTATATATATGTGCATACTTATGTGGATACACATACAATAAGATGTATAGTATAAGTAAATGGAGGAACAGTGAGATGCTGGATGGGATTTCGGCAGAGAAGGACTGAACAAAGGGGGGTTGGTTGGGCTTTGGATGTGAACATTGGAGAAAGAAGGAGAGGATGAGGAGAATGAGAATTGTTTAGGGGTATTTTATCGATTTTTAATGAGTAGTTACAATAATCAATTGTCCACTACACCACTCTCTAAATTCAAAAACTTTGAACTTCCCTCCATTACCAAATCAGCCGGCCTAATCCTCATGCCCCAAAACATGTGCACGTGCGTTGCACTTGCACACACTTCACAAAATTAATTATTTTTATTTTTAATTTAAAACATAAGTTATATTTATATATATAATATGTATGTAAAATTAGTTTAATTAAAAATTATAATTTTTCATACACAAATAAAATAAACACACACACACTTTAGTTATTTTGAAAAAGAATACGCCCAAGTACGAACACCACAAACACGTGCATCGCACGTAAAATATCAAAAATGCAAAATCAAATTTATCAATAGAAAATTATTAAAATATAATAAAAAAAATAAGAAAAATATATTTATTAATTTTATATATTCCACGACGTATTTACTACGTACATAGAAAACATGTGCATTACATGTATAAAAGTATTTTAATCAAAATAGGGGGAAAATGAATTTGCGTTTATAAAATGAATTCGAATACAAAAATAATAAATAATTGAAACACATAGAAAATATCACACGTAGCGGTGGAAAACAGGTAATCGATACGTGCATTATCACACGTATAAAACACGTAAAAATACAGAAATTGAAATTTAATATTTGAGTCGAATCAAATAAGATTTTAAGAATACAGAAAATACATAAATAGTCAGAAATCAAAATACGTAGTGAAATGCATTACAAAATACACGTGCATAACACACGAGGGCAAAATTGTCATTTTCAATTTTGCGGGGTGTTACAGTTTTGTTTGCCATTTATTCACGCTTTAAACTACATAAATGGTTTTGTCCGCCATTACACTGGTGCCTTTAAGCTCATGTCTGCCGTTACAGTTAATGCAGTCAATGTATTGTCTGCCGTTACGATTTTTACCCTTGGCCCTATCAATAATGTTCCTCTCCCCTGAATCAAGACAACAGAACCTCATCTCTTTCACTAAAACTTTGTTCTATACTTAAAGTCAAATTCCTTTCTTCGGTCCTACGGTGATTGAATTCAGACATTGTCCAGTTCGAGAACTTGACGTGGTGCCTGCGTCGAGCTCTTCTGTCGTTGCATCTTGTGAGATAAACGCCTTAACAAACTCCAGCACCCGACCGAGGCAAATCTATTTTAAGGAGATTGTGTAATATACAAGCATTGACACAAATCGGTTTGGTTTTGTTATTTTCATTTTCTTTTTAATTTTATTGGTTTTCTTCTTCTTCTCCTTCCTTGATTTGTGCTTCTAATTCATACATGATTTTATTGCAAACAATTTTGTAATCAAAATATTCTAACACTTACCAGGTAGAAACTATTGCAGAGTAGAAAGGAAAGTGGAGAATATACAGATTGCAGACTGAGGACTTGGACCGGTTGAGCAACTGACCCCCCCTAAGCACGCCCCCCTTAAGCAGGTGAGGCAGCTGCTCAGGCCCCCATATTTTTTTTATAATTTTAAGGAACCCAAATTTGTATTTTCTTATAAATATAGACACGTATTTTGCGCGTATAATTATATTGTTTTTAGGGTCCCCCAAAAATAATTATTTGAGTCTTTATAATTTTTTTTTTATAAAATTATTTGGGTTTGAGCTTAATTGAATTTGAGGCTTTAACTTTTGGTGATTTAAAACAAATCCACATTCAAATCAATAGAAACTCAAACCTGCCCACATTCATATCCCCATTCAAACCAAACAACCCAAACCCGAAACCCGATCGAATCACTTATACCCTTACCCTTTTTCTTTTCACCAATTTCAATCCGACCCTATCCTTTTTCTTAGCCTGAGCTGCGTTCTTCCCCTTTCTTTATTATCTCAATCTCTAACTCTCAAAATCCTAATCTCTAACCCTCCCAAATCCAATCAACTCCAATCCTCCAATCCTTGTTTTCTTCTCCACTGTTGCCGCTGAATCTGGTGTGGGGCAATAAATGATATTTGTAGGTTCGTGAGGAACTCACATAGGTTGACCCCTTCTCCTGCCTTGCTGATTTGTTGACTCCTTGGTGCTCCCTTGAAACCTGGACAAACGTTCGAGACACCGGGATGGATCCCTGCGACGAACCCTCCGACGCTCAAGTCAATACACAGAAAAAGTGAAGGGGAAAGAGCTCAAGTGTCCAAACTGTGATCACCTTTAACAGTAGGAGGTAGGGGGTTTTTATGGTCGCCATGGAGATCCTTTTCAGGATAAGGATAAATCCCTACTTCTCGGTGTGGCTAGTTGGGGTTGGTTACAACCATCCCCTTAAGATAGGAACAAAGTAGGATTTGCTCCTATCCTATTTGACTGGTCCCTAACCGGTTGAGACTCATTCTCTGTCTACCTGATCCGTTCATGGGCTAGCAGGTCTAAGGGAAGAGGCCCGGTACCCGATTCAGACCCGTCTGCAGATGAAATTACCATCCTTCCCCTACAACTTCAAGATTCGTGTCCACTTTGAACGGTTCCGATTTAACCCCATTTTTAGCCATATCACGAGCCCCCCACTCCCAAAGACTATGTGTTACAGCCTTGCGAGAGTAGTTTTGTTGTTTTAATGGCGTATAGGGCTTTATCGGAGTTCTCAACGGGTGTTCGAATCTTGTCTGAGGGGGGTGATGTTGCTTTTCTGAGCTGGCAGCGTGCCCAAGTTTGCTTCCGGGCTCTTCTGGATTTTTTGGTGATTTTTTCCAATTCTATATTATTTTTTTGTACCATTTATTCAATTTTGTCAAGCGATGATTTGCTTTTTGGGAGCAATAATCAAACATTCTAGCCCATATTTATTTATCCAAGGGTGCAAATATGTTCCCCCTAAATTTATAGATATTTTCTAGAATTTTTAACTATTTTCTATTTTTAATCATTTTTGCAATTTTTTGAATAAATAATTCGAATTAATAAATAAAATTTGATTTTTAATAACCCAATTATGATGTGGCGCAATCTGAGCCACTCATCAGCCTTAGGCGTGAATTTCGGGGAGATCCAATGGCTATGGTTGCATGAAAGCTAATTTTGCCCTATTCGGTGGTCGATGGCAAGGATCCTCGGCAATGTTGTCGACCCCCGCCAATCACCTCAGGGAGCTGACGCATGTCAGGAAGGAGGCCGAAGTCGAGGGAGGTTCGGAGTCCCTTGCCGAGGTCCAGCGATGCTTCGAGGTGGCGACACGTGTCAAAAGAGGTTCGGCGAGGCTTGCTAAAGTCCGACCTAGCCATTTTCCCCATGTTTGAGCATCGGTCGCAAGAACTCTCGGTGAAGCGTGCCGAAGTTCAAGTGAGATTTTTTCTCACGTTTGAGCGTCAGTGCCAAGAATGCTCGGCAAAGTGTGCCGAAGTCCAAGTTTTTTCTCACGTTTGATCGTTGGTGCCAAGAACGCTCGGCAAACTGTGCTGAAGTCCAAGTGAGATTTTTTCTCACGTTTGAGCGTCGGTGCCAAGAACGCTCGATGAAGCGCACCGAAGTCCAAGTGAGATTTTTTCTCACGTTTAAGCGTCAGTGCCAAGAACTCTCTGTGAAGAGTGCCGAAGTCCCAGTGAGATTTTTTCTCACGTTTGATCATCGGCGCCAAGAACGCTCGACAAAGCGCACCGAAGTCCAAGTGATATTTTTTCTCATGTTTGAGCGTCGGTGGCAAGAATGCTCGGCGAAGTCTACCGAAGTCTAGGTGAGATTTTTTCTCACGTTTGAGCGTCGGTGGCAAGAATGCTCAACGAAGTGTGCCGAAGTCCAAGTGAGATTTTTTCTCACATTTGAGCGTCGGTGCCAAGAAGGCTCGGCAAAGTGTGTCGAAGTCTAAGTGAGATTTTTTCTCATGTTTGAGCATCGGTACCAAGAATGCTCGGCGAAGCGCACTGAAGTCCAAGTGAGATTTTTTCTCACGTTTGAGCGTCAGTGCCAAGAACGCTCTGCGAAGCGTGCCGAAGTCCAAGTGAGAATTTTTCTCACGTTTGAGCGTCGGCGCTAAGAATGCTCGGTGAAGCGCGCCGAAGTCCAAGTGATATTTTTTCTCATGTTTGAGCGTCGGTGGCAAGAATGCTCGGCGAAGTGTGCCAAAGTCCAAGTGATATTTTTTCTCACATTTGAGCGTCGGTGGCAAGAACACTCGGCGAAGTGTGCCGAAGTCCAAGTGAGATTTTTCCTCACGTTTGAGCGTCGATGCCATGAAACACTCGGCGAAGCGTGCCGAAGTCCAAGTGAGACTTTTTTTCACGTTTGACCGTCGGTGCCAAGAACGCTCGGAGAAGCGTGCCGAAGTCCAAGTGAGATTTTTTCTCACGTTTGAGCGTCGGTACCAAGAATGCTCGGCGAAGCGTGCCGAAGTCCAAGTGAGATTTTTTCTCATGTTTGAGCGTCGGTTCCAAGAACGCTCGGCGAAGCGTGCCGAAGTCCAAGTGAGCTTTTTTTTTCACGTTTCAGCGTCGGTACCAAGAACGCTCGGTGAGGGGTGTCGAAGTCCAAGATGACCTGTCGACAGTTCGTGGATGACAGTTGGCCATTTGACCGTTGGGCTTTAATGAGGCGATAAAACTCCTTTGTCATTTTGTGGTAAATGGGCCTGACTGTTGGGTTTTTGATTCCCATTATTCTCGTTTTGTGTGCCACCTCTAAAAGACTTCATCCCCCCTCATTTGTTCGCTTCTCAGATTTTTACTTAGGCGACTGTTTTTTACTAACGAGAGCTTCCGGCGACGACTTACCATTTTCCGGTGATCTTTTCGACCATAGCTGTCACTTCAAGGTAATTAACACTTAGTTTATTTTTTAGCAAATGTCTACCCCCTCCCCCATGTTCAGAGCCCTCCCCTTCTGCTGCCGATGAACCGTCTTTGAGCCAGGTTCCTCTCGTCAACAGGGGCAAAGGAGTCGAAGCTCCTGCTTCGGTGGTAGTGGAGAGTATAGTGGTGAACCCGAGCAGGATGGGGGAGTTCAGGAGACTGCCGAGCGTTCTGACAGGGCTTCACAGGGTTTGGGAACTTTCGGAGGAACATGCCGAACGGATTGTATACAGAAGGGGGCGGAGTTTTGAGGAGAACGCCACGAGGGAAACTTCGAAAGTCGACGACACCATCTTGATCCTCAACGAGGCAGACTTGGTGGCGGTCCGGGAATGTTTTCAGATCCTTGAAGAATTCGAGCTGATGCTGCCAGGTCCCGGGGTAAAGGCCAATTCGCCGATGCCGGTGAATATGTGTTTCTGGCCGGTTGACGCCTTCATTTCTGGAGCGCGCCTGTTTCTCCACCACTTCGCTATCCAAGTCTTGTGGTGGTTCGGTGTTAGCCCCATCCAGCTCATGCCGAATGGGTGGAGGATTATCAACGAATTCGCCCTCTATTGCCAGGCAGCCGAGATCGAGCCGGACCTGAGGGTACTTCGGATGCTGTACCGGCTCCATCAGCAGCACAAGTCGGAGTTCAGGTACTATTTGGCCCTGAGGCACGGTGCTCGGCTTGTCAGCTGCCTTGACTCAATAAAAAATTGGCGAGATAAGTACTTCATCATCCGAGTCGCAAGCCGTGGTGTATCCCCTCGGATTGGGTTGAGGAAGTGACGAAGAGGGTGAGAGAGCTTCCGGTGCTCTAGCCCAACGAAGAATAAATGGTCCAGGTTCTCCTCGACCGACCGAAGTTCAATTGGAGGGACCTGACGGAGGAGGCGCTCTTCAGGGAGGGGGGGCTCAGCTGTATAGACCCTAGTATGCGGTTTTCCTTTTTAGTTTTTTCTTTCTTTATTCAATTTTAACTTGCGTTTTAACCATAATTTCTTCTGTCATAGAAAATATGGATTACGAAGCGGTGTTGGCTCAGAGGGCAGTGCTCGGTAATAAGGCTCTGCGGAAGCGGAAGAGGGTCGCCACGAAGGTGACTTCCCCGAAGCCGAAGACAGTCGCCACACTGTCCAAGAGGCATCGGCTTCGGCGACGGTGACCCCGAGGGTGGAGACTGTGGCGACCTTGGTATCAGCCAAGGCAAGCGAGTTTCCGATGGCGGCCGCTCTAGGGATGGAGGCGGCTCCGCTGAACGCTGAGGCCGAAGTGTTCCTGACCGAGGAACACAAGAAAACTTTTGGTTCGAACTGGCAGGTCCAGAAGTTGGATGGATTCCTCGGCAACTCGATGTCGAGTATGTAGGACGTCAAACATCTAGCGACGCAGAATGACCGTGCCACCATAGACGCCAGTGGCGTGGGAGATGATGCCCTTGAGATCGCTCGAGCAGCGGTGTCAGTGAGTAGCTTGGTTTCGCTTGTTGGTTGAATTACTTGTGTATTTCTATCTGGTTTTCTTGCTAACTTGTCTTCTATCTGCAGATAACCTGTCACTTCGGTCATCTCATGGAGAAGATCACCGAACTTGAGAAGGACCTGAAGAAGGAGGTCGTTGGGGCTCGGGCCGAGAAAGCTCGGATCGCGAACGAGCTTGATAAGCTGAAGGTCGAGGCAGACGGGAAGACAATGAGGTTGGAGTACCTCGATGGCCTTGTGAAGAAGCTCGAGGATGATCTGCTCCGGTAGAAGGAGGCGGCGGCAAAGCACCAGGCAGAAGCCGTCGAAGCTGCCAAGATCGCGGCCGCAAAGTAGACTAAAGCCGCAACCATGGAGAAGGCCCAAGGGTTCTTCGTGGTCAACATGGCCAAGGCCTACGCTCATGCCATCGAGCAAGTGACCGAACGCTTCCCTGAGGTCGACTGCTCCGGGTGGAGCCTCTTCCCTAACCACGTCGAGGGCTTCGATGAAGAGTCAGACGAGGATGAAGGTGGGGATGAGGATGCGGATGCTGAGGTCGAAGTCGTCGGCGACGGTCATGGATCCGAGGTTACCTCTCTTGCGATCGTCGCTCCTCCGGAGGAGTCCGACCTCGCAGCTGCGAGCCGCCATGGTAAAGAGTTTGCACCTTGATTTTAGTCTTCTCTGCTTCTCCTTTTTTTTATCAGTGATGTATCGCCTAATCGCGGACTGGCCACCGCTCTTTTGAATGAATGAACTTTTTGAAATTTGACTAAGTGTCCATGTCGCTTTTGCTTCAAAATTGAGCTAAGTGTTCACCAAATTTTCTAAATTTAACTAAGTGTTCGCGTCACCTTGCCTTGAAGTTTTGGCTAAGTGTTCACCGCTGTTTTACTTTGAAATTTTCAGATCGTCGAAGTGATGCAGCTCGCCAAAGTGCCCTATGTGACCGAGGTGACTCGTCCCGAGGCTGACCTAGGGGTGATTAAGTTGTGCCTCGCTAGGAGCCGAAAGCGGCTTCACGAAGTCGAGTGGGGGCTTCGCAGAGCAGAACATGAGCGGAATCATCTGTGACTAATCTTAGGCCGTCGAGACCTCGAGATCCGGCAGCTAGAAGAAAGGCTCAGGGAGACGACCCCCAAAGGCAATGATTATGGTTCGTCGACATCCGTTAACCTCAGTATGAGGCTTAGGCAACTCCGTCATTCTCTGACTAAGATGACGGCGAAGAGAGATGAACTGGCAGCGGAGAGAGATGAACTGACAGCATCGAGGAAAGAGCTTACGACGGAGAGAGATGAGCTGACAACAGCGATGGACAAGCTGACAGTGGTGAGAGACGAGCCGAAGAGGGTGACTATCGACCAGGGCATTGAGGTTACTCATCTTCCTCAGATTATCACCGACAGCTCTGGTGGTGCGGGCTCGGTGTGGCTGCCTCACTTGAAGATAACTATGAAGGATGATTTACTGAATCGTTGAACTTGAGGCGGAGGTCGCTCGTCTTAAGCCCCAACCTGAGCGGATCAACGTTAGAACCACTTCGTGCACGCGGGAAGAGAGCGATAGAGGGATTTCTTTTTACGAGCTCGCGACTCGCTCCTTACCCATCGGAGCCCAGGTGATGCACAAAGTGGGGTGGCTGCTTTGTCGAGCGGAGCGTCTGTTGGGGATACCATTAGAAGCAGTGCAGAAGATGCATCTCAGCTTGCCGGCCTAGAGATGAGCACCGAGGTGAGACGTCGGCAGTACAGCGTTCATTGCCCCCAAGTGTCTCTAAACCCAAGTATCACCACCCCTAGGAGGCGTTGAAGTAGTTTTCTGTGGTCTTGTACTTTTTGTTTCTCAAGTTTTGTATCTGTTCGTAAGGATGAGTAGTTGGTCTTGTAATTAGACTTGTTCCTCAAACTTCAATGTAATAATACTTGTTTTGTGAACTTGCACATTTTGCTGGCATTTGTAGTTGTCAACAGCTGTCAGAGCAATGGTGATTCGCTCTTTACTCGCTTTGGATACAAGTATTCGGAGTGGAGTCGAACCAAGTGTTAGACTCCAAGCTTGTTGTTTTAAGATAATGTCAACGTTTGTGGGAGCAATTCCGAATGGCGAACCATTTCTTACTCGCTTACGAGTGAGTAATTTGAAGCGGAATCGAGCCAAGTGTTGGACTCCGAACTCGTCGTTTTAAGAGAGTGTCAACGGTTGTGGGAGCAATTTTGAATGGCAAACCACTTCTTACTCTTTTAAGAGCAAGTAATTTGAAGCGGAATCAAGCCAAGTGTTGGAATCCGAACTCGTCATTTCAAGAGTGTGTCAACAGTTGTGGGAGCAATTCCGAATGGCAAACCACATCTTACTTGCTTATGAGCGAGTAATTTGAAGCGGAATCGAGCCAAGCATTGGATTCCAAACTCATCTTTTTAAGAGAGTGTCAACGGTTGTGGGAGTAATTCCGAATGGCGAACCACTTCTTACTCACTTATAAGCGAGTAGTTGAAGTGGAATCGAGCCAAGTGTTGGACTCCGAACTCGTCGTTTAAATTTTTTTTCCAAGTAGAGTTAGACTACCTCAAAAATATAAAATTTGCTAGGTAGAGTTAGGTTACTCAAGAGATAGGGAAGTTGTGAGGAAAAATTTCTCTTTATTGAAAACAACCGGGCGACAGCTTCTAAGTTGCAGACCACCTTTACATTTTGATTAAAAGGAAGATACAAGTAAGGTTTTTGCAATCCTGGGGAAGTTTCTTAGAGAGGTATTTAGACACTCTCTCGGTAATTCATCAGGTGCTCGGCGTTCCAAGTCCTTGGCATCTTCCTGCCCCCCGTGTCTTTGAGTTGATACGTGCCCAGGCGTATAACTCTGGAGACCTTATATGGTCCTTCCCAATTGGGTTCCAGCTTGCCTTTTTTGCTTGGATCGGAAATTGACAACTTTCTCAGCACTAAGTCCCCTTCCTTTAGGTTTGTGGGTTGTACCCTCTTTTTGTAAGCTTGAGTGATCCTACGATGGTAGGTCTCCTGGCGGATTGCGGCTCTCTCGCGGATCTCGTCAATGAGGTCTAGGCAGTTGCAAAGCTGGTTCGCGTTCTGCGCCTCGTTGTAAGCTATGAGTCAAGGTGAAGGCAGACCCACCTCCAAAGGGATAAGAGCTTCTAATCCGTATGTGAGGTTGAAAGGGGACTCTCCCATCGGAGTTCTTTTGGTGGTGCGATAGCTCCAAAGCACATTGGGGAGTTGTTCGACCCATAGCCTTTTGGTGGACTTGTCGAGCCTCTTCTTCAAGCCTGAGAGAATTTTTCGGTTCCCGTTCTTTGCTTGGCCGTTGGATTGAGGGTGCGCTACTGAAGAGAACCACTGTTGAATCCCAAGGTCAGTGCAAAAGTCGTGGAACGCAGCTCCCATAAATTGGGTCCCGTTGTCGGTTACGAGAATGCGAGGTACCCCGAACCGACAGATAATGTTCTTCCAAAAGAACTTCTACACCTTGTTCTCGGTGATCATTGAGAGAGGTTCGGCCTCTATCCACTTGGAGAAGTAGTCTATTGCTACCACCAAGAACTTCAGCTGTCCTGGTACCGGAGGGAAAGGTCCGAGCAAATCCATCCCCCACATTGCAAATGGAATTGGACTTACCAAGGAGGTAAGTTGTGCTTGGGGTAGGCGATGGATTGGGGTGAACTTCTGGCAGGAGTCGCACTAGCAGATGTACTCTTCGGAATCACTTACTAGTGTAGGCCAGAAGTACCCGTAGTTCAAAAGCTTCCGGGCAAGGGATCTCGCTCCCAAGTGCGCACCACATAGACCATCATGGGCTTCCCTTAGGGCATAGAGCGCTTCTTCCGGGGAGAGGCATCTCAGATAGGGCCGACCATCGACCTGGGTGTAGGAGCGTTTGTACATGACCCCATCCAGGAGTGTGTACCCTCTGCTCGTGTTCTGATCCTCCTTACTTCTTTCGGATCTTCGGGGAGGACTCCGTCTCGGAGATACTCGAGGAGGGGCTTCATCCCGTTTTTCCCAAGTGTTAGGCCGTAGGCTTCCATTGCCTCTGAGCCATCTTCGTCGATGCCTGGTTTGAGAAGGACTTCTATTAGGAAGGTCCGTTCTAGACCTTGGAGAGACGAGGAGGCGAGCTTAGAAAGGGCATCCGCTTGCACATTTTCCTCTCGGGGAACCTACTGGAGTTGAAAATCTCTTAATAGATCTAGAAGCTCCCTCACCTTTGCCAAGTACCTAGCCATTCGATCGTCTCTCGCCTCATATTCCCCAGACACCTGATTGAACACCAACTGGGAGTCGCTGAAGACCCTTACATGCTCGGCACCCACCTTGCGAGCCAAACAGAGCCCCGCTATGAGGGCTTCATATTCTGCCTCATTGTTTGACACCAGAAAGTTGAGGCGAAGGGAGTACTGGAGGACGAAGGCATCGGGGCTAGTTAGGATGATGTCGGCCCCGCTTCCATCGGTGCAGGAGGACCCGTCCATATAGATGGTCCAGACAGAGGGGTCGGCAGGTGACTCACATGAGTCCGAGATGGTGTTCTCTACGATGAACTCGACCAGAGCTTGAGCTTTTATTGTCGTCCTAGGCTGGTAGCTGATTTCATGCTGACTCAGCTCGATGGACCACTTCATGAGCTGCCCAGAGGTTTCAAGCTTGTGGAGAACTTGTTTCAGCGGTTGATCGGTTAGGACGACCACCGAATGGGATTGGAAGCAGGGGCAGAGCTTTCGAGCCGCCATGACCAGGGCGAGAGCCATCTTCTCCAGCTTCGGATAATGGAGTTCGGCATCGCGGAGCACCTTACTCATGTAATAGATGGGCTTTTTTGTCTTCTCCTCCTCCCTTACGAGGACCGCGCTAAGCGTCTGCTCCGAAGCTGCGAGATAGAGGTAGAGGACCACCCCAGGTGCTGGCTTGCTCAGGAGCGGGGGGTTGGCCAAATACTCTTTGAGCTTGTCAAAGGACTCCTGTTGCTGCTGTCCCCATTCAAAGCCTTTAGCCCCCCTAAGGGCTTTGGAGAAGGGGAGGCACTTTTCCCCAGACTTGGAGAGGAATCGCCCGATCGCGGCGAGGGACCCTGTGAGCCTCTGCACCTCTTTGACGTTGGAGGAGGGAGCCATTTTGAGAATGGCTTGGATCTTCTCGGGGTTGGCCTCTATGCCCCTCTGGCTGACCATAAACCTCAGAAATTTGTCCGATAAGACATCAAACGCACACTTGTTCGGATTTAGCCTCATATTGTGCCTCTTGAGCACCTCAAAGGCTTCTTGAAGGTCGAGAGTGTGCTCTTGCCCTCGGGTGCTTTTGACCAACATGTCGTCGATGTAGACCTCCATGTTTCGGCCAATCTGGTCTCGAAAGACTTTGTTCACCAGGCACTGATAGGTAGCTCCCGTGTTTTTCAAACCGAAGGGCATAACATGGTAGCAATAGAGGCCTTGGTCCATCATGAACGAGGACTTCGGGATGTCCGGAGGGAACATTCTGATTTGGTTGTACCCTGAGAAGGCGTCCATAAAACTGAGGAGCTCGTGCCCGGAAGTCGCATCGATGAGGGCGTCGATGCTTGGAAGAGGAAAGGGGTCCTTCGGGCACGCCTTATTGAGGTCGGTGAAGTCAATGCATATTCTCCAACTCCCATTGGCCTTCTTGACCATCACCACGTTGGAGAGCCGCTCAGGGTAGTTCACCTACTGAATAAAGCGGGCGTTGAGGAGTTTCTCAATCTCCTCTTTAATTGCATGTTGCCTCTAGAGGGCAAATTTCTGCCTCTTCTGTTGGACAGGCTTGACCCTAGGGGTAATGCTCAGACGGTGCATTGAGAGCTCCTCTGAGATCCCGGGCATGTATGTTGCAGTCCATGCGAAGAGGTCACGATTCTCCCGTATGCACTGGGAGATATCTTGCTTTATGGAGGGGGAGAGAGCTTTGCTGATGCAGAATGTCTTAGTGGTGTCTTCTTCGGAGAAGGCCACTTCCTCCAATTCGTCCACAGGCTCAGAGATAGTTTGGCCACCTTCCCGAGGAAGTTCAAGTGCTTCCAAAGAGAGAACCACACCCCCCATCGAGGTCATATAGCACTTCTGAGCTGCTTCTTGGCTTCCCCTCACTTCTCCCACTCCTGAGGGGGTGGGGAACTTTATTTTCATGTGGTAGATTGAAGGGATGGCTTGAAGCACGACAAAACCTGGTCTACCCAGGATAACATTATAGGCAGCCTTGACGTCGACCACCATGAAGTCCATTGGCTCTGTGTGAGTTACCGGAGCCTTTCCATCCGTTACGTCGAGGGTTATAATTCCCTCGACCGTAACCGGGACCCCAGTGAACCCGTGGAGAGTGTAGCCTGCAGGCTTGAGCCGGTCCCTCAACAGTGGGAGGCCTTTGAAGGCCTCCAGGAAAAGGATGTTGACGGAGCTGCCATTGTCTACCAAGACCCGAAAAACTTCAAAGTTCGCCATTCGGAGATTGATGACGAGGGCATCGCAGTGGGGTGTGCGGACGCCCTCTAGGTCCCTATCGGAGAACGTCACTGGGACTCCGAGGCCCTTCGGGGGAGGATGGCTTTGCACGGAGTTAACCTCCCTTACGATGGCTTTTCAAAAGGTGTTGGAATCTCCCCCCATTAGGCCTCCGTGTATCAGGTGCAAGATGCCCTCTACCTCGGCCTCCGGAGTCTCAGTGCACTGCTCAGTTCGCCTATTAGCCCATCCGGGCGACGGGGGCGGATCGGCTCAGTCCCTTCTTACGAACCGGGTAAGCTGCCTTCTATGGATGAGAGCTTCAATCTCGTCTTTGAGGGCGCGACATTCGTCTGTATCGTGCCCGTGGTCCCGATGGAAACGAAACTACTTCCACTGGTCTCTCTTCTTTCCCAGAGTATTCATCCTTGGGGGAGGCGGTAGGAGGCCATCGTTCCCTATCTCCATGAGGATGGCAGATACACTCGCGTTAAGCAGAGTAATTTCTCAAACCGAGGAGGACGCCGCTGACCCCCATTGTCTTTTTGGAGCTTCTTAGCTCCTTCTTCTTCTGCACCCTTCTGCTTGTTCGCGAGAGACGAGGCCTCGAAAGTGGGGTGGCGGACAACTTCTTCCGCTCGGATGTACTTTTTTCTCCAAAGCAGGAGCTCTGAGAAGTCCCGAGGAGGCTTCTTAGCGAGGGACGCCCTGAGGTAAGCATTGAGGGCGTTGGACTGGAAGGTGATGGTGGCGACCGGGGTTCCAAGGAAGCAATGGACTTAGCTTTAGCAGTGAAGCACTTGACATAGTCTCTCAGTTGTTCGCCCTTGTTTTGACTGAGGAACAGGAGGGTGTCGATTGTCTTCTCAGCGCGGCGACTGCTCACGAAATTCATGAGGAAAAGACTCTCGAACTGGTCGAAGGAGAAGATAGATGTCAACGCAAGCCGAGAGTACCATTCCCAAGCCGACCCCATGAGTGTGGCCGGGAAGGTCTTGCAAAGGAGGGAGTCAGATGCATAGTGGATCATCATGAGAGTTTTGAAACTCTCAACGTGATCTGCGGGGCCCGACTCCCCGGTATAGATCTCGAAATGTGAAGGCTTGAAGTTGTCGGGAACTGGAGCCTCCATAATGGTATGGGAGAATGGGGGCCTGCTCGGACAAAGGTCCCTTGCATGTCGCCCCTCGTCTTGGTCGAGCTGGCCAAGGTGCCTCTCCATTTCGTGGAGACGGCGGTAGACCGAGTCCTCCCTTCGATCTTGTCTGGCCGAGCCCCGAGACTTGTTCTCATGTCGAGGAAGGCTGGGATTGTGCCAATGATGGCTCAGAGCAGGAGGTGGACTGACTGAGCGATGGGGGTGACTTGGAGTAGGCCGTAGACTTCGGGAGTGGCAGTGGTGATCAGGAGTAGGGCGGCGATGGCTCGCAGCTGGCCTAAGGCTTCGGGAGCAACGAGGATGGCGAGGAGTTGGCAAAGGACTTGGAGCCCTATGGCCATTGTTAAGGGCAGCGTTGAGAGCCCGGAGGACTGCCTCTTGGAATTGTTGGAATTTCACTAGTGTGACGGGGGCCTCCTGGTCACATTGAGCCCCAGGTGCAGGGCGGCTTGCCGGGGAGCGGCTCCGTCTTGGGCGATGTTGGGGCGACTCTCTTCATCTACGGGGAGAGTTGGACCCCCCTCGGTTGGATCGGCGTGGCAAATGGTCCCTAGCCTGCTCGCGGCGAGGGTTCGACTCTTAGGCCCACCTCTCCTCCAGATGGGTACAAAGATCGGGTCCGTGCTCGGTCTGTCGATTGTTGATCATGTTCTGCAGATCCTTTGGAGTGGGGGAGTACAGGAAGCCATGGAATCGGTGTCGGCATTGTGGATGGAGACTCGAACCTGATAGACAGGTTGCTTGTGGCGGCTCCGTCGAGAGTGTTCCCTCACTGCGGCTTGGGGTCCCAAAGGCTGCTAGATGAACTGCGGAGCCAGAGGATTGAGTTGCAGGGTTGGTTGGTTAGGATGAGGGAGATCCCCCTGTGGAGGAGGAGGAGGAGGAGGATGAGAAGAAGTTGTTCTTCGATTGGAGTTTGCGGGTCTCTTTTTGGGAGGCATGGCTGGGAGTAATGTGGGTTGAAGGAGGAAGACGAGACTGCTTGTTGAGTGAGTTCCCATAGACGGCACCAATCTGTTGCCGCTGAATCTGGTAAGATGAGATTTGTAGTTTCGTGAGGAACTCACACAGGTTGACCCCTTCTCCTGCCTTGCTAATTTGTTGACTCCTTGGAGTACCCTTGAAACCTGCACAAACGTTCGAGACACCGGGATGGATCCTGGCGACGAACCCTCCGACGCTCAAGTCAATACACAGAAAAAGTGAAGGGAAAAGAGCTCAAGTGTCCAAAGTGTGATCACCTTTAACAGTAGGAGGTAGGGGATTTTTTATAGTCGCCATGGAGATGCTTTTCAGGATAAGGGTAAATCCCTATTCCATCCAAGTATGCTATTATGTTATGAGGTCCCGGACTCTCGAAGTCTTAACTCATGAGTCTACCTACTAAATTCGAAATCGTGTGATAAAAAAAGAGAACAAAAGAGGATTAGATCAGAGAGTGAAAGATCAGTATAGAGAGAGAGTCGGGATGGAAAAGCTTAGATCACAATGAGGCTGCTACAGCCAGTTCCTATAACCTATTTATGCACCACTTTCACCGCTTTCATCCCGGTTATCCGCAACTACTTTTACATCCAATCCATCGTTTATCTGACTATAGCAGGATCCTTAGGCCTTTAGACCTCTTGCCCCGTCATCTCCCGGGATCCAGAAACTCGAAAACCAATATGCTCGGCTAGCTTATCAATGGTTTGCAGGAGGAGTAGAGTGATTAGCGGAAATTAAAGATTGCTCGTTCGCTAAAGTCCTCAACTGTCTGCCTACCCGTTGATTCAGTACGTTCCTATTCCCTTGGGAAGTTTGAGAAATCTTTCACTTTCACCCCTAATGGTTGGTATTGAGCAGCCAGGTAGGGTGGTTAGAATGGAAGGGAGTGATCACCCGATCTATCTCATTCAATCATTTGTTCAATCGTATATGACATGCACGTTGACATAGTATAAAAGGTTGGCCTTGGCAAAAGTTCGAACCCCAGTGAGAGCCCTTCTAATATCCGGCTATGACGTTGGTTGTTGCATTCGACGTTCTTTTCCAGCAGCCAATTAATAGGTCACGTGGGATCAGGAGCGAGTCCTAGTTCTACTTCCTTCGGGTTCTTGGCTGGTTCGGTGGCTCCAGCTCCGGAGGGTCAACCTGGATTCAAATCTTTGTCTGTACCAAATGTTGGAGAATATGTGGGCTTCGACACCAAGCAAGATATTCTATTCTTCCCATCGATTCCGATAGGGAGCAGCTTGGTCCAATAACAACCAATCTCGTACATAGATGTGGGGCCCTCCTACATGGCATTCTTCTCAAAGCAATAAAAAGTGTGAAATATCGGTGAATCTGATGCTCTGGTGGACTCCGAGGTCCCTCCTTCCTTCCTATTCGACTTACCAACAATGACACAGGGTTGAGGACTAAACAATAAGACCCGACCCGAAAGCATCCTATAGCCGCCTTTTGGACATGGGATCACAGTGACGGTGTAGTCAACCCACATCGTGAGAGAAAGGGTTTGTCTAGCCCGGAGAACAACGGAAAGCTTACCTCCCAAGAGCGAGTTTTAATAAGGGGATATTAGAAGGGCTCTCTCCCATGAGATAAGGTAGCCGGTATCTTTGGTTTCAATAAAGACTGATAGACTGAAGTCAGAGCGCTGCACCCGGGCGTCCATTAGAAAATCCACTCGTGTTGTCGGAAAGCTTGTAGGAAATAGGCAGAAAGAAACCAAGTGAGGGGTTTGGGTCGATGACTGGTAGGTGGGAGGGAGAATGAAGTCACTCCGGTCTGACTTCTTTTTTGAGATTTCACTAATCGTTGGCCTCCCCAGTCCCTTGGTCGCTGGTCGAGAATGAAAGCTCGGTGGATGCATTTCCCATTCATTCCTTTCTCCAACATTCCCACCAAGCAACTAACCATGGAATTTGTTCACTACCCTTCTTGTTTCCTTTTACCTTTGCATCTCGAATTCAATCAAGTAGGAGCTTCTATTGTCTTATCATAACGTCGAAAATCTATCCTATGAATTAGGGTAATTCACAGCGAGAATCTATCTTATCCCTAACTGAAACTCTTAGGGCTAACCATAAAATAAAAAAAAGTTGAATGAGAAAAAAACATACTTACCGACTTTCGTTCTGCATAAGGACTCCCTTATGTCAGTGATAGAGTAAAGAAGGAAGGATCATCAGTAGGTCAAAAGGCGAAGGGGAAAAGCGGAGAAGGAGAAGACCGAATAGGGAGTATCGACATAAGGAGCAGGCGGAGAGGCTTCAACCTTAACAACCATCACCAACGGAAGCCAGTATATCTGTTTGTGGGCTAAGCCTATCCTATCTAGTAACTTTTTATCCTGCCGTGCTAACGCGCTACGTTTTCTTGATCCTTTCTGATCCATAACCAGGTAGGTCATTCCAAATATCATGCTTCACTCCCCCTTACGCTGGGATCTCCCGTCTCTTTTCTCCTGGATCTGTTTATAGGCATTTCGTTTTTTAGGTCTGCGCTGCAAAGTAGGGTTAAGATCCTTGTTGCTTTGCTTTTAACGAGGGAGGAAGTTGTACCTAAACATCAAAGCCCTTGCCTCCATCGTAGACAACCTCAAATATCCCCAACTGGGTGGGAGTTCATGCTAAGACACCCCCCAGCCTCTCTTATAACGCTATAAGATGAGCATGAAGAAAGCGACACAGCGCTTGAAGAAAGGAGATCAACTCCTGCAAACGAGAAGACCTAACAACTGCTTTTCCGCAGCTGATATGAAAGATGTGTCTGTATTCGGGTTAAGCATATAGCTCTTGGTGATACTAGGGTTTCATCCCATCACTAGTTCGTATCGGGTTAAGCATATATATATATATATATATATATATATATATATATATATATATATATATATATATATATATATATATATATATATAAGGCCATCCCTCTCCTCTTGTTTTGATGCCTCATATAAGAACCCATTAATAGGAACCCCCAATGAATAATCAAAACCGTTCATCTTATTTTGCTTAAATAGTCTAAGGGTGTCAAGTAATCTGATGTTTGATTGTTCAAGTTTTACAATATAACAATTATAGACTAAAAATTCTTTAAAACATGATGGATGGGCAAATGTATGTCAAATAACTTGATTTTGCACTCTTATACTGTCGTAGACATGTAGACCAAGATGAACGGTTCAGATTTTTTATATGGGCTCGTAGGCCTCAAAATAAGAGAACAGTGAAGGCCACCCACCCACCCACCCACACACACACACACACACACACACACACATAGGGAACTCTTCAAGAGAGATTATGCTCTCGATAAGATGAAAGAGCCCAAGGGTCTCCTTCATCATGGAGACATCCTATGACCGATCCGAACAATTTATTTTGCTAGAAATGCTTAAATTAGTCTAACAATGCGGAATCAAGTATTTCAATATCCGTTTTCCTTTACAACTAAAACATTACAAAATTGTACGACAAAAATATATTTTTATTATTATAAAGATAACATGCAATGGCAAATAGACTTCAAATAAAATGATCTCATATAATTAGACTACTAGTAATTTACACGTGTGATGCACGTCTTAATAAATATATACTTTTTAAAGTAAAGGCTAATTTGAAGTTCGATTCTTCAAGTTTTACGACTGAATTTTTTTTTAAATTTTTTAACAACATGATGGATGGGCAAATGAAAGTAAAATAACTTGATCTTACACTCTTAGACTACCGTAGGCATGTAGACCAATATTAACGGTTCAGATTTTTATATATATGTAGAAAAATATTCAAGAGAGATTGATGCTCTCGATAAGATGGAAAAGCCCAAGGTTCACCTTCATCATCGAGACATCCTATGACCGATCCGAACCATTTATTTTGCTAGAAATGCTTGAATTAGTTTAACAATGTGGAATCAAGTCTTTTAAAATCTGTTTGCCCATGAAACTAAATGTAACCCCTATTTTGGATTTTATTGTATTTTATTTCTTTCCTTGATTATTGTATCCGAATTCTTTTATAATATCATATTTTTGTTTTTCTTGAGCTCTTTATTTTTCTCTTGATAGTTCTGTACTTTTTTGGTTGAGATTTTGTTATCTTTGGTTCATTGCAAAATTTCGCTCTTCCTATTTTGAGTTTGATTTGTTCCCCTTTATTTTCATCTCATTATTTTATGCTTGTTTGTCTCTTTTTGGAACCAAAACTGATACCCAAAACCCACTAAACCACAATCCAAAACCCAATTTTCTTAATCTCTTATAAATACCCCCCATATTAACCCCTAATTAATTATCCCCCTCTCTCTCATCTGCCGCTCTCTCTCCCCCAGCCCACTCTCTGTTTCGTCTTCAACAAAAAAAAACCAACCAAACCCAATTCCTGTCCTCCTCTTCGACCACCTTCAACCCTCACCCTCTTCGCCGTCCTCCGATCACCCCCATCCTCGCCATCACCACCCCTCCCCCCTCCCCCCCGTCATCTACTCCTCCACCTGAACCCACTACCCTGTGCTCCATCGTCGAACCCCCATTCTCGCCCATTGCCACTGTGATCCCTCGCCGTGAACCCCCCTTTACCCTCCGAAGATCCCTCCTAGCATCTTTATCACTGTTTAGCCCAGTCATCGTCGTCCCCTATTTTCGAGCGGAAAAAAAAGCTCGCGTCGCCATCGCTCTCGCCGTTGTCGTTGCTTCCCGACTGCAATGCCGTCGTCTTCATCGTCATCGCTTTCATCGCCGCCGTAGTGCTGTGCTGTCCCCAGCATCGCCGGTGTTCCCACCCATTCTCTCTCTCTTTGTCGAAGGATGAAGTAGATAGGCGATTGGCCGGATTTGGTGTTTGCTATTTTGGCGTATTGGATCCGAGATTTCACTGTATGCTGTTTTGCCTCGATCCAGTTTGGGCTGCTTTTTGCTGTTGGTTGCTATTTTGGGATTGCCGTTTGGTGTTTTGCACGTGTCTCGCTCGTGATCTTGTGGATCGTCGGTCGGGATACTTATCCCGTTATTCTATATTATTCGAATCTGCAATTTAACAGGCAACTCTCTTCTGGAACTAATATTTTGATTTGTTCAAGTTTATTTGATCTCTGCAAGTAGATCCAGTCACTTTCTTTATCAAACTGCTATTGAAAGTACGTTAAGTTTATCGAGGGTTTACACGAGCTAACCCGACATACTTTTAACATCGTGTCGTTTTCTTTGATCTAAAACCTAGTCCCTATTGTTTCATGCATATGCACTTACATGTAATTAACTAGATCAATGCTATAAACTTGTTGATGAATTATATACATGTTAGATTGAATTTGATTGATGAATTAATACCATGCCTGTGAAATTGTATCTTTAACATAGAAATAAGCATGTTGACACCTAAGATCACTTTGATTACCAATTTGCATGAAATATATGATTGCATAATTTATTTATTGCCCTTTCATATTAAAACAATTTCTTAGATGCTAGTTGTTCTATTTTGAATCAGATTTTCAACCATGCTACTGTCATCATTTGAAATAATTTTCTGAACATGAAATTTATCCTATGAAGTCTAGTTTACTGCCTTTTTTGAGCATTTGAATTCCGACGTGTGTTTTGTTAGATATCATCATTTTAGTACAGCTGTGTCAGAATTTTTAGATTCACAAATGCATGCGTATCCTGCTGTTTCTTAATTTAATTGAAAATGCTAACAGTAAAAGAAAAATCTGAAATAAATCTAGTTGAACCTAGATACATGTAGGAATCACCCAGATTTTTTATGAATTTATTTGATAAGTTTTTTGATCTGAAACAAATAGTTGAACACAACCTACTGCATGCTACCTGAACATAAAACCTGAATAGAATAGAGTTTTCACCCTAGTTCCTGTATCTTTTATATGCCTTTCTTAGCTGTAGCTGTCAATTCTTTGCTGAAACCGTGTGGAAGTCTACTTTCTAGACCTTCTGACGAATTTAGATTTGCTATTTTATAGTGGTTGTAATCCATGTTTTAGTACAGCAAGGTCATGCTGTCCTGATTAAGTGATTGTGTGTAATTGACTTGTTTTCTTCATGCTTGTCTGTAATGTATACAATTAGTCACACTTAGTATCATACAACATTAATACCTTCTTGCATGCTCACATAGGATGAAATAAAATGATAACAAGCCGGGATATTATGGGTCGACTTGGTAGTAAACAATCGGAGACTGTACTCGGTAAGAGTCCCTCGCCTGCAAATTCCCGTACATCCCGAACATCCCAAACATCCCGAACATCTCGTGATTCCTATAGATTCTCGACCACTGTGCCGAGTACGCGAACCAAGGATTCACCATCAGTTTAAAATGTTCACTGTGTGCTTGCGCTGAACCTGTAGTATGGGATACAGTAGTACGTGCACTAGATAGACAAATAAAATGATAATAACCTTCATGCTTGATCTCGTATTGAACTTGACTTAACATCCCTCACGTTGTGATTAATTGTAAACTTTTGATATTATTGCCTGTTCAATGCTTTGTTCTTTGACTTTGATCCTGTCCCTTTTCTTTGATACACATGTTTCCTTTATCCATTGTTTTTCTCTACTTGCTTTCCACGACTTGCTCTAAGGACACTCTTTTCTTTCTTTTTAGAACAATTGTTTACAGGTACTGAAGGAACTCTACCTGAAGAAATTGGTGAGCAACAATTCTAGAGATGGAGTCCAAGATTGCACTGCTTAATTTATTTATTGCTAGCTTATTTCTTTGAACATTGTCATGACTTTGTATTTTATTTTAGGCTTATGTTCCCGGAGTTTGTTTTTTTTCCCAGATGTTGGATTTCTTGTGTTGGATTATTATTATTTTTCCCAGATGTTGGATTTCTTGTGTTGGATTATTATTATTGTTGGATTATTTCATTATTTATTGAAGTTATCCATGTGATTATATCTTCCTGCCTGGTTGTTTTTGTTGTTGCATTTTGTTGAGTTAGTCTGGTACAGCTTATGGATGATGTTTACATCATTCGCTGGGCCTACGTTACGTACTCGTATTCCATATTTTTGGGAAGCTGGGCATGACATGGTTTTTAGTGGTATCAGAGCTAGGTTTGAGTAATATATCAATCAAACATAACTATCTTTACGAAGTTTGGCTTTGATTGGTATATTAGTCGAGTTTGGTTCTAGCCGGGTTAACTCAGTAATGTGTACACCACGAAGATCACATGAATGCATGTATAATAACCAACATATTATCTGGGTAATGACCAATTTTGATCGTGTTTCAGGCTATGGCTCGCGGAGGTTCTTCCACTTCCGTTCGAGGGACGAACAGCCGAAAATTATGGCTATCACTCAAGTGCTGCAATAGTTGGTGCAGATACAGTGAGAGCAGAGTGAGCTGATGAGGGCCACCTTTGAGGCAGCCAATCGAGCTGCCACTGGATCCGCACCTGGGCCATTGCTACCTAGGCCAGGTACAGTAGCAGATTTCATGTGGCTGCACCCGGATAAGTTTTTGGGCACTGAGTCGCTGCTGGAGGCCAAGCAATTGCTTATCCGGATGGTGCAACTGTTGATCGCCGCTCGTGTTGCCGAGGCAGATCGTGTGGATGTGGTTTGCATCCAATTGGTGGATCTCGCTCACATCTGGAGGCGTGTTGAGTCCGAAAGGGTGGCAAGACCCATCGAGTGGGCTACTTTCTCTGAGAGCTTCATGGCGATGTTCTTTCCCAGTGTTACCAAGGCGGAGATGGAACGACAATTTGTTTCCCTAACTAAGGGAAACCGTTCCGTGGACAAGTATGCTGCAGAGTTTACTCGGTTCAGTCGCTTCGCTCCTGCCCTCGTAGCCACTGATGAGGATCAGGCTCGCAAATTCCAGTCGGGCTTGAGTTTTCCCAACCAGGACCGTTTGGCTGATCTTCGGCTTCACGACTATGCTGATGTTCTCGATGCTTCTCGAATTCAGGAGCAGACCCTCAGCAGATTAGGTGTCCCCCAGCAGACTGTTACGCACCCTGTTCCAGTTCGGCCTTCTGGGGGACCTATCCGGAGGTCAGTTCCGCCCCCTCCCGCGAGAGCACAGCCGTATCCGCCTGTTGTTCCGAGGACTGTCGAGACTTGTGGCTACTTCCATAAGGTTGGGCATTCACAGCGAGACTGCAAGTTAGACAATCGATTATGTCTGGTGTGTGGGAGCAGTAAGCATATGTTTCGTGACTATCCCAGGAGTAGGGCAGCTACACGGATTAGGGGTGCTTCTCAGCAGGGAGCACTGGTTCGTGGTCAGGGTAGATCGCTTCTTCCACCGCAGAGGCAAATCTTTGATCAGAGGCGTGTGACTCCTGGGGGAGGCTAGAATCGGAGTCGTGGTCAGGCTTATAACCTGACAGCTGAGGAAGCGGAGGTTGCTATTGGAGTGGTTGCAGGAATATCATCAGTAGTTGTACTTTCTTTTCTTTGTTTCTGCATGTTATTTTCCTTCATTGTAGAATTACTCGTGTATATATCCTGCTAGAACCTTATTCTTTTGTTTGATCATCTTCTTCTAGGTGTGATTTTTGTCTTCTCTCTTCCAGCTCATGTTTTGTTTGATTCTGGTGCTACCCACTCTTTCATTTCCTCTCGGTTTGTTGATCAGCATGGTTTAACAGTGATGCTATGCCTGTAGCTTTGGACATCACCACAGGTGGAGGTTTCATTGTCTGTTCTAGGGTATGGAAGCAGAGTCCGTTGCTGATTGGTGGTGTGGAGTTCTGGGCTGATCTGATTGTGAATCCTAATTCCGATTTCGATGTCATCCTAGGCATGGACTGGTTGGGTGTTTCTTGTGTCATGATCAATTACCAGGAGAAGAAGGTGACTTTCAGGCTTTCTGGTCAACCAATGTTTTTTTTCCATGCGGGTGAGACACCGTCTGGGCGTGTCAAGAACTCGATGGATCCCAAGGATGTTTCCCTTGTGTCGTTGAGCTCTGATGGGATTGTTGCACCCTTAGTTGTGCGGGATTTCCTTGATGTGTTTCCCGAGGATTTGCCCGGTTTGCCTCCAGACCGAGATGTGGAGTTCAACATTGATGTTCAGCCTGGTACGACGCCTATTTCCAAGATTCTGTCTTGTATGGCACCGGTTGAATTGGTAGAGCTGAAGATGCAAGTTTAGGAGCTGCTTGATAAGGGTTTTGTCAGACCTAGTGTTTCACCTTGGGGAGCCCCAGTTCTATTCGTCAATAAGAAAGATGGAAGCCACAGACTTTGCATTGACTACAGAGAGTTGAACAATGTCACTGTCAAGAATCGGTATCTATTGCTGAGGATTAATGATTTGTTCGACCAATTGGGAGGTGCTTCAGTGTTCTCGAAGTTGGATCTTCGTTCTGGGTATCATCAAATCAGAGTGAAGTCAGAGGATGTTCTGAAAATGGCTTTCCGAACAAGGTACGGGCATTACGATTTCTTGGTGTGCCTTTCGGAGTGACTAATGCACCGGCAGTGTTCATGAGTCTGATGAACAGGGTGTTTTCGCCATTCTTGGATTAGTATGTCGTGGTCTTCATTGACGACATATTGGTGTATTCTCAGAATAAAGAAGATCATGCTGAGCACTTGAAGGTGGTTCTGCAGACCTTGAGGGAGAACCAGTTGTATGAGAAGCTCAATAAGTGTGAGTACTGGCTGGATCGGGTTGCTTTTCTGGGCCACATTATTTCAGATGAGGGTGTTTCTGTGGATCCTGTGAAGATTTCTACGGTCAAGGATTGGCCGATTCCGAAGTCTGTTCCTGAGGTGCGGAGCTTTCTTGGATTGGTCGGCTATTGATGTGTCTAATTTTTATACAAATATTTGTACTCATTTACCCATTAAAATTGCTTATATTCGTCTTTATTGTGTTTAATTCATTTAATTTTCATTAGGTTTCAAGTAATTAAATATTTTTGAAGGAATTAGATTTTTGATGCAAAAAGTGAAGATTTTCGGTAAAAATCAATAAACAAAACAAACATAATGTTTTATTTATTTTTATTGATTTGTTGAATTTAAATTTTACAATTTGGCTAAGAGAAAAATAAAATATAAATTTTAATTTGCCAATTGAGTTGAAAGTGCAATAAACAATTTTAAAAGGGTTTAATTGAGCTAATATGATTTTTAGTTAGTTTAATTAATTTTACAGTAATTAATTTTATTTTTATTTCATATTTAAATCCTAATTTCCGATTTTATTTTGCGTGTGCAGCAAGGGTTTGAAGAAAAAGAAAGAAAAGAAAAAGGAGCAAGAAATAAAGAGCAGATTACATAAGGAAACATATAAATGAAGAAAAAGGGTTTTTCTGCAAAAATAAACCCTAAATCTCTTCCATGATCTATAAATACAACTCAAGAAGAAGCTATAAAGGGAGCGCTGAACGAGAGAAGGAGGGCGACGATTAACTTCTCTACTTATTAAAAAAGAGGGGGGGGGGGGGTTAAAAGACGAAAAAAAAAGAGAAGCAGCAGAAAGTGGATGAGGCGTTTTGTCGCTGATATGGGTGCGTGAAGGCCTAGGCGTGTGATGTGGCGACGCTTTTGGTGACGTGACGGCGGGTCCCTAGCAGAAAAGACGAAATAGAGAGAGGAAGTGGACATGTGTTCTGGTTTCGATGCTGAGTTGGAGACGCCACGTCAGCAATCAGGCAGTCAGCGTCAAGTCTGACTTAGCGGCTCGGATTTCGAAAATGCCAGAGGGCAGAGAAGGAGTCAGAGGGACTATGACGTGCTGACGAGCGGCTCGGTTCTCGAGGACTTGGGTTTGCAATTTATTTTACAAAACAGTTCTCTCTATATTCTTTTTTCTTTCTCTAATTTTTATATTGCAATCCAAGACAATGTTTGTGAGTTGCAAAACTATTATGAACTAAATATATTTTTCTAGGGCTTTGATGTAGCCTAGTTTTCATAATTTTAATTCCATATTATTTTTATATTTTTCCATGGTTGTGGGTTTAATTTTTATTCTTAATGCGTATATTTGTATGATTTATTGGATCATGGAGAGACCGGGAGGTAATTTGTGATTTAGAACTATAAAATTAAACACCATTGATTGAGTGAAATTAAAGATGATTTACCGCGATTGATGTGACCGTTAAGAAATCCACAGAACTTAATTAGTCTTCAATTAATTAAATTTGTGCATGAACTATGACAAACTGTTAGTTGAAGATATTTTTGGTGTTGTTCGAGAGAAAGCATTGAATAATTTGCGGATTTTGGTCTGCAACTTGGAAAAATAATTTTTCATTCATATGGAGTTATAAACTGTGTGGGATAAACTAGGTGAAGTCAATAGCCCTAGGTTTAATTTTTCCATTAACAAATCACAAAAATTTCAGATTCCGCACCCTTTAATTAAGTTAGTTAGGTTTTTTGATTAATTTAATTTAGTTGTCTTCTTTATTAATTTCGATTTTCCAAATAGTAGTTAATCTAGTAATATCGGTACTCAATAAAATAATTAGTCCCTGTGGGTTCGATACTCTTTTCACTTAACCATACTACTTGTTGCGATTTTGTACACTTGCAAAAATTCACATCAAGTTTTTGGTGCCGTTACCAGGGACTAGTTATTCTTTTATTGATATTGAAAATTGCTAGATTATTACTAGTTTGGATTTTTATTTTTATTTTTGTTTTATTATTATTTTACCTCTTTATTTTCTTTTGACTTACTTTTATTTTCATTTATTTTCTTCATTTTTTTCTATTTTCAATACTTATATTTTAGGACATACAAATACATTATCATAGCGAACAATGATGAAAACAGAGATTTGAGAGATTATGCTATGCCCTCAATTCATGGAACAATATTAAGCATAAAGAGGCCGGTTATTGAAGCTAACGATTTTGAGATTAAACCGGCGATTATTCAAATGATTCAACAGACTGTTCAATTTTGGGGACTACCGCACGAGGATCCTTATGTTCACATTGCAAACTTTCTAAAAATTTGTGACACTTTCAAGCACAACGGAGTATCAGCTGATGCAATCAGAATGAGACTCTTTCCTTTTTCACTACGAGATAAGGCAAAGGCTTGGCTACATTATCTACCACCCGGTAGTATTACTACTTGGGAGGGACTTGCACAAAAATTTTTGGCTAAGTATTTTCCGCTGGCAAAGACAACGAAGCTAAGGAATGATATTACCACCTTCATTCAATCTGAGACCGAGTCTTTGTATGATGCATGGGAGAGGTACAAAGAGTTATTGAGAAAGTGTCCTCATCATGAACTACCGAAATGGCTGCAAATTCAAATATTCTATAATGGGTTGGGAGTTAGACATCGATCTATAGTTGACGCAGCAGCTGGAGGTGCACTTATGAGCAAAACTCATGAAGCAGCCTATGAACTTTTAGAAGAGATGGCATCAAATAATAACCAGTGGTCTTCAGAGACAACAAAGCCAAGAAAAGTGGCTGGAGTTTTTGAATTTGATCCTATTTCTAATTTAATTGCAAAATTTGGTATTTTATTTAAGCAAATATGTAATATGAATTTTAATGCTATTCAATCTAATATGATTTGTCATCTTTGTGCAGGAAATCACTCAAGTACAAATTGCCAAGTGGGGAACCCTTTTTCTCAATCAAATTTCAATCAAGCAAATTATATGTCCAATTTTCAACATCAAAAAATTCCTTATTCAAACACGTATAATCAAGAATGGAGAAACACCCCCAATTTTTTCTGGAACAAAAATCAAGAAGCAATTAGACCACCTCAAAATTTTCCACAACAAGAAAAGAAGCCAACACTTGAAGATATGTTTATGCACTACATGCAAAAGACAGAACAATACATACAAAAGACAGATTTGGCAATCCAAAATGTTGCAAATTCAACTTCGGCTTCCAGGCGCAATCTTGAGGTACAAATTAGTCAAATTTCAAATATTCTTAACGAAAGAACTGCAGGAACATTACCAAGTAACACAGTTGTCAATTCCACAGAGGATGTCAAAGCTAAAACACTAAGAAGCGGGAGGACAATTGAGCAACCACAAGAAGAAATTGGCAAACAAAATGTGGTTGAAAAGGAAGAAGAGTACGAACCAATTGTAGAGGAACAACGCAGCATGAGCAAGTAACATTTGACATTTTTAAATACATGGAGTTTCCTACCAAAGAACAGTCATCTTTTCAAGTAAGTGAAACTGATTTGATTGAGGGCAACAAACATAGTGCTGAAATTGAAAAGTTGTCAATCGAAGTATGTCCAACAAATTCAGTAAGTCTTGAATATGAGATAGAAAATATTTTGAAATGTGTTATGTATTTGGATGTTGCACCCTCTATTCATTCATTTTCTCAGAAAAAATTTAAAGAGGTGGGGGAATCAAAGACGTCATCATCACGAAGGAAACGACTCAGACTAGAGTTTGAACCTAATCCACACCAAAAGAGAAGTATTAGAAAAGTTGTTTTGATGTTGTTGGATCTTGGCATCACATAACCATTATACTATAAAATCTGGCTGAATACTTAAAACTTAGCACTTCTTGGAAGATAACCCATGTTTTCTTTTACTGCATTTAGATTTTCATTTTCATTTAGTTTATTTTAAATTTTAACTTTTGATTTTATTTTGTAGGATTGCATAAGTTTGAAAGTCGCTAGGTGGAGCTGTTTTATACACCTGCATTGATGGCTGTTTTTTAGCAGGATGAAGTCAGAATCTGAAAAAGTGTTCTCAAGAGAAATTGTAGGAAATTGTCTTAGCTTTCCAGTGAAAAAAATATCAGCCCATTTGGACACCTACAGCTCCAGAAGGATTCAGAGGGACTGTGACGTGCTGACGAGCGGCTCGGTTCTCGAGGACGTGGGTTTGCAATTTATATTACTAAACAATTCTCTCTGTATTCTTTTTTCTTTCTGTAATTTTATAATGCAATCCAAGATAATGTTTGTTAGTTGCAAAACTATTATGAACTAAATTTATTTTTCTAGGGCTTTGATGTAGCATAGTTTTGAGAATATAATTTTAATTCCATATTATTTTTCTATTTTTCTATGGTTGTGTGTTTGATTTTTATTCTTAATACATACAATTGGTGGACAGAAATTTGTATGATTTATTGGATCATGGAGAGACCAAGACGTAATTTGTGATTTAGAACTATAAAATTAAACACCATTGATTGAGCGAAATTAGAGATGATTTACCGCGATTGATGTGACTGTTAAGAAATCCACAGAACTTAATGAGTCTTCAATTAATTAAATTTGTGCATGAACTATGACAAACTGTTAGTTGAAGATATTTTTGGTGTTGTTCGAGAAAAAGCATTGAAGAATTTGGGGATTTTGGTCTGCAACTTGGAAAAATAATCTTTTTATTCATATGGAGTTATAAACTATGTGGGATAAACTAGGTGAAGTCAATAGCCCTAGGATTAATTTTTTCATTAACAAATCACAAAAATTTCAGATTCCGCACCCTTTAATTAAGTTAGTTAGGTTTTTTGATTAATTTAATTTAGTTGTCTTCTTTATTAATTTCGATCTTCCAAATAGTAGTTTATCTAGTAATATCGGTACTCAATAAAATAATTAGTCCATGTGGGTTCGACACTCTTTTCACTTAACTATACTACTTGTTGCGATTTTGTACACTTGCAAAAATTCACATCAGCTATTATCGGAAGTTCGTTCAGGATTTTTCGAAGATTTCTGGACCTCTGACCAGTTTGACCAAGAAGAAGTAGAAGTTTGATTGGGATGAAGCTTGTGATGAAGCTTTTGCCGAGTTGAAGCATCGGTTGACGTCAGCGTCTGTGCTGACTATACCCGACAGTTCGGGTGGTTTTGTGATCCATTGTGATGTATTGGGTAGAGGTCTGGGAGCAGTGATGATGTAGCGAGGTAGGGTTGTCTCTTATTCATCAAGGCAATTGAGACCTCATGAGAAGAACTATCCCTCGCATGATCTGGAGCTTGCGACCGTGGTTTTTGCCTAGAATTTGTGGAGGCATTATTTGCTCGGAGATAGAGTGGAGATATTCACAGATCACAAGAGCCTCAAGTATGTGTTCACGCAGAAGGAGATGAATATGAGGCAAAGGAGATGGCTGGAATTGATGGCAGATTTTGACATCAATTTGCAGTACCACCCGGGCAGAGTAAACTTGGTGCTTGATGCTTTGAGTAGGAGGCCTACCACTATGTTCCTTACTCTGCATAAGGAAATAGTGGAGGATATGAGAAGGCTGGAGTTGGAGGTGTTGCTTCCCGAATCAGATCGGCAGCTCATGATGTTGTAGTTGTAGTCTTCTTTGATTGATAAGATTGAGGAAGCCCAAGCGGGTGACCAGCAGTTGCAGGAGTTTCGGAGTGAGGTAGAAGCCGTTTTGAGATCTGATTTGGTCACTCATGTTGATGAGTCGCTTCGTTTTGGCTCTAGGTTGTGTGTACCTAGGGAAGAAGTCAGATGGTTGCTAATGGAGGAAGCTCAGCGGTCCCTATATTTTATTCATCCTAGTGGTACCAAGATGTACAAGGACTTGAAGCAACATTTCTGGTGGCACGACATGAAGCGGGATATGGCTCGATTTGTTGCCCAGTGCCTAATCTATCATCTAGTGAAGGCAGAGCATCAGAGGAATGCGGGACTTTTGCAACCTCTTCCAATTCCAGAGTGGAAGTGGAAGCATATCACGATGTACTTTGTGACCGCTTTTCCAAGGAGTCCTAAAGGTCATAATGCTATTTGGGTGATCATGGATCGGCTGACGTAGTGTGCTCACTTCATTCCTTTCCGTGTGGGTCATCCACGGAGAGTTTGGCCGAGCAGTACGTTCAGGAGGTTAATCATCTGCATGGAGTTCCTGTCAGCATCGTATCGGATAGAAATACGAGATTCAGGTCTCAGTTCTGGGAGAGCCTGCAGAGGATCTTGGGTACCAAGTTGAGTTTCAGTTCAGCGTTCCATCCTCAGACGGATGGGCAGTCAGAAAGGACAATTCAGACCCTAGAAGACATGTTGAGATCTTGCGTTCTTCAGTTTGGAGGTTCGTGGGAGGATCATCTTCACTTAGCCGAGTTCTCTTATAATAACAGTTACCAGTAGAGTCCTAAGGCTGCTCCATTTGAAGCCTTGTATGGGCATAAGTGTAGATCGCTAGATCGCCGGTCTGTTGGGATGATATCGGCGAGAGGAAGCTTTTGGATCCTGAGTTGATCACGAATACAGTTGATGTCGTGGCTCAGATCCGGAGACACTTGTAGGCCGCTCAGGATCGGCAGAAGAAATGGGCTGACTGTCGTCATAGACTGCTAGAGTTTGAGGCAGGCCAGCATGTGTTCCTCAAGGTATCACCTTGGAAATGTGTTATCCGTTTTGGAGGCGGGGGCAAGTTGAGTCTTCGGTTCATCGGTCCATTCGATGCTGGGAACTTATGGGCAAGGTAGCTTACAGGCTCGTGCTACTGCCAGCTTTAGCAAGTATCCATGATGTATTCCATATTTCTCAGCTCTGGAATTAGGGATGACAGTCATGTGGTTGACTACTCAGACGTGTCTGTGAGGCCGAATTTGTCTTGTGAAATTCGACTAGTCTCTATCCTAGACCGTCAAGAGAAGGTGTTGAAGAATAGAGTCATCAAGAGAGGGTCAAGTTTGATCTAAAACCTAGTCCCTATTATTTCATGCATATGCATTTACATGTAATTAACTAGATCCATGCTATAGACTTGTTGTTGAATTATATACATGTTTGATTGAATTTAATTAACGAATTAATACCATGCCTGTGAAATTGTATCTTCAACATAGAAATAAGCATGTTGATACCTAAGATCACTTTGATTACCAATTTGTATGAAATATATGATTGCATGATTTATTTATTGCCTTTTCATGTTAAAACAATTTCTGGACTGCTAGTTGTTCCATTTTGAATCAGATTTTCAACCATGCTACTGTCATCATTTGAAATAACTTTCTGAACATGAAATTTAGCCTCTGATGTCTAGTTTACTGCCTTTTTGAGGATTTGAATTCCGACGTGTGGTTGTTAGATATTATCATTTTAGTACAGCTGTGTCATAATTTTAGATTCACAAATGCATGCATATCCAACTGTTTCTTAATTTAATTGACCATGCTAACAGTAAAAGAAAAATCTGAAATAAATCTACCTGAACTTAGACAAATGCAGGAATCACCCAGAATTTTTATGGATTTATTTGATGAGTTCTCTGACCTGAAACAAATAGTTGAACACAACATATTGCATGTTGAACATAAAACCTAAATAGAATAGAGTTTTCACCCTAGTTCCTGTATCTTTTATATGCCTTATTTATGTTCGCTGAAACCGTGTGGAAGTCTACTTTCTAGAGCTTCTAACGGATTTAGATTTGCTATTTTATAGTGGCTGTAATCTCTGTTTTAGTACAACAAGATCATGCTGCCCTGATTATGTGATTGTGTGTAATTGACTTGTTTGCTTCATGCTTGTTTGTAACGTTTAGAATTAGTCACACTTAGTATCATACAATATTAACACCTTCTTGCATGCTCACATAGGACGAAATAAAATCATAACAAGCCGAGGTATTATTGGTCGACTTGGTAGTGAACAATCGGAGACTGTACCCGGTAGGGATCCCTCGCCAGCAAATTCATGTACATCCCGAACATCCCGTAGATCCCATAGATTCCCATAGATTCCCGACTACTGAGCCAAGTACACGAACCGAGGATTCACCATCAGTCTAAAACGTTCACTGTGTGCTTGCGCTGAACTTGTAGTATGGGATGCAGTAGTACGTGCACTAGATAGACTAATAAAATGATTAATAACCTGCATGCTTGATCCCGTATTGAACTTGACTTGACATCACTCATTACACGTATGATTAATTGTAAACCTTTGATATTCTTACCTGTTCTTTGCTTTATTCTTTGACTTTGATCCTGTCCTTTTTCTTTGATATACATGTTTCCCTTATCCTCTATTTTTCCCTACTTGTTGTCCACGACTTGCTTTAAGGACACTCTTTTCTTTCTTTTTAGATCAAGTGTTTATAAGTACTGAAGGACTCTACTTGAAGGAATTGGTGAGCAACGATTCTAGAGATGGAGTCCAAGATTGGGCTGCTTAATTTATTTATTGCTAGCTTATTTCTTTGAACATTGTCATGACTTTGTATTTTGTTTTGGGCTTATGTTCCCGGAGTTTGTTTTTTTCCCAGATGTTGGATTTCTTGTGTTGGATTATTATTATTGTTGGATTATTTCATTAATTATTGAAGTTATCTTTATTCATATGATTATATCTTCCTGCGTGGTTGTGTTTGTTGTTGCATATTAGTCATGCCCCGCTTCCCAAAAAGAATACGGAATACGGATACGTAACAAAAGCTCAGCGAATGATTTTCATCATCCATAAGTTGTTCAAGAATCTTTACAATATCTCACAACAATAATCAGAGTCGGAAGCAAAAGAGTCAACCCACATGCATAATTGAAACAAAATACCAACAGAAATTTACTTGAAACAAAATACAATATTCTCAAATAAATCAGAGTCTGGACAAAATCAAATATCCTGGGTCACATCGCCCAAATACAAATGAATATCCAATAAACCAAATACACTTTATTCAATGTTCAAGTAACAATAAAAATAATAATAAAGCAGAATCTCCAGCACTAATACATCATCTCGCCAATACCCTCTGGCAGTCGTCCATCCTGATCTGCAATTAGTAAATTTGCAGGAGAAGGAGAAAAGAAGAAAACAAGTACCCGTCAATTGCAAGTTGCGGTTCACAAATAATGTAGGATACAAGCACATGGGAAAACTAACTAATAGCATGGCAGTCAACTAGTATGGTATACTAACAGTATAGTTGTTTTATGTCAAAGGCAGTGTCATATGGCAACTAACAATGTCTAGTAACAGTATGCTCAGTATATCAGTGAATCAAGATAACAGTATAACAGTATCAGTCCAACAGTATCAGTCTAACAGTCTCAATCTAACAGTCTAACAGTATCAGTTTTATGTTCTTACAGTCTTGTGTGTATTACTAGCTAGGTAGCACTTCATGCATCCCGATTTTTAATACATGGTTGGTACAACAAACAATTTCGCTTTTAGATTTCATAGTAGACCATGATGGGGCAGTGTACTCATGTATTAGTAACAGTAACAGTAGCAGTAAAGTAATAGTAACAGTAACAGTAGCCGTAGCCGTAACAGTAACAGTAACAGTACGGAACACTAGTTCCCTTCCAAGTACAAGTTATATTTTCCACTACTAGATCTTCCCTGAAGAAACCCCAGCTTGGTTATTTTTATTATGGTCATCAAACAGGCAAAATGTGTACGAAATAGTGTCAAACTAACATGGTGTAATCAGTATTAGGTTTAGGGAAACAAATAAACAATCATAGATGATATACAGTCACATAAACGAGCAAAACAGTGTATGTTCATATTCAGGTCAACATGACAGTACAGTACTAAAACAGTGATTCTTGCTACCACAAACATCCAAATCTGGATCCATCGAAGGCTCTGGAAAACAGACATCCACACGAACCAAACGAATATAAATAAGTCACATAGTACTTCACAACATCATAACTCAAAAGTCAAATTCGGCCGAATGGTCAACTCAGAATAGTCGATCACGTGGCTCTCATCTCGGATATATCTCCTGAGTTGTGAGACATGGAAAACATCGTGCACTCCCGATAAAGCTGGCGGCAATGCAAGAGGATAGGCCACCTTGCCTACTCGCTCCAAAATCTCAAACAGTCCAATAAACCTCGGGCTAAGCTTGCCCCCGCCACCGAACCGAATGACACCACGCCAAGGCGATACATTAAGGAAGACATGGTCACCAACAACAAACTCCAAAGCTCTCCGGCGGACATCATCCCACCGCCTCTGCCTGTCCTGAGCTGCCTTCAAGTGCTTCCTGATCTGAACCACAACATCCACTGTCTTGGTGATCAACTCTGAACCCAACAACTTCCGCTCACCAATATCATCCCAGCACACCGGTGATCTGCACTTTCACCCATAGAGTGCCTCGAACGGAGCAGCTTTAATACTGGCTTGAAAGCTGTTATTATACGAGAACTCTACGAGATGCAAATGATCCTCCCAAGACCCACCAAACTGAAGCATGCAGGACCTCAACATGTCCTCAAGAATCTGAATAGTCCGCTCTGACTGTCCATCAGTCTGGGGATGAAAAACTGTACTGTACTTTAATTTACTCCCTAAACTGTTCTGAAGACTCTCCCAAAACTAACATCTAAATCTTGTATCCCTGTCGGATACAATACTGACCGGAACCCCATGAAGTCTAACAATGTCTTGCATGTACCTCTCAGCAAGGCTCTCAGTAGACTGACCGAAACGAAAAGGAATGAAGTGAGCACTCTTCGTCAAATGGTCAACAATCACCCAAATAGCATTGTGACCCTTAGGACTTCTTGGCAAAGCGGTCACAAAATCCATAGTGATATGTTCCCACTTCCACTCTGGAATAGGAAGCGGTTGAAGAAGTCCAGCAGTTCTCTGATGCTCTGCCTTAACCTACTGACAGACCAAACACTGAGCAACAAACCTCTTCGTACCATGCCACCAGAAATGAAGTTTCAAATCCCAATACATCTTAGTACCACCAGGAAGGATAGAATACGAAGACTAATGAGCTTCTTCAAGTAACCTCTGACGAACTTCACCCTTAGAGACATATAACCGGGAACCAAAATGAAGCGAACCATCTGCATGAATAACCATGTCGGTCCTGGACCCAGACTCAACCTCAACACGAAAACCTTGCAACTGCGCATCACTAGCCTACGCCTCTTTAATCTGCTCAACAAGAGACGACTGCAGCTGGAGCGCCAAACAACTCGGACCAGAAATCGGCAACACATCATCCAACTCCAACCTCCTCATCTGCTCAATGAGATCACTCTGCTGAGTAAGAAACATAACTGTTGGTCTCCTGCTCAAAGCATTTGGCACCAAGTTTACTTTGCCAGGATGGTATTGCAAACTGATATCATAATCGACCATAAGTTCCAACCAATGCCTTTGCCTCATGTTCAACTCCTTCTAGGTGAAGACGTACTTAAGACTTTTGTGGTCTGTAAAGATCTCCATGCGGTCTCGAAGTAAATAATGTCTCCACAGCTTCAAAGCAAAAATTACTGTCGCTAACTCCAAGTCATGAGTAGGATAGTTCTTCTCATGCAGCCTCAACTGCATTGATGCATATGCAACAACACGGCCCTTCTGCATAAGAACTGCTCCAAGACCCTTACCAGAAGCATCACAGTGAACTACAAATCCGCCTAAACCATCTGGAATAGTCAACACAGGCGTTGACGTCAATCTGTTCTTAAACTCAACAAAATCCTCATTGCACTCATCAGACCAACAAAACTTCTGATCTTTACCAGTCAATTTAGTCAAAAGTCCTGCTATCTTCGAAAAGTGTTGGACGAACTTTCGATAATAGCCAGCCAAACCAAGAAAACTCCTGACCTCTGAAACTGACTTGCGAATAGGCCAATCCTTCACAACCTCAATCTTGGCAGGATCCACAGAAATACCATCACCAGAAATAATGTGCCCCAAGAAAGAAATCCTGTCCAGCCAAAACTCGCACTTGCTAAGTTTCCCATAGAGCTGATTCTCTCTCAAAGTCTGCAAAACCACTCTAAGATGCTCAGCATGATCTTCCCGATTCCGAGAGTATACCAAAATATCATCAATGAAGACCACCACGAATCTATCCAAAAACTGAGAGAAAACCCGGTTCATAAGACTCATGAATACAGCCGGCGTGTTCGTGACCCCGAACGTCATCACAAGATACTCATAGTGCCCATATCTAGTCCTGAAAGCAGTCTTTTGTATATCTGAAGCCTTCACCTTGACTTGGTGATATCCAGAACAAAGATCCAACTTCGAGAAAACACCAGCCCCACTCAGCTGATCAAACAAATTATCGATCCTGGGCAACGGATACCGATTCTTCAGAGTAACTCTGTTCAGTTCTCGATAATCCATGCACAGTCGACGACTACCATTCTTCTTGCCAACAAAAAGGACCGAAGCACCCTAAGGCGAAACACTAGGTCTGATGAAACCCAAATCAAGCAATTGCTGAATCTGCACCTTAAGCTCTACCAGCTCAACCGGTGCCATCCTGAAGGGACTCTTCGATATCGGCGCTGTTCCAGTCAGAACATTAATACCGAATTCTACTTCCCTATCAGGGGGTAAGCCAGGCAACTCATCTGGAAAAATATCCAAGAAATTCCGAACTACTAGAGGCGCAGCCTCACAGCCTGAGTGCAATTCCATCGCACAATCTACCTGTTCAACTACAGTCTTTGCTCGGCCAAGAGAAGACTCCCCAACATGGAACTCAAATTCTGCTCGATCTGGAATTCTGAAGATAACTTTCTTGGCACAGAAATCAATAATGGCATGGGCTTCACCCAACCAATCCATACCCAGAATAACGTCGAGTCCCAAATTTCCAATTAAAATTAGGTTGGCTTTGAAAACTGTGTCCCCAATAACAACAGGACATTGCCTGCACTCACGGGAACATATGAAAACTCCACCACCTATCACAATGTTCCAAGTCTCTGACATGTTGCTACATTCCAACTGATGGCGAGAGACAAATCGAGAGGAGAAAAAAGAATGGGTTGCCCCAGAATAAAAAAGAACATGGGCAGAAAAAAGAGCAAATAAGGATGATACCTAAAAGAATCAAAAGACAAGGAGAAAGAATGGAGAATCAAGGGATAGAGAGAAGCAAACAAGGAATCAAGGGATTGGATAAGAAGGGATCAAAATGGAGGGAACAAGACTAGTATCTAGAAACAGAGTTGGTATAATTATCATTTATGTATGCATGGTTGGTGAAATATTGTGCAGATCCTAGTTCGAGCCAAGCTTGTCTAATATATTAGGCAACTAATACATTAGCCAAACCTGGTGCTCTGATACTACTAAAAATCCTGTCATGCCCTACTTCCCAAAAAGAATACGGAATACGGATACGTAACAAAAGCTCAGCGAATGATTTTCATCATCTATAAGCTATTCAAGAATCTTTACAATATCTCCCAACAATAATCAGAGTCGGAAGCAAAAAAGTCAACCTACATGCATAATTGAAACAAAATACCAACAAAAATTTACTTGAAACAAAATACAATATTCTCAAATAAATCAGTCTGGACAAAATCAAATATTCTGGGTCACATCGCCCAAATACAAATGAATATCCAATAAACCAAATACACTTTATTCAATGTTCAAGCAACAATAAAAATAATAATAAAGCAGAATCTCCAGTGCTAATAGGTCATCTCGCCAATACCCTCTGGCAGTCGTCCATCATGATATGCAATTAGTAAATTTGTAGGAGAAGGAGAAAAGAAGAAAACAAGTACCCGTCAATTGCAAGTCGCGGGTCACAAATAATGTAGGATATGAGCACATGAGAAAACTAACTAATAGCATGACAGTAAACTAGCATGGTATACTAACAGTACAGTTGTTTTATGTCAAAGGCAGTGTCATATGGCAACTAACAGTGTCTAGTAACAGTAAGCACAGTATATCAGTGAATCAGGATAACAGTATAACAGTATTAGTCCAACAATATCAGTCTAACAGTCTCAGTCTAACAGTCTCAATCTAATAGTATCAGTTTTATGTTCTTACAGTCTTGATTGTATTACTAGGTAGGTAGCACTTCATGCATCCCAGTTTTTACTATATTGTTGCTACAAGAAACAGTTTCGCTTTTAGATTTCATAGTGGACCATGATGGAGCAGTGTACTCAGGTATCAGTAACAGTAACAGTAGTAGCAAAGTAACAGTAACAGTAACAGTAACAGTAGCAATAACAGTAACAGTAACAGTAACAGTAACAGTAATAGTAACAGTAACAGTACAGAACACTAGTTCCCTTCCAAGTACAAGTTTCTATATTTTCCACTACTAGATATTCTCTTAAGAAACCCCGGCTTGGTTATTTTTATTATGGTCATCAAACAGGTAAAATGTGTACGAAATAGTGTCAAACTAACATGGTGTAATCAGTATTCGGTTCAGAGAAACAAATAAACAATCATAGATGATATACAGTAACATAAACGAACAAAACAGTGTATGTACATATTCAGGTCAGCATGACAGTACAGTACTAAAATAGTGATTCTTGCTACTACAAACATCCAAATCTGGATCCGTCAAAGAATATGGAAAATAGACATCCACATGAACCCAACGAATATAAATAAGTCACATAGTATTTCACAACATCATAACTCAAAACAGGTTCGAAAACAGAAAACATGTTCAGTCAGAAATTAGGAAAACGAATTCTCAGTCAGAAAAACCTCGTTAAAACCTCTCAAATAAATTCAGAAAAAATCTGGGGTATTTCCCAATATGTCTAGAATCAAAATATAAAGTTTCATAATATTCCAGTAAGAATAGATCAGTCATCAAGAATACGAAAGCATCAAGAAAACATAGTTTAGCAAATCTGGAAATCCCAACGCTAATGTACGAAAACTAAGATATCTCGCAACCAGTGAAACGAAATCCAATTCCACCAAAGGAATATGAAAATAGTTAAAATATAATAACTTTCACATTTCACAAACATTTTTCATACAGTATAAGAAAACATAGTGAAAATAGGAATCTTTATAAAACAGCGAGTAAAATACAACACGAATAGATTTTTGAAACGAGCATGAAACATCACATAAAACTTATCAATAAAATTCACCAAAATTCTGGGTAATCCCTAACATAATAAAGAAACACTAACCAATGTTTCAAATCAAAATAATATGTATAGCATAGTTCTTAAAAATAGTTTGTTATCAAAATTACCCAAAAACAGAATCTGGAAAAGATCGACACCTCTGTACTAAAACAGCCATAACTCAGTCATACGAAATCAAAATCAAGCAAGGTCAGAAGGGTTTGAAAACAGACAAAATTATTTAAAACTCATATTTTATACCGAAATCAAGATACTGACTGTAGCATAAACGAAAACAGCAAATAAAACAGAACACCCAGAAAATACAGATTTCACCCTTAAGAACAAAAACATCATAGATTCAAGAATATTGATCCAAACACTTCCAAACTTGAAATAAAGCCTACCAAGTGTCTAAAAATCATGATTTATGGTTATTAACATGTCCACACCAAATATATCATATAGGTCTCAATCAAAATATGATTTCACACAAATTTTCACATACACGATTAAAAATTAAGAACGGGCGATTCCTAGGTTATCTCATACTCAAATTGTTTTGTGAGTCATTCTATGGCCAAATTATCACAATAGAAACAAAACCCATCAAGGAAAACACAATCAAGAGTTGTCACTAGACCCATCTACACTATAGGTGAACTTTGGAACTTGTATCAAACAAATGAATTGGAGTACAGGTTACTTGCCTTAATTTGGAGATGAAGAACGATGCAATCACTACTAGAAGCAAAACCCACGAACGAAATCCGCTACAAGCAAAGAATCCAGGCAATCACGAACAAAACTCCAGACGAACAAACCTCCTTGAAGCAACGATGATCAAAGTGGCGAGCGACCACTTTAAGAACACCACGAAGAGAAGTGGGGGGCATTGATGGTGCAAGATTGATGTTGTTGATGGTGGTGTGGTGATCGGCCAAGCAAAGGAAAAGGGTGTTCAAGTTTGTGTAGGTGGCCGGAGCTAGGGTGTAGCCGGCAAGGGTGGAAGTCGGCCTAGGTGTGGAGGTCGGCCTAGGTGTGGGAGGCCGGGATGGTGGTGTGAAGGGGTCGGGATGGATGCAGCCGGGAGTGGGAGAGAGAGAGGGAGAGGGAGGCCGGGTGTTGTAGGGAGAGGAAAATAGGGTTAGGGTTAGGGTTTAGAACTAGGAGGGTTTATATATAGGATTAAGATGTAGGCTAATTGTTGTGGGTATTAGGAATTTGCAATAGGTATACAAATGGATTTTGGATTTTGGGTCAAATACAAATAGGAATGCAAATAGGATAGAGAATTCTTTGGCTTCGAAATCTTATTAGGGGATAAAATAATGGGAGTGGGAAAAAGACAACCAAAACACCACCACAACACCAAGAAAAATAAAATAAAGATAACGAGACCAAAAATGAGGGAAAGATCAAAATAATGAAAAAACGAAACAAAAGAGACGATCAATCAAACACAAGGAGCTCAAAATGAAATAAAACGAATATATATTGAAAACAAATTCAATATACAGTTTAGAAAAAAATACAAGAGAGAAAAATACACCAAAACGAAAAAAATACAGTCAAAAATACCCAAAATGAAAAACATGGGTTACAATATTATTGAGTTAGTCTGGTACAGCTTATGGATGGTGTTTACATCATTCGCTGGGCCAACGTTACGTACTCGTATTCCGTATTTTTGGGAAGCGGGGTGTGACACTAAAACATAATGAAATTGTACGACCAATTTTTTATTATTATAATGATATGATGCAAGGGCAAACATACTTCAAATGACTTGATGTCACATAATTAGACTACTATTAATTTTTCAGGTGTGATGCACGTCTAAATAAATATGATTTTTTAAAGTAAAGACTACGACGTAGACTAGCTTCGAACCTGAGACCCCTTATTAGTTATGCATGGATAATGCACGTAAGTTGGTTATTCTATATCTACAAAATGAGTTGTTTGTCTACAAGACAACCACAACTCTTTCATTAAAGTATTAAGATTATATTAGATTAGATGTTATGTATTTAGACCAAGATAAATTGTCTGGATCGTTTAAAGGATATCCCTATGGCAAGCTCTCCCACCTTAATGAGAGGTGTATATATATAAGCTTATCAGTGTTATACTTGTGGCCTATGCAATTGAATCTACAGATCTCATGAACTTGAGTTCTTGATAAATTTCTTGAAGAACAGAATGGACCAGCGCTCATTTTATTAAATCATGAACACCCAAAACTCATTTACTTCATGTACTAAAGGATTATAATGTTCCACTCTTTTTTAATCAGATCTTTCTATAGAAGCTCTTTTTTTAGGCAATTCTAATCCTGAGCAAGTACTCTAGCCTACCCTAATATTAACCTACCTTCCATTAAAAAAAACCTAACCACCAACTAAAATAAACAAACAAAATCTAGTACAATTTCCTCTTACCATGACTTAAGGACAAACTTTTGGAACAAATAAATGAGAGAGCCACGGCCCACGGGAGCTTCCACCAATGAGGGGCATCGGGCACCGCAAGGTCTCTGCAATCACAATCGCCATAGGTGAGAACTCGAATTAGGGTTGGGAACGAGAATTTAAGATTCTAACTAGCAGAACAAAATGTCATGCACAGAAATAATGAAAATGAGCATTATGTTCGTGGAATACGAGATGGAAGCTATAAGATTCACGAGCTTGAATTGTTGATAAATGTTGCTGCTTATTTTTGTGTAGGAGCAACCAGATGATGTGAAATTTTTTAGAGGAACAATCAAGAATTTGACCTTTTGACCTTCAGTGGTATTGACTGCCTTTGACTTGATCACCTGACTCATTTGCACCATAGAAATCGATTCGTGTGGTGACGATCGTCTCCACTAGACCTGCAAAATGCCTGAAACACCAGGGTTGATTCTGATGACATACCCTCTGACGCTCAAGTATGTAATCAAGAAGATTATGGAAGAACATTTTGGAGAAAATACTGATTTTCTGTTTCTGATGGAGGTATGGGGTATTTATAGTCACCTTTGAAAACAATTCAGAGATAATCAATTACCTATAATCCTTAATGTTTTTGGATAAGAAATTGAGTTTAAATTCCTTCATGATAAGATATTCAGTTTAAACCGTATTTTAAGGATAATCATGAATTTAAATAACTCTTTAAATGATTTGGGATTATTCATAATGGACTGTCATCATAACCTAGTAATACAAATCCGTTTTGGGTTATTGGGCCTTAAAAAAAGACCCCTACAATCCCGTTTATAACGAAAATTACCGTTTTACCCATGGGAGCTTTAAGATTCGTACCCAATTTGAACGGTCCTGATTGATTTATAATTTTAGCCATATCACAAGCCCCTCACTCTCGAAGACTGAGTTTCACAGCTTTTGAGGAGTAGTTGATCGGTTTTTAATGGCTAGCAGAATTTATCGGAGTTCTTGGAGACGCTTGAATCTCACCCAAGGCGTCATAGTACTTTACTGAGTTTGTAAAAGTACTTAGAATTATTTTGAAGTCTTCCTACAATTTTTGGGATTTTCCCAAAAATTTTCCAATTTTTAATTATTTTTCTATTTTTTAATTCAATTTTCAAATTTAAATAATTAATTTGAATTATTTAAATTTGAAAATTGAATTAAAAAATCGAAAAATAATTAAAAATTGGAAAATTCAACCGAACGTTGAAGGGGGTTCAGCTGGGTGACACGTGTCATGTTGACCATTAATTGGTCAACGATTTTGCTTGATTTCATGATCGGGGACGCATTTGCTTGGAGCCTACAGCCGAACGTTGAAGGTGGTTCGGCTGGGCAACACGTATCCTATTGACCGTTGACTGGTCAACTCTTTTGCATGATTTCACGATCAAGGACACGTTTGCTCGGAGCCTACCACCGAACATTAAAGGTGGTTCGGCTAGGCGACACGTGTCCGTTGTCTATTGACCGATGACCTTTGATCATTGACCAGTCAACAAATTTGCGTGATTTCATGATCGGGGACTCGTTTGCTCGAAGCCTGTTACCGAACGTTGGAGGTAGTTCGGCTGGGCAACACGTATTCCGTTGACCGTTGACCAATCAACGATTTTGCATGATTTCACGATCGGGGACACATTTGCTCGGAGCCTGCTATTGAACGTTGAAGGTGGTTCGGCTAGGCGAGATGTGTCCCGTTGACTGTTGACCATTGACCGGTCAACATTTTTGCGTGATTTCACAGTCCGAGGCACATTTGTTCGAGGCCTGCTACCGAACGTTGAAGGGGGTTTAGCTGGGCGACATGTGTCCTGTTGACCGTTAACCGATCAACGATTTTACCTAATTTCATGATGGAGGACATGTTTGAGCCTGCCACTGAACGTTGAAGGTAATTCGGTTGGGCGACACGTGTCCCGTTGATTATTGACTGGTCAATGATTTTTTGGCATCACTTGATTTTCCCGCTCGTTTGTTTTTTTTTTGTTTAGTCTCGTGGCCTTTGGTCTTCTTGGTTTTTTGGTCTTTCCCAACAATTTGGGGGCCCTAAAGCCCTAGAAACCCAACCAACTCTTCCCATCTCTATAAAACTTCACCCCCCTCCCCCCTCCCTTCTTTCCTAATTCTCTTATTTCTCCCTTCCACATAAATTTTCTCTTGGGCTATCTTGCTAGCGGTCGTGACTCGGCGTTGCTTTTTTCGGCAAACTTTTTAGACCATAGCTGTCACATCAAGGTAAAAGATATGTATGCTTTGTTTATATATATATTATTTTATTAAAGATGTCATGGGAATCTTTGGGAAATGAGACATCCCTCTCAGGTCATGGCGTAGGTCGGCAACTGGTTCTTTCCCCGAGGGTAGATAAAGGGAGGATGGTGGTGGAGTCAGCTGTCGTCGAGACAGTAGTAGAGAGAACGAGAGAAGCGGGGGAGTTGGGCAGGCTTCCTAGCCCTTTGTCCAGCCTTGGCAGAGTTCGAGACTACTGAGCCGATCTTTTGTCAAGGGTGGTGTACGGGATGACGCCTTCGTACGTGGAGAACAAGCCACGGGAGCACTCCGAGGTTGATGATATATCTTCAATGCTTTCGAAGGAAGACTTGGGTCGTGTTCGAGAATGTTTCACGATTCCGAGGGAGTTCGACCTTCTCTTGCCGGATTCGGGTGTTAGGGCTTGTTCTTCGACCTCCCCCGTCACTTGCTTCTTTCTGTTCGATTCCTTTCTTGCAGGCCTTCGTCTCCCCTTCCACCATTTGTGGTCGAAGTTCTTAGGTGGTACTCCCTAAGTCTGACTCGGTGCATGCCGAACATGTGAACACATGTCAACAGCTTCGTGTTGCAGTGTCAAGTGGAGGGGATTGAGCCTTGACTTACCGTTCTTAGGAGGCTCTACAGTATTCATCAGAAGAATAAGTCGAAGTACATATACTATCTTTCTTCTCGTAAAGTGTGAATCTTATTGATAACCCTGACTCCATCAAATTTTGGAGGGAGAAATACTTTCTCATTCAGAGTCGCGAGCCATGGGTGATTCCCACGAGGTGGAGAGAGGAGGTGCCGAAGACGGCAAAGGATGAACAATTTTTGAGTTTAGAGGAGGAAGAGATGGTTGGAAAACTCCTAAGCCAGTCTCCTCTGAGTTGGAAAGATGTAACAGAGGAGTTTCTCTTTAAGGGGGTCTCAGCCCGATCGACCCTAGTATGCATCTTTGATTTTTTTTTCTTTCGTAGATACTTATACTCCTTTTTTTAGTCTTATTCTCTTTTTGTCTTGTTTTGCAGGGGTTGTTGGCATGGACTTCAAGGCGAAGATTGCTAAGCGGGTGGGATTGAGTGGCAAAGTCCCCAAGGATAAGAAGAGGAAGAAAATGACCACCAAGCCTTCGCAAGCCAAGGTCACGAGGGGTCCAGTGCTCGCATCCCCATAGTGGATTTGGAGTCTCCGCCTTCTGCTTCTCCTACCCCATTTACCGGGGAATTTACCTTGGGTGCGGCTCTTGCACTCGATGCTCCACTCCTTACTGCGGTGGCAGAGATGATCCTTACTGAGGAGCACAAGAAGCTCTTCTTCCTCGACTGGCGAGTGATGAGGCATGACGGGTTCCGCGGGGACTCGGCTACATGTATGCAGGCAGTCTATCACCTTGCGATCCCGAAGGATAGAGCGACGATGGATGTGGGGTCGGTGGGCGATGATGCCTTGGAGATAGCCAGGGATAACATGGTGGTAAGCTCGTACTTTTTTTATTTCAGTAATTAACTTTCTTCGAATTAGTAGGGTCAGTTTTCCCTTTTGTAACTTTGAGTATTTTTCTTTTGTAGGTTACTTGCCACTTCAGCCACCTATTGAAGCGAGTGGTGGAGCAGGAGAAGTAGCTGAAGGCGGCGAGTGATAGGGACCGAACGGAGCAGGCGAAGAGTGTTAAGGCATTAGAGGAGGCGATGCACATTTCAGAGACCCAGACAACATAGATCGGACTTCTGGAGTAGGCCTTGGAGAAAAGGAAGGATCAGATAATCCAAGAGAAGGAGAGGGCAAACCGAGATAGGGTTCTCGCAGCCGAGGAGAGGGAGAGGGCTACGGAGGAGAAGGAGGATGCAATGAAGGAGGCGAAGGCTAAAGCCGAGGGGTTCCTAGCCTCGAATAGGGAGTAGGCATATGCTAGGGCTCTTAAGCACGTCAGAGCATGCATCCCGGGTTTCGATCACTCGAGGTATTCTCTGTATGACCCTTTTGAAGACGATTCGAAAGAGGAGGAGGGCGAGGAGGAAGAGCAGATCATCGTAGCAGACCCCATGTTCGCCATGGTACTTGCTCCAGAGGCAGTTGAGGGGAGCGGTAATGAGTCTACTCCTCCTATGGATCAGTCGACTGAGGTGGACCCTTGACTCCTCTTATAACTGGTTTTCTTCTTTCATTGTTTTTGTTGTTTTTGCTTTGGTATGGATGCCTAATAGCGGACTGGCCACTGCTTGTTGTATCTTTACTTTAGTAATGAAATTTATTTTGGTTGTTCACATCTTGTGTGGCATTGGATTTTCTGGAATTTTGTGTCTTGTAGCTTTACTGATTTCCCTTAGAATGATTTACCCCACTTTTCTTTGGTCGGCGGGTCGTTGCGCACCATACACATGCCCATCATGACAGCAGGGTGGCCTACCTTCGTACCAGGTTCCGTATTACTGAATTGGTATTTGTTCATTCTCAGGAAAGGCTTTCAAAAGCTGAATTGGAGCTCAGCTATATGAGAAGAGTGTTGTCCCGAAGGGATATATAAGCAAGACGTATCGACGAGGTCTCACGAGAGGTGCTCCCTGTTGGTGTAGAAGATCATCGTTCAGGGGAAGCGACTACTAGATGCTCCTGGAGGGTCAGTCTCCTTCGTCACTTTTTACTCGCGGCTATCACTGAAAGAGTTGAGATGAAGAACGTAGTGCACAAGAGGAGCTTAGAATTTGCCCATCTAAGGACAGCAATCCTCGAGTATTCTGGAAATTTTTTGCCGTCATAGGCTGCTTTTTGAAAATATTTGCGATTATGGGCCTGTTTCGAAACTATTAGTGCTCGTAGGCTAATTTGTGCCACGTCAGCAACGACCGCTATTCTTATTAGCGACCTATTCATTTTGAATGTCGCTAATGGGAATAGCGACCTATGTTTTAAATGTTTTTAATTTTTTTTTGCTGTTGCTATTCCCACTAGCGACCTTAGTATATATGAGATCGCTGATGGGATTAGCAACATCGAATGAATGTATTGAGACACATAACAATTCTTAAAGAGTTTTCCCCAAAAATTTAAACATGAGGTCGCTATTGGGAATAGTATGCTAAGGTCGCTATTCCCAATAGCAATCTCAGTAGGAAACACAATCTCCTTTTTCTTTGTAAAATTTACAAAATAGTCATACAATTAAGGCTTCTATTTAGAATAGCGACCTTAGTATAATAAAGACCTCTATTCCGAATAGCGACCTTAGTTTTAAAAATAAATTGATTGTCATTTTTCAGAGAGCAAAAGCTTTCTAGATTTTGCTAAGTGTTAGAATACAGCTCATGCGACCTCATATATACTAAGGCCGCTAGTGGGAATAGCAACAGCAAACAAAAAATTCAAAAGAAAAAGAAAAACATCGGTCGATATTCCCATTAGCGACTTTGAAAATGAAGATGCCGCTATTGGGAATAGCGGCAGCTACTGATGTGGCACTAAGTATCCCAAAAACGCTAATAGTTAGGAAACTGACCCAAAAATTGCAAATATTTTTAAAAATTGGCTTATGTAGGCAGAAAACTCAATTTTCTGTGGGGAGGGTGCATTGTCTGAAATTTAAAGCGAGGGATGATTCTCTCAGAGGAAGGATAGTTGAACTTGAAATGGAAATTCATCGGTTAAGACGACTTCTTGAGGGTAGCGATGTTATGAGCACTTGTTCGCGTGAAGAGCATGCCCAGGGAAGATCATTTCATGAGGTAGCCCTACGTTTGCCTCAAGTTTCGTGAAACTTAGGGGACGCTCAGAGCGGAGTGGCTGGTACGTCTAGCAGGGTGTCAGTCGGAGCGGCAATAAGAACAATGGGTCCTGAAGGTATGACCCGACTTGCAGGTATGGAGATCACCTAAGAGGGCTCGAGAGAGTGAAATAGCGTCCGGGTGTCAGCTGGAAGCCACAAATCACATGTTTCCCTTAAGAGGAGCATCCCTCTTTCTAGAAGAAGTTAGGATGGAGTTGAGTGAGATTTTTTTGACCTGTAAAGGCTTGTTTCCCAGTAATATTTGTAACCAAGTTTCTTTTTGTAATGTGATTTCCATAAGTGTTTTGAGAAAATATGGCGGTGGGTTGTGATTATTATTTTTATTTGTGTTTGTTTAAGGGGCAAGTGTCCATGGCGGCTTTATGAACCACAAGTGGACTCTGCTCCTATCCGGGTTGCTTTAAGAATACTTGAGTAGCGAACCGAAACCCGCTTTCTTGCTCGGGGGCAAGTAGCTAAGGTGGTCCTGTGAACCGCGTGTAGACTCCAAATAGTAGTGAAAATGAGTTTTGGAAGCACTCGAGTGATGAATGGAAACCCGTACACCTGCTCGGGGCATGTGACTAAGGATGTTCGGTGAACCACAAATGGACTCAGCATAGGTCTGGGTTGTTTTGGGAGTACTCGAGTAGCGAATTGAACCCTGACTTCTTGCTTGGGGGTAAGTGTCACGCTCTGCTTCCCAAAAACATGGAATACGAGTGCGTGACGAAACCCAGCGAATGATCTTAACATCATTCATAAGCTGTAGGATCGACTCAGCATCACAACAAGAACATAACAAGAGATGTATATAACCAAGCATGCATGAATAATTTATTAGCAACAGAAACAATTGAACACACAATAATAACATCCAAATAGTTTCAAGTCTGGATCAAGTTAAAACTCAGGAACATCAGCCCGTTACAAGTTCTTAAACAGAAAGAATAATAATTCAAGAAAAACAAAAATTCTAATCAAGTCCTTCCTCCACTTGAAGGCTAAAACCATTGTTCACCAATTCCAGCGGGTAGCTCGTCTCCAAAGTTTGCTTAATAAATATATAAGAGAAAAATAGGGAAAACAAGAGAAAATGCCTTTAGTGCAAGTTAGGGCCACAAATAGTAAAAACGAGTACAAGTAATGTGAAATAAGAATTGGAATCAAGAATATAAAAGGGTTACAACAAGTAATGGAGATTCAAGAACTAACTATCAGGAAGGACAACTCAAGAGACCAGGTTGGGTAAACAAACACTAATGGTGAAGCAAGTGACATGTGAACATGTAGGGGTATCTAATCTCAAGTGTCAGGCATCTAATACAAGTTTCAGGTGTCAAGTCTCAAGTCTAGTGTCAATTTTTCAAGTACAAGTATCAAGTGAATAGGTATCGAGCTCAAGTTTCATGTATCAAGTTTCATGTATCAAGTAATCAAGTATCGGGTAAGCATGTGTCATGTTCAAGTCTTGTAGTTATTACTACTAGGTAGCACTTCATGCATCCATACTACATGGTTGCTACAGTCAATACAATTTTGTTTAGGCCTAGTAATGGAATCTGTAGGGCAGCGTACTCAGGTATCAAGTATCAAGCAAGTCATGCTTATGAATCGGGTAATCATATAACTAGTTCATGTGTCGAGTCATAGCAAGACAAGTCATGAATCACATATATACTAGTTCATGGATCAATAATATACTAGTCCATAAATCGATTTATAACATACTAGTTCATGAGACATGTATCAAGTGGGAAACACGGGCTTCCGAGTACACTTACTTATATTGTCCACTACTATGGTCTTTTCCTTAACTCCGGCTTATTACTTTTTATTATTTTACCAAGCAAGCATACATGTGTGCAAAACAAGTCAAGAAGTCATAGTCATGGACATGGGACAAGTTTAAAATAATTATATGGCATACTCAAGGGTCGACATGAATAAAAATAACACGAACAACGAAAATCTCAGATCTGGATAGCACGACGTTGCTGTACCAAAACCGTGATTCCCGTTGCTACGAAATAGCAAAAGTGGATCCGTCAGGAGTTCTAGAAACTAGACTCCTGTCCGGTTCCAACGCATATAATTAAGGTACATGAAAGTGGTGGGAACATGTGTCAAAACAGCGAACTACGCTGCTAATGTGTTCAGGCATAATTTGTGAATCTAAGTTTAAACATGCGAAACAGGGTTGAAATATTGTTAATTAATTCTGAGTAATTTGGGGATGTTCTCTAAGGTGTCCAGCAATAGCATATAAAATTTCAAATCAAACGCATACAGTTAACATAGTTAAATTAATTCGCAACTAATGGTGTGCAGCAGTTTTGCGAATCTGCCTCTACCGACACAGCCGCAGTAAAACTGTGATAACTTCTAGACCATAACTCTGAATTCAAAAATTCTAGAGGCTATCGACATCTAGACATCTAGACATCTAGAGCTACATTTACTGTTCAGGGCTCGGATTTAGGTTCTGAAGTTAAAGTGGTCAAAACAGCATAATAAGATTCAGGACAGCAATAAGTGGGAATGTTTTACGTGCATAGGTTGCATGAAAATTAGTTATTAGGCATCTAGGTTAATGTATGATATAAATACGGGGTAATGGTTATCAAAACAGCAAGTAATAATTATTTCTCAACTCATATGGGTGCAAGTTCGTCACATACAATGTTTAACACACATCTACAAATTTAGGGTTCCTTAATTTCATGTGTTCAGGGAATAAGATGAGTCCAAGTAGTTGTAATGTAATACAATGAAATTTTTGTGACTCTTAAGATTATGAAATTGATGAGAATTAATATTTGATCAACAACGACGAGTCAAAGAGGAGTCACAATTTCTAACTATTTGCAGTATTTTCAAATGAACGCTTGTACTAGAACAAAAATATGTACAAGAGGAATACTTGCCTTGATTGACGATGATTATATCCGCTAATAGAGGAAAATGGGATCGAAAAACCCCTGGCCAAACCTCCTAAATGAACGTGTGAAAGCCGTGCAAAAATTAACAGTAAGAGTGAATCCCCCCACACCGGATCCCGCCCCGAACAGCAAACAGCAATTCGGATCTGGCACGGCAGAACAACGAACACCGAAACCAACCAATGGGAAAACTTCCTCGCAGCGGATCTGGCCGAACAGGAAATAGCGGATTCGGATCTGTTGTGTCCAAATAGGGAATAGCGATTTGATTAGATAGATGGGCTCGGATCTTGATGCGATCCAACGACCAAAATTTAAAAACACTGATCTATTATTATTCTTCTTCTTCTCTTCCGATTCGATCGGCAATGACTGAAGGCGGCGACAGCTTGAACGGGGTTCAACTGGGGAGCAGCCGACGATGGCGACGACGGTAGGCAGCGGCGGCGACGACGTCGAGAGGGAACTCGTCGCACAGCAGCGGCTCTGTTCTGGGTTCAAAACAGGGGAGCAAAAGCAAGGGATTGGGTTTGGGGTGTTTGCGGCAACGGAGGTCGATGACGGAGGTCGATGACGGAGGTCGAGGTGATGAGGAGTTGGTGACGACGATGGGGGTGGCAACTGGCGATGTATTGGCGGAAAAGGCGCCCGCAGATGGGTTTCGATGGCAAGATGGAATGGGTTCGGGAGTTTGAGTTATGGTGAAGGTGGGAGACGATGGTGGTGGGGTTGACGAGGAGAGGGAGTCGATGGGTGCGATGTTGGAGTGGAGGTCGATAGGCAAAGGTGAAGTGGGTTGGGAGTTGGGTTCGATGAATGAGACGACGGTGGATTGGGTTCGGGAGTTGGGAAATGGCGAATGGTGATGGCGGTGGTGGTTGACGAGGGCGAGAGGCGAAGAAGGTCGTGGTGGTTGATGAGAGGGAGGCGATGCGAGGGGGTGCGGCTAGGTGTGGGATGGGTTGCTGGGCGTGGACGGGGGGAGAAGGAGACGGGAATGAGAGAAATCAAAAGGTAGGGGATGAAGTGGGGTTAGGCGGCTGAGGGAGTAGGGTTAACACAGTAAAATGGGGTTAGGGGTTAGGGTTAAATAGTATAGGGTTTGGGTTATTGGGTATTTGGGTAGCGGGTTCGAGTGGGATCCAACTAGAGAATTGGTCAAAATTCAATATAAATGGGAAAAAGAGATAGATGGAATGAATGGTCCATTTCTAAATGAAGAACGACACAAAAAGAGTAGAACCAACAATACAATTGAAACAAATATTGGCACCAAAATTGAGTTGAGCAAAAGAAGAGATTTTTATTCGAACTAGGACAAAAATACAGATCTCAAATTGAATACAAGAATACCAGAAATGAAAATACAGTAGAAAAATATAAATATGAGAAATAGGAGTTACAGTAAGTAGCTAAGGTGTTTATGTGAACCACGAGTGAACTCCAAATAATAGTGACGACGAGCTTTGGGAAGACTCGAGTGGCGAACCGAACCCTATACACCTGCTCGGGGGCATGTGACTAAGGCGGTTCTGTGAACCACGAATGAACTCTGCACCGGTCCGAGTTGTTTTGGGAGTACTCGAGCGGCGAACCAAACACCGCCTTCTTGCTCGGGGCAAGTAGCTAAGGTGGTACTGTGATCCGCGAGTGGACTCCAAATAATAATGACGACGAGTTTTAGGAGCACTTGAGTGGCAAACCGAACCCCGTACACCTGCTCGGGGCATGTGACTAAGGTGGTTCTAACCACGATTGGACTTCGCCCCGATCCGGGTTGTTTTGGGAGTACTCGAGTGGTGAACCGAACCTCGCCTTCTTGCTCGGGGACAAGTAGCTAAAGTGGTCCTGTGAACCGCGAGTGAACTCCAAACAATAGTGACGACGAGTTTTGGGAACACTCGAGTGGAAAACCAAACACTGTGCACTTGCTCGAGGGCATGTGACTAAGGTGATCTATGAACCAAGAATGGACCTCGCACCTGTTCGGGGGTTGGGCACTCGTACGGCGAAATATACCCTACACGCTTTCTCGGAGGCAAGTGTACCCGTGCGATCAGTGGATTGTAAATGCGTCCCGCACTAGTCCATTGGAGTTCTTGGGTAAGGGATGGTGTTGCTCGGGGGCATACCATATGTCTAGCTTATTGCTTTCCTTAGGTTGAACTATTCATGGAACTTTTGAATTGTACAAGAAAGTTTTGCAAAAGGAAAGACTAATTTTATTTAAAAATTCAAACTAAGTGGTTGCTTTAATGCAAGCCTTCATTACATGTTGTTACCATTATAATCATCGGCCTTTAATACATGTTTGATATCAACCACTAAGTGAGGGCATTAATTTCTCTCTTTGTACTTCATGAGGTGCTCGACATTTCAAGTTCTGGATATCTTCTTCCCCCAAGTCTTCAAGTCTGTAGTCCTCGGTGCGGACTACTTGTGAGACTTTGTATGGTCCTTCCCAGTTAGGGGCGATTTTCCCTTTCTTTTAGGGGTTTGAAATTTTAAGGTTTCGGAGGACCAGGTCTCCTTCCTGAATGTTTGCCGGGCGAACTCTCTTATTGTAGAATCTGTCAACCCTTTGTTGGTACATATTTCTTCGAAGGGTAGATTTTTCTCGGACTTCCTTAAGGAGGTCGAGATTGGCTCGAATGTCATTCGAGTTTCGCTCTTCATCGAACGAGAGGAGGCGAGGATAGGGTATTCCTACTTCGAGAGGAATGAGAGCTTCGGTGTCGAAAGTTAAGTTGAACGGGGATTCTCTTCGTGGTACTATGGGTCCAAAGCACACTTGGGAGTTCTTCAACCCATTGTCCCTTTTGGGTTTTGTTAAGCATTCTCTTGAGGCCATCCAAGATTTGCCGATTGGTGTTCTCGGCTAGACCATTGATTTGAGGGTGTGATATTGAAGAGAGGCGTTGCTCATTACTTAGGTCGGTGCAGAATTTGTGAAACCCTTTACCAGCGAATTGAGTTCCATTATCAGTGACCAGGATGTAGAGAATCCCGAATCGAGAGACCATGTTCCTCAAGAAGAACTGTTAGAATCTATTTGGTGATTTTTGCAAGTGGTTCCGCTTCTATCCACTTCGTGAAGTAGTCAACAACGACCACTAGGAAGGTCCTAGGGCGGTAGGTAATATCATGTTGTCTTAACTCAACCAACCACTTCAAGAGTCTCCCTGAATTTTCAGGTTTGTGGAGGATCTGCTTGAGCGGCTGATGGTGAGGACCCATATGGTATGCACTTGAAAGTAGGATCTGAGCTTTCGGGCAGCTGTCATTAGGGCATAGGTCATCTTCTCCATCTTCGAGTACCAGAGTTCAGCATCATGGAGTACCTTGCTTATATAGTAAATCTATTTCTGTACCTGATCTTCCTCTCTCATCAACACAATACTAAGGGTTTGTTCTGAGGCGTCCAGGTAGAGGTAGAGGTTTTCCCCGGGTGTAGGGTTGCTTAAGATGGGAGGATGGGTGAGGTGTTCCTTGAGGCTTTGGAAGGCTTTTTGCTACTCTTCCCCTCACTCAAAATTCTTTGCTCCCCAAAGAGCTTTAAAGAAAGGGGGCACTTCTCCCCTGACTTGGATAGGAAGCGTCCAATAGTGGCGAGGCGGCCTGTAAGCTTCTGGACTTCTTTGAACGTGGTGGGAGGAGTCATGTCGATGATGGCTTTGATCTTCTCAGGATTGGCTTCAATTTCTCTCTAACTCACCATGAATCCCAAGAACTTTTCCAAGGCAACCCCAAAGGCATACTTTGAGGGGTTAAGCCTCATGTTATTCATCCGGAGTACATTGGACGCTTCTTGGAGATCGAAGACATGGTCTTTTTTTTTTATTAAGGCTCTTCACGAGCATATCATCCACGTACACTTCAATGTTTCAACCGATCTGTTCTTTGAAGACTTGGTTCATCAAGCATTGATATGTGGCCCCGACATTCTTGAGCCCAAAGGACATAACTAGGTAGCAATAGAGCCCCTGATTGGTGATGAAGGACATCTTTAGGATGTCTGGCAGGAACATTCGGATCTGATTATATCTCCAAAAAGCGTCCATAAAGCTTAATAACTCATGGCCTAAAGCGGCCTCTATCAAGGTGTCTATGCTCGGGAGAGGGAAGGGATCTTTTAGACATGCTTTGTTGAGGTCGGTCAGTGAAGTCTATGCAGATTCTCCACTTGCCATTGGCCTTCTTGACCATTACAACGTTTGCTAGCCACTTGGGGTAACTAATTTCCTAGATGAATCAGGCTGCTAGGAGCTTCTCAACCTCTTCTTTGATGGCCTGTTGCCTTTCGGGCACAAATTTGTGGCGCTTCTCCTGGTCAGGCTTGGCTTCCGGATCCACACTTAAGCGGTGCATAATCAAGTCTTCAGCAATATCCGGCATATCATCGGCGGTCCAAGCGAACAGGTCCCGATTCTCCCAGATGCAGATGATAAGTTGCTCCTTCACTCGGAGGGGGAGTGCTGTGCTCACCCGGAAATACTTAGCTTTACCCTCTTCGGAAAAAGGAATTTCTGCCAGTTCATCCACAGATTCAGAGCTAGCTTGTCCTATATCAAGGGGGGGTTCGAAGGCATCGAAGGGAAGGACAGAGCCACCCATGGTAGCTATGTAGCATGGCCGAGCGGCTTCATGACTCCCTTTAGCTTCCCCCACTCCTAAAACTGTAGGGAATTTCATTTTTAGGTGTTATGCTGATGCAACCACTAACCTTGGGCGGCCGAAGCTAGCATTGTAGGAAGATTTCATATCGACCACCATGAAGTCTAACGCTTTTGTGCTAGCAGTCGAAGCTTTCCCTAAAGTAACGTCAAGGGTTACAATTCCCTCGATCATTACGGAGCTAGAGAGAATCCGTAGAGGGTGTATCCGGAGGGCTTGAGGCGATCCTGCATTGAGGCCCTCAAACACATTCAAAAAAATGATGTTGATTGAACTACCGTTCTCAATCAGAACTCGGCGCACTTCATGGTTCACCATACACATGCTGATCACCAGTGCATCGCAGTGGGGAGTTTGGAAACCATCCAAGTCCCGATTTGTTAAGGTGTAATGCCCCTACCCCTAGCTTAGAAAATTTATACAATTTAGTAGATAAATTATTTATAGTATAGTACAACTGGCCACCGCAGGCTGCCTCTCAAAAGGTGTTTAACCAGATTAGTGACTCTTGATCATAGGCATTATTATTTTAATATTATTTTATTCTAGTATACTCCCGATATGTGACTATTTACTAACACATCTCTCTTTTTCCCTAATCTCGTGCATACACGTTAGCGATGCACAGAAAGCAACATCTCTGTCTTCTCACCCGGGTGGGCCCCTAGGTGAAGTCATCATGACGTCACCTCCACAATAGCAACAGCACAACGTGCTGTGCTATTTATTCTCCATTGGTGGGTCCCCCTCCCATTTTCAATATATTCACATATATGTCATCAGCCACTTAGCCATTTAATAATTATTATACATACATATATACTATATATTTTATAACTTTAGAAATTATGGGGTGTTACATACCCCCCCCCCCCCCTTTTCAGAAATTAGTGTCCTCGCTGAGCACAGGGCATGCACAATCTAGTGCAGGATCTACTTTCTAGTCGATGTGGAGCAGTCCGTGAGCGTCGCTCTCGTCTTTGGAATACTGGAGACCAATCCCACTCTACAGATCATTCTGTGGCCCTTACATCCATTGTTCCGGAATACTGGGGATTGTCTCATTCTGCCGATTATTCTGGAGTCCATAACTCACGGCTCTCCCACACTCGGTGTCGAAAGTCAGCTCTGATACCATTTTGTAACGCCCTTGCCCCTGCTCGGACAATTTTATACAATTTAGAAGACAAATTATTTATAGTATAGTACAACTGCCCACCACAGGCTGCCTCTCAAAAGGTGGTTAACCGGATTGGTGACTCTTGATCATAAGCATTAGTATTTTAACATTATTTGATTCTAGTATACTCCCGATATTGAACTATTCTCAAACTCCTCTCTCTCTTTTTATCCCGTGAACAGGAACCCATATGGGCCCCTCGTCCACGTCACCAACATCAGAGAGGACAGCGCCTCTGTCTTCACAAACTCAATTGAGTGGGCCCCTCATGGTGACGCCACCACACACAGCACATCTTTGCTGTATTAATTTAACTGTACCCCCCTACTCACATAATTTACCATTATGCCACTTTCCTCTATTATATATATATATATTATATACTATTATAGCTATTTGAAATTACGAGATGTTACATATCTTTCCGAGGGCACGTCAATGGCATACAACTGACGCTAGGATATAATACATCAATTTCTCTTACTTGGAAAGCACACACTTGATCACAAACAAAGCTAAGGGGGATTATCTTATTGATGTCGTGTGTGAAAGTGCACTTAGTCTTAAATGCAGTTACTTATTATTTCATGACACTAATGCACACTTGTTCGAACTTATGCATCCCATTCTACATTAATCCGAGGGCAAGCTCTTAACCGTACTTCATCTTGTAGGGTTGGATCTCTCGCTATGAGTTTAACTACTGCAGTAACTATGGTAAGTATCCTAGATATTTTATGAGTTACGAGCCCATGTCCAGACAGCCTGGAGGGGAATCCCACGTCATGACATGACGCATAATGCAGACATCCTATGGACAATTCACCTCCGTCATGGAACTATGGCACTACGTAGTCACCAAGCACCCCACAAGCGTTGCCACGGTCCCGATAATTCCGGAGATGTATCCACGTCATGACATGACTCATCATGCAGACAGCCTGTGAACACTCTCACACCGTAGATCCGAGGCCCTCATACTTGTGTTTTTCTCTTACTTTCATCACATCTTCACTATAGTGTAGTCCTTAGATATTTGAATCATGAGTAAAATTAACACCCTAGAGTTAGCCTTTCCTCTATACCGGTCTTAAACATCAATTGATAACAACGACCCAATCTTGGTCTTTTTCTGCAACATTTATTTTTTTCAAAAATTTATTCATGCCGGTATAAGGTTTTAGCTACACTCTAGTTCTTAACCTCTTTTCATGTTCACCAAAAATTTGAATATTCACACTCACAAATTTCTACAATCCATTATGATCATTTTGTTTCATTTTCCAAGCATAATTATATGTACAAAACATCAATTTCATATTTACCTTAACACAACTCATAATTTAATCTCCACATAATTTCTTGCATTCAAAATTTTCTTCTTTCTTTAATTATACTAAAACCATATTTTAAAGAAGCTTTATCAAGTTCTTTAATCCATTTTAATATAAAAACCACATCCAATCTTCACAAAATACATTAAAATGTTGTAGAATTATTTTTCATAAAGCCTAGATAATATATAAAGAATAATAGAATTTTTTCCCAATTTTTATTACTCTTAAAACTCAAAAATAAACCCATGAATCGAATTATATTAAAAATATCAAAAAAACACAAATAAAAGGCATGGGTCGGATTCGAACCCAAGACCAAACCACCCGCCCAGCTACGGTAACAGACCCAAAGCGCACCCGAAGACCAAGAAGTCCAAAGTGACTAACCGATATGATTATGCTTATTTACTTTAAATATTGACTATACTGTGTTCTAAGTAAAATCAATTTTTGATAAAAATAGAGCCTCTTCAAGACTCGAACCTGAGACCCTATACACTGTACACAACACCCTATGCTCACACCGAAAGCCAATATACCCAAGACAATTTTCTGTTATGAGGAGGAGATGAAAAAGCCTTATACTTTCTGTCTGTTCAAAAAACTTTCTTTACAAATTTCGATTTCTCAATGAACTTATATCTTTCAATTCAAAATTCTTCCAGAATATTCTCTTTAAAAAATACAGTATAACAATGATTAAAAACTCTTAATTTAAACTTTAAAATAAGTTTTCTTTACAACTTATATTTAAAGTATACATTATTGACTTAAATAAAACTATGGTTTCCTTTATAAAAAAATAATAATATAGATCCACTAAATGTATGTTCTTGTTCTCTTTCCATTCTACAAGAGTTTGGCAATTATTCTCTTATCACATCAACATTATATAATGACAATTTATCCATTTATCAACTAAACATGACAATATCTATTCATCTCAGTCTACAACTAAACATAACAATATCCATTCATCTTAATCTAGAACTGAGCCATTCATTTAAATAAAATCATCACACTAAAATGTTTCATTTAAAAATAGATATTCTAGCATGAATTTCATTAACACGACACCATGATGAGTTTTTATTCACTAATCAGAATCAAAATTTTCTTTTTTTCTCTACTAGTCTCTTTAGGCAATCACATAATCAATTTTACTAGTTTTTATAGCATGTTCATGAAATTAATTTCCTAGCATGATAACTATATTAGAAGTAGAGAAATCAACCATGCCCCCCCCCACGCCCGTATTTTCTAAAGTTATAAAGTATATAGTATATATGTATGTATAATAATTATTAAATGGCTAAGTGGCTGATGGCATGTATGTGAATATATTGAAAATGGGAGGGGGACCCAGCAATGGAGAATAAATAGCACAACATGTTGTGTTGTCGTTGTTGTGACCCACCCGGGTGAGAAGACAGAGATGTTGCTGTCTGTGCATTGCTAACGTGTATGCACGTGATTAGGGAAAAAGAGAGATGTGTTAGTAAATAGTCCCATATCGGGAGTATACTAGAATAAAATAATATTAAAATAATAATGCCTATAATCAAGTCACAAATCCAGTTAACCACCTTTTGAGAGGCAGCCTGTGGTGGGCAGTTGTACTATACTATAAATAATTTGTCTTCTAAATTGTATAAATTGTCTGAGCTATGGGCATGGGGCATTACATAAGGTGATACTAACTCCAGAAACTTTCGGATGAGGGATGTTGTGTACGGAATTTACTTCTCGAACGAAGGCTTTCCTAGATGAGATGGAGGCTCCCTCCATAGGTCTTCCGTGGACTGCATGTGTAACACCCCGAATTCCAAAACAGACTAAATTCGAAGTTTCATAGGATCTTTACACTTCTCTTCGTACAATTTTACAAGAAAATTTAAAACTTTAATGTACATCAGAGTTACAACTTGAATTGCATTTAAACAGCGGAAGTCATTTACAATAATTACATGAATAAAAAGTACAACACTTGAAACATTCTTTAAGCAGCATGCATACTTTAATCTTGTCAATCTCTTTATCCTGCATAGAAACTGTGGGCTCGTCAGTTCATTCAACTGACGCAAGGATATAAAACATCAATTTTCTCTTACTTAGAAAGCACACACTTGTCTCAAGAAAAACTACGGGGACTATCCTATAGATGTCGTATTGTGCTGTGCACCTAATTCTTAATGCAGTTGTTATGTTATATGACACTAATGCGCACTTGTTCGGATTCTATGCATCCCATGCTACATAGGTCCGAGGGCAAGCCCATAATCGTACTTCATCTTATAGGAGTCAATCCTTCGCCATGACTTAAACTACTACGGTAACTACTGTAAGTATCATAGATGTTCTATGATCTACGAGCCCATGTCCAGGCAGTCTGGAGGAGAATCCCACGCACTGACATGATGCATCAAGCAGGCAGACTATGGATAATTCAACCTCCGCCATGGAACGATGGCACCACCCGTAGTCACCAAACACCCTACAAGTATCGCCACCGGGACAATGATTCCGGAGTAGTGCTCACGCCATGTCATGACGCATCAAGCAGGCAGTCTGTGAATCACTCTCACACCGCCAATCCGATGACCCTCATACTCGTGTTTTTCTTACTTTCGTCACATCACCACTATGTATCTAAATCCTTAGTTTATTTGAATCATGAATAAAACCCAACCCGTAGAGGTAGTGCTTTCCTCTATACTGGTCTTAATCAATAATTTGACCATCTTGGTCTTTCATCTCAATAGTCCATCTCAATAATTATAATTCATTCAATTGCCGGTAATATGACTTAGCTACCCTCTAGTTCAAAATCTTATTTCATGTTCATAAATTTGTGTATTCATATTCAAAAGACTTTTCATAATTCATCATGATATTTGATTTCACTTTCTTGCACGATTTTATGCATAAGACAAATAAATTCATTTTCTGACTTGCCATAATCATAATTCATTCTTTCCACATCATTCTCTTATTCTCTTTGTCAATACTAAATCAAACATTCATACTTTCAATTTTCCTTTTTATCAAAAAAATCTCTTTTCGAACTCTTTTAAACAATACACTTTTCTTTATCCAAAGACGCTTTAAACTAACAATTTATCATAAGTTCTTTCTTGCAAAATAGTCTCAATTTCTCCTTTACACTGGGCCAAGGGTTATAGAAAATTATTAAAGAAAACTATCTCATGAAATCTGATATCAATTTAATCGATAGGACAGTCGACTGTTAAAGCACAGTCGGTCGACTGCTTTGCGATGATTAAAATTTGAAAATTAAGATAGTCAGGATAGTCGACTATTAGGACATAGTCGGTCGGCTTTTTTGCAAGGATTAAACTCGAAAATAAACAATCAGAACTGTCAGCTGTTAAGACATAGTCAGTTGACTGTTCTGCGTTGATTTAAAACTCAAAAATAAACAGTCAGGACAGTCGGCTGTTAAGATATAGTCGGTCGAATGTTCTGCCATGATTTAAAACTCGAAGATAAATAGTCTGGACAGTCGACTGTTAAAACATAGTCGGTCGACTGTTCATTAACTAAAATCCGAAATTTGGAATTTATACAGTAACTCAAAATTTTCAAAACACCATTTAATTCTCATTTTCCATATAAAGTACCTCATTTCTCTCAACAATTAACATACAACTTTAGGATTGTTTAGCATCAATCACACTAATCATGAATAAGCATAATTTACTAACCAATCTTATTTTAATATTGTAGAGATTCTTACAATTAGCATTTTCCACATAAACACAATTCCTAAAATTGCACTTTTTCCATAAATACACATATTTTGACATGGAGAAACATTCATTCTAATTTAGTCTGCTAGATTAATATCCAAATATCACAACAACAAACATATCATTCGATCAAGTTCACTTATTCATTTCATGCAATTTCACCTATGTTTCATTTTCACCTTAATCATGGTATTATCATAGAGCAATATTTTCATCTATTTATTCTAACATGATTAGCACAAAACCTAGCATGGTACTACTTAGAAGTAGAGAAAATTGCCCACCTTCTTGGAGAGAAAACAAATGTACTCCTAAGAATTTCTAGATTGATCAAAAGAGGCCTTCTCCTCCTAGTTTGAGCCACCACAAGTCGTCTCTTCCTCGTCTTGAAGCAGACCCGAGCATCCTTGCTCTCTTGAAAAACTGGCCACCAAATGGGAACACACAACACAACTCTCAATCTTTTGAACTCCCTAACTCTCAATCTTTTACTCTCTAATTGTATTTCTTTATATTTTTTTTATATATAGATTAGGTGTGAATATACTAATGTTGTGGGGGGGGGTATTTATACATAATTTTCGGTGGATTGAATGGCTAAGATTAGATCAAATAGTTAGGAATTAAGGGCTAGGATTAGTTTGGAAGTTGCCATAACCACCCATGAATGAGATAACCACCTTATCACTACTCCCATTCCCTTCTCCACTCATGCATAATCCAGCCTCACTCCAATGGTGTGTTTTGCACACTCTTGTGCATGCACGTGTTACCCTAGTGTCTCCCACTCACAAGTTGTACATGCTAATTAATTGTCTATTATTTGAGTCTACACTATAAGTTAGACTAAAATAAAGATTAATTAAATTACATGGGCTCACTAATGGGCCAAGAGACTATGCGCTCTATTAATTTAATTAATTAATTAACTAATGTGGGCTACAAAGAGACAAATTAAGTTTAGGATTAAATTAGGCTTCTAAGAAAATAAATGGGGATTACTAATTCATGAAATATTTTAAAGAAATGCATGTATAAATTTTTACGTGCACAACACGTAAAAAACAAACAACTCCAAATAAAAATAAGATTTGAAAATCCAGGGTGTTACAACATGAAATATCTCCATCCACCCCGGATTCAGTCGACCTCTCTGCCTGTTTGTTGGGTCCCCTCGAAGGAGGAGGTCTGGTGTCATTTACCTGGGCAAAATTTCGTGAGGTATCCTCTTCGAAGCTACACCTCTACTTAGTCTTTAAGGGCTCTGCACTCATCCGTAAGGTGACCATGATCCTTGTGGAAGGCACACCACTTTGTTTTATCCCATCTTTACCTTGGGGCATTCATCTTGGTGGGAGGTTGAAGGATCCCATCCTTGTCAACCACCATAAGAATGGTAGATATGCTTACATTTAGTAGGGTGTATTTTTCAAAATGAGGCATGGGAGGCAGGCGGCGCTGACCCGAGACATCCTTTTGAGCTTTTCGGGACTTATCTTCGTTAGTGCCTTTCTGTTTGTTCCCGGATGAAGGCATCTTCTGCTCTCAGGGGCAGATCGCCTCTTCGACTTAGATATACTTCTCAACTCTCTGAAGGAGGACAAAGAAGTCCTGATGACGAGGGAAGCTTTAAGGTCATCATGTTTGACATTGTATTTGAACACGGCCATTGCCACCGCAGAGTCGAGCGAGGGGATGGATCTGGACTCGGCCATGAAGCATTGGACATTGCTCTTGAAGGACTCCCTATCCCTTTGCCTGAGGTCTAACAGGGAAGCACTGGTCATCTCTAACTTGCGACTAGTGACAAAGTGTGTGAGGAAGAGTTCCTCAAGTTGGTCGAAGAAAAATATGGAGCTTATAGAAAGACGAGAGAACCATTCTTGTGCCGAGCATTTTAAGGTTGCCGGAAAGGTTTTGCACAGGAGGGAGTCGGATGCTTGGTGGATCATCATGAGGGTTTTAAAACTCTCGATGTAGTCTACTGGATAGGTCTCTCCGTTGTACGGCTCAAATGTCGGGACCTTGAAGTTGGTAGGGACAGGAGTGTCAATAAGCTTTTTGGAGAATGGGGTTCTGCAGGACGGTATCTTCCTTCTTATTTTTCTCCTTTGCTCTTCAGTGATGCCAAACGGTCTTCTATCTTTCGAAGATGCCGGAGGACAGCATCCTCCCTGAACTCTCGAAACTCGGCTCTAATGACCGGCACTTATTCAATCCTTCCCTTCCTAGGGGCTATCCTGCTAGTTGGAGTTGGGTGCCTCCTTTCTCGAGGAGGAGTTCTTCTGTGGTCCTTTGGGAAATGAAGACCCCTTACCCCCTGGGAGAGTGGGATCTCCTTCATCTATATGGGGAGAGACTTCTTTTGCGTCCTCTGGGAGAGGGGGTGTAACGTCCCAAATCCCAAATACAACTGAATTCGAGAGTTCTACAGGATCTTTTCGTTTCATTCGGTACAATTTTACAAGGAATTGAAAATTTTCCATTTTACATCAGGGTTACAAGAGATTTTACACTTTATATTTTACAGTGGAAGCATATACATCCGTAATTCACATGTAATGACAGCGGAAGCAATTATAACTTTATATAAAAGTTGCAGCAATAAATAATGATCTTCGAGCATTGGCTTTCCTTTAACCTTTATCAAACCAATTATCCTGCATATAAAACTGTGGGTACGTCAGTTTATTCAACCGACGATAATTATACATGGCTATTCTCTCTATGCCAGAAACAGTATAACGATTCTCATTTCTTAATAAATCACAAACTTGTTCACATATCAAATTAAAGGGACTACCCTATTGATGTCATGTTGTGATTGTGTACTTAGCCCTTAATGCAATTGTTTATGTTACATGACACTAATGCACACTTGTTCGGATTCTATGCATCCCATACTACATAGGTCCAAGGGCAAGCCCTTAATCGTTCTTCATTTTGTAGGGTTCAATCCCTCGCCATGACTTAATCTACTACTGTAATTACGGTAGGTATCCTAGATGATCTGTGAGTACAAGCACGTGTACAGAAAACCTGGAGGGGAATCCCACGTCATGTCACGATGCATCGTGAAGATAGCCTGTGGCAATTCAGCCTCCTTCATGGCACACGATTCTCTTGCAGTCACCAAACATCCCACAAGCGTCACCACCGGGATGGTACTCTGGAGCAGTATCCACGTCATGTCACGATGCATCGTGAAGACAGCCTGTGAATACTCTCACGCCACCAATCCAATGGCCCTCATACTCATGTTTTTCTCCTACTTTCATCACGTCTCCACTATGTACTAATCCTTAGTTTTTATTAGAATCATGAACAAAATCAAAGCTCTAGAGTTAGCCTCTCCACTAAACCGGACTTATTCATTCGTTCAAACATGACCAACCTTGGTCTTTCATTTCAAATTTCATTTCATTTCTTTTCAAATGCCGGGGGAGACTTAGATACTCTTTTGTTTCAATTCCAATTCACAATCACTAAAAATAATCTGAGCACTTCCAGCTCATGAGTTCATTTTTTTCATAATCACCATGAATTTTCTTTTTCATGTTCATAGTTCCACAATTATAACTTTCATAAATTCAAATAAATGATTCACTCCATATTAATTCATGCAAAGACAAATAGAGTTTACTGTCACAACCAATATTCCACATAAGATTCACAATCTTTATCATAAAACAATTCATAGAATTTCTGAGATGTCAAAAAGTGCTATGAACAGTCGACTTAGAACTCATCAGTCGACTTGTTCAGTCAAACAAACTCCTTCAGTAAACTACTCGGAAGAGTCGACTGCTGCACATGGCCAGTCGGCTGTTCCGCAGCGTTCAAAATTCCAATATCATTTACAGTGCGGTCAACTATCAATCAACCCAGTCGGCTGTTCAGCAGAGTTCAACAATGTAACCTTTCAAGTTCAGTACAGTCGACTGTTACATACATTCGGTCGACTAAGCAGATTAAACTTTCAATTTAAAGAATTCTCTCTTTATTCTATTCTCACATCATTTTTTTTGTCACACTACAATGTGCTCATGCCAACATAAACATGAAATTCCTATATGTTTATTAACATCACAACATAGTTTTCGATTAAATGTAAATTCCACATAACTAGTGTTTTCTTTTCTCAAAAAGGAAATGCTAAACATATATTTTTCCTTTTACTCATCGTCTACTCATAGGGATGAATACTAATCCCAATTTAACATGCTAGAACATCAAATTAATAATTCACATTAAAAAGTACGTCGTTTCATGAAAATCCGAACTGTATATATTTTCTTTCAATATACCAGTCGACTGTTCATACGACCGGTCGACTGTAAGGGTCATTTCCAGTTCTCTAATTATTATTAGACCTTTTTCATCAGTTCATAATTTCTACATTAAGTACAGCATGGGAGATATCAATTTAGCAATCATTCTATCACTCCAGTTTGCACATGCTTACACAATTAAATCCTCGACCTTAACATGAATTCTAATTTAGAAGTCATGGGAAACATCCACCTCGTACCATTCGACTTACTCACATGACCGGTCGACTGTACAGGTCAGTTCCAATCTTTTAAATTTCATTAATTCTGCTCATTCATTCACATCTTTCATACTAAGTATAGCACAACGTATTTTAGCATAATGATCACCATATCAATCCACATTTCACAAGCATGATAACAATCAAAATTGCCCTAGCATGATCTCTATATTAGAAGTCCTGAGAAACACCCACCTTGTTGACGAAATAAACGAAATCCCGAAAAGCCTTCTAGTGATAATGTGACTCCTCCTCCTTGCTCCTTGCCACCAAGAATCTTCTGTAGCAATGCCGGCCTCCCAAGACTAATCACACTCACAACTCTCTTGCAAATAAATCTTTCTCTTTTCAAATAGATTTTTTTGTGTAGATTACACTTAATTGGGAGGGGGGGGGGTATTTATACACAACTTTGGGTAGAATGGAGGGCTAGGATCTAGTGGGTGGTTATGAGATGGAGGGCTAAGATGAAAGTAGGAGTTGCATTAACTACCCACAACAAGGTAACCACCCATGCATGATCTCCATTTGAAAATTTCCAATTCCCTCCAAAGATTATAAAAACCGGCCATGGAAGGAATAGTGTGCACGTGCTATTCTAGTCTCCATATAAACAAACTTGTACATACACATTTTTACAAAATAATCTTTTAAAAAAGTTTTACTTTACAAGTTGTTATATAAAAAAAAAGAATTAATTCTTGGGCTTAAATTAATGGGCCAAAACATTAACTTTTACAAAATAAATAATTTAGCACACATATCTACATAGACATATACTCATTATTCATTATAAAGTTTCATAAAATGGTACGTGCACGCTACGTGCAAAATAAATAAAAAATTTTCATGAATGAAAATTCAGGGCATTACAGGGGGCTCCCCTGGATCTTGGTCTCCTATGAGAAGGGCTTCTCCTGCTCCCCCTCCGCTCCGGATAGGAGGCTTCCTCGCGAATTTTCCTCTCATTGAGATGGGTCCGGAGGTCTAACCCCTGCTGGAAATCTACGATGACTTAACGAAGGTCGGGTTGTAGTTGAGGGAGTGAGGAAGGAGCAGAGATGTACACTGATCCCATGTTTTAGACAAAGGGCCTTGCGGATGATTCGGGACGACCCCGACGAGAGCCCCCCGACGCAGCCTCTCCTGGTGGAGGCATGGCTAGCTGAAGGAGGGGCTCCTCCTACTGTGGTTGAAAGGCGGGAGGGAGTTCTTCTAGAGGAGGAGGTGGAGGAAGAGGGTTGGCTCTTCGGCTTGAGGCCGCCGCATTCCCTCCCCTTAGGAGGCATGCTGGGAACTTATTTTAATAGGAGAAATTTGGTCAAATTTTTCTTGCCATTTTTCATAAACGGTACCAATCTGTTGCTGCTTATTTTTTTGCGGGAGTAACCAGATGATGTGGATTCTGTAGAGGAACAATTAAGAATTTGACCTTTTGTCCTTCCGCGGTATTGGCTGCCTTTGACTTGTTGACTTGACTCATTTGTGCCGTAGGATTCGATTCATGTGGTGTCGATCACCTCCGCTTGACCTGCAAAATGTCTGAAACACTGGGGTTGATCCGGCGATAGGCCCTCCGACGCTCAAGTCAGTTATCAAGAAGATTAAGAAAGAGCTTTTTAGAGAAAATACTGATTACCTGTTTGTGGTGGAGGGTATTTATAGTCGCCTTCGAAAACAGTTTAGAGATAATCATTTACCTCTTATCCCTAGTATTTTTGGATAAGAAATTGAGTTTAAATTCCTTCATGATAAGAGATTCAGTTTAAACCGTCTCTTAGGAATAATCATGAATTTAATTAACTTTTTAAACGATTTGGGTTTATTTATAATGGGCTGCCATCATAACCCAGTAATACTGATCCTTTTTGGGATATTGGGCCTCGAAAAAGGATCCAGTTCCCGTTTCTAGACCCGTTTATAACGGAAATTACCGTTTTACCCATAAAAACTTTAAGATTCGTACACGATTTGAACGGTCCTGATTTAGCTCTATTTTTAGCCATATCAATAAATTTCTCGAAACAGAATGTAACATCACTGATTTATTATATCATGACGCCTATTATTTAATTCTTTAGTTATTTAAGGTAGTTACCGAGTTCATTCTTTATCATTGACTCTTTTATACCACACTCACACAATAGTAATACAATTACTAGCTCAACATCGACTGAAGTGGCTATTAGAGATTGGACTAGTTGTTTATTGCTTGGCTTAGGCAACCCAATGTTCCCACATTCCACTCTTGAGGTTGGACCGTTAGCTTTGTTGGTTGCATTTCGTAATTAAAGGAGGTAGGCGTGTGGTCGCAAAGTTACCCTTGAAGGTGATTAGTGATCAATGTAGTTTCAATGCTAAATAACCCCTTGCACTTCGAAATTCTTCCTTTGCTGAATGAAGTTCGAAATGGGTTCTCAAGTTGCGACGGGCTCAATATGAAACAAGTGCCTAGTTAGGCTATCTCTGCACCATACTTCACGGTATCAAGCCTAATCGATAAGCTAAGCTTGTTCTTTATGAGTATCTTTGTAGTATTGTTATAGTCTAGAGTCTTAAAGTTCTTTCCTTCCTAGCAAGAAAAGAGAAAGAAAAAAATACTCGAGTTTACCTTGAATTAGCCTACATTTCACAAGATACCAAGATGTCAAGTAAAGTAGACAAAGATAATCAAAATAAACTCCACATATCATAACAAATTCATTACAAAAGGAGAAGATGTGATCGCGATGCTTGAGCTGCAAGAATTTGAGTCAAATCAAACAAGGGAGGGAGAAAATGCAAAAGGCAAAGATAGGCGGGGAAGAAGATGAAGAATAAACACTTTTGTGATTTGTTTATTTGCAATTTCATTTGACTTTTGGTATTATGTACTAAGAACTTTCTTTTCTTTATTTTCTCATTAACGAAATACAATTTCTCTTATATTTGCCATCGTTGAGTAAAAAAATAGAGAGCTTAGCTCATTCACTTAGAGTACCCACAAGGGTATCTTGCAACCCTTCCAAAATTGCCACATCAACGGGTCTTGATCAAATTAGATCAGGTATCTTCCCAGGTTTCACTACTTTTAAGGTGGGCTCTCACCTAATAATAATATGTTTAATAATAATATTAATAATATTATTATTATAAGTGAGAAGATACTCATCTTTTTTAGGATGATATAATGGGAAATTTTTCTGAAAATATTGACCAAACTAACCCACTTTTGAAAACATTTACCCAATTGACACAGTTTTGGACACGTCAGCATAAAACACTATTGGGAATAACGGCATCTGTTATTTTGATGTCGTTGTTACCAATAATGACCTGTGAAAAAAAATTTCATTGCCACTATTAGGAGTAACGACATCATTATATCTCACATTCACTTAGAAGTTTTCTGACTTGAGAAAAAAATTGTAAAAGAAAAAAATATTATAACTGATGCCGCTATTCTCAATAATGACATAAATTAGCCTGATGCTACTATTTGTATCCCAAATTTCGTGCAGGTGCATCAACTTCAAACCCTATTTCGATCTTCAAGCAGTCATTATCTCTGAAAACTCAAAACATGAAAGTTGTAGATATTTTTCTTGGTGTACCATAGCATTTTGAGTCATCTCAATCAAAGTTCGGCTGATAAAGTTATTCCTCGATTACGTAGAGATGTAGAAACTGTCCAGAATCAGTTATAGTTTCGACATCGCTTCATAATCTGGGAATAACTCTATCATCCAAACTCCGATTGAGATGATTCAAAATGCTATGGAACACCAAGAAAAAGGTCTACAACTTTCATGTTTTGAGTTTTCAGAGATACTGGCTGCATTAAGCTCGAAATAGGGCTTGAAGTTGATGCACCTGCATAAAATTTAGAGTACATTATTGATTACACTTATGTCGTTATTGCCAATAGCGGCATCAGGCTAATTGATACCGTTATTGGGAATATTGTCATCAGTTATAAGCGATTTTCACTTACAATTTTTTCTGGACAGTTTCCACATCACTTCGTAATCTGAGCATAACTCTATAATCCGAACTCCGATTACGATGATTCAAAATGCTATGGAACATCAAGATAAAGATCTACAACTTTGATGTTTTTAGTTTTGAGAGATTCTGGCTACATCAATTTTGAAATAGGCCTTGAAGTTGATGCACCTACATGAAATTTGGAGTACACTGTGGATTACACTAATGTTGTTATTTCCAATAGCGGGATCAGGCTAATTTATGCTGTTATTAGAAGTAGTGGCATCAGTTATAAGCAATTTTCACTTACAATTTTTTTTCCAAAGTCAGAGAACTCCGAAGTGAATGCGAGATATACTGATGTCAATACTCCCAATAGCGGCAATGAATTTTTTTTACAGGTGCCTCTATTGGTAACAACGAAATCAAAATAACAGATGTCGTTGGATCCAATAGCGTTTTATGCTAACGTGTCCAAAAATCGGTCAGTTGGGTGAATATTTTTGAAAGTGGGTTAGTTTGGTCAATATTTTTAGAAAAGTGGGTAAGTGCGGGAAAAATTCATATAGTGGTGGGTATTCTCTGTTCAAACTTTTGAGAGAAAATTGATGTGAAACTTAAAGATTCCCCTCCAAAATACCTTTATTGCAAGTGCTTCTTAATGCTTGAAACTCTGTTCGTCAGCATTGTTCGAGCTAGTTAAAACTAACAGTAAGGTTATAGAAAGGGAGGAGGGAAAAACTGACGTAAAGAAAATTGAAGTACGTAAAGTATTCTGTTAGAAGTTTGTTTAAGTTTGAATAATTGGCTAAGGATTAGTCAAAGTTTGTTAGCTAGTAAGTAGGGCCGTGGATGAGATAATTCCCACAACCAAAGTTGTTATCTTTGTTCTTAGATACACAACCGAAATTTGTTAGCTAGTTAGTAGGGCTATGGATGAGATAATTCCCACAACCGAAGTTGTTATCTTTGTTCCTTGATATCAGCTCAACTCAAACTATTTGAGTTGAAGTAAACTTGTTATTTGGTTAAGTATAAATGCTGTAAACTGGTTGAATGAATTGTATGAGCAAAAATTTTGCAGCAATCACCATTTGTCTATCATTTTTTTTAGTTTTCTTAGTTGAACTAACAACTAGTATCAGAGCCATTTTGCAGCAGCAAAATGTCAACTGTGAAAAATGAAACTTTTGTTCAACCTGCAATACCAAAATTCGACGGTCACTATGATCACTGAAGCCTCTTAATGGAGAATTTCCTGAGATCAAAAGAATACTTTGATCTTGTTGAAACGGGATATGATGAACCAGCTGAAGACGTTGATATGACGGTTGCTCAAATAGCCAAACTGCAAGCATTAAAGCTGAAAGATTTGAAGGTGAAGAACTATCTATTTCAGGCAATAGATAGAGCAATTTTGGAGACAATTCTCAAGAAGGATACTGCCAAACAGATTTGGGACTCTATGAAGAGGAAGTACCAAGGAAGCTCAAAGGTGAATCGTGCACAACTTCAAGCTTTGAGGAGGGATTTTGAAGTGCTCCAGATGCAAAAGGGAGACATTGTCAATGATTATTTTGGCAAGGTTATGGGAATTGTCAACAAAATGAGAGTTCACGGTGATCAGCTAGCGGATGGAGCTGTGGTGGAAAAGATCTTGCGATATTTAACACCAAAGTTTGACTATGTGGTGTGCTCAATGGAGGAGTCGAATTATGTTGAAGAAATGACGATTGATGAATTACAAAGCTCTTTGATTATGCATGAGCAAAGGCTGAGTCAAAGGCTTGCATTGGAAGATATGCAAGCTCTCAAAGTGTCCACACATGAGGAAAACTCTAGCTCGAGAGGAAGAGGTAGAGGAAGAGGTGGTAGAGGCCGTGGAAGATCTGGTAGAGGCAACTATCATAGAGATGATTATCAAGACAAAGGCAAAGGGCGTTTTGATAAATCAAAGGTTGAGTGTTATAGATGTCACAATCTTGGACACTATAAGTCAGAATGCTACACAAAGATGCCGAAGGACAATGAGAAAGGAGATAATTCCAACTTCATTGGGAAGAAGGAAGAAGAAATGCTGCTTATGGCATTTCATGCCCTGGAGGACTTGGACTCAGAAACTTGGTATGTTGATTCAGGTTGCAGTAATCATATGACTGGGAATAGGTCATCATTTGCAAACTTAGATGAAAGCTTCAAATCTGTGGTAAAGCTTGGACATGAGTCAAGTGTAGAGGTGATGAGAATTGGAGATATTAAGATCAGAACAAGGAATGACTTTGTAGAAACCATTGCAAATGTTTTCTACATACCTGACCTAAAAGCAAATTTGCTGAGTGCTGGAGAGTTGCAAGACAAAGGGTATACCATCACAATGAAGAATAGAGAGTGTGAAATATATGATCCGAAGAGGGGGTTAATTGCAGTAGTGAAGATGACACAAAATAGACTCTTTCCCATGAAGATCAAGACTGAGCATGCTTGTTTAATGGCATAAAAGGTATGGTCATTTGAACTTCAATGGTCTAAGAACTCTATACAAGAAGAATATGGTGAATGGACTTCCTGAGTTGGTTCATACTTCACAAGTATGTGAAGAATGCACAATTGGAAAGCACAAGAGAGAAGAATTTCCTTCTGGAAAATCGACGAGGGCCCGAGCAGTTTTGGAGTTGGTGCACTCAGACTTATGTGGATCAATCTCACCAAATTCAAATGGTGGTAAGAGGTACTTCATTTCTTTTATTGATTATTTCAATAGGAAGATTTGGGTTAATTTTTGGAAGCAAAGTGAGAAGCTTTCACTGTATTTAAGAATTTTGTAGCACTTGTTGAAACTGAAACTGAGAGGAAGATTAAAGCTTTGAGGACTGACAGAGGAGGTGAATTCTGCTCAAATGAGTTTAAAGAATTTTGTGAAGAAAAGGAAATCCGAAGGCAGCTAACAACAACTTACACTCCTCAGCAAAATGGTGTAAGTGAGAGGAAAAATAGAACTATACTGGATATGGTGAGGAACTTGCTCGCATTTAGAAAAGTGTCAAAGACTTTCTGGCTAGAAGCTGTTCTCTGGTCAGTTCATGTTCTTAATAGATGTCCAACCTTTTCTGTTAAGAACATGACTCCTCAAGAAGCTTGCAGTGGAAGAAAGCCATCGGTGGATTACTTTAAAGTCTTTGGGTGCATAGCATATGCACACGTGCCAGATCAAAAGAGAAAAAAGTTTGATGATAAAAGTGAAGTGTGTGTGTTTCTCAGAGTCAGTGAATCCTCAAAGGCCTACAAGTTATACAATCCTATCACAAAGAAGATTGTGGTGAGCAGAGATGTAATCTTTAAACGGGATAGCACTTGGGATTGGGAAGGCAGCAGTTCTTCTCAAAAACAAATTTTGGTGAATGGAAAAGCTAATGGAGAAGGAGATTCAAATGGTGAATCCGGTACAAAAGAAGCTCACAAAGAGGAACAACATGTTGTAGCTGAAGAAGAATCAGGCTACAATCTCAGAAATCCTAACACAAGAAAAGGGCCAGCCTGGTTGATCGACTATAATGTAAATTATGGTGAAATTGAAGCTGAAAATATTAACTATGCTTTATTTATGGATTCTGATCCTATTGTCTTTGAGGATGCAGTGAAAGATGGCATGTGGAGGTCAGTAATGGATAATGAAATTATGTCCATTGAGAAGAACAAGACTTGGGAACTTACTGAGTTACCCGAAGGACAGAAGGTCATTGGTGTCAAATGGGTTTACAAAACCAAGCTTAATGAAAAAGGTGAAGTTGATAAGCACAAAGCTAGACTGGTTGTGAAAGGCTACAAGCAGATAGAAGGGATTGACTTTAAAGAAGTGTTTACGCCAGTAGCAAGGCATGATACAATCAGGATGGTGGTCTTTCTAGCTGCACAGAATTCTTGGCCTATCTTCCAACTTGATGTTAATTCTGCCTTCTTGCTTGGAGACTTAGAGGAACGAATTTTTGTGGAGCAACCACCAGGCTATGTGAAGAAAGGAAAAGAAGAGAAGGTCTATAAGTTGAAGAAGGCATTATATGGTCTTAAACAAGCTCCAAGGGCTTGGTACATCAGGATCGATTCTCATTTTGTAAAGATGGGATTTCAGAAGTGTCCTCATGAACATACTCTATATGCCAAGGTTGGAGATGGAGGTAAACTGATTATGGTATGTTTATATGTTGATGATTTAATTTATACTGGAAGTGATGCTGACTTGGTGAATGAGTTTAAACTGTCAATGATGAAAGAGTTTGAAATGAGTGATCTTGGCTTGATGAAGTATTTCCTTGGAATAGAAGTTATGCAAACAACTTCTGGCAATTTCATTTGCTAGAAGAAATATGCTTAAGAAGTGCTAAAAAGATTTCAGATGGAGGATTGCAATTCGTTTGCTACACCAACAGAAGTGGGAGTGAAGTTATAAAAGGATTCGAATGGCAAGGCAATAGACAGTTCACATTACAAGCAACTTGTTGGAAGCTTGATGTATTTAACTTTCACTAGGCCTGATCTTATGTATGCTGTGAGTTTGATAAGCAGGTACATGGAGAAGCCAACTGAAATGCATTTAAATGCAGCTAGAAGAATCCTAAAATATGTGAAAGGAACTCTTGACTTTGGCGTGTTCTATAAGAACGAAAAAGATGGTCTGAAATGCTATACAGATAGTGATTATGCTGGAGACATTGATGACAGGAAGAACACATCCGGATATGTTTTTCTGATGGGATTAGGAGATGTATCTTGGTGTTCAAGAAAGCAGTCGATTGTCACATTGTCGACAACTAAAGCAGAGTTCGTAGCAGTAGCTACGAGTGCTTGTCAAGCTGTTTGGATGAGAAGAATGCTAGATTTTTTGGGGAAAAAGCAACAAGGTGCATCTGTTATATGCTGTGACAATATTTCAACAATTAAATTGTCTAGAAATCCAGTTTTGCACGGTAGAAGCAAGCATATAGATGTGAGGTTTCATTTCTTGAGAGACCTGTGCAAAAATGAAGTTATTGAGCTGGAATATTGCAAGAGTGGTGAGCAAGTTGCTGATATTTTTACAAAGCCATTGAAGCAGCCATTGTTCGAGAAGTTGAGGAAGTTGCTGGGAATGTGCTCATTGCAGTCTTTCGAAGAAGATGGATTCGAGATACTTCCTAAACAGATTTAGCATAAATCAGTTTAACGGAGGGAATGTTAGAAGTTTGTTTAAGTTTGAATAATTGGCTAAGGATTAGTCAAAGTTTGTTAGCTAGTTAGTAGGGCTGTGGATGAGATAATTCTCACGGCCAAAGTTGTTATCTTTGTTCTTAGATACACAACCGAAGTTTGTTAGCTAGTTAGTAGGGCTGTGGATGAGATAATTCCCACAACTGAAGTTGTTATCTTTGTTCCTTGATATCAGCTCAACTCAAACTGTTTGAGTTGAAGTAGACTTGTTACTTGGTTAAGTATAAATACTGTAAACTGGTTGAATGAATTGTATGAGCAAAAATTTTGCAGCAATCACCGTTTGTCTATCATTTTTTTTAGTTTTCTCAGTTTAACTAACATATTCTTTACTTTTCAAATCCTACTTCTTGTTGAGTTCTAACTACGGAATAACTCACAAATGAGATGCAAACCAATTGAATCACAAGCAATGGAATAAAAGTAATCAAGAGCCAACACATAAGAACCTACGAAATTTTTTCGAGGTTCACCCAATGCAATGGCTACTTCCCCACGCAGAGGCACACCTGCAATTTTCATTAGAAATATGTAGAATAAGTTAACAATTTCTTAAGAACTCACCTCCACGGGGTAGAGTTTTCTTCTATCTTCTTCTATCTCTCTAACGGCTGCTACATTTATCTATCCTGATAGAACATTGTTTCTCTTAACCCTAAAATCATACTCAATACAATATATATAAGTTTATATCCAAATAGATCTTTGTTGTTGTATGCCCTATAGGCCAGTTGTGTATTGACATTACTAGTTTACATTGTATCATGACATTTATTTCATATTTAGAAATTTCATTTATTGTGTTATTTATTGTGAATTAAATGATCATAATGAAGTCCTGAGAATAGTAAGTTGAATGTCATGGAATATCAAGTGCATGACTTGATTGTGAGATCCTATTGACTGAAATCAGAATACTGTTCTTAAATGTCCCTAGTCAAGTATTGTAAATTAAGACAATGATAATATATAGAGACTAGTGTGTGTATAGACTGATGACCATTCTCACAGGTCATGGATATGAGATATCAAGTCTTCACATGGGTGAATATTAGAGTAATAATGTACTGGACTGACCCACCATGAGAACATTGCAGGGATTGTTACGTGAGTGTCATAAATGGTTCTCATAGTGACTATGGTGTACATAGTCCTTTGAATTGAAGTCACTATGGTTTCCTACATGAGAAGTTTATATATTTTAATCACGTCAAATGTTCCCTGTAATATGGTAATTATAAAGTCAACTATTTGATATGCTACAAATCATGCGGAGTGAAGTGATGTGAGTGACTTAAATAGCATTTTTCCCTCTTACATAATATGAGCGATATTTACAGGCCTCTTGATTGAGTGAGACTGCAAAATACAAGGCCATGCTCAAATGAGTCAATATGAGATATTGATCTCATTTGTTTTAGTAAGTCTACTCGGACATCAAGAAATTAAAGATTGAACTATACAAGGGTGACATACTTTATGCCTTGCGGTCAATTAAGATATTTGGACAAAGAGACTAGATTACATGGTAACTGGTCACGAATAAGTTATGTCAAATCACTGGCATTCTCGTTACTTGAGTAGAAGTGATTATTGTTAGATACCGCTCACTGTTTGTAATACTCGAATATGATTTTAGTATTATTGTCGACGTAATGGGAACTTATAGGGTCACACACTTAGAATGGACCGAAATTGGAATTTAAATTTAGAATATGAATTTAATTAGGGATCCAAGTAAGACTTGGACTCCTGAAATTAGTTGGACATTTAATAAGATTAAATGAGTCGACTAAAGTTCAAAGGCCCACACACAAATCTAACCCAGGTCAGATTGTGAGCACAACAACCTCATACTCTCTTAGGGTTGGTTTTCTGCACCTATATATATAATATGTATTGTAGAAGAGTGATACGTAAAAAGAAAAAAAAACTCTAGCCGTCACAGAAAGTGAGAGAGAAAGATCGTGAGGAGGAACATTTTCTTTCCGCAGCTAGCACTGCGGTATAAGAGAGAGTCATTTTTTGTTCCATTTGTGTGGATACCGTATAGGCATCGCAATATTGCAGTGATGTGATCGACATACTGTGGAGACAGCAGATCAATTTTTAAGGTATAACTCCTAAACACAATTTATGGTTTTCGCATGAATGCATGGCTAGGTTTCAATATTTTTGTAATTTTTACGTTGTGTATTTAATATGTGATTTCCTTTGAAACCTAACAGTGGTATCAGAACCACTTGCGAAACCATAATTCGGTTATGTATGATATGTGATTATTCATTGTACATTCGCACTTTTAGAATAAATATTCATATGTGATATAATCTTTTGCAACAGTTGCAATATAAGGATTCGTTTATGTGTTGGTTGTTAACATTGATGCCATACCAGGGTAGCCCTCTGCTTGGAACTATTAAAAACCCTGGAGCAGTAAGATATGATTTGAAGTGACGTTAGGGTTTCTTAAAGCATGAAGAGTGTAACGCCCCGGGTTCCCAATACCTGGAACCCGTGACACAAGCCATGATCTTTCATTCAAATGAGTCACAACACAACAAAGATCACAAGAAATTAAAAACTTTTATTACATCAAATTGTTATTACAATGTCCAATGATTACAACAATTATAATTAATTTGCATAACATGAATATACAATAAAATTGGATAGTAACTTTCACTTGGATGCTTCCCGCAGCTTGAGTTCTCCCTCGCGCTCCCCAACTGCAATCTTGCAACTAGACAGACAGTGGGAACATCAGTCGAATACAACTGACACAATGCTATATATAGCTATCCTCTCTATGCCATAATATAGTGATTCCAAACCTCAACAACCAATATTTGCTACAAAGGAAAAAGTGTTGTCGAACCAGTATTGATGTATGCCATGGCCTAATCTAATGCACAAAACAAAGAATGCACACAATGCATTTACTCTAATGCAATACATTTGGGAACGTATGCATCCCATACTATATACTTCCCAAAGAGTTCGCCTCTCCTGATTGTAGGATTCGATCCCTCATAATGCATCCTACTCTTGTACTTATCATGTTCCTAATATATTTACCGTGTCTGAGGAGGTTGTAGTTATTCGGTCCCGTCCGTTACTACAGTCACTATAGTGGTGATCGCGTTTTCCACAGTGTCTAGTGTCCAGAACCCACTCAAAAAGCCGTGACGAACTTACAGGTATACCCATGCACCCATGATGTCAAGATCCACCACATAGCACCCCCATGGTCCGTTCATGTCCATGCGCATAAGAACATGATGACCTCGAGGGTTAAATCCCCCTATCTGACAGGAGTTTCTCTCCCGTTCTTTACCCCGACTCTTCAGGAATTAACAGATCGAGATATGAGATTCGTGATCTCAATACCTGAGAACACAATCCATATCCCTACAACAGAAAAAGTTCAACACCCGACTATGGACTACTAGTACTAGTGTAAGTCGTTACCAACCAACCAACAATCAATCTAGTCCGAGAACATAAACAGCTCAAAATACTAAAGCTAGATCAAAACTAGAACCACAGCTAAGAATGAGGTTAATTACACAATTATTACTTGTTCATCCGATTTCCTTAATTCTACGACTCTAGTCAATCTCTAATTCTCTTTCATTAACTCATTAGAAGTATGAATTATTAGGCAAGTCTAGGTCTATTTAATTTTAACCAATTCTCTTAGTCAGGAAATCTATCAAATATTTCCAAGCCCTAACTTAGTAACATTAGGCAATCTTGATCTATAACCACAACTCGAACTATCCTAGGTCATATTTGGGTTGTTGAATTAAGGATTGGACTCACGGACTAACCCTATTCAAGTAATCCAATTTACAATCATTAACTTACTATGTGATCTAGTTCTACCCGACTAAACAATTTGGTAGGCGATCTAGCAACTAGTCTCTTACCTAACCCTGAGGTCACACCTAGATGTTTTACAACCACTAGTTAAGTTCTAGTTCATTCCAACTTACTGATTTGAACTTAACCCAACCTGCACTAGAGTCTAACTGGGATCTCAAGCCTGGCCCAATGCATGGGCCCACAAAGACTGGCGAATCGACCACATCGATCGCCGCCGCCCGTCATGTTTGGATTCGCACGCTAGCTCGGCCTGAAGCAAGCCGCTGATCCCGCTAATCATCATGCTCCATGTCTTCCCGACAAGTGGTAGCTCCTACAATGCCAAACTTCCTCCTTAGACGGCGAGCATGTCGGCGCCTGAGTCGTCGCTCCAACATGTTCGGGGTCACAAGTTCCTATCCATCCGCCACAAATTTTATCCATACTGACCAAGTCCTAGGGTCTCATTATTCTGTCAAGAGGACCCTAATTTCACATACATAGTGTAAATTTCAAATTGAGGCATCGTGAATGTGGGGGGGGGGGGGGGGGGGGGGGGAGGATACATCCTAATCCCAACAATAATCACACAATCCATCTATCTCAACTCTATTCTAATCCATCACTAAGGACCTAGAAATAACCATGTCATGACTAAGATGACCTAAATTTGTCTACAATTATATCATATCAGTACTCAAGCTCACTAAGGCTCATAAATAACACCTACAACCCTCAAATAGTCATACAAGGCTCCATCACCTCAATGTCACTTCAAACAGTAAGTTTGGGTTCGGGTCTAACAGATCCAGTACACTATAAAAATCATATAAAATAGCACACTACACAGAATTTTACAATTAGGCTTTCTGGAAATCTCTAGGTGTTATCTACAACTTTCTTGTTGAACATTGTCACTAATTATGATGTTAACAGGCTCAAAAACTTGGTTTTTTAACATGCAGCAAAACACTTCCAGAACAGAACACTTTATACACAGTGTTCAAGAAAATTATCTTATATATATCAAATGTTACTGGGTTAACATGAAATTTCAGAATCAAGCACATAACATACATTCACAACACATATCCAAAATTCAAGCCTTTTTATAAAGTATATCTGGAGTTATCCCTTTTTTATTAACACTCAAGACAGAGTATTCAACAACATCAGTGTTGTTTATCATTTCGACTAGCTGAGTTTGCATGAATTAATTACTGTAGCTATAGTGGTCAAAATTACATGAAATTAATTTGAAACTTGAGCTCTAGATAGATAATATAACAACATAAATTAATTTCAAGTCATTTCCATGAGTACACAGTGAGTTCCAAGTATTTTAATCTACAACTGTAACATGCAGCAAAATCTGTTCTGTTCTTGACCAACATGCAAGTTCGTATTTTTATTAATTAGTAGGAAAAATCAGAAAAATCTAAAAAATAACTGAAAGTGTACGACACATATATGATCATCCCCTAAAAATTTCAAGTTAATCTAACCAGTAGTTTTCAAGTTATGTGCTACGCACTAACAGCAAAGATTTCAGCTTTCAACAGGATTTTCTGTTTTGAATTTCTTAACACAGATCGAGTTATTAATATTCAATCTATAACATGCATGTCATTTTCAGTCACTACAATCATCATTTAGCAAGCAAAGAACAATTATAGAGATTAAAAACACGCACCTTGTAGTGTTGCTTGTAGTTGAAATCGCTTGGTCTAGTTCATCTTGAATCACCCCTCCAAGCTTGGCTCCTTCTTCTCCTCTTGGTCTCTTTCCCTAGCTCTCCCCCTCTCTTTCTCTTCTTTTTTTTTTCTCTTGGAAAATTTCAGAACTAGAGACTATAGGAGAGTGAGGAGGGGGTGTTAAATAAAGAAGGAGTGAGAGGATTTCTTGAGATGACAAGCAAGTGGTTTTTTGCAAAACCATGTGCTTGTTCCTTCTCTTCTCAATGGTATGGCCGGCCAATGGGCCTCTTTTTTTTTTTTTTTTTTTCTCATGTTGGTCCAATTCAAGCCCAATACAAAAATACAGATATATACCTATATATTTGTATGTCAAGCTAGTTATAATTAAATATAATAATTTCAATCATAAGAAAAAAATAATTCTTATTAATAGGAGAATTTCGTTTAAGTACAAATCATATGAAAAGAAATATCGGAGTGTTACATCACTCCTCCTTAGAATAGTTATGTCCTCAGAACTACGCTTAGTGGAAAAGCAAACAAGGGTTAATTAAATAACTCGATAAATACATTTTCTCATATAGGGTTCACAATTCTCCTGCTGCACAAACCATCATCACGACAGCTACCAAGGGTTGATCCTTCGAGTATTGGCTCTCGTTTCGAGTTATTGAGGGTCATCCTCACTTCGTGGATCGTCCTGGGGACTATTTCATCCATCGTCCTGAAAATCCTAGCGATCAAAGACCAGTTGTGGATGTCCCTCTCTTCCCGAAATACTGGAGATCAATCTCACTCGACAAACCATTCTGGGGCCTCATCACATAAACTCCCCGTGAGTGTTGCTCTCGTCCCTTAATACTGGAAACCAATCTCACTCCACAGGTCATTCTGGGGCCTATTTCATCCCTTATTTGGAATACTGGGAAATATCTTACTTTGTGGATTACTCTGGATCCTTCACCACACGAACTCCCCATGAGTGTTGCTCTCGTCCCAAAATACTGGAGATCAATTGCACTCCACAGATCATCCTTGGGCCTATTTCATCCCTTATCTGGAATAATGGGGAATGTCTTACTCCATGGATTATTCTGGAGCCTCCCTCATCCTTAAATTTCTTCGTGGGTACTACTCTCGTCCTCAGAATACTGGAGATCAATCCCACTCCACAGAACATTCGGGGGCTTATTGCATCCCTCGTTTGGAATACTAGGGAATATCTCACTCCTTAGATCATTCTGGAGTCAATGTCCCACTAACCTGCTTGTGAATGTTGCTCTCGTCTCTGGAATACTGGAGTTCAATCCCGCTCCACAGAACATTCTAGGGCCTCTTTCATCCTACGTTCCGGAATACTGGGGAATATCTCGCTCCATGGATCATTCTGGATCCAACGTCACACAATCTCTCCCCATGAGTGTCGCTCTCATCCCTAGAATACTGGAGACCAATTCCTACTCCACAGATCATTCTGGGGCTTATTTCATCCATCATCTGGACTACTGAGGAATGTCTCACTCCATGCATCATTCTGGAGCCAACCTCTCATTCCTGATGCACGATCTCCATGTTTCTCCTAGCCTCCGGTTGCTACACTTGAGGGTCGGTGACCACTCCCTCCTTAGAAAAAAGGATAAGACCAAGTTATGCAGCTCCAGCCTTCTCGTATGAGAGCCGCTTCGCTGCAATCCACCACGACTTTGGTTGCTCGGTAGCCCCCTGACACCTTGCTAGTATTCCAAAAGAATTTAACCCCCATGAATAGCATAACACACTATTTTCAAAGCACAACATCATAATTAATTTAGCATCCCCAAAATCCGGGTACATAAGGAAGATTACAATATTCCATTACCTAATCAAAGAATAAATGATCCACTATGAATCCTCTATGCTAGTGATTGCATCGCAGTTCCCTGCATCTCCTTCAGTCAAGGTGAGATTCATCCATGGCGAAAGGGCTTCTTTCCCTTATCGACAGCTTTCTGAGTCTAGTCATCGGTGTTCCATTGCAGTTGCAGACAATTCTTGTGCTCCGTATTTCCACAATTATAACAAGTACTTGCCTGAGCCTTCTTGGGGTACTGACTTTTAAAATGTACTGGCTCTTTACAGAAGTAACAAGCTATTGTTTTTTGTGTTTTCTCCGGTGGTGTTAGGTTTCTTAAATTTTTTGAGTTGTAGGTTGTCCTTCCAAACTCGCCGCAGTTGCGAGTATCTTTCCCGGGCTCCTTATTTCAATCTTGCCTTGCATCTGTCGGTCTTGGTTCATGTCTAGTTCTATTACTGCCGCCCTCCACACCAACTTGTCAAATCTCTCAATGCATAGGGGAACCACTCTCAACCTTAGTGCAGCCCTAAGTCCCTGCTCAAATCTTTTTGCCCCTTTCACTTCATCCTGCACCATCTCGAGGGCAAAGCGGGACAACTGAGTAAACTTGGTCTCATACTCCCTTACGGTCATGTTTCCCTGTCGCAGATTCATGAACTCCACCGCCTTCTCTTCCTGAACGTCCAAAGGAATTTAGTGGTCTAAATTCCTCTAAAAAGTTCTCCCAAGTGATCGGTCCTTCCAAATCTGCCACCTCGGGTGCTCCTCGACATCCTTTTCGAAAGAAAACACATATAGGGGTTAGTTCCGAATATAAGGAGATCATAAACACAAGCTGAAAATACAACAATATGATTTACGATCATCCTACTATTCAAACTGAGCTGACTCTAATCGGGGCATCCAAGTCTAATTTCCTGCTATGTTAGACTATAATTTGAAGATAGCTCTGATACCAACTGTAATGCCCCGGGTTCCCAATCTCCGGAACCCATGACACAAGCCAGGATCTTTCCTTCAAATGACTCACAACATAACAAAGATCACAGAAAATTAAAAACTTTCATTACATCAAATTGTTATTACAATGTCCAATGATTACAACAATTATAATTAATTGGTATAATTTGAATATACAATAAAATTGGATAGTAACTTTCACTTGGATGCTTCCCACGGCTTGAGTTCTCCCTAGCGCTCCCCAACTGCAATCCTGCAACAAGACAAACTGTGGGCACGTCAGTCGAATACAACTGACGCAATGCTATATACAGCTATCCTCTCCGTGCCATAATACAGTGATTCCAAACCTCAACAACCAATATTTGGTGCAAAGGAAAAAGTGATGTCGAACTAGTGTCGATGTATGCCATGGCCTAATCTAATGCACAGAACAAAGAATGCACATGATGCACTTATTCTAATGCAATACATTTGGGAACGTATGCATCCAATACTACATACTTTCTCAAAATCAACTTCAATGAAAATGTATGCATCCCATACTTCATACTTCCCAAAAAGTTTGCCTCTTCTGATTATAGGGTTCGATCCCTCATCACGCATCCTAGTCTTGTATTTGTCCTGTTCTTAAGGTTTATTTTGGGGATGAGGGATGAAATAGGCCCCAGGACGATCCGCGAAGTGAGGTTGACTTTCTCGGAACGAGAGCCGGTACTCGCAGGATGATCAACCCTTGGTAGCTATGTCACGCCCCGCTTCCCAAAATACGGAATACGAGCACGTAACAAAATCTCAGCGAATGATTTTCATCATCCATAAGCTGTTCAGGAATCTTTACAACATATCACAATATAATATCAGAGTCGGAAGCCAGAAAAGTCAACCACATGCACATATGAACCAAATACCAACAAGAATACTTGAAATAAAATATATTAATCTCAAATAGTCAAGATTTGAATAAAACAAATATCCTGGGCCACATTGCCCAAATACAAGAATAAACCCAAATACATGAATACAATTATTGTTCAAGCAAACTACAAGAAATAATCATAACAAAATCCAGCACTAATATATCATGTCACCAATACCGTCTGGAACCTGTTCTCCAAAATCTTCAATTCAACGAATGCAGGGAAGAGGAAAAGAGAAAAACAAGTACCCGTCAATTGCAAGTTACAGGCCACTTATAATGTAGGATACAAGCACATGGGGAAAACTAACTAATCACATGTCAAAATATAACAACTAGCATGGTAAGGTGAATAGGTATAAATGGCATGAATCAAGTGTCAAGTGTCAAGTCTCATGTAAACTAGTCTCATGTATCATGTAGTCAAGTGTCAAGCAAGCATGTATCATGTATTAGGTAACAGGTATACAGGTAACAGGTAAACAGGTAATCATGTAACAGGATAATCATGTATACAGGAAATCAGATTATGTCATGTCAAGTTTTGTTATTTTACTATCTAGGTAGCACTTCATGCGCCCCATATTATAACACATGGTTGCTACAAAAAATAGTTTGCTTTAGATTTTATAGGGGACTATACAGGGCAGTGTACCCAGGTATTCACAGAATCACAGAACTTGGTCGGTAAACTTGATCGGTAATACAATATTAACTTAATCGGTAACTTGATCGGTAACTTGATCGGTAAACTTGGTCGGTAACTTGATCGGTAACATGTCATACAGGAAACACAAGTCTCCTTCCGAGTACAAGTTTCTGCACTATCCACTACTAGATCTTTCCCATTAAACCCCGGCTTGATTATTTATTATTATTCTCAAACAGGCAGGTATAAGCATGAAACAGTGTCAAACTAACATAGTATAATTAGTATCAGGTCTAGCGTAACAAATAAGCTTGCATAGATGATAGACAGTCACATAAATAGGCAAAACAGTGTATGTTCATATTCAGGACAGTATGACAGTACAGTATTAAAAAAGTGAATCTCTTCGCTACAGAAATACAAATATGGATCCGTCGAAGAATCTGGAAACTAGACGTCTACACGAATCTAGCAAATATAAATAAGCCATTTAGTATTTTACAAAATCATAACTCAAAACTGATTTTAATGCAGAAAACATATTCAGTCAGAAATCAGTAAAACGAATTCTCAGTCAGGAAAACTACATTAAAACCTCTTAAATAAATTCATAAAAAATCTGAGTTATTTCCCTATATTTCTAGAATCAAAATATAAAGTTTCATAATGTTTCAGTAAAATTAGTTCAGTCATCAAAAATAAGAAAACATTGAAAAATGATAGTTTGGTAAATCTGGAATTCCCAACACTGCTGTACGAAAACTGAAATAACTCGCAACCAGTGAAACGCAATCCAAATCCGCCAAAGGGAGATGAAAATAGATAAAATATACTAACTTTCTTATTTCACAAACATTTTTCATACAGTAAAAGGAATCATAGTGAAAATAAGGTTCTTTACAGAACAGCGAGCAAAATACAGCAAGTATAGATTTCATAAACGAGCATGAAACAACATATAAAACTCATCAATAAAATTCAACAAAATTCTGTGAAATCCCTAACTAGATAAAGAAACACTGACCAAAGTTTTGAATAAAAAAAATATAGGTAGCATAGTTCTTTAAAATGATTTGTTATCAAAATTACCAAAAAACAGAATCTGGAAAAGATCGACACCTTTGTAGTAAAACAGCCATAACCCAGTCATACAAAAACAAAATCGAGCAAGTTCAGAGGGGTTTGAAAATAGACTAAATTCTCTAAAACTCATGTTTTATACCGAAATTAAGATACTGACTTTAACACAGTCCAAAACAGCAAACAAAACAGATCAGCGACAAAATACAGATTTTTTCCTTATAAACAAAGTCAACATAGATTCAAGAAAATTGATCCAAACATACCCAAACATAAAATTGAGTCTACCAAGAGTCTAAACATCATGAATTAGGGTTATTAACATGTCCACACCTAATATATCTCATGGGTCTCAATCAAAACATGATTTCTCACAAAAATCTCATATTCATAGTTCTAATCAAGAACGGGTAAAACCTATGTTAATTAATGTCAATATTGTGTCTTAGGGCATCTATGGTCAAGTTTTCACAATAGAGACAAAACCCATCAATCAAAACACAATCAAGAGTCGTCTCTAGACCCACCTACACTATAGGTGAACTTTTTAACTTGTATCAAACAAATGAATTGGTGTACAAGTTACTTGCCTGAAAAACGACGAGAACAACACAAGAGAAAGAATAACGGGACGGATCCCGGGGCACGAACACAATAGCAACGAACGGACGAGACCCAACAAACACAAAAGGAGCACAACGAACAACTACGAACGAAGAACGACGAATCCCACAAACCCACGAACTAATGGTGTAACGCCCCGCCCCAATACTCAGACAATTTTAATATTTTTAGAAGACAAATTAGATACTATGTAGTACAACTGCCCACCACAGGCTGCCTCTCAAAAGGTGGTTAACCAATTAGGTGACTCTTGATCATAGGCAATTATATTTATACTCAAATTAGTTTTTGTATACTTCTCATGTGGGACTATATTTCTCAAATCCTTCTCAAATCCATCTCAAATCTCTCAAATTCCGAATACGCAAACCAGTTGACTGCTCAAACCACCAGTCGACTGTTCGCTCAAGATCTGGGGTATTACATACACCCCACCTTTAGAAATCAGCGTCCTCGCTGAGTACGGGACACACATCTAGTGTAGGATCCGCCTTTCTAGCCGTTGTAGAATAGTCCTTGATCCCACGAAATGTGTAGAAACACCCGGTACATATAAATGCACCCTGCCTATCCGGAGAATCATCTCCCTGTCGTGAACTAGATCATAGGCCCTCTTCTATACTCGGTGTCGAAAGTCGGCTCTGATACCATTTGTAACACCCCGCCCAAATACTCAGACAATTTTAATATTTTTAGAAGACAAATTAGATACTATGTAGTACAACTGCCCACCACAGGCTGCCTCTCAAAAAGTGGTTAACCAATTAGGTGACTCTTGATCATAGGCAATTATATTTATACTCAAATTAGTTTTTGTATACTTCCCATGTGGGACTATATTTCTCAAATCCTTCTCAAATCCATCTCAAATCTCTCAAATTCCGAATACGCAGACCAGTCGACTGCTCAAACCACCAGTCGACTGTTCGCTCAAGATCTGGGGTATTACAAATGGATCCAACAAACACACGAACTCAAACGAACCAACGAGAACACACACCACAATCACCTGAGATCCAACACCCAATCCACGAACGAATAACCACACACACGATCATGATCGAAATCACGAAACTAAGCACAGATCATCGAGATGATCAAGAGATCCAATGGTCGAGATCACACTTGATCGAAACTCGTTCAAAACAAAAAGCACCCAAGAAGAGGTGGCCAGGGTCGGGTGTGTGTGCTGCGGGAAGGACTACGGCGGCGTGAAGATAGACAGTGAGGGAAGCTCGCTGTCGTGACTTGCTGGCTACACTCGTGCGAGATCGGAGAGCGGCACAGCGGGACGACGAGACGACGGCAGCAACTGTGACTACTGTCATTGCTGCAGTCTGCTGAGAAAGTGATGAGGATGGGGACGCCGGGGAGTAGCGGCTGCTTCCTAGCTATGCCGGAGGGAGAGGGTAGCGGCACAGGTGGCGGAGATGGGTGAACGGGGGAAGGCTTGGAGGTCCTGGTTGTTGAAACAGCGCAGGGGGAGGGAGTTACTGCCTTGGCTGCCGGCGGGGTAGCGGATGGCGGACGGCGGGAGGCTGGTGAAGCGGCGCGAGGAAAAGGCGGCACGCACGAAGGCGGAAGAGGGAAATATGTAGGATGGGTAGACGAAAGGTCGGCTAGGGTTGGGTTTTAATATATAGGGGAAGAAGGAGGGGTGACGGGTAGGATTATTTAAAATGGGTAGTTGGGTTTAGGTCGGTTATATGGGTCTGGGTAAAGATGTAAACGGGTAGGGTAGTTAGGATGTGGGTTTAGGGTAATCAGGCATGGTATTGGGGATTAGGTTATAGTAATTGGGTTTGGGTTTTTTTAAAATGGGTTTGGGTGATATAATAGGTTGGTGGGTTTAATAATGGGTATTGGTTTATATAAAAAAATTCCAATAGAATAAAAATAAAATACCCAATAAAAATATAATTTATAATAAAATTGTAATTTTTGTTACCATACAGAATCTATTTTGAAATAGCTAGAAATGCAATTAGTACATAGAAATAGGTTTTTAAATAAACAAACAAAAGTAATAGAAATAATAATAATAACAAATATAATAATAATAAATAAAACAAAAGTAATAATAATAATAATGAACAATAATAATAATAAGAGTAATAATAATAAGAATAAGAATTGTATCATAGAAAATAGTTACAAATGAAATTATTGATCGAAAACAGATTTTAATAGAAGATCCAATAATACAACCTGAAAAAGGAGTTTGAAAGCGAAAAAATAATTTACAAAAATCTTTAAATACAGAAAATATCAAAAATACGTTTTTGGGAGAACAGGGTTTACAATCCTACCCACCTTACAACAAAATTTCATTCTCAAAATTTGCTTAGGCGGTACATAGGACAGTACAAAAACAAACTGGGGGAGGGTAACAAAGCAGAGGGTTAAAAGAGAAAGGAACAAAGTAGGGCCAACACTAGAAAAAGAAGGAAGAAAATGGATAACAAGGTTGGTCAAATGAAATGCATGAAGAAAATAAACAGTATCAAAAGGAGAGAAATAGTGCAAAATAAAAAAGCAATAAGGGAGTAAGCAGAACTGAAATCAAAGAGAGAAAAGACAGTGAAGAAGTGAATCAAACCATAAGTCAACGGATGAGAATAAATGCAAGAGACAGGGGAAACCAAAACAATGCAAGGAAGGAGAAGCAACAATAGGATCCTGGGACCTGTGGTTTGTGGGCCAACCACGCTTCCGCTGCGCCACTCTGATGGTGACGTTCCAAACTGCAGACAAGTCGTTTTAGACCGCACGACAACCAGCGATGATCCGAGCAGGAAGAAAAAAATAAGGCACCAGATTAAAATTGGGATTTAGATGAGGGCTTTAATTTAAATAATTAGGTCAAAACAAATGGGCGTTAACAAAAATAGCATTAGAAATACAAAAATCAACACATAATAATAATAAAATAATAATGAAAAAAAAAATAATAATAACAATAATAATCGTCATAATCATACTGGTAAAAATAATAATAATAATAATAAAAATATTAACAATACTGGTAAGGATAATAATACAAGACATAAAATAATTTGGGGTTCATCATTTTGGTGAAAGTAATTCAATATCAACATCAAAAATAAAATAGTAAGAAAAATACAATAATAATATTCGTAATACTAATAACAATAATAATAATAATAAGGAAAACAATAATAATAGTAGTAGTAAAAATTCTTTGATGTGGGTTCGCCTCATTTATACCCATCTGTAGTCTTGCCTTCTCGATATCAAGTTGCAGGTTTGCCTCCACAACAACAGGTTACAGGTTACCATCTGGATATTCGGATGCACATTTTGTCTCCCCGATATCCAGTTGCAATTTGCCTCCATTGACGTCTAGTTGCATGTTTGCCATTTCGACATCCAGTTGCAACAAAATGATGAACGAAATGATATCATCTTCCACACGTACTTAGATATTGATTGCTCAATTTAAGTACAAAGTAGAAATTTGTGATATTAAAATATACAGTTATTCCAAATAACAAAATTTTCGTTTTAGAAAACAATTTTATAGAAGATCCAAAATATTACAAATAATAATCGAAATTCTCAAAATATTCGAATATATATATATATATATATATATATATATATATATAAAGAAAATATAGGCAGTAGAAGAATGAATTTTATACTCAATAAAGAGTCAACAAAGGAGGACGACTACAAGGGACGAAAGAAAATAAGAAATCAAAGAATTGAATATGAAGGAAGAGGAACGAGGAGAACAAGTAGAATTTGAAGAGAATATGGCAGAGAAGAAATTAACAAGTATGATACTCCAAATGAATCAACAAATGAAGATGAATGAAAGAATCAAAGAAATATGGGTACGGAAAGAACGAAACTATACCTAATAAGGAATCAACAAATGAGAACAACTAAAAGAGACGGAAGAAACAAGGAATCAAGGAATCGAATAAGAAGGGATAAAAATGAAAGAACTAAGACTAGTATCCAGATCAATGTTGATAATAACTGATTCATTTATGCATGCATGGTTGGTGAAATGTTGAGCAGATCCCAGTTCGAGCCAAGCTTGTCTAATATATTAGGCAAACCTAGGCAGCTAATACATTAGCCAAACCTGGGCTCTGATACCACTAAAAATCCTGTCACGCCCCGCTTCCCAAAATACGGAATACGAGCACGTAACAAAAGCCCAGCGAATGATTTTCATCATCCATAAGCTATTCAGCAATCTTTACAACATATCACAAAATAATATCAGAGTCGGAAGCTAGAAAAGTCAACCACATGCACATATGAACCAAATACCAACATGAATACTTGAAATGAAATATATTAATCTCAAATAGTCATGATCTGAATAAAATAAATATCCTTGGTCACATTGCCCAAATACAAGAATAAATCCAAATACATGAATACAATTATTGTTCAAGCAAACTACAAGAAATAATAATAACAAAATCCAGCACTAATACATCATGTCACCAATACCGTCTGGAAGCTGTTCTCCAAAATCAGCAATTCAACGAATGCAGGGAAGAGGAAAAGAGAAAAACAAGTACCCGTCAATTGCAAGTTACGGGCCACTTATAATGTAGGATACAAGCACATAGGGAAAACTAACTAATCACATGTCAGAATATAACAACTAGCATGGTAAGGTAAATAGGTATAAATGGCATGAATCAAGTGTCAAGTGTCAAGTCTCATGTAAACTAGTCTCATGTATCATGTAGTCAAGTGTCAAGCAAGCATGTATCATGTATTAGGTAACAAGTATACAGGTAACAGGTAAACAGGTAATCATGTAACAGGATAATCAGGTATACAGGAAATCAGATTATGTCATGTCAAGTCTTGTTATTTTACTATCTAGTTAGCACTTCATGCGCCCCATATTATAACACATGGTTGCTACAAAAAACAGTTTTACTTTAGATTTCATAGGGGACCATACAGGGCAGTATACCCAGGTATTCACAGAATCACAGAACTTGGTCGGTAAACTTGATCGGTAAACTTGATCGGTAACAGAATATTAACTTGATGGGTAACTTGATCGGTAAACTTAATCGTTAACTTGATTGGTAACATGTCATACAGGAAACACAAGTCTCCTTCCGAGTACACGCTTCTGCACTATCCACTACTAGATCTTTCTCATTAAACCCCGGCATGATTATTTATTATTATTCTCAAACAGGCAGGTATAAGCATGAAATAGTGTCAAACTAACATAGTATAATCAGTATCAGGTCTAGGGTAAAAAATAAGCACGCATAGATCATAGACAGTCACATAAACGAGCAAAACAGTGTATGTTCATATTCAGGACAGCATGACAGTACAGTACTAAAAATGTGAATCTCGTCGCTACAGAAATGTAAATATGGATCCGTCAAAGAATCTGGAAACTAGACATCGACACGAACCCAGATAATATAAATAAGCCATATATTATTTCACAAAATCATAACTCAAAACTGATTTTAATGCAGAAAACATATTCAGTCAGAAATCAGTAAAGCGAATTCTCAGTCAAAAAAACTGAATCAAAAACTCTCAAATAAATTCAGAAAAAATATGGGGTATTCCCCTATATTTCTAGAATCAAAATATAAAGTTTCATAATATTCCAGTAAAATTAGTTGAGTCATCAAAAATAAGAAAACATTGAAAAATGATAGTTTGGTAAATCTGGAATTCCCAACACTGCTGTACGAAAACTGAAATAACTCGCAACCAGTGAAACTCAATCCAAATCCGCCAAAGGGAGATGAAAATAGATAAAATATACTAACTTTCTTATTTCACAAACATTTTTCATACAGTAAAAGGAATCATAGTGAAAATAAGGATCTTTACAGAACAGCGAGCAAAATACAGTAAGTATAGATTTCATAAACGAGCATGAAACAACACATAAAACTCATCAATAAAATTCAACAAAATTCTGGGTAATCCCTAACTAGATAAAGAAAACTGACCAAAGTTTTGTATCAAAACAATATAGGTAGCATAGTTCTTTAAAATGATTTGTTATCAAAATTACCAAAAAATAGAATCTGAAAAAGATCGACACCTCTGGAGTAAAACAACCATAACTCAGTCATGCAAAAACAAAATCAAGCAAGGTAAAGTGGTTTGAAAATAGACGAAATTCTCTAAAACTCATGTTTTATACCAAAATTAAGATACTGTTGATAATTTCGGAGTTATCTAAGTGAATAAATAATCTGAACACAAATTTAAAACCTCGCAAGTGTACGAATCGTTTACAGAAGTGTAGTGAAAAGCAAGGGTCGATCTCACAGAGATTGTAGTAATTAACTTACTAATCAATATAACAGAGTGCTTGGTATAAAGTCTCTTTTTACCTTTTTTTTAACTGTATTTTTTTTATATATGAAGGGAAGAAGAGATGAAAATATAAATCAAGAAGTACTCAAATTGGTTAATTTAAATCAAGAAATATCTATTGAATTAGTTGGGCTCGATTTCCACCTCTAGTCATGTATGCTAGATTCAACTTCTACACTACTCTGATTACTCATGCTTGTTCATTTAAGAGTATGGTATCTACTCTGTAAATTAAAGATTTCCCTAAGCTAAGAATTAGGCATGGTATCTACTCTAATTCCTTTCTCTCCTTAAGTGTTTAGCATGATATCTACTAAGTTGCACTTGAAGAAAGCATAAAAATGGTGGGAATTGACAAACACTCAAAGATCTAAAAGTTGTCATCAATTCTAGACCTCCAAGTTGATTAAACCAAAGAACCTAGTTGATTCTTGTGTTACTAGTTATGAGCATAAGACTCGGTCATCTCAATTTACTCATATAATAGATTCAATTCTATAATATGCAAAACTTGATAACTCAACTTTAGTTTGTGTTAACCATGGCATATCAGAAGAGCACATTGATATATTAGTGTATATCAGTGCGCATAAGTAGAGTGAGATAGAGTATTCATCAATAAATAAGTTGAGTTAACAAATACTTGAATAATAAGATAATCAAGCATCAAATACTGCATATCATAAGTTTTGATCAAGAGCTACCAGGTTTAATCAATAAGTATTTAGGAGTAGTGCTTTAGTAGATTTGTAAACAATACATGACTAAGGTTTCAATCTGCCTAAATGAGTTTAGTTACACATAATCCAACTTTTATTGACTAACAAATCTGGATACATGACTCTAATAATTTAAAACAACTCAAGAAAAATGTTGAAAGAAGAAGTAACACTGATTTGTGGTGATGATCAGCAATGAGGCCAAACTGCCCTCCTCCTCTTGTGTGACTCAGTGAAAAACTCCCCCTCCTTCAAGTTGTATTCGATCTCCTGGTTGTTTCCCCAGCTTTTTGGTGCCCCCTAGTGATGATCCCCTCCATCATCTTTATAGTCACTCTGTTTGTTTTGTGATGATTCTTTTTCCCTTGATATGAGGAAAGGATTAAGTCAAATCCTCTTCCCACTGCAGCTCAGCAACTCAGTTGGTAACAAGATATTAGCCAACTGCTAGCTTGATTTTAGGGATCTTGCTAGCTACTGTGCAGTCTGTAGATCTCAATCTTCTTCTTGTTGCTTTTGATTGTAATCTCCTTGATATGGGGAGAGAAATAATTGGTTGGTACTGAGTTTGTGTAACTGATACCAGCAGATCTCAAGTTGGGCAGTGATACTGTGCATACTTGATTTGATTATATATTTTTGCATCTGCCTATTATGGATTTTTTTTTTGATATTCTAATTTCAATTTGATATACTCCACATATCTGGATTTCCTCATGAAAGTGCACAATTGATAAGTGTGAAGATCTGATTGTGCATATCTGGATTTTCACAACTAGGTACATTTAAGTTTGTGCATATCTGATTGGTTCTGAGAAGGAAGTGAATAAGAAATCTCATCGCTATTATGAAGGTATCAGGATGTGCACAATCAGCTTTGGATTGAGTTTGAACTCACAGAACCACTTGTGAAGTTTCCCCCAGTTTTGCATATGCAGATGTGCACAACTGATACTGGAGACCTACACATGATGAATTTAGCACTTCTTCCAATTGTAAATCTGCAACTACATTCTTGTGAAGTTCACCCATCTTTTCAATTGAGGTGGAGACATACTCGATAAAAGGCCGGAGAGTGTCAAATTGAGCAACTGCCGCAACTGATGTGCACTGTAGATACTGATGTGCACAACTGATACTGGAGATACATCTCAAAACAAATTGCTTGGAGTTGATCTTGTATTTCTTCGAACTGAATAATGGTGACTCAAGGAGAGTACCACTTGATTTACTTCTAAAAATCTCCACATGGTCATTTGAGAAATATCAAATCATCAATGAGCCTTGAATTCACTTCTTTTTGTTGCTTTTGAGTTATTTCCTAAAAAGAAAAGAAAAGAAGTATAAATTGCTTGAAAAATAAAGATTAAGTATTTGTTTTAATTTACTTTATTGGCCCAAAATATGGCATTAAGAGATTTAACAGATACTGACTTTAACACAGTTCAAAACAGCAAACAAAACAGATCAGCGACAAAATACAGATTTTTCCCTTATAAACAAAGTCAACATAGATTCAAGAAAATTGATCCAAACCTACCCAAACATGAAATTGAGTCGACCAAGTGTCTAAACATCATGAATTAGGGTTATTAACATGTCCACACCAAATATATCTCATGGGTCTCAATCAAAACACGATTTCTCACAAAAATCTCAAATTCATAGTTCTATTCAAGAACATATAAAACCTAAGTTAATTTATATCCATATTGTGTCGTGAGTCATCTATGGTCAAGTTTTCACAATAGAGACAAAACCCATCAAGAAAAATACAGTCAAAAGTCGTCTCTAGACCCAACTGCACTATAGGTGAACTTTTTGACTTGTATCAAACAAATGAATTGGTGTACAAGTTACTTTCCTAAAAAATAACGAGAAAAACACAAGAGCAAGAATAACGAGACGGATCTCAGGGCACGAACACAATAGCAACGAACGGACGAGACCCAACGAACACAAAAGGAGCACAACGAACAACTATGAACGATGAACGATGAATCCCACGAACCCACGGACTAATGGATCCAACAAACACACGAACTCAAACGAACCAACAAGAACACACACCACAATCACCCGAGATCCAACACCCAATCCATGAACGAATAACCACGCACACGATCACGATCGAAATCACGAAACTAAGCGTGGATCATCGAGATGATCAAGAGATCCAATGGTCAAGATCACACTTGATCGAAACTCGTTCGAAACAAGCACCCAAGAAGAGGTGGCCAGGGTCGGATGTGTGTGCTGCGAGAAGGACGATGGTAGTGCAAATATGGACAGTGAGGGAAGCTCGCTGTCGTGGCTTGCTGGCTACAATCGTACGAGATTGGAGAGCAGCACGGCGAGACGATGAGACGACGGCATCAACTGTGACTACTGTCGTTGCTGCAGTCTGCCGACAGTGTGACGAGGAGGGGGATGCCGGGGAGCGATGGCTGCTTCCTGGCTACGCTGAAGGGAGAGGGTCGCGGCACAGGCGGCGGAGATGGGTGAACGGGGGTAGGCTTGGAGGTCCTGGCTGTCGAAACAGTGTAGGGGGAGGGATCTGCAGCCTTGGCTGCCGGCGGGGTAGCGGATGGCGGACGTTGGGAGGCTGGTGAAGCGGCGCGAGGAAGAGGCGGCACGCACGAAGGCGGAAGAGGGAAATATGCAGGATGGGTAGACAAAAGGTCGGCTAGGGTTGAGTTTTAATATATAGGGGAAGAAGGAGGAGTAGTTAGGTTAGGTTGGTTATACTGGTCTGGGTAAAGATGTAAACGGGTAGGGTAGTTAGGATGTGGGTTTAGGGTAATCAGGCATGGGTATTGGGGATTAGGTTATAGTAATTGGGTTTGGGTTTTTTGAAATGGGTTTGGGTGATATAATAGGTTGGTGGGTTTAATAATGGGTATTGGTTTATATATATAAAAAATCCAATAGAATAAAAATTAGATACCCAATAAAAATATGATTTATAATAAAATTGTAATTTTTGTTACCATACAGAATCTATTTTGAAATAGCTACAAATGCAATTAGCACATAGAAATAGGTTTTTAAATAAACAAACAAAAGTAATAGAAATAATAATAATAACAAATATAATAATAATAAATAAAAAACAGTAATAATAATAATACTGAACAATAATAATAATAAGAGTAATAATAATAAGAATAAGAATTGTATCATAGAAAATAGTTACAGATGAAATTATTGATCGAAAACAGATTTTAATAGGAGATCCAATAATACAACCTGACAAAAGAGTTTGAAAGCAAAAAGATAATTTACAAAAATCTTATACATAGAAAATATCAAAAATACATTTTTGGGGAAACAAGGGTTACAAGCTATCGTGGCGATGGCTTGTACAGCTGGGGATTGTGAACCCCGTATGAGAAAATATATTTTCTCGAGTCATTTGAACTGACTCATGTTTTCCTCCTCACTAAGCGTAGTTCTGAGGACAGAACTATTCTAAGGATGGAGTGATGTAACAACCTTGATTTTACACATTATTTGTACCTAAACTAAATTTTTATTATAAATAAAATTTTATTTTTAGAATTTCATTTCCAATTAATTTTATACATGTGTATGTATGTGTATACGAGTAAGTTGTACTTGTACATGATAATGTACTTATGTTGTATTTACTAAAAATACAAACCAATATACTCTTTTTTCATACACAAAGATCTAGCCCTCCATCAACTCTCATCCATGATCCAATGGTCCAAAAAATCAAACCATGGATCAAAAACCAAGCACAATAGTAAGGGGTTTTAGAAAAACCACTTGGACACTTGGCCCTCACCTCCTCCCCCTTGTCCCCTCTTTATTTAACTCTCCCACACTCTCCTAGTCTCAAAAGTTCTGAAATTTTTCCAAGAGAAAAAGAAGAGAAAGATTGAGAGCTAGAGAAAAATAGAAGGAGCAAGATGGACAAGTTTGGAGCAAGGAGTTCGTAGGACCTCTTCTTCATATCTTTAAGGTGGGTGATTCTGACCTCTTAGTTGTTTTTGTAGTTGATAAATTGTTGGAATGTAGTGTTAATTCTTTTATGAGGCCTAAAACTGAATGCATGCAAGAGATTAGGAGTCTAAATACTAGATTCATGCTAAAAGAAACCAAAACAGTAACCTTGTTAAGAAGCAAAATTTTTCCTGTCAGTATGGAGTTAATAGCATGAGCACTGCTTAATATTTTGGTCTGAACTTTTTAGGGGATGGTCATATAGGAGTCGTACCTCTTCAGTAATTTTTCTAGATTTTTATGATATTTCCTTCTAATTAAATAGAATACAAACTTGCATGTTGGTCAAAAACAGAACAGATCTTGCTGCATGTTACTGCTGTAGATTAAAATGCTTGGAACTCACTGTGTACTCATTTGAATGACTTGAAATTAATTTATGTTGTTCTATTATTTTTCTAGAGCTTAAGTTTCAAATTTCATGCAATTTGGACCACTATAGCTATGGTAATTAATTCATGCAAACTCAGCTAGTCGAAATGATAAACAACACTGCTGTTGTTGAATGCTCTGTCTTGGGTGTTAATAAAAAAGGCATAAATCAAGATCTACTTTATTAAAAGACTTGAACTTTGGATATATATTGTGAATATATGTTATGTGCTTTATTCTTAAATTTCATGTAAATCCAGTAACATTTGATATATATAAGATAATTTTCTTTAACACTGTGTATAAAGTGTTCTGTTCTGGAAGTGTTTTTGCTGCATGTTAAAGAACCAATTTTCTGAGCTTGTTAACATCCTAATTTGTGAAAAATATTAAACTAGAAATTTGTAGAGAACACGTAGATCTTTCCAGAAAGCCTAAGAATGTAAAATTTGGTGCAGTATGCTATTTTATATGATTTATAGTGCACTGGTTCTGTCAGACCCGAACCCAAGCTTGCTATCTGAAGTGACATTGAGGTGATGGAGCCTTGTAAGACTATTTGAAGGTTGTAGGTGTTATTTATGAGCCATCGTGAGCTTGAGTACTGGGGTGAAATGATTGTAGACCAATTTAGGTCATCTTAGTCATGGCATGGTTATTTCTAGGTCCTTAGTGATGGACTAGAATATAATTGAGATAGATGGATTGTGTGATTGTTGTTGGGATTGGGATGAATTTTTCCCCCATTCACGATGCCTCAATTTGGAATTCACACTATGAATGAAATTAGGGTCATCTTCATAGAATGGCGAGACCCTAGGACTTTGTCCATATGGTTAGAATTTGTGGCGGGTAGATAAGAACCCGTGACCCTCGTACGTGTTGGAGCGACAACTCGAGCCCCAACGTGCTTTCCGTCCAAGGAGTGGAATCCAGCTTCGTAGGAGCTACCACTTGTCAGAAAAACATGGAGTGTGATGATTAGTAGGAGCAGCGACTTGCTTCGGGCCTAGGTAGCGTGCAACTCCAAACGTGACGGGTGGTGGTGAACAATGTGATCGATTCACCAGTTTTTGAGAGCTAAGTTTAAACCCCAGTGTGGGTTAGGTTAAGTTCGAGAAGAGAGGAGTTAGGTTGAACAGAAGAGCCGACAAGTAGAATTTACCTATTGATCATAATAAACAAAGTTGTTTACTAAGTTATGGCTTAGAAATACTTGAAAGGTCGCCTAAGAGAATTATTTAAAATGAAATAGACCTAGACTCGCCTAATAATTCATACTTCTAATGAGTTAATAAAACAGAATTAGAGACTGACTAGAGTCGTAGAATTAAGGAAATCGGATGAATGGGTAATAACTATGTAATTAACCTCATTCTTAGCTGTGGTTCTAGTTGGATCTAGCTTTAGTATTTTGAGCTGATTATGTTCTCGGACTAGATTGATTATTGGTTGGTTAGTAAGGACTTGCACTAGTACTAGCTGACCATAGTCGGATATTGTACTTTTTCTGTCGTAGGGATATGGATTGTGTTCTCAAGTATTGAGATCACGAATCTCGTATCTCGATCTATTAATTCTTGAAGAGTCGGGGTAAAGAACGGGAGAGAAAGTCCTATCGGATAAGGGGATTTGACCCCCGAGGTTGTCATGTTCTTATGTGCGTGGACACGAACGGACCATGGGGCAGCTGTCTCGTGGATCTTGACATCATGGGTGCATGGATTTGTACCTGTAAGTTGTCGAGGCTTTTTTAGGCTAGGCACTATGTGGCAAACGCGATTACCACTATAGTGATGACTGTAACGGACGGGACCGCATAACTGCAACCTCCTCAGACACGGTAAATCTATTAGGAATAGGACAAGTACAAGAGTAGGATGGATGACGAGGGATCAAACCCTACAATCAAAAGAGATGAACTCTTTGGGAAGCATGTAGTATGGGATGCATACGTTTCCATTGAAGTTGATTTTAAGGAAGTATGTAGTTTGGGTTGCATATGTTTCCATTAAAGTTGATTTCGGGGAAGTATGTAGTATGGGATGCATACGTTCCCAAATAAATTGTATTAGAGTAAGTGCATCGTGTGCTGTAATATCCCGGACGGATATTACCTTGTATGAATTATTATTTTATTATTATTTTGTTTTAATTCCAAAATCGAATTATTTTGGTGATTTTCACCCGGGTTGTTCATAGACATTATCTGTACCCATATACCGGTCAGTATACATCCGTATTGTTTCAAATTGGTACCGTGATCTTCCGAACTAATAATAGAATTTATTTTATTATTATTTCCGAGATTAAATTATTTTTATACGGATTATGCGAAGATTTTCGGTATACATACATATATGCGCACATACGTGTAGTATGTCGATTAGTACATTGTACAAAGTATGTGGTATATATTCTATGGATAAAATTGTTCTCCTTGTCATGAAAATCCTAATTAGATGGTTAGGGTTTGATTAGGAGGCTTAAACATAGGATTAAGATGTATGCATAAGAGAATTATGGGGTATTCTTCTAGAAACCTACACCTCACCCACACCCTACCTCCACCAATTCCCACCTCCACTAGGTCACAACCGGCCCCAAATTGTGGGAGGGCTTGTGTGCATTTTTGTACATGCACATTTGCACTCTCCACCCTTTTTCCCACCTATAAATACCCCCTTCCTCCACCTTTGTCTCATTTTAGAAAGATCATAAAGAAAGAAAGAAAGAAAGGAAAAGAAAGAGAGAACACCATACTAACTTGAGAGTTTTCCCATTGCAGGTTTCATAAGGATTTCTAAGAGCTTAGGAGAAAGAGTAGGAGTGATAGCAAGTCCTTCCTACAAGAAAAGAAGGTGGGGGTTTCTCTTTTGTTTGTTTGTATTGTTGTTTTGATGTTCTTCTTCTTCTTACCTTCCTTGTTTTGGTTCTTTTGTTCTTTGAGAATGGTTTATTGTGATAGTGTTGTGGTGTGTAGTTCTTATTTTTGTATGGTTATGGATGGTTAAAGATAATAACCACATGAAAAGAAAAGAAATTAATGGTAGTAGTAAAGAACAAAAAGATCAATCTTTATAGTGGTAGTTGTTGTTTTTGTGTTATGAATTGGACTAAAATAAACATATGCATATAGAATTGTGTATACAACCATCTTTGGTTGTAGGACTTGAATGTGAACTCTTACATAAAGCATATGGACTTGTATACAACCAATTTGGTTGTAGGACACACATTGGACTTGGACAAAAAAAAGAAAGCATATGTTGGATGGACCAAAATGAAGGGTACTTTATCTTATTATTGTTATTTTCTTTTATAATCTTAAGTAAGAAGGAACCATTTAGATGTTAATTCTAATTATGAAAAAGAAACTAATCTAAATCACTAGTTATAGAACGATTAAAAAGATCTCTTTTATGATCACTAGTAATAATAAGAAATAGATGCTAATAAAGATTTAGTAAATATTTTAGTAGTAGATGTTTTATGTCTAAAATAAAGTAGATGTTTTATGTTTAAAATAAAGTAGTAGTAGTATGTTAAAATAAAGTAGTAGTATGTTTAAATAAAGTAGTAGTAGTATGGTTAAATAAAGTAGTAAAATGAAGTAGTTATAGATGTTATGTAAATTTTGGTAGACACTTATGGTTAAAATGAAGTAGTAGTAGTAGATGTGTATGTTCCAAATAAAATGGTTGTAGTAGATGTCTACACAAAATTATAGAAAATGTTTATGTTTTTATGAAAGTGGTAGTAGATGCTTATGTGTTAAAATAAAGTAGTTTAGTAGTAGATGTTTATGTCTAGATAAAGATTTTGGTAGAAGTTTTGGTAGTAGATATTATGTTGTAGTAGATGTTGTGTTTTATTAAATTGTAGTAGATGCATATGAGCATTAAATGGATGTTTATGCTTATATTGAAGTAAGTATCATGCCTAGATAGTTGTAGGAAAAATCATGCACCATATTAGATTGTTGTTCATGCTTGGTTAGTAGACATTCATGCTTAGGAATGTGTAGGATTAATGTTAAAACTATAAACCATGCCATGATGTGTATCTTATTATAGGAAATACATTCTTGAAGTAGGTATCATGTTGTAGAAATCATTATACCATGCTAGTTTAATGGTAGGAAGGTTGTATACCATGCTAGATAAATTGTAGTAAAGTTGTATACCATATTAGTTTAATTATAGGAAAGTTGTATACCATGCTAGATTAATTGTATACCATGTTAGTTTAATTGTAGGAAAGTTGTATACCATGCTAGTTTAATCGGAGGAAAGTTGTATACCATGCTAGATTAATTGTATACCATGTTAGTTTAATTGTAGGAAAGTTGTATACCATGCTAGTTTAATCGGAGGAAAGTTGTATACCATGCTAGATTAATTGTATACCATGTTAGTTTAATTGTAGGAAAGTTGTATACCATGCTAGTTTAATTGTAGGAAAGTTGTATACCTTGCTAAATTAATTTATCTATGTTTAGATAGTTGTAGGAAAGTGGATATCATGCTAGATTAATTTATCCATGCTTACATGTTAGTAGGAAGGTTGTATACCTTGCTAGACTAATTTATCTATGCTTAGATAGTTGTAGGAAAGTGGTATATCATGCTAGATTAAATTATCCATGCTTACATGCTTATAGGAAAGTTATATACCATGCTAGATCAAATAAATATTCATGCTTACGCGATATCCATGCTTAGATAAGTATATGTTCATGCTATGTTAGTAGATGATCATGCTTAATCATTATTCATGCTAAGTTAGTAGATGTCATGCTAATGATTGTTTATGTTAAGTTAGTAGATGACCATGCTAATGATTGTTTATGTTAAGTTAGTAGATGACCATGCTAATGATTGTTTATGTTAAGTTAGTAGATGTCATGCTAATTATTGCTCATGCTAAGTTAATAGATGTCATACTTAATTGTTGTTCATGCTAAGTTAGTAGACGATCATGCTTAGACGATATCTATGCTTAAATAGTGTATGTTCATGCCTAAATATTGTTCAAGATCAAGCTAGAACATACTCATGTTTAACAAATGCCATGTTAGATTAAGGTAGGGATTAATCTACCATGCTTAGAATGTGTAGGAGTTATAATTCATGCTTGAATATTGTAGGAGTTACAATTCATGCTTGGGTTGTGATGATTAATCATGTTAAGAAATGAAGATCCGTGCTTAAGGTGGTAGTAGAGATATATACCCTAAGTAGCAAGTATTCACACTCAAGTTGTAGCTTATGCTTGACTATAGTAGACTTCATGTCTAGATCATAGTGATTTTCATGCTTAAGCTTGATATAAGCACATGCTTAAATCATATTCATACTTAGGAGTATTGTGGTAGGTGGTTATGTTACGTACCATAATTAGATTGCCGTAGGTAGATACTTGCAATTGTATGCCATGCTTAAGGCGCTATAGGTTGAAGTAATATGGATTGGGAAGACCACTAGAAATAATTAGTTGATAAAGGTTGTTATGTCGCCTTCAGATTTCCATTGGTAGAATACCGACCATAGACTATTAGTAGATTCTTCTGTTACTTCTAATAATAGAAGATCAAGTTTGCTAGTAAGCACGTTTGGTTACTTCTAGGATTGATTACCTGTATGGTTGTTTGCATATGGTTGTGCTCGTACGTGGCTCGACTGGCCCGTATGTAGCTGTGGGTCTCATACGTAGTTTATTTGGCTCATATGTAGGTTGTTGTCTCGTACGCGGCTCGACCGGCCCGTGCGTAGCTGTTGGTCTCATACGCGGCTTATTTGGCTGGTATGTACGTTGTTATCTCCTACGAGGCCAGCCTGGCTCGTAGGTAGCTATTGTTTCATACGTAGCTTATTAGCTCGTATGCGGTTGTTACTCGTATATAGCTTGTTAGCTAGTACACAGTTCGTTGTGCTCGTCTAGGGTGATATTACCACCCTAGGGGCTATCAACCATCAAGACACGTGTTTTCTTACCCTAAGGAACTATGGAGGAGTCACTCCTCGGGTACCATCGGATCTTAACCTGTGTAGGTTGATCGAGGACCGGAGTATAGACGAAATCCAAGTTCAGGGTAGTGGCATGCACATATATTCGCATTGCCGAGGTCTTGGATCGATAAGCCACGAACCGGATCCTGAAGGGTTCTAGTAAGTCTAGGTTGAGCAGCCTAGTAGAGTTGTTTTGCGAAGTCTAATTTAAGGCCTAGCATGTTATGTTTATAATATTATCGTTCTTAGGATTGTCGAGTTAGGGACATCATTAAGGTGGTGACTTATAAAGATCATTTACTTAGACCCTCGCCGAAAAGAGAGGAGTTGGTTGTAGGGGGCACCTTACGACCAACTTGTCCCCTGAGGCAGGCCTTAGGTGGTGTTATTGGGTTGTACCTTCCTGTCAAAAGGGATACGTACGATGCCTACTCACAAGTTGGGGACATGGGTTGCGTATCCTGATTGTTAATTCCTGAAGTGCCATGATAAGGCGGGCGGAGCTAGGGGGGATGGACCCCCGGAACTCCGTCAGGTCCTATGCCAAGAGGGCGAACAGGCCATGGACTACGGTCTGACCAGGGGGCGGCAGGGGGCTCCCTGTTAGCAGTATCCTCGATGGTTCGTCAGGTTTTTGAGTGAGGTCCGGTAAGCCGGATAGCAGTGGCAACATGGACACCACTGGCGAACTGCATTAGTGGGACTTGATCACGTCTGCAACCTCATCAGTCACGTTGTATCTGTCAGGAACAGGTTGTGTGCAATTAGAATTCATAACGCGGGTTCAAATCCCTATATATGGAGAAACAGCTTGAGATGGGGTCGCATGTAGTATGGGCTGCATGTTGCTTCGGAGACTCGCTGACATTAGAATAGGAAGCATCCTAGTTCTATTTAAATATCGCATTAGAGTCTAGTCCTAGCACTTACGAACACTTAAACTATACCAACACCATTGCCATGTTTTGTATGTTGTTTGGGAGATTCGCTGCTTTGTTATCAGCCTTTAAGCGTCAGTGAATACTGACGTCCCCACTTCCATAGGTACTGAATCGCCGAAGTACAGGTGCGGGATTCAGGAGGACTCAAGGCAAGGAAAGTAAGGAGTTAATGTCATGTTAGTTCCGCTGTAACATTATCTCTTAGTTGAGAAGTACTCAAGTGAGAGTTACCAAGTATTGTTCTTCGTTCCTTGTACTCTGATGTAAGATGTTGAAGGTTGTAATACTTGGAAATGTAAAGGTAATATTGTAACTCTATTGTAAGGTATTGCAGTTGTATAATATTCAGACTTGTAACACATTGGGTGTTGAATAAATTTTTTTTAATTCTCCTGTTTTTCTGTGTATTGTGACTAATTGAAGAAAAGGTCTTGGCTCGTGTCTCGGGTTTCCCAGTATTGGAAATCGGGGCGCTACATGTGCATTCTTTGTTTTGTGCATTAGATTAGGCCATGGCATAGATCGACACTGGTTAGACATCACTTTTTCCTTTGCATCAAATATTGGTCATTGAGGTTTGGAATCGCTATATTATGGCATAGAGAGGATAGCCGTATATAGCATTGCGTCAGTTGTATTCAACTGACATGCCCACAGTCTGTCTAGTTGCAGGATTGCAGTTTGGGGAGCTCGAGGGAGAACTCAAGCCGGGGGAAGCATCCAAGTGAAAGTTACTGTCTAATTTTATTGTATATTCATGTTGTGCCAATTAATTGTAATTGTTGTAATCATTGGACATTGTAATAACAATTTGATGTAGTAAAAGTTTTAAATTTCCTATGACTTTTGTTGTGTTGAGACTCATTTGAAGAAAAGATCCTGGCTTGTGTCATGGGTTCCGGGTATTGGGAACTCGGGGTGCTACAGTTGGTATAAGAATGCCCCACGAAGGATACTACGGTAAAAATTGTATTTTTGGAATTTCATTTCCAATTAATTTTATACATCTATATGTATGTGTATACGAGTAAATTGCACTTGTACATGATAATGTACTTATATTATATTTTCTAAAAATACAAACCAGTATACTCTTTTTGCATGCACAAAGATCTAGACCTCCATCAACTCTCATCCATGATCCAATGGTCAAAAATCAAACCATAGATCAATTTTCAAATCATATGTCTTTTCATATGATTTGTACCTAAACTAAATTCTACTATTAATAAAAATTATTTATTTCTTATGATTGAAATTATTATATTAAATTATAACTCGCTTGACATACAAATATATGGGTATATATGTGTATTTTTGTGTTGGGCTTCAATTGGACCAACATGAAAAACAAAAAAATCAATTAAAAATTAAAAAAAGAGGCCCATTAGTCGACCATACCATTGAGAAGAGGAGGAACAAGCACATGGTTTTGCAAAAAACCACTTGATTGTCATCTCAAGAAATCCTCTCTCACTCCTTCTTTATTTAACACCCCCTCCTCACTCTCCTATACTCTATAGTTTTCACGCCTCGCTTCCCAATAGAATACGGAATACGGTACGCGACTAAGCCCAGAGGATAGTTTTCACCATCCATAAGCTGTACGGACCTGCTTGACTCATCATAATAGTAAATATAACAGTATACTCCAACCAGGCATGCAAAAATAATCATAACTCAACAATATTTATTGCATCAATAATAAATGTTCCTACAAATACTAGATCCGAAACAAAACAATAATCCTGGGACAATAAGCCCAAATACAAGTCTCAATACAGTTCATGAATTACAATAGTTCATCAAAATATTTTAGCAAATTATTCCAATTGCGCAGCTCAAAACTTTGGCTCACCAACTCCAGTAGGTAATTGATCAGTAAAACCTGCTCATATGGAAATTACAAGGAAATTAGGGAAAACAGGAAAACATAACGCCAGTTAGATGCAAGTTCGGGCCGCAAGCAATAAAAGTAGGAAAAATGAAGGGAAAAACTAAACTAAACAGGTAATACTAACATGGAGAAAGTAGAAAATATAACTGTCTACAGATGACAATAAGCAGTGTAGTGATAACAAGACAAGCATAATAGTAATAGTTAGGATCTACAGTAACAGTGTGTCAACGGTAGCAGTAATAACAGTAACAGTAAAGTCCACAGTAACCCGTAACATGATATGACAGTGTAAGCAGTTATTCTTATGTCTAATGTTCATTACTAGATAGATAGCACTTCATGCGTCCCATTTATTTATCACATGGTTGCTACATCAAATAGTTTCGCTTTAAGATTTTGTAGTGGAACTTCAATAGGGCAACATATTCAGACAAACAGTAACAGTAATAGTAATAACAAACAGTAATGGTGTCATGGATCATGCCCTCATGCATCCAGAGATAAACAGTAGGTACCACAGTAAACAGTAGGGAAACGAGTCCCTTCTGAATATGTATTTCTATATTGTCCACTACTCGATCTTTTCCCTTAAAAAACCTCGGCTTTATTTCTTTTATTATTAATAAACATGTGTAAAGAAATACAACAGGCAAAAGAAATGGCAAGAACAGGAAATAAGTCTAACATGAAATACTGATTGCAATGGTTGATAAAAATAACTCATAATAGTCAAAACAACGATATTTTCATTTCTGGACAGCAAGACACTACTGTACCAAATCTAAGATTCCTGTTGCTACAAAATAGCAAATCTAGATTCGTCAAAAAAAATAGAACTAGACTCTCTACCGATTCCAGCACATATATATAAGTCACATATCAGCCAAGGAAACAAGGTTGAAAACAGCGTCTAATACAGAAGTTATATTTAGCCAGAAAATGCAAAATCATGTTTATAAGCATGAAAAGAGTTGAAAATCATCATAATTAAATATGAGAAAAAATCTAGAAGATTCCTTAATATGTCCATTTTCAAAATATGAAATATTATGAATTTATATTACAGATAGTATAGTCAACAAAATTGGGGAAACAGAGTAATGCAACAAAATCTCGATTCTGAAAGTTCAGACATAGCAATACCAAAACAGAGATAATTCACAAAATATAAATCAAATTCCAGATCCGTCAAAAGGGTGATAAACTAGATAAATAAGACTACAGTTCTTATTCACAAAGTTTTCATCAAAAACGAATATAATCAGGTTGAATACATAATTCTTTACTGAACAGCATGCTGTTTCGAAATATATCGACTAGTTTTATAAGTATAAAATGAGATACAAAAGTCATTAATTAATTCTACAAAAATTAGGGATTGATCCCAACAATGTGCAAACATACTCAGCAAAATATAAAGTTCAAATTCTACATTTAATATCAGTTTTAAAGTAAATTATCTTACAGAATACATATTGTTCAGAATCTGGAATATACGATATAACTGCAGTAAAACAGCAATAACTCATGCATCAAAACTCGGAATTCAGATCTGTCGAAAGTTTTGGAAACTAGAAAAAAAAAAAGGCTACAAATCATGTTCACAAACTTTTTTATTTTACTGATGTTAACATGGTCGAATTACTGTACAAAATAGGGCAGCAGTAAAACAAAAGTTCTTTTCGGCATTTTATCAAACAACTCAACTACAAACGGTCCAATCTAGATGCCATACAACGCATGGAATATGTGGGTTACTCAAATCAGCATGGAATGTGATTAAATGGTCTATAATGAGATGATACATCCAACAAACACCTATATAACGCTCATCTACAACATACGGTGTATCACAAACAAACATACAGTCAAGATATCCACTAATCTAATTGTTTTCATGCAACGGTTATCAATTATTGTAACTACTCATGATCAAGAGATGGTGTCAATGGTTATCCTAGCAAATACGGGTCATCATGAGAGTACAATTATTTTCATAATAAATTACTTACAATATTAACTTGTATGACAAAAAGAACAAATACAAGCTACTTGCCAGATTATGAAGACGATGAAAACGAAGAATAGAATAATGGGAACGGATTTCGAACAATGAATACATGAATGAGAGACGAGAGACGAGATCCAACACCCGAAGCACGTGTATACAAAGCACACGCACACACACAAAGAGACAGCAGCCAATAACAGCAAGAGCGGACAGCAGCAACACCAGCATGGCGACGGCCTGAGGACGGTGACGACGGTGGCCTGGGGACGGGAATGACGACGACGGCGAGGGAGACGAGCGATGACTAGGGGGTGTCACGGCGGCGCTCGACCACAAGGAGGACGACAGGAGGGGGCTCGGCCCAGGTGTGTGCGTCGCGAAGTCGACACAGTGAAGGGGAAGAAGAGAGGATCGAGAGGGGGTTCTAGTGGTTGGTAGGGTGTCGCCGGCGTCGAAGTAAGTCGACGACAGCAAGAGTAGGGGAAGGTCGGGGTTGGGAGAGAGAGAGAGAGAGAGAGAGTATTAGGGTTTGATAATTAGGGTTATGGTTCAATTATGGTGTTTAAATAGAGAAAATATGGATTTGGGTGAACTGGGTAGTATCTAATAAGGTAAAAGGAATCCAATAAGAGACAATTAGGCTAAGAAATAGGTTTAAACAATAGACAAGCTCAAGAACAAATTGTAGGCCAAATAAAATTGAATAAAAAGCTGAATCAATGCAAAATGAATCACAAGAGAGAGAAAAACAACACACCATACAAGGGAATGAAATTAAATGCAACCAGAAATAAAAATAAATAATCAAGAATTTTATTAAATATAATTAAAAATACAAATACGAGCAATAGGGGTACACTAGTTTTGAAATTTTCTAAGAGAAAAAAAACAGAAGATGAAGAGAGGGGAGAGATAGGGAAAGAGACCAAGAGGAGAAGAAGGAGCCAAGCTTGGAGGGGTGATTCAAGAGGTGCTAAACCAAGCCATTTCAATTACAAGCAACACTACAAGGTGGGTGATTCTAATCTCTATGGTTGTTCTTTTCTTGTTGAATGATGATTGTAGTGACTGAAAATGACATGCATGCTATAGATTGAACATTAATAACTCGGTTTGTGTTAGGAAATCCAAAACAGAAAATCCTGTTGAAAGCTGAAATCTTTGCTGTTAGTGCGTAGCACATAACTTGAAAACTAATGGTTAGATTAACCTGAAATTTTTAGGGGATGATCATATATGTGTCTTACACTTTCAGTAATATTTTTAGATTTTTCTAATTTTTCCTATTAATTAATAAAAATACGAATTTGCATGTTGGTCAAGAACAGAGCAAATTTCGCTGCATGTTACTGTTGTATGTTGTAGATTAAAATACTGGGAACGCACTGTGTACTCATGGGAATGAATTGAAATTAATTTATTTTGTTTTATTATCTATCTAGAGCTTAAGTTTCAAATTTTATGCAGTTTGGACCACTATAGCTTTGGTAATTAATTCATGTAAACTCAGATAGTTGAAATGATAAACAACATTGTTGTTGTTGAATGATCTAGCCCTCCATCAACTCTCATCCATGAACCAAGCACCGCCACAAGGAACACCAGGATTTGAGAGAAGACATCATGAAGGAAGCTCACTCCACATTGCCTGCAATTCAGCCCGGAAGCTGCTTTCTCTGTCAAGAGCAGGGGCACTATAAGGACCAATGCCCCAGAAAGAATGTACAGAGATGCTTCCAGTGCGGACAAGAAGGGCACTTTAAGCCAAACTGTCCCCAAAATCTAAGGAGCAGCAACAAGGCAGGGTCGGGAACAACAGACAAAGGGAAGAAGCCGATGCGTCAAGGAAGAGTATTCACATTGACCGAGAAGGATGCAGAAGATGATGAAGGGGTAATCACAAGATATATATATAAATATATATAAATGGAATTTTGGCTACAGTCTTGTTCGATAGTGGATCAACTCATTCTTTTGTGTCAAAATCTTTTTCGAGAAAATTAAGATGCACACAAGAGGTAATTCCAGAAATAGCCTTAATGGTGGCTACACCATCAGGGACAACTCTCGCTAAATATTTTATGCTATAGGGTATGTAAACTCCAGATTAATGGGGAAACACTAAGTATCAATTTATTAGAATTGGGTTTTGCCAGAACATATGTCATTATCGGTATGGATTGGATGTCGAACCACAAGGCAAGCATCGACTGCAAGGAGAATGAGGTAGTCATCATAGCTGAAGGAATGGAACTTTTGTTCCACAGGAAGAAGAGGTCAAGAGCAATGACCGTTGCAGCTATGAATGAAGTACGGGTACCTGAAGAGGTGAACAAGATACCAGTGGTGAGAAATTTTCCACTCGTATTCTTGAAAGAATTACCTGGACTTCCCCCACATCGGGATGTCGAGTTCAGTATCACAATTCAACCAGGCAGTGCTCCAGTATCGAAAGCACCCTATAGAATGGCATCAGTAGAGCAGAATGAATTTAAGAAGCAGATTGAGGAATTCTTACAAAAGGGATTCATCAGACCAAGTGCATCACCTTGGGAAGCACCAGTATTACTTGTTAAGAAGAAGGATGGATCAGCCAGGATGTGTATCGATTATCGGGAATTGAATCAGGTCATTGTTCGAAACAAGTACCCGATTTCCAGGATCGATGATTTGTTCGATCATCTTCAGGGAGCAGCAGTATTTTCCAAGATTGATCTACGGTCCGGATATCATCAAGTGCAAGTCAAGGAGGAGGATGTACCCTAGACAGCTTTTCGGACTCAGCACGGACACTATGAATTCTTAGTAATGCCATTCGGAGTGATTAATGCTCCAGCAATCTTTATGGGCTTGATGAACCGAATTCTACATCCGTTTATTGATTCTTTTGTTATGGTCTTTATCGACGACATTTTGGTGTACTCCAAGACATGAGAGGAACATGCTGAACATCTGACAGCAGTACTGAGCAAGCTACAAGAGCATCAGTTGTACGTCAAATTGTCCAAGTGCAAATTCTGGAAATCGGAAGTTGCATTTCTAGGCCATATCCTTTCTAAGGAGGGAGTGCCTATGGATCCCCAGAAGATTGAAGCAGTCAAAGGATGGCCACAGCCGAAGACGGTGAAAGACGTAAGGAGTTTTCTGGGTATGACTGGGTATTACTAGAAGTTTATCTAGAATTATGCGAGGATAGTTGTACTCCTTATTGCTTTGACCAAGAAGAACTAGAGTTTCGACTAGATAGAGAAGTATGAAGATAGTTTCTAGGAACTTAAAAATCGATTAATCTCTGCAACAATCTTGGTTTTACCTCAGGCGGATAAAGACTATGTCATCTACAGTGATGCATCATATTTGGGGTTCGGATGTGTGCTTATGTAGGAAGGCAAGTTTATAGGTTATGGTTCAAGATAAATCCAACCACATGAGAAGAACTACTCGACTCATGACTTGGAGCTTGCAGCCATAATCTTCGCTTTGAAATCATGGAGACACTAGATCTGCGGAGCAAAGGTGGAGATATACACGGACCATAAGAACTTAAAGTATATATACCAGCAGAAGGATCTAAATTTAAGGCAAAGGAGATGGTTGAAAGTCCTCGAGGACATCAGGCCAGAAAATATATATCATCCAGGAAAGGCCAACGTGGTAGTAGACGTGCTCAGCAGGAAGAGAAGTATAGCTACACTTGTAGTGACCCGGAAGGAGCTAGATGATGAGATCCGAAAAACAGGCATTGAAGTAGATACTCAACACTTAAGTGCAGTTTTGGCACAATTGGTAATACAGCCAAGCTTGAATAAGCATGTGAAGAAGGCTTAGACTGAAGACCCAGAGATCGAAGCCATGAAGAAGCAAGTAAACGAAAGAGAACTGCCTAAATTCAGTATAAGAGAAGGTTCACTATGGTTTGTTAACAGACTGATGGAAAAATAGAGAGAGTCAATCGGATTCTTGAAGACTTGTTGAGGGCGTGCATTATGGACTTCGGAGGTAATTGGGAGAAATACCTAGCTTTGGTAGAGTTTACTTATAATAACAACTGGCTCCATATGAAGCATTGTATGGCAGGAGATGCAGAACACCCGTGTGCTGGTACGAAGTAGGAGAGCGGCATATGTGTAATCCCTGTTTTCCCAAAATGTATTTTCCGTATATTTTCGAATTTTGATTTTTGTAAATTATTTTTTTTCCGTTCTTAAATTCTTTTTCTTAAAATGTATTCTTGGATCTCCTATTAAAATCTATTTTGGATCAATAATTTTATTGTAACTATTTTCTATGATTTTATATTTTAAAGCAAATCTTATTTTTGTTATTATTATTAGTATTATTTTTATTAATATTGAGTAGTTATTAAACATCTATATCTATGTACTAATTGTATTAGTAGTTATTTCAGACATTGTTGTACAAAATATATTTTGTTATGTAAACCTACATTTTATTGATTAATTATTTTTCTATTAGTTTTTAAAACCCTATATATAACCCATTTGAATTCTTTTGGCTCCATTATATCTTTTCCCAATAACCTATCCAATTACCCTACCCAAAACCCATTATCATTACCCAATCCCTACTTATAAACCTGTTTACCTAACCCATTAACCCAGTTGTTAATTTTCTCCAAACCCACAAATAACCCACTAAGCCCTAACTACCCTAACCCATTAGCCACTCACCCCTTACCCGTTAACTACCTCAAACCCATCTGAACCCCTAATACCCGTTTCCCTAAGTGCACCCGACCCGCTTACCCCTACCGTCATCCCCACCTAACTGTTGTCAATCTAGATGATCTAAATAAATAGATAAAACTAGACACAAATTATAAACCTCGCAAGTGCACGAATCGTTTGGAAAAGCGTAGTGACGAGCAAGGGTCGATCCCACAGAGATTGTAGATTCAAACTTACTAATCAATAAAATAGAAAACAGAATCTTAAAGAGTTGATCTAAAAGTCTAAGGAAATAAAAGGATAAAAATCTAAATTAAATAGCATCACAAGTTGAATCACAAATCTCTATTAAAGTAGTTGGGTTTTGGTCTCCACCAATAGTCAGTAATGCTAAGTCATATACTACATCCATTACTCATGTTTGTTCTCTTCAAGGGCATGGTATCTACTCCTTAAAGTAATGTTTCCCTAAGCCAAGAATTAGGCATGGTATCTACTCTAATTCGTTTCTTTCATTAAGTATTTAGCATTGTATCTACTAAGTTGCACTTAAAGAAAACATAAGAACAGTGGAAACGAACAAACACTCAAGGTTCTAGAAATTGGTATCAGATCTAGATCCCTTAAGTTGATTAAACCAAGAACCCCTAAGGATTCCCTTGTTACAAGTCATGAACACGAGATACGGGTCGTCTCAATATGCTCATATAACATATTCAGATCTACACTGCACAAACTTATACCCCAGATTCGGACCAGTCGACTGGCTGTCACTTCAGTCGACTGCCCTTAGGATTCTGAACTAGTTTGATTATTATAAATCTATTCCAATTCACTCAGGTTTAATCAATCAGTAAGAGAGTAGCAAGCATTACATAACTATGGTCTCAATCTACCCAACTATGAAAGTTAGTTCCACATAATAAAACTTTTATTGATTAATGTAATAGAGTTCATGACTACAATAGAAATAAGAGTAAAAAGAAAGAACAGAAGAACGCCGATTTATTTGATGTTGCACTTCAGCCCAATCAGCAGTCGTCTTGTTCTCCTTCTTTGATGCTTGCTGTCGATGGCCTTTCTTGATCGGTCCAGCCTCTTCCAGCCTTCTCGAGAGAGAGATCGAGAGAGAGAGTGCTTTGCTTCTTTCTTGATTGGTATTTATAGAACAAGAGAGGAGAATTAGGGTTTTCCACTTTTTCAGGAAAGTCCTCTTTATTATTTCTTTCCTTATCTTGATCTGCGTTTTTATATCTTTCTCTTTTTCTTCTTTCCTTCCTTATCTGCTCACCACGTGCTCTTGCTTTGATTGTTTGAGAAGTTGTTATTCGCAGAAAACACCTGGGTTTGGATAACTTAATTTTTATTCGGATTTGGATGAGGATGCATCTGTTCTTATCTTCTGACTCGCCGCGTACCAGTCGACTTGTCTTCGAACCAGTCGACTGTATCGAGACTTCTGAAGATTTCTTACTTGATCAGCCCAGTCGACTGGTGTGGAGTAGGTTGACTGTGCCGAGATATCTGCGTAAACTTGATTTCTCTATCCAGTCGCCTGTGTGGACGAATCAGTCGACTGATGCTCTGTAATATTCTGAGTTCATCCTTAAAATCCTGAATCTGCCTCGTTTCGCTGTTATAGGCTGTTTCCTATGGAAAAAGAGAAAAGAAGCGTAAATACCACATATAGAGCATTTAAATGTTCAATTGCCTTAAGATTATTGCTCCTAAAAGTGAATAATATTTGGTTCATCAAATACCCCCAAACTTAGCTTTTGCTTGTCCTCAAGCAAACTAAAATTATGAACAAGGGGAAAATAATACTACTCAACCACCAAGAATTTTTATTATGCAAGCATCAAAATAAACAATTGCAAATAAAGTAAAAACAAGTATACCCACTTTCTCCAGTGCAGTTGTTTAGTCAAAATCCCCAACTCAATCATACTTGTCATGTAATTAATTATAGTTATAGTATGTAACTCTCCATCTGTGATTATCCCTTTTCTCCACTACAAACCGAGTAGCAAACTAGAGTGTTTTTTTTTTTTTAGTCTCTTCTCTAAAGTTGTCACTTGCCTTTTTACGCGAATGCAAAACATTTGTGATGAATCCACCCGGTTACTCAACAAGTTACAAACTTCAAAGTGCTTTGCATACTCATATTCCAAGTTGCCGTTTGACGTAAAGGTAAACATTGGTGATGAATACCCCTAGTTACTAAGCACTCAAAACATTGGAGTAGATTGACTTTATTCAAATATATATATATATATATGTACGATTTATCACTCTATTTACTTAAACTCAATTTAGGACTAGATCTAAAGGGAATAATCACCAGAAAAAGCATCACATTTGTTTATTATGTATAATCGCATGACTCATAAAATTTTGTAGGGCATTATGAAACTCAACAATCCTAAAGTAAATAAGTATTCTTAGTCTTACTTTATAAGAAATTGTTTATCTTAAAAAAATCAAAAGACTCCAAATAACTAAATACCCCCAAACTTAGATGGAACATTGTCCTCAATGTTCACACAAAAATTTAAAATAAATAGGCATGTGTTACCACCTAGTTTGAAGAAAATGAAATAAAGAAATAAAGAAATGACTAAAGAAACGAATAAAGGAAGAGAGTGTAAATACTCTCCTGAAAAATTTGGTTGCCTCTCAATAAGTGCTGTGTTTCTTGTCTTCAGCTAGACTGGATGAGTTTGTGCAATGTATTGAATGGCTTGCGGCTCACAACTCATCTTATTATAAGGTTTCCCCCTCTGCCCATTCACCTTGAACGTTGATTTTTCGCCAACGCTCCATGTGGGGGAAACCTGTGCAACAATTTATGGACCGTACCATCTTGACATTAGTTTATCAGCAATGGTCCATCTTAATGCACCATTGTGCTTTTGAAAGACTCTCTACAGCCTCTCCTCTTTCTGCGTCCTAAAATTTGTAGCAACTGTCACAGGTAATGTCTGATTGTCCCCCAAATATTCATGTATTGGCTTCAGCTCCACGTCTAGGATTCTGGTAGCAGTCGGGACAGTCGACTTAACCCGTCCACCAGTCGACTGATCTGTGGGAACAAAAGCATTATCAGTCATAATATTTTCACATGCAGGTGCGAGTTTACCTGAATATGGCTTTGGAGTTTCAAAGTGATGTACTGTCTCTGCAATCCTGCCGTCATCGTATTCCTGTTCAACATGAAATAATGTTAGAGGGAGTGTAGTTGTTTCTTGTGATGGATCAACACCATGTTCCTGAAATGTTTGGTCGCAAATTTTCTGAACCACATCAACATTATAACATTCATGATCATCGTGTGGATGGTGTGGTGCATCAAACATTTTAAACTCAATCTCTTCCTCTAGTGTTGTCCTTGATTGGAGCTGTTCTTGTCCTCTAGGGTTAGGTATGGTTTGTGATGGGAATTCCCCTGCCTTTCTTTCACTTAACTCCGTAGCAATTTGACCAATTTGCATTTCCAATTTTTGAATGGTCTGTCCTTGTTGATGGCTTGTTTGCTGTTGCTGTTGGAGTAATTGAAGAATGGTGGACTCGAAATCCAACTTATTCTTTTCTTGTTCTGGCCTATCATATCCATTCCCACCCTGGAATTGCTACGTGTGCCCTGGTGTGAATTGATTGCCTTGATGGTTCTGCCACCCTGGGTTATACGTGTTTGAAAAAAAATTGTTCTGGGGCAGGTACATTCCCTGTTCTTCGTAGTTTGTGTGCTCCTGATCTGCGAAAGAAAACATGGGACATGAATTAGTTGTATGGTTAGATTGAAAACAATTTGCACAAATTTCTTTTGGTTGGTTTTTTACGCCACCTAACGTTGAATTTACAAGCATATCAATCTTTTTGTTCATGGTTTCCATTTCTAATTGCATGTTATTATTATGAGAAATTTCGTATACTCCCTGTTTTTTCGAAAGACCCCTCCTTGCGGAGAATTGTTGTGAGTTCTCGCTGAGTTCTTCAAATAACTCTATGGCCTCCTCAGCACTCTTCCTCATCAACATTCCATTGCAACCTGCATCTACAATGGCTTTGTTAGCGTCATTTAAACCCTCATAAAATGATTGAACCTGGTCATCCTTAGGTATGTTATGCGTAGGTCACTTGAAAAGCTTGTTTTTGAAGTCCTTCCACGCCTCGAAAAATAAATCGCCATCTTTTTGTTGGAAAAGTAGAATCTCCCTTTTTAGTTGTCTGGTTTTCTGGGCTGGAAAGAACTCTTTCAAGAATTTTGTTGCCAATTGCTCCCATGAATTAATTGATCCTGGTTCCAAAGAATTATACCACAACTTAGCATTAAGTTTTAAAGAAAAAGGAAACAAAATTAACCTGATTTGTTCAGAGGTAAGCCCTTGGATGCTTTGTGTCCTGCAAAGATCAAAGAAGTCTTGCAGATGTAGGTGCGGATCTTCATCTAGTCTACCATTGAATTGGGGAACCATGCTAAGTAATTGGGGAGATAGATGCATATTCCCTGTGACTTTGGGTTGAAAAGCTATGCAAGACGGTTGCTCAATATTCTTTGGAATGAATTTGTCTTGCATTGGTACTCGATTTAATACATTCTCACCCATTGTTGCTTTTGAAAGAAAATCCTCTGTACAGTCGACTGATCCGTGAGACAGTCGACTGGTCCATACCTGTCTGTGCAGAAAGTAAACTAAAAGAAAATGTTAGAAAAGAAAAAGAAGAAATAAAATAAAATAAACAGAAAAAGATTTTACTGATTTGTAAGTTAAAATACTAGACAATCCCCGGCAGCGGCGCCAAAAACTTGTTGTCAATCTAGATGATCTAAATAAATAGATAAAACTAGACACAAATTATAAACCTCGCAAGTGCACGAATCGTTTGGAAAAGCGTAGTGACGAGCAAGGGTCGATCCCACAGAGATTGTAGATTCAAACTTACTAATCAATAAAATAGAAAACAGAATCTTAAAGAGTTGATCTAAAAGTCTAAGGAAATAAAAGGATAAAAATCTAAATTAAATAGCATCACAAGTTGAATCACAAATCTCTATTAAAGTAGTTGGGTTTTGGTCTCCACCAATAGTCAGTAATGCTAAGTCATATACTACATCCATTACTCATGTTTGTTCTCTTCAAGGGCATGGTATCTACTCCTTAAAGTAATGTTTCCCTAAGCCAAGAATTAGGCATGGTATCTACTCTAATTCGTTTCTTTCATTAAGTATTTAGCATTGTATCTACTAAGTTGCACTTAAAGAAAACATAAGAACAGTGGAAACGAACAAACACTCAAGGTTCTAGAAATTGGTATCAGATCTAGATCCCTTAAGTTGATTAAACCAAGAACCCCTAAGGATTCCCTTGTTACAAGTCATGAACACGAGATACGGGTCGTCTCAATATGCTCATATAACATATTCAGATCTACACTGCACAAACTTATACCCCAGATTCGGACCAGTCGACTGGCTGTCACTTCAGTCGACTGCCCTTAGGATTCTGAACTAGTTTGATTATTATAAATCTATTCCAATTCACTCAGGTTTAATCAATCAGTAAGAGAGTAGCAAGCATTACATAACTATGGTCTCAATCTACCCAACTATGAAAGTTAGTTCCACATAATAAAACTTTTATTGATTAATGTAATAGAGTTCATGACTACAATAGAAATAAGAGTAAAAAGAAAGAACAGAAGAACGCCGATTTATTTGATGTTGCACTTCAGCCCAATCAGCAGTCGTCTTGTTCTCCTTCTTTGATGCTTGCTGTCGATGGCCTTTCTTGATCGGTCCAGCCTCTTCCAGCCTTCTCGAGAGAGAGATCGAGAGAGAGAGTGCTTTGCTTCTTTCTTGATTGGTATTTATAGAACAAGAGAGGAGAATTAGGGTTTTCCACTTTTTCAGGAAAGTCCTCTTTATTATTTCTTTCCTTATCTTGATCTGCGTTTTTATATCTTTCTCTTTTTCTTCTTTCCTTCCTTATCTGCTCACCACGTGCTCTTGCTTTGATTGTTTGAGAAGTTGTTATTCGCAGAAAACACCTGGGTTTGGATAACTTAATTTTTATTCGGATTTGGATGAGGATGCATCTGTTCTTATCTTCTGACTCGCCGCGTACCAGTCGACTTGTCTTCGAACCAGTCGACTGTATCGAGACTTCTGAAGATTTCTTACTTGATCAGCCCAGTCGACTGGTGTGGAGTAGGTTGACTGTGCCGAGATATCTGCGTAAACTTGATTTCTCTGTTCAGTCGCCTGTGTGGACGAATCAGTCGACTGATGCTCTGTAATATTCTGAGTTCATCCTTAAAATCCTGAATCTGCCTCGTTTCGCTGTTATAGGCTGTTTCCTATGGAAAAAGAGAAAAGAAGCGTAAATACCACATATAGAGCATTTAAATGTTCAATTGCCTTAAGATTATTGCTCCTAAAAGTGAATAATATTTGGTTCATCACTAACCCTATCCTATTTAAACCCGTGCAACCCATCCCAGCCTCTTCAACTTCAACAGCCGCTCTTCTCCCTCCCGATCCTCTCTGCTCCCTCTCCCTTTCCAACTCAGCAGCACCCTCGCAGTCAGTGCTCCTCCGCAGCATCAGCCGACCGCAGTTCCGCAAGCATGATGCGCCAGCCCGACACCGCCCTGGGCTCGCTCCGACCTCCGAGCCCCTGCCATCTTCTACATCCTCTCCGTCCATCCTCTGCTCTCCTCCCGTTCACCTACACCCATGCACCCCGATGCCAGACTGCAGTCGCGCCTAGCCTCCTCTTCCCCGTCGCACCAGTCAGCGACAGTAATCAGCAATAGCACTTTGTGTGATGTGCCTCCTCTGCCATCTTCTGGTCAGTCACAGACAGGGCCAGCCATGTAGCCAACTGCCCTCGCCGGCGCTTCCCACCGTCGTGCCGCGCGTCAGCAACAGCCGGCCACTCCTTGGTCGACGACCATAGCGACTGCACCAAGTCAGTGCACACCCCTTCCCTATTTGTTGTTTAATCAACTTCGATCGTAAGCCGTCCGTTTGGTTTGATCTTGATCATCAAGATCATTAGCTTGGGTCGTTGATTCTTGATCTCTTGTTGTGAGCCGTTAGATCTTCGCAATCTCATATAGATCTTCTTGATCTTCTTGATCATGGTTTTATCTTGGTCGTCCATGGGATTCTTGATCATGGAGTTTTGATAATCTTGGAGTTCTTGATCATCTTTGTTTTGGGATGTTCGATCTTAATCTTTGATTGATAGTCGTCGAATCTGCATCATCTTGATCTCTTGTTTGATAGTCGTTCGATCATCCGATCTTGATCCACATCGAGATCTGTGCTTAGTTTCATGGTTGCGATCGTGATCTTGTTGGTGTTCGCTTGTTCGTGATTTTGTGTTCGTGCCCGGAAATATGTTCCCGTTATTCTTGCTCTTTGCTCTGTTGGATTCGTCATCTTCCAGACAAGTAACTTGTACTCCAATTCATTTGTTTAATACAAGTTAAAAAGTTCACCTATAGTGTAGTTCGGTCTAGAGACAACTCGTGTTGTGTTTTGCTTGATGGATTTTGTCTCTATTATGAAAACTTGACCATAGTTGCCTCACGACACAATCTTGACATGAATTAACTTAGGATTTGCCCATTCTTGATTTTGATCATGTATGTGAGACTTTTGTAAGAATTTGTGTTTTGGTTGAGACCCATATATTATAATTGGTGTGGACATGTTAGATACCCTAATTAATGATGTTTAGATACTTGGTAAACTCTATTTTATGTTTGGGTGTGTTTGGATCAATTTTCTTAAATCAATGTCGATTTTGTTGTTAAGGGGAAAATCTGTAATTTGTCACTGATCTGTTTTGTTTGCTGTTTTGGACTATTTTAAAGTCAGTATCTTGATTTCGGTATAAAAATTGAGTTTTAGAGAATTTTGTCTGCTTTCCAACCCTTCTAACCTTTCTTGATTTTGATTTCTTATGAGTGAGTTATGACTGTTTTACTACAGATGTGTCGATCTTTTCCAGATTCTGTTTTTTGGTAATTTTGATGACAACCATTTTAAAGAACTATGCTGCATATATTTGTTTGATCCAAAACTTTGGTCAGTATTTCTTTATCTAGTTAGGGATTACCCAGGATTTTGGTGAATTTTATTGATGAGTTGTATGTGATGTTTCATGCTCGTTTATGAAATCTATACTTGCTGTATTTTACTCGCTGTTCTGTAAAGAAACGTATTTTCACTATGATTTCTTTTACTGTATGAAAAATATTTGCAAAATATGAAAGTTAATATATTTTATCTATTTTCACCTCCCTTTGGAGGATTTGGATTTCGTTTCACTGGTTACGAGATACTTCAGTTTTCGTACAGCAGTGTTGGGAATTTCAAATTTTTCAAAGTATCGTTTCTTGATGTTTTCTTATTTTTGATGAATAAACTAATTTTATTGGAATATTATGAAAACTTTATGTTCTAATTCTAGACATATAAGGGAATACCCCAGATTTTTCCTAAATTTATTTGAGAGGTTTTGATGGGGTTTTTCTGACTGAGAACTCATTTTACTGGTTTCTGACTAAACATGTTTTCTTGGTTCAAATCTGTTTTGAGTTATGATGTTGTGAATTACTATATGACTTTTTATACTTGTTGGATTCCTGTGAAAGTCTATTTTCCAGATCCTTTGACGGATCCAGATTTGGATGTTTGTAGTAGTGGGAATCACTGTTTTTGTACAACACTGTCTTGCTGTCCTGAATTAGAAAACTAGTTGTTTTACCCTGTTATGTATTATCTTGTACCTGTACTTATTTATCTTGCATCCTGAACCTGATACATTTTTATATCCTGTTATCCTTGTTTTGTTTTGCGACATATACATGCATACCTGATTACAATAATAAATGACCAAGTCGGGATTTTAAGGGAAAGATCTAATAGTGGATAATTCAGAAATGTGTACTCCGAAGGGAGCCCGTGTTTCCCATTTTGATTCATGTTGATGAATGGACCTGTTGATTCATATACCTGTTACCTATTGATGCATGGACCTATTGGTTCTTGTACCTGTTACTTGTTGATGCACGGACCTGTTGGACGTGTACCTGTTGATTCATGAACCTGTTGATGCATGAATCGGATGATTCCTGTACCTATTTTGATTCATGAACTTGTTTCCTATTTATATTCTGATTCCTGAGTAAACTGCTCTCTATTGTCCACTATGAAATCTAAAGCGAAACTGTTTGTTGTAGCAACCATGTAGTAAAATCTGGGATGCATGAAGTGCTACCTAGATAGTAATCACTATAAGACTTGATACATGATCCTTAAACATGATACTTGAACATGATACATGCTTACTTGATACTTCACTACATGATACATGAGACTTGGTTACTTAAGAATTGAAACTTGACACTTGATACATGATTACATAATACTTGACACCTGATGCATGTTTACATGATACTTGATTACTTAACACTTGATTCATGTTATTTACACTTGATCACATTACCATGCTAGTTGTTTATTTTGACATCACACTTATACCATGTTGCTAGTTAGTTTCCCCATGTGCTTGTATACTACATTATAAGTGACCCGTAACTTGCAATTGACGGATACTTATTTTTCTCTTTCCCTCTTTCCTGCATTCGTTGAATTGCAGATTTTGGAGAATAGGTTCCAGACGGTATTGGTGACATGAAGTATTAGTACTGGGTCTTGTTATCATTATTTCTTGTTTTCTTGCTTTGAACAATAATTGTATTCATGTATTTGGATTTATTCTTGTATTTTGGCAATGTGACCCAAGATTTATTGTGTATTTCAGATCATGACTATTTGAGATTAATATATTTTATTTCAAGTATTCTTGTTGGTATTTGGTTCATATGTGCATGTGGTTGACTCTTCTGGCTTCCGACTCTGATTATTTCTGTGATTTGTTGTAAAGATTCTTGAACAGCTTATGGATGATGAAAATCATTCGCTGGGCCAATGTTACGTGCTCGTATTCCGTATTTTTGGGAAGCGGGGCGTGACAATATGTTTGGACCATAAATCATACAACAAACCTCGGAGAAGATCGAGCTTATTCAGAAAACACTACAAGGAGCACAGAGCAGGCAGAAGAGCTATGCTGACAACCACCAAAGAGAGCTAGAATGTTAGGAAGGCGATTCCATGTTTCTCAAGGTGTCGCCAATTAAAGGAGTTATCAGATTCGAAAAGGGCAAAAAGTGAGCTCCGAGATATATTGAACCATACAAGATTCTGAAGAGAATTGGAAGGATGGCTTATAAGTTGGAGCTACCGCTGAGCTATCCCAAGTGCATGACGTGTTCCACGTCTCTATGCTATGGAAATATGTGCCGGATCCGAACCATCGACTACCAGAAATTTCGGGAGATCTACAGGTTAATCTCTCTTACAAGGAGCAACCGGTCAGGATACTTGATCGTCAGGACAAGGTGCTGAGAAACAAGGTCATCCCGATGGTCAAGGTCCTCTAAAGGAATCAATTCGTGAAAGAAGCCACCTGGGAGCCGGAGAGCCGCATGAAGACTTCATATCCGGATTTGTTTTAAAAGTTTTTTTTCTTCTCTTTTTCTCCCGCTAGTGTCGTTCTGGGGATATATATATATATTATTATTAATTATTTTGCTTGGTTTATATGAATATATGAATATGAATGATTATGTTAATGATTGTGCATATGAATGAGAGAATTGATACTAGTACATACACTAGTATATATTAATTTGTATGATACTACATTAATTTTTTTATTTTTTTGCCATGCACTCAAATCTAACCATTCATCACACCTCATCTTGATCAAGGGCTAAGATTGAGCCATGGGGGAAAAAATATCTCCAAAACCATGAACCAAGAGCATGGTTTGCTAGAAAACCACTTGACACTTGGCTCAACCCCGTCCCCTTTTATCACCTCATGCCGGACACCCCCTAGACCCCCCCCCCCCCCCCCCCCCCCCCGCCCAATCTCTCCCTCACTTCATTTAAGACCTCTCCCTCACTCTCATTTTAGAAAATTCTGAAAAAAATACTCCATAGTGCAAGAGAAAGGTAGAGAGTGAGAGAAAGAAGAAGAGAAAGTGATCAAGGAGGAGTTCTTGTAGGAAGGCAAAGGGAAGAATGCTAAACTAACCATTCCAAGCTTCAACTGAAGGGTGGGGAGTTATCTAAACTCTAAATCTTATGTGTTTTTTTTTATTCTTGAATGAAATTAGTAGTAGTAGTAGTAATGGGTCTCAATGGTAGAGATAGATTGTTCAAAATCTGAACTTGATAACAGAAAACACATTTGCATGCTTGTATGCCCAAATTTCCAGAGAGCAATGTAGATAGAATCTAACCTTGAAATGTTTACAGCATGAACCTATACATGTTGGGAGACTACATGAATTATTTCAGATTTGTCTAACTTTATTTAGTATTTCAGAAAAATCACTTTGGTTGACTAGGTTGTAAGGCAGAGACTACATCTGTCGTTTACCAAACCTGAAATTGATGGAATTTTAAGAATTTATTGATGCATGATCTATCTATGAAATTTTTACCGTAGTATCCTGAGTAAATCTAGATCTTACAGAAAAAGATTAAAATTATTTTGATGATATTTGATACACGTTCAAAATTGTTTAAGTGTATTCATGACAGAGACTCGTAAACAGATGAACTTTTGTACAGGATTGAAATAAGTAGAACTCATTGAATACTTGGAATAAAGATGAGATCTTTTTTGTATGATGTGCATGATGATGTCTAGGTTTTGAAAATTCAAGTTTGATAGTCATTGGTTATGCATGTGAGTTATTGTGGAATTTTAATTAATTACCATGCACAGAATTGACACACTGATGAGATCGCAACTCTATGACTCTGTATGAGTAAAATTTGAGGAAATGTATAAGTAGGAAGTTATAGTAGACATTCTAAGCTTTCCAAAAAGCCTTGTATCAAGGAATTCCTGCACGTATAATAATAGTTATGATTTTACAAGATGGAACAGAGACCAGTTTTTAGGCTATAGGCTCTGTTTGTGTAAGCACCTCATATATGGTTTTGTACACCTGAGAAAGATGATTGTTTTTAAAGTATTCAAATGAAATAATTTAAAAATATGACCAACTAGGAAGTTGTAGAAGACATGTCCATCTTTCCTTAGAATCTAGATTTGTGTCATTCCAATTAGGGAGTAGGTTTTTATGCTATCGGTAAGGTGCAGGCAGTGTACAGGGAGTACACAGGCTGATCATTGTAAGGTTATTTAAAGAAACTAGATGGATGAATCTGATGCAATAGTCAACTAGATAGTTGTAGCCTAGATTCTTAGCTTTCCAGGATGGGTAAGAATACCCAAATCTGAGTTATATTTTGAGAGTTACGACCCTTTAATTTCTAGACAGAATCAATTTAGTATGGAAATCCTAATTTTGACTAAGTGTTGGAGAGTACAATTTTCCCTCTTGTGATTAAGGGTTAATGGTCTTACTATTGAGGGATAGTTCGTATCAGAGCTTGGTTAGACAAGAAGGCAATTTCTGAAGCATGATCAGGGGTTCTCATAGTGTGATTGATAGCGAAGCTTTGGCTCTTACCCTGACATGCCCAATTCGGCTAGCCACCAATGCGGTTGCAACAGTAGAGAGGCTGTTGTGTAAAACAAGCTCTGAGGTTACCCTTTCTGGCCATTATCATCCTGAGTGGCAGGCGGCAGTCTACAGAGTTGGTATCAGAGCCGAATTCAAATATTAGTCCAACACAGCAGGAAAATTAGACTTTGATGCGCTGCGAGAGTTGGGTTTAGTCAGATAGTTGATGATTATAATTCATACTGTTGCTTTTACAACTTATGATTTATAATTTTTTCTTTATCTGAACTAAAAACCCAACTCTCACAGCGCATCCAAGTCTAATTTTCCTATTGTGTTGGACTAATATTTGAAGTCAGCTCTGATACTAACTCTGTAGCGCCCCAAATCCCTATACCGGAAATTTGACACACAATCCAGGAATCGAACTTCAATTAGTCACAATCACAGAAAAATACTGGAAAATTAAAACTTTAATTCCATGCAATTGTAACACTTGTAATTGTAACTATTACATGGAATAAAAGTTTTAATTTTCTTGTATTTTTCTGTGATTGTGACTATTTGAAGTTGGATTCTTGGATTGTGTCTCAAATTTCCGGTATAGGAATTTGGGGTGCTACGCCCCAGGTTTCCAAAACCTGGAACCCGTGACACAAGCCAGGATCTTTCCTTCAAATGAGTCACAACACAACAAAGATCACAGAAAATTAAAAACTTATTACATCAAATTGTTATTACAATGTCCAATGATTACAACAATTACAATTAAATGGTACAACATGAATATACAATAAAATTGGACAGTAACTTTCACTTGGATGTTTCCCGCTGCTTGAGCCCTCCCTCGCGCTCCCCAAACTACAATCCTGCAACTAGACAAATGGTGGGCACGTCAGTCGAATACAACTGACGCAATGTTATATACAACTATCCTCTCTATGCCATAATATAGCGATTCCAAAGCTCAACAACCAATATTTGCTGCAAAGGAAAAAGTGATGTCAAACCAGTGTCAATATATGTCATGGCCTATTCTAATGCACAAAACAAAGAATGCACATGATGCACTTACTCTAATGCAATACATTTGAGAATGTATGCATCCCATACTGCATACTTTCCCAAAATCAACTTCAATGAAAATGTATGCATCTCATACTACATACTTTCCAAAGAGTTCGCCTCTCCTGATTGTAGGGTTCGATCCCTCACCATGCATCCTACTCTTGTACTTGTCCTGTTCCTAATAGATTTATCGTATCTGAGGAAGTTGCAGTTATTCGGTCCCGTCCGATACTGCAATCACAAAAATGGTGATCGCGTTTGCCACATAGTGCCCGATGCCCGGACCCCACTCAAAAAGCCGCGACGAACTTACAGGTACAAATCCATGCACCCATGACGTCAAGATTCATGAGACAGCAGCCCCAAGGTCCGTTCGTGTCCACGTGCTTAAGAACATGACGGCCTCGAGGGTCAAATCACCCTATCCGATAGGAGTTTCTCTCCCGTTCTTTACCTCGGATCTTCAGGATTTAACAGCTCGAGATACGAGATTCGTGATCCCAATACCTAAGAACACTAACCGTATCCCTACGACAGGAAAAGTACAACACCCGATTGTGGTCTGCTAGTATTAGTGCAAGTCCTTACCTACCACCCAACAATTAATCTAGTCCGAGAACATAAACAGCTCAAAATACTAAAGCTAGAGCTGGTATCAGGTCCTATCGAGTCGGGTCCTCCACTACCCGAACCCGGACCGGACTTGCAAGAACCGGGTCCGGATCCAGGTCTGGGTCCTAGTTTAAAAAAATTACCCGTCGAGTCCGGTAGTAGAGAATCAATATTTGCACTCAAGTATTTTTACACCTGATACCCTACAATTCAAACCATTTTTGCACCTAAGTACATGAATTAATATTATATTTACATATCTATCTTCAATAATTACTTTTATATGTATATTCCTATAATCCTATTATTCAAATTCTATATGTTTGGGAGTATTTTTTAACAGGTCCGGGTCCGGGTCCGGGTCGGTTCTATTTTGAGCGGACCCGGAACCGGACCTGAAAGTGCATCAGTTCTTATTTTAGGACCCGAACCCGTATAGATCAAGTCGGTTTTGGTCCAATGCCGGGTTAGGGTCTAGTCCGGATCGGGTCCAGGTATCGGGTAAATGTGATAGTGCTAACTAAAACTAGATCAAAACTAGAACCACAACTAAGAATGAGGTTAATTACACAATTATTACTCGTTCATCCGATTTCCTTAATTCTACGACTCTAGTCAATCTCTAACTCTCTTTCCTTAACTCATTAGAAGTATGAATTATTAGGCGAGTCTAGGTCTATTTTATGTTAACCAATTCTCTTAGTCACACGTTTTATCAAGTATTTCCAAGCCCTAACTTAGTAACATTATGTGACCTAGATCTATAACCCCAACTCGACCTATCCTAGGTCATATTTGGGTTGTTGAATTAAGGATTAGACTAACGGAATAACCCTATTCAAGTAATCCAATTTACAATCATTAACTTACTAGGTGATCTAGTTCTACCTGACTAAGCAATTTGCTAGACGATCTAGCAACTAGTCTCTTACCTAACCCTCAGGTCACACTTAGATGTTTTATAACTACTAGTTAAGTTCTAGTTCATTTTAACTTACTCATTTGAACTTAACCCAACCCGCACTAGGATACAACTGGGCTCTCAAGCCCGGCCCAAAGCATGGGCCCACGAAGACTGGCGAATCGACCACGTTGATCACCGCCGCCCATCACGTTTGGAGTAGCACGCTACCTCGGCCCAAAGCAAGTCGTTGCTCCCGCTAGTCATCACGCTCCATGTCTTCCCGAAAATTGGTAGCTCCTACGATGCCGGATTCCCTCCTTATACGGCGAGCACGTCGGCGCCCGAGTCGTCGCTCCAACATGTTCGGGGTAACAAGTTCCTATCTACCCACCACAAATTTTATCCATACGGACAAGGTCCTAGAATCTCACCATTCTATCTAGATGAACCTAATTTCACATACATAGTGTAAATCTCAAATTGAGGCATCGTGAATGGGGAGAAAAAATCCATCCCAATCCCAACAACAATCACACAATCCATCTATCACATCTCTATTCTAGTCCATCACTAAGGACCTAGAAATCACCATGCCATGACTAAGATGACCTAAATTGGTCTACAATCATTTAACATTAGTACTCAAGCTCACTAAGGCTTATAAATAACACTTACAACCCTGAAATAGTCATACAAGGCTCCATTACCTCAATGTCACGTCAAACAGTAAGCTTGGGTTCGGGTCGGACAGAACAGCACACTAAAAAAATCATATAAAATAGCACATTACACCAAATTTTACTTTCTTAGGCTTTCTGGAAATCTATAGGTGTTCTCTACAAATTTCTAGTTGAACAGTTTCCCTAATTCAGATGTTAACAAGCTCAAAAAATTGATTCTTTAACATGCAGCAAAACACTTCCAGAACCGAACACTTTATGTGCAGTGTTAATGAAAATTATCTTATATATATCAAATGTTACTGGACTGACATGAAATTTAAGAATAAAGCACATAACATACATTCACAACACATATCCAAAATTCAAGTCTTTTTATAAAGCAGATCTTGAGTTATGCCTTTTTTAATAACACCCAAGACAGTGCATTCAACAACAGCAGTGTTGTTTATCATTTCGACTAGCTGAGTTTGCATGAATTAATTACCATAGCTATATTAGTCCAAATTGCACGAAATTTGAAACTTCAGCTCTAGATAGATAATAGAACAATATAAATTTATTTCAAGTCATTACCATGAGTACACAGTGGGCCTCAAGTATTTTAATATACAACAGTAACAGTCAGCAAATTCTGTTCTTTTCTTGACAAACATGCAAGTTCGTATTTTTTCTTTAATTAGTAGGAACAATCAGAAAAACCTAGAAATATTACTGAAAGTGGACGACACATATATGATAATCCTCTAAAAATTTTAGGTTAAGATAACCAGTAGTTTTCAAGTTATGTGCTACGCACTAACAGCAAAGATTTCAGCTTTCAACAGGATTTTCTGTTTTAGATTTCTTAACACAAACCAAGTTATTTATGTTCAATCTATAACATGCATGTCATTTTCAGTCACTACAATCATCATTCAACAAGCAAAGAACAATCATAGATATTATAAACACCCACCTTGTAGTGTTGCTTATAGTTGGAATGGCTTGGTCTAGCTCCTCTTGAATCACCCCTCCAAGCTTGGCTCCTTCCTCTCCTCTTGGTCTCTTTCCCTAGCTCTCCCCCTCTCTTTCTCTATTTTTTTTTCTTTTAGAAAATTTCAGAACTAGAGAGTATAGGAGAGTGAGGAGGGGGTGTTAAATAAAGGAGTGAGAGAGGATTTGTTGAGATGACAAGCAAGTGGTTTTTTGCAAAACCAAGTGGTTGTTCCCCCTCTTCTCAATGGTATGGCCGGCCAATGGGCCTCTTTTTTCTTTATCTTTTTCTTTTTCTTTTTCTTTTTCTTTTTCTTTTCTTTTTTTTTGTTTTGTTTGTCATGTTGGTCCAATTCAAGCCCAATACAAAAATACACATATATACCCATATATTTCTATGTCAAGCTAGTTATAATTAAATATAATAATTTCAATCATAAGAAAAAAATAATTTTTATTAATAGTTGAATTTAGTTTAGGTACAAATCATATGAAAAGAAAAATTGGGGTGTTACTGTCATGCCCCGCTTCCTAAAAGAAATACGGAATACAGATACGTGACTAAGTCCAACGAATGATTTTCATCATCCATAAGCTGTCAGGATCTTTAGAACATTTCACAGGAATAACAGGAAGTAAACAAGAAGAAATTAACCACGCATGCATGAATGAATCAATATACCAACACAATTTACTTGAAACAAAATTTAATAAATCTCAAATAAACCGGATTTGGAACAAGCCTTAAATCCTGGGTCAAAATGCCCAATACAAAATTCATGTAGCAAGTTACATTTATTCAAAAATAAGCAGCAACAAATAATAATAGTAAGAACTCCGGCAACTAGAATCTCATATCACCTACTCCATAGGGCAGCTAATCTCCAAAATCTGCAATTAACAACTTGCAGGAAAAGGGAAGAGAACAAAATGCCTGTGTAACCCCTGTTTTTCGTTTTTCGTATTTTTGCTGTATTTTTCCTTCTTTATCGAGTGTTTGTACTCTCTTTGTATTTTTGACAGTATATCGGAGTTTTTTTCAATATATATTCGTTTTACTTTTTGATCTCCTTGTGGTTGATTCTTCTGTCCCTTGAATTGTTCTTGATCATATTGTTATTTCGCTCATCATTTGGTTCTTGTTCTCTTTATTTTGTTCTTAGGTGCTCGTGGTGTTTTGGTTGATTACCCTATTGCTAATCCTATTGTTTTTTATCCCTAATTAATTACCAAAGCCAAATTAACCAAAATCCTACTTGAAATCCCATACAAATACCCATTAACCCAATACCCATTAACCCACAACAAAACTCTATATATATATATATATATATATATATATATATATATATATATATATATATATATCCCTAAACCTTAACCCTAAACCTACTTCTACCCCGGCCTCCCTGCCTTTCCCTGTTGCGCCGTCAGCCCCAGCCGCACACCTCCATCCTTCGACCTACGCATCCCGACCCCGGCTTGTGCACCCATCCCGACCGCCGTGCTCTCCGCCGACGCTGTTCCTCTTCTCCCTCGTGTGAAAGGGTGTTGGTTTCTCCTCGTTGATCGTGGGTTGTGTGCTCATTGTTGTGTTTGCGGGCTAGTTATTGGGTTCGTGGGTTTCATCGTTCTTCGTTCGTGGTTGTTCGTGTGCTCGTGGTGGTTTGTGGTTGTTCGTTCGGTTTGGATCGGGCCCCAGGAATCCGTTCCCATTATTCTTGCTTGGAGTTATTTCCGTCGTCGGTTAAGGCAAGTAACTTGTACTCAATTCCATTGTATGATACAAGTCATAAATTCTGCTTGTAGTGTAGTTGGGTTCTAGTTACAACTCGTGTGTGATTTATTTTTTATGAGTATTGTCTCTATAGTGCTATTGACCATAGTTGTCTCACGACACAAATTTGACATGAAACAACATAGGTTTTGACCGTTCTTGATATGATTGTATTTGTGAGATATTTATGAGAAATTGTGTGTTTGTTTGGATCCATGTGATATACTTGTTGTGGACATACCATATATTCTATTTCATGATGTTTGGACACTTAGTAGACTCTATACAATGTTTGATTGTGATTGGAACAAGTTTCGTATGATTTATGTTGGTTTTGTTGTTGAAGAAAAATCTGTATTTTGTCGATGATCAGTTTTGATTGGTATTTTAAACCATATTAAAGTCAGTATGTTAACTTTAGTATAAAACATGACTTTTAGAGAAATCCGTCTTCTTTCCAAAATCTATGACCTTGGTCAATTTCGTTTTCGTATATGTGAGATATGATTGTTTTACTACAGAGGTGTATTCCATTTCCAGATATCGTTTCTTAATGATTTCGATGACTAAACTATTTTGATACTAGTGTTAAACATATTATTTTGATTTGAAATTTTGGTCAGTATTTATATATCTATTTATGGATTACCCAGAATTTTGGTGGATTTTATTGATGAGATTTACATACCATTTCATTCTTTTGAATAAAAACTATACTTACTGGATTTTGCTCGCTATTCTGTAAAGATTTATATTTTCAACCGAATTTATTTTCCTGTATGAAAAATATTTATGAAATATGAAAGTTAGCTTATTTTTTCTAATTTCTTCTCCCTTTGGCGGATTTGGATTTCGTTTCACGGTTTGCAAGATATTACAGTTTTCGTACAGCAGTGTTGGGAATTCCAGATTTGCCAAACTATCGTTTCTTGATGTTTTCTGATTTTTTTTGGCTAAACTGATCTTACTGAAAAATTATGAAACTTTATATTTCGATACTAGACAGATAGGGGGATACCCCAGATTTTTCCTGGATTTATTTGAGATGTTATTATGCTGTTTTCCTGACTGTGAATTTGATTTACTGATTTCTGGCTGAACGAATTTTCTGGATTCAAATCAGTTTTGAGTTATGTTGTTGTGAAATACTATATGACTCATTTATTTTCGCTGGATTCGGTTGAGAGTCTATTTTCTAGAACTTTCAACGGATTCAGATTTGCATATTTGTAACACCGGGAATCACTATTTTACTATAGTATGGTCTTGCTGTCCTGAATTAGACATTTGGTTATTTTATCCCTATTTGAGTTATTTTGCACCTGTACATGTTTATCTTACAACTTGAACTTGTTACTTGACTATAACATGTTATACTTGCTTGTTTTGTGACACATACATGCTTGTTTGACATTAATAATAAAATTAACCGAACCGGAGTTAAAGGGACAAATCTAGTAGTGGCTAATTCAGAAACGTGTACTCGGAAGAGAATCTATTGATTCTATGTGATACTTGGCTTGATACTTGAGACTTGGCTTAATACTTGAGATCTGGCTTGATACTTCACTACTTTAGGCTTGATATTTTACTACTTGAGGCTTGATACATCACTCTTGAGGCTTGTTTACTTGATTACTTGAGGTTTGATATTTCACTACTTGAGGCTTGATACTTCACTCTTGAGGCTTGTTTACTTGATACTTGAGGATTGATACTTGATACTTGATTCTTGAGGCTTGTCCCTGAGTACACTGTCCTATATGGTCCACTATGAAATCTAAAGCAAAATTGATTGTTGTAGCAATCATGCAGTATGGGATGCATGAAGTGTTACCTAGATAGTAATAACTACAAGACTTAATACATGAAACTTGAACCTGATACATGCTTACTCGATACTTGATTACATGATACATGAGACTTGATGCTTGAACATGATACTTGACACTTGTTGCTTGTTACTTGATTTTGTGACCCTTGAGTCTTAATACTCGATACTTGTTTACATGATACTTGTTCACTTGACACCTGATACATGCCACTTGTACTTTGATCATCTTACCATGCTAGTTGTTATACTTGATATCATGCATTTTCCATGTTATTAGTTAGTTTGTCCCCATGTACTTTTATCCTGCATTACAAGCAGCCCGTAACTTGCAATTGACGGGTAATTGTTTTCTTTTTCCTATCCCTAAAATTGTTAAATTGCAGATTTTGGAGAACAGGTTCCAGATGGTATCGGTGACATGAGATATTAGTGCTGGATCTTGTTATTATTATTTCTTGTAGCTTGTTTTGAACAACATTGTATTTCGATACTTGGATTTATTGTATTTGGGCAATGTGACCCAGGACTTTGACTTATTTAGATAATGGTTATTTGAGATTAATGTATTTGGTTTCAAGTATTCTTGTTGGTATCTTGGTCCACATGTGCATGTTGGTTGATTCTTTTGCTTCCGACTCTGATTATTCTACTGAATGTTGTAAAGATTCTTGAACAGCTTATGGATGATAAAAATCATACACTAGTCATTTGTCCCATATCCGTATTCTGTATTCTCTTTTGGAAAGCGGGACGTGACAGCCTGTCAATGCAAGTTACAGGCCGCTTGTAGTGCAAGCACAAGTACAAGAAAAGATAAACAGGAATAGAGTAACAGCGAAGGCAAACATATCATGGAATACACAGGATAGAAAGACACAGGATAGTATGTCTAGTATCAGCAAATATAATTTCATAATTTTCCAACATAGATAGTATAGTCAAATAAAATCAGAAAGCAGCAAGATACAGTAATTTTGTAAATATGAAATTCTTGACACAGCAGTGCTAAAATAGCAATAGATTACAAAAAACAAATCAAAATACAGATCTATCAAATGGTTGATAAAATAAAAACAGTAGGCTACATTTCATATTCACAAAGTTTTTATCAACAACAAGTAGAATCAGGTTGAAATTAAGGTTCTTTACTGAACAGCATGAAAATTCGGCAAGTATAGTAGTTGTTTGCAAGCATAGAATAGTTCGTAAAAGTCATCAATTAAACCCACAAAAATTAGGGATTAATCCCAATTAAGTCTGGTTGTACTTAACAAAATATTGGATCAAAATATTATCTTTAACATCCGTATAAAAATAAATTAGCATACAGAATTCATATAAAACAGAATCTGGAATATTCTACACATCTGTTGTAAAATAGCCATAACTTGCAACTCACAAATCGAAAATGAGATCTGTCAGAAATTCTGGAAAGTAGACAGAATTCTCTATAATTCATATTCACAAATATTTTTCTTATACTGACCTTAATAGGGTCTAAAATACTGAACAAAAATGGGGTTACAACAAGGACAGAATTGTTCTTCATGCATAAAATCGACTAGATCAAATGAAACATATCCAAATCATAACAAAACGTGAAATAGGGTATACTAGATATCCAAGCAACATGGTATAAAGTATTTAACAGATCTACAACAGGATATACTACCAGTACACGTCAAGCATGCAATATTCACACAACAACTAATGGATCACAACCAACATACATATATGCAGCAGGGATTAACTAGATCTAAGTCTAAATTCATGTCATGTGTGTAACGAGGGACGACTACGGGCGGATCAACACATAGAGACAAGATATAACAAGGGTTTTCAAAAGAATTTTCTCTACAAACAAAAGTTACACTACAGGCGGTACTTAGTTCTTGTATTTGCAACAAAAATTAATACAAGTTACTTGCCTTATAATTGACGACGAAAACAACGAAACAAAAGCAAGAATAACTGGAATGGATTCCCAGGCACGAACTCAACGACAACGAACGAACACACGAACAAGCGAACAAGCAACCACAACTTCGAGATCCACACATGCACTTACAACTCAACACCCGCACACAAGAGAGGACAGCAGAGGGGTGTGCACGGGAGAACGGCGACAGCGGCAGTGGGCATCGCTACAGTCAGCGGAATAGTGCACATGGGTGCGGCTACTGTCGCCCAGGCCGCTGCTGCTGATGTCGTCGGACGGGGGGAACACAGCACGGTGGACTGCACTACTACTGATGCGGCATCGCGAATGGCTTTATGGGAGCGCTGAGGGGCTGTTGGCGATGTTGTGGAGGTGCGTCGCGACTGGGAGAGCGGACAAGGGCCTTGGGTGCTATGGTGCAGAGGTCGCTGGCTGGTAGCGTCGGAAGGGAACAAAGAGCAAGGGATGGTCGGTAGTAGTTTGATGTGTAACGCCGCGAATTTCAAATAAGATCGAATTCGAGATTTCACAGGATCTTTATACTTCACTTCGTACAATTTTACAAGGAATTTAAAACTTTTCAACATACATCAGAGTTCTTTACATTTTGTTTACACAGCGGAAGAATAAAAAAAAATACAACATTGAAAATAAAATACAACTTATACAACTTTATCATTATAAGTCATCAACTGCATCATAACATCTTTACGTCTTCGTTAAAGGTCCATTACCTGCATATTAAGCTGTGGGCACATCAGTCAGTTACAACTGACGAAGATGTTATACTCGGCCATCCTCTCTATGTCATACATATAACGATTTCATACTTTATCAAACCACAATTTTGAATGAACAATAAAGTGTCAAAAGTGATTATTCTAAACATGTAAGTGTATGCGATGCCTTAATGCCTAATGCAGATATTTTATACTAAGATGACACTAATGCATACTTGTTCGGATTTTATGCATCCCATACTACATAGGTCCGAGGGCAAGCACCTACGTACTCCACATTAAAGGGTTCGATCCCTCGCCATGAAACTACCCAGTAATAAGACAAAGTTAAGACGTTCCACGAGTACGGATCCCAGTCCCGGAGAACCGCCACAACAAATCCCCCGCTCGACTGTTATACAGACTCCTCGTCGTACGAACCTCCCGCAAGTGCCCCTCTAGCCCTGGTATACATATATACATGGAGTACGGCAAGGTATCCGCCCGACTACGCATAGCCCGGATTTAAAATAAAAGCTCGTCCCCCACGAGGCAACCACAGTCCCGGAGTACACCGCCCGACTGGGTCTATAGTCCCGATGAACCACCGCAACAAGCCCATCGCCCGACTATATAGAGTGCCCCACTTACGTTTGTCTATGTCTTACTACATCTTCACTTATGTGCCTAATTATTTAGTTCAAGACATGAATAAATTTCCATACCTAGAATTAGTTTTACCTCCTACCGGACTTAATTAACAAACACAAGATAGCACCATGGCCATATCTCAAAATATATCTCATCTCTTTTCAATTCAGTCGTACCGGTACCCGAGGTCTTACTAACTCTAAATCATAACTTCTTCATGTACAAGAATCCATGGGTACACATACCCTTCAATAAACATGTTTTAAACTTAGATATTTTCATCTTCAACTTATTCATAAAGTAATCATAGTCTTGTATAGCATCATTTATGATTCAATTATTCATTTACAATTCTAAGCTAAAACAATATTTCTTTTCATGAAGATAGATTCATCCACTTAAGTCTCATTAGCAATTTTAAGCTCACATAACAATTTATATCTCAACCAACATCAAGTATTTCATTCAAAAGAAGTATAAGAAAACTTGGAAAATATCAGTTAGAGCAGTAGCAGTCGACTTCATAGGGTGATCGGTCGACTGTCCCGCATGAAATCCAAACTCAAGAAATCCATCAATTAGAGTAGCGACAGTCGACAGCGTACTGTAGCTAGTCGACCGTCCGGCTTGAAATCCAACTCAAGACAACAAAATTCAGAGCAGTGGCAGTCGACTGTGACAAAGGGTCAGTCGACTGTCCCGCACAAAAAATCCAAATTCTAGAAATCACTGCAGTCAGGTTCGCGACGGTTGACTGTCGAAACTTACCAGTCGACTGTCACACATACAGACTGCAGTATTTGGGTATGTGCAAATTATTTCTAAACGGGGTTTAATTGAAAACCGTGATTCCAGAATTTGCAAATTTATATTTTTGACATTGTATCTATAATTTGAATTATTATGGCTAAAAATGGGGTTAAATCGGAACCGTCCAGATCGGGAACGAATCTTGAAGCTCAGGGGTAAAATGGTAATTTCACATATAGACGGGTCCGAAGCGGGCACTGGATCTCCCCTTCACAGATCCAATAACCCGCAAAACGGACCCACTCCAGCTGGGTACGGGTCCCGACCCATGACAAACCCAGACCAGATAGAGGAAATCAGGGTCACTGATTTGACTAAATCAACGGGCCTAATTTACAGTTATCCTCTCACCGGGAATCAGGGGTCAGTTTCCTAAACTAATTGTGAGGATTTTACTCCTAACGGTTTCACAGGAAATCAGGTCCCTAATCAGACTCCCAGGGCGACTATAAATACCTCCTACCTACCAGTGTGACCAGGTAATCACTCTTTTTCCAACTTAAGCTCTTTCTTAATCATCACTGGTTACTGACAAGAGCGTCGGAGGGTGCGTCGTCGGAATCAACCCCGGTGTATCGCACTTCCTTGCAGGTGAGCGGCGGGAATCAGCAGGCTTGGATCCGCTATTCAGGTTTTTCCACGAACTCACAAATCTCATCTGTTTACCCCCACACCAGAATCAGCGGTAACAGATTGGTGCCGTCTATGGGAAACCATACGAATAGCAGCCTCTCCCCTTCCCGTCGACTAGCTCTTCTCCAGCCATGCCTCCCAGAAAGGTCAGGTCAAGGGGGTCCAACCGTGGGCCCAACCCTGTCGATCAGCAAGAGGAAGTCCCCGTGCATCCTGCTCCGCAGCCCGAGCAACTTCCTCCCCCGATCCAAGACCCTCTTCTGCATCAACAACCCCCCAATGGTCCTACTGGTCCGAACCAGTGGAGGCAGAAGCAACCTCTCCACCCAGACCATGTCTCGGTTCACAATGCCTACTCGGATTCAATGGCTTCCCATAACACCCGGGCCTCCGACCTCCGCAACACCGTTCTGAATCGCCAAAAGGATGAGGACCTTCGCAACCGCCTAGATGAGAAGCAGGCCCGAGAGGGAGCCTCCCGCCAACATCAAGGTGAGCGATCTCCTCATCGCCGAGATGGCAGGAGGTCTCCGGACCGAAGAGGACGGGGGGAATCTCCCGAGCGTTGCAGGAGGAGGCCACATTCCCCTGCTAATCGACATCATCCGAGGAACGATGAGGCACCTATCACTCGTGCCGAGTTCCTACAATTCCAGGAAACTGTGTTGCAGGCCCTCAACCTTCGCCCCAACAACAATGATGCCCAGAGGGTTCCGACACCCCCACGGGTCCCAAGTCCTCGCCGCCGATCCATAAGTCCTCCCCCCGCTCCTAGTCACCAGCAACACCATCATAGTTCTCGCCGATCCCAGGACTATCGACGCCGTAGCCCCTGCTCCCCCTCCTATGAAGATGAGTCCAGGGGCTCGATCGACTATCACCGAAGGGACGATGCCCTCTACCGTCGTCTCCACGAGATGGAGAGACGCATCGATCGAATGGGCAAGGAGGAAGAGGCTAGAGGAGGGACCGTCCGCCCCGGCAGACCTCCATTCTCCCGGGCTATCATGGAGGCTCCCATCCCGAGGGGTTTCAAGCCTCCGCAGTTTGAAACGTACTCAGGAGAGTCGGATCCCGTTGATCACATCGAGAGCTTCAAGACCTTGATGCTAATCCACCAAGCATCTGACGCCATGCTCTGCAAAACGTTCCCCGCCACCCTTAAAGGCTCGGCTCGGGAATGGTACTCCCGCTCGCTCCCTCTTCTATATTCTCTTTTGAGCAGTTTGAGACGCTCTTCATAACTCACTTTGTGAGTAGCAGGCGAACGGAGAAGACCAGCCTCTCTCTACTCCACCTCCGACAGGAGAGGGGAGAAAAGTTAAGGGACTATGTGAGGAGATTTACCGCGGAGGCCAGGTCTATCGCCTCCCTCGACCAGTCAGTGGCGACCGTCGCGTTCCAGTCGAACGTCCTCAACTCCAACCTCCGGTCGTCCCTCGCCAAAAAGCCCCCGCACAACTTCGCCGATCTTCTCCTTAGATGCGAGAAATACATTCGGGCGGAGGAGGCCGAGTGCCTCCCGAGTTTCGGAGGATCCGCTTCCGGGTCGAAAAGGAAAGCAACGGAAGAGAAAGGGGGCAAGAAGCTACAAAAGGATAACAGCGGTCAGCGCCGTCCTCTCCCCAGGTTCGAAAAATTTACTCCCCTCACTACAAACGTCTCCACCATCCTAATGGAAGTTGAGAAGGAGGGAGTTATACCTCCCGCTCCGAGGATGAACACCCCGGCCAAGAGGAGGAACAAGGAGAATTGGTGCCGTTACCACCGGGATCATGGGCACGACACCAACGATTGCCGGGCGCTGAAGAACGAAATAAAGGCCCTCATCTAGAGGGGGCAGTTGGCCAAGTTTGTGAAGGCAAACGATCGGGGAGATCGCACCACTCCTCCGCCTCGGGGGGCTAACAAGCGCTCTGAGCGACGAGATGAAACCCCCGAGTTCGAGGAGGAACGTGTTCTGCACCTTATCCACGGGGGCCCAATGGGGGGCTCTTCCAACTCCTCTCGGAAGGCTTTCATCCGAGAGGTCAACTCAGTTCATGGCGCCCCTCCCCCCAAAGGCCTCGGCGTCCCAGTAACTTTCTCTGATGAAGACCTCGAAGGGGTCCGGACTCCCCACTGCGACGCACTTGTTATCGACCTCCGCATGGCGAACTTCAAAGTGCAGAGGATCCTGGTAGACAACGGGAGTTCCGTGATCATCCTCTTCCTCTCGGCCTTCCGAGGGCTGCAACTATCCCGGGATCGCCTCAAACCGGCCGGCTACACGCTCCACGGGTTCACGGGGGTACCAGTAACTGTCGAAGGGGTTATCACCCTGGACGTAACTGCTGGGAAGACCCCTACCACCCGGACAGAGCCGATGGACTTTATGGTCATCGATGTCCCGGTTGCATACAATGTCATCTTGGGCCGACCTGGCCTAGCTGCCCTGGAAGCCGTTCCCTCGGCGTACCACCTCAAGATGAAGTTCCCCACCCGGGCGGGAGTGGGAGAAGTCAGGGGCAGCCAAGAGACGGCTCGAAAGTGCTATATGACTTCCACTGGGGGACCGGTGCTCTCCCTCGAGACTTTAGAGATTCCCGAGCCGAACGTCCGACCCACATCCGAGCCGGCGGACGAATTGGAAGAAGTGCTCTTCTCGGACGAGGACCCGAGTCGAAAGTTCCTCATCAGTAAGTCCTTGCCGACTGCCCTATGTTCCGACTTGGTGCAGTGCATCCGGGAGAACCACGACCTATTTGCTTGGTCCGCCGCGGATATGCCCGGGATTTCCGAGGAGCTTCTAGTGCACCGCCTCAGCGTCGAACCGGGGTGCCGACCGGTTCAGCAGAAGAGGCGTAAATTCACTCCCGAGCGACAACAAGCCATCAAGGATGAGGTGGACAAGCTCCTAAAAGCTCGGTTCATACAGGAGGTGAACTACCCCGAGTGGCTCTCCAATGTCGTCATGGTTAAGAAGTCCAATGGTTCCTGGAGGATATGCATCGACTTCACAGACTTGAATAAGGCGTGTCCGAAGGATCCGTTCCCTCTCCCGAATATCGACACCCTCATTGATGCCACCTCGGGCCATGAGCTCCTCAGCTTCATGGACACTTTCTTCGGATATAATCAGATTCGAATGTTCCCCCCGGACATTCCGATGACTTCCTTCATCACCGACCAGGGCCTCTACTGTTATAGAGTTATGCAGTTCGGATTGAAGAATGCGGGAGCCACCTACCAGCGCCTCGTCAACAAAGTCTTCCAAAGCCAGATAGGCCGCAACATGGAAGTATACGTCGATGACATGCTCGTAAAAAGCGTCCGAGGTACCGACCACGTGGCCGACCTCCAGGAGGCATTCGGCGTACTGAGAAGGCACAACATGAGGCTTAATCCGAACAAGTGTGCGTTCGGGGTCTCGTCAGGAAAGTTCCTCGGCTTTATGGTCAGCCAACGAGGGATCGAAGCAAATCCTGAAAAAATCAAGGCCATACTGGACATGGCCCCGCCCCGGAACATCAAGGAAGTGCAGAGACTTACGGGTCGCCTCGCCGCTATTGGGCGATTCCTTTCGAAGTCTGGGGAAAAGTGCCTCCCCTTCTTCAATGCTCTCAAGGGAGCCAAGGGTTTCGAGTGGGGCGAACTGCAACAGGAGTCGTTCAAACAGCTGAAAGCCTACTTGGTCAATCCTCCCTTGCTCAGCAAGCCCGTTCCAGGGGAAACCCTCTTCATCTACTTAGCTGCTTCCGAGCAGACCCTAAGTGCCGTCTTGGTGAGGGAAGAGGACCGGGCTCGGAGACCCATTTACTATGTGAGCAAGGTGCTTCGGGACGCCGAGCTCCGCTACCCGAAGGTAGAAAAGATGTCCTACGCCCTGGTTATGGCGGCAAGGAAGCTCCGCCCATACTTTCAGTCCCACTCGGTTGTGGTCCTCACCGACCAACCACTGAAGCAGGTCCTCCACAAGCCGGAGACCTCAGGCCGGCTTATGAAATGGTCCATCGAGCTGATTCAACTCGACATTTCCTACCAGCCGCGGACTGCGATCAAAGCTCAAGCTCTCGCGGACTTCATCGTCGGGACCACCATTCTTGAGGTCAGCCATGTCCCGAACGGACCCCCTATTTGGACGGTTTTTGTGGATGGTTCCACTTGCAACGAGGGAAGCGGCGCCGGTATCATCCTGACAGGTCCAGATGACTTCGTCCTCCAGTATGCCCTCCGCATAAATTTCAAGGCCTCGAACAACGAAGCAGAGCATGAGGCACTAATCGCGGGCCTCGGACTTGCCCAAAGTGTCGGGGCGCAGCGCCTCCGAATCCATAGTGACTCTCAGCTAGTTGTGAACCAAGTTTTGGGCGATTACGAGGCACGGGACGAACGGATGGCAAAGTACCTCGCCAAAGTCCGAACCCTCATGGCCCGGTTCGAAGAGGCACTCATCCAGCGAGTCCCTCGAGAATAAAATTCACAGGCCGACGCCCTCTCCAAGTTGGCCTCATCCTCCCTCCAAGGTCTCGAGCAGACCGTTTTGATCGAGGTCCTCTTGAAACCGAGCATAGAGGACGAAACCCTCGACTCAGTGGAGTCATTGCCGGTCCTACTGCAAGATAATTGGATGAAGCCGTTAGTGGAATTCTTAAGGGATGGACTCCTCTCCAAGGACCCCAAGGAAGCATGCCGAGTAAGAACCAGGGCCGAGCGGTACGTCCTGATCGAGGGGATCTTGTACAAGCGCTCCTTCTCGTAGATTGACGGCCGACCGTACCTGAGGTGCTTTTCCCCGGAACAAGCCGACTACGCCTTACAGGAGCTCCACGAAGGCATCGGCGGGGCACATTCAGGGTCTAGGTCTTTGGCTCGGAAAGTTCTGAATTACGGATACTTCTGGTCGACTCTCCTCCAAGACGCCGAGCGACACGTTCGACAATGCGGCTCTTGTCAGAGACATTCCAACATTCGTCGCCTCCCCCAGGCCAACCTCGCCTCCCTATCAAGTCCTATCCCCTTCGCAATGTGGGGGATGGATTTACTAGGGCCATTCCCTTCAGCTCCGGGCCAGTTCAAGTTCTTGGTCGTAGCCATCGACTACTTCTCGAAGTGGATTGAGGCCGAGCCCCTTGCCACTATCACCGGGAACAAGGTGCTTCAATTCTTCTGGAAGAGCATCGTCTGCCGATTCGGCGTCCCCCGTGTTCTCGTCACAGACAATGGAACTCAGTTTACTGGGGCCACATTCCGAGCTTTGTGTGAAGACCTTGCCATCCAACAGCGCTTCTCCTCCGTCTCCCACCCACAGTCGAATGGCCAGGCGGAGAATGCTAACAGGAAGATCCTCTCTGGTATCAAGAAGAGATTGGACAAATGTTCCAAAGGCCTATGGGTCGACCAACTCCCCAACGTGCTGTGGAACTATCGCACCAACAAATGGACCCCCACAGGAGAATCCCCGTTCAACCTCACCTATGGGTCCGAGGCAGTGATACCTCTCGAAGTCGGGATACCTTCTCCTCGCCTCGCAGCCTACAGAGAGGAGCAGAACGCCAGAGACCTCCGGGCGAACCTAGACCTGGTGGACGAGCTGAGGGAAAGAGCATCAATACGCCAGCAGAACTACCGGAGGAGGGTCGAGTTGGCGTACAACAAGAAGGTCCGACCCACCAATCTCAAGGAGGGGGACTTAGTCCTAAGAAAACTAGCCATCTCCTTCCCCAATCAGAGGAGCAAACTAGCTCTGAATTGGGAAGGAACCTACAAGATCACAAAGGTAGTTCGGTCTGGAGCTTATCGTCTGGAAGACCTAGAGGGCAGAGAGATTTCGAGGACCTGGAATGCCGACCACATTTTAAAATACCAAGAAAGCGCCTCGGCGCCTCTCTGAGTATCACGAGGTGTCGAACCATTCCTCTCCTCTAACTTGTAATTCATTTCTTAAGTTGTCATATGTAAAAACGGCTCGCCGTCAATTATCAATAAAGAATGCTTTTTCGTATTTATAAAGTTGCTTGTGTCTCTCCGCCTTTATTCTTTATTCAATCAATGGTTCGGAGTCCAATACCCGGCTCGACTCTACTTCGCAATCTTGCTCTTAAGCGAGCCAGATGTAGTTCGCCGCTCGGAATTGCTCCCACGACCGTTGAACTCTAACGATGGTTCCGGAGTCCAACACTTGGCTCGATTCTAACTCCGCAAGCCCGCTCCTCAGCAGGCTAGGAGTGGGTCGCCATTCGGAATTGCTCCCACAACCGTTGAACTCTAACGATGGTTCCGGAGTCCAACACTTGGCTCGATTCTACTCCGCAAGCTCGCTCTTCAGCGGGCTAGGAGTGGGTCACCATTCGGAATTGCTCCCACAACCGTTGAACTCTAACGATGGTTCCGTAGTCCAACACTTGGCTCAATTCTACTCCACAAACTCGCTCTTCAGCGGGCTAGGAGTGGGTCGCCATTCGGAATTGCTCCCACAACCGTTGAACTCTAACGATGGTTCCGGAGTCTAACACTTGGCTCGATTCTACTCCGCAAGCTCGCTCCCCAGCGGGCTAGGAGTGGGTCGCCATTTGGAATTGCTCCCACAACCGTTGAACTCTAACGATGGTTCTGGAGTCCAACACTTGGTTCGATTCTACTCCGCAAGCCTGTTTCTCAGCGGGCTAGGAGTGGGTCGCCATTCGGAATTGCTCCCACGACCGTCAAACTTTCACGAGGATCGGCGAGCCCAACACTGGGTAAGGCTCGACTCACCTCGCAACTTCGTGATAAGAGGAGACAAAAGCGCTACTCGGCACCTCTAGCCGAACGCTCTTGTCGCCGAACCGCGAACAAGCAAGAGGTATGCTCGGAGCACACCACGTCGCTCGAACGGCCAAACTCTTAGACCTCCGGTCGCCTGACCGAGTAAATGCCCATCCAAGCGTCAAAACGGAAAAAAATCACTTTCCCCTCAACATTCGTGTAAGGTCTCGATCAAACGGCCCAGATCTTTCCAGTGCCGCTAGACGACAAGATAACATTTTCTTGGGAACTGAGCCGTCTCGAGATTTGTGCCATCATCCAACGGCCCAGATTGCGCTATGGCGCCGGACAGCGAACGAGAGAGGGGCCGGCTCGGCGACCCTGGCAGGACGAACACAGTCACAAACACAACAACTACACGAGGCTACGAAGGACGTGCTAGTTCAAGAAAGAAATGTTAGTAATAATCGGGACACAGTACAAAGCGACTCTTCCATACAACAAGGTCACAATGCCCTAAAGAACAATAGTTACAATGCCGACCCACTACACTTGGTTTTTAAAAGAAAAATCATCAAACGTCCCGTTCAGTCGTCAGTCTAGCTACCTCGGCCGCCAGTTCCTCCTCTTCCGTCCGAAGCTCCGCCTCTACAGTCTGCAAGTGATGGATCTCAGAGAGCAGATCGTCCCTTTCGGCCATTATTTTCGACAGATTGTGCCGAACGCATTGGATCCGAAGGGCGTTGCTAAAGGCGGTCGGCGAGTCCTCTTCCTCTCCTGTAGGGGTCATCTCGATGATCCTACTTTCCATACACCGGATCTCGACGTCTCGCTGACCTAAGATGAGCTAAAGGTGGCCCCGCTCGCTTTCGGCTCGGCGCAATCCCAGCTCGACCTTATAGAGTCGCTCTCGGCACCTCGCCAAACGCAACCTCGTCACCAGCAAGCCAGCCTCAGTTCGAGCGTCATCATCTGAGCGATTGGGGTCGGCGTCTTGAGCTATCACCATGAGCTGAAAAGAGGAAGAGACGAACAACAAATCTTCAAACATTGCCGAAGTCCCAACACTTGAAGAATTTTCAAAACAAACTATCAGGTTTTCATTCAAATGAAGTAACTTTACATACAATAAGACCGATACTACAACAAGAGTTTTACAATATAAGACAACTTGTTTAGTTCCTCTTCGGAAGGGGTACGCTTCGGTTCAAGGAAACGCGGGGGCGGCGACGCCTAACCTCCGAGCTCGATTCCAAACCAGCGAAGCGAGATCCCCCTTCACCACTAACTCCAACTGTGGCACCGACCGAGGCACCGCTAGACGAGACAGCTACACTACTCTGAGCGTCAGCAGGACTCCGCCTAGCCGCGGGCAAACGAGTCGCAAGTTCGTAGAAGGTAATCCCTCTCTCGCTCTCTTTGCGAGTACACGACGTACTACGAACGTTGGCCCTCTCCGGCAGAGGCTTGAGCGACACGACCACTTCCTCCAACTCGATAATCCTATCCCTCAGAGCATCGTTCTTCACCGACATCTTCAAACGAGGAGGTCTTGACGAGCCTGAGACATTGGCGCTATCGGTTGCGAGTCGTCGATAATGGGTGACCTCGATCTCCCTGTCTATCGTAATCCTCCTAAGCTTGTCGACCTCGGCCAACAACTTTTGGCGCTCGGATGACACCTTCTCCAACTCGGAAGTTAGCTTCTCTTCTTCCGCCGAACGTTCTTTCTCTGCTAACTCCAAGTGTCGGATCTCGGCCAAGAGCTCATTATTCTTTTGCTCCACGAGGGAAAGCTCCCTACGAAGTCGCCCGGTCTCACCTTCGGGACAAGGAGCTTGGGGTTGCTTCCGCAGTTGCTTCAACTCACGACAATACCCCCTTGCAGCTACCTTTATCTCCTCCAGCTTCAAGAACATATAAAACCGCCTCTCTCGGCTAAGGGAAAGCTCTCGCTTCGTTTTGGTCAGCTCCTTACGAAGGTATGAAACCTCCATGATCGGACCAAACTTCACCTGAAAAGCAGAGATAAATCCGAGGCCCAACACTTGGAGAATTTTACGCCTGATCAAACACAAAATCCGGAGACTAACACTTGGAGAATTTTTGGCCAAACGAAAAGCATTTTCATTCAAAACTCAAAAAAGCGTTCCAAGAGCGGTGGCCAGTCCGCAGTTAGGCTTACAAAAAAAAAAGGAGCAAAAGACTAAAAGACGTAACCAAGTCAGGGGTCGACCTTTTTGTCGCTCGGGTCCGTCGACCCCTCGGCCTTATCCTCGCCCTCGACCTCGTCCTCGTCCTCGCCCTCGCTCTCCTCCTCGGAGTCGTCCTCCCCCTCACCCTCGGCCTCCGTCTCGGCCGTGTCTTCGACACCGTCGGCATGTCCCTCGTGGCTGAGCATTGCCGGGGGAAGCTCCTCCTCCCCCTCCACGGGGTCATAGAAGTGGTAAGAAGATGTGTCGAACCCCGGGTTCCGAGCGGCGATATGAAGCAGGGCTCCGCCATACGTGTCCTCCATGTTCTTGAACATGTGCTGCTCGGCCTCGTCCTGAACAGCCTTCTTCGCCTTCGCCACCTTCGACCGGTGCTTGGCCATGATCTTCTCGGTCTTCTTCCGAGCTTTCTCCGCCTTCGACCGAACCCTAGCCAGCTCCTCCTTCAGCTAGGCATTCTCCTTCTCCGAGGCCTCGAGCTTGGCTGCCGCATCCTTCGACCGCTGAATGGCGTCGGCCAGCTGCGCCTCCAACCCTGCCACTTCGGCACCGCATTTTGCCGAGAGGAGTAGCTCAGCATCGAGCAGCTTCACTGCTTTTGCGCGCTCCGACCTCTCCCGGTCGTACTGCGCCGTCAGCTCTTGTTCTTTGCTCGCGAACTCTTCGAGCAAGAAGTTGAAGTGGCAGAGGGTTTGAAAAGAGAACAAACCGTCAAGGTCCGGACCTAGAGACTTAGAAAATTTCAGAAAAAATGTTTCAAGAAGAAAGTGTTCGGTCCACTTACCGACATCGTGTTCCAAGCAATCTGCATTGTGGCGTCCCCGACCTCCCTGGACTTAAGGGCCGCTCGGTCCTTTGGGGTCGGCAGGTGCTTCACCGCCTGCATACAAATGTTGCCGTCGCCCAAAAAACCGTCGACCTTCATCACTTGCCAATCAGGGACGAAGATCTGCTTGTGCCCCTCGGCCAGAATCTTCTTCGCATCGGTAGTAAGGGGCGAAACTTGGAGGGATAACACCTTGCCCACATCGAACGCGCCGCTCGACGAGCCGGGAGCATCTGCCTTCGCCATTGGAATTGGCGCATCCGAGACAGGAGGATCGGAGGCCGCGACCTTCTCCTGCTCGAGACCGGCGTCCGGAGCAATGACCACCTGCAGGTCGGTGGTCTTCGGGACCGAAGGTATCTCCGGTGCTCGGCCGCCCTGAGGCCCTGTCGAGGGTCTCTTCTTTCTCGCCTCCTGCTCCCTAGCCTTGGCCTTCGCCATCAACGCCCTATAGTCCATCTTAGAAGACTCTGCAAAAACCGAATGAAAAAACTTAGAAAAATTTTCAAAAACTTCAAGCAAAAGGTAAAAATACCAGAAGCGTACTGGGGTCGATCGGACTGAGACCCCCTCGGAACAACGCCTCCTCGGTAATGTCTTTCCAACTTAGCGTTGGCAGGCCGAGGAGTTTCTTGAGGATTTCCGCCTCCTCGTTACTCAGCACCGGCTCCTTCTTCGCTCGCTTGGGCAGGCCCTCCCTCGACCAAGCTATTGGAATTGCCCAGGGTGCGGGAGCTCGAACGATGAAATACTTCTCCTTCCAATGCTTGATCGAGTCCGGTTTCTCGATCAACTTCACGCCTGTCCGTGGCGAAAGATAAAACCTCTGCTTATTCCTGTTCGGCTGGCAGGGGCGGTAGAGGCTCCGAAGGAGAAACATGCTTGGCTCGGCACCGATCTCTTGACACTGAAGAACAAACGCCAAGACGTGTCTCCAAGTGTTCGGCATCAACTGGGCAGGGCACAAGCTGTACCAATTAAGAACCTCGACGATGAAAGGGTGAAGCGGAAAACGAAGCCCGGCGGCCAAGGAGTCGAGAGGAAAAACGCACGCGTCAGCCGAAGACGACGTGCTGGCTCGGAATCCCGGTCCAGGGAGAAGTAACCCGTACTCGGCAGGGATCTGGAATCCGGTCCGGATCCGATGCAGATCAGCCTCCGTAAGAGACGAGATGGTATGGTCCACCTCGGACAACTCTCTCGGCTCGTTCTCCTCTACCGACTTGGCAGTGCCCTGGGTCACCTTCTCCAGCATCTCTTTGGAGTAGCTCCGAATGCCCCGCACGCTCGACAGAACGATAAGCTGCCAACTGAACTCACCCGCCGTCTTCGACTGCTCAATGATTGTGACCACTCCTTTACCCTTCTAGGACTTCGCCACAACCTCCTGGAATGGCTTGGCGACTTCGCCACTCTTGCTCGGCCGAACAACGGTCTGCTCGGTCGGCTCTACCACCTCCTTTCCCCTACCCGCTCGGCCGACGACTTGGTCCAAGGCGGGGGTCTCATCCGAAGAAGTAATCTTAACCATTTTTTTCTAAAAAGGAAGGAGAGATACTGACCTTGAAGTGACTGTTACGGTCGGAAAAGTTCGCCGGAGCAAAGAAACGCCCTCCGCGACAGCTAGAAGCACCACCCAGGAGCTAAAAACTTCGATGATGAAAAGTAAAAACTTGAGATAGAAAGTGAAAGTGAATAATAAAATCTGGGGTGGGGGAGTGAAGATTTATAGTAAAAGAAAAAGTCTCTTGGGCTTCCTAACGTAAGGGCGCGACTTTTGGGCTTGCTCCTGAAACGTTACGAAAGCCCAAATGACTTTATGACCGAGTAGCAACCGTTGGTGAAAAGACAAGACGTTTCGACACAAGTCGAGTAGCTCAGCAAACACGGGATCAAAATCCGAGCGACGCGAGATTCGACTCCAACTTCAAAAGGCCCGGTCGGCCAGCCGAACAAGTGCCCATCTGAGCATCAAAACGGGGAAAAATCACTTTCCCCTCAACATTCGTGTAAGATCTCGATCAGACGGCCCAGATCTTGCCAGCGCCGCTAAACGACAAGATAACGTTTTCTTGGGAACTGGGCCCATCTCGAGATTCGCACCACCATCCAACAGGTCAGATCGCACCACGTCGCCCGGATAAAGCGCTTCGGACCCGAACACCACGCATTCATCCTAGGAAGCAAGAGAAAATTTGGATTGAAAGTTTTAAGGCACCGCCCTCGGCGAGCCCCCCGGGCCCCAGGCCTCGGTTGGTTCCCCTCTCACCCGTGAGCAACTCGAGGTCTACGGCCTCGGAAGCCGAGACCACGAGTCATTCAAGGGAGGGAGAAGAACACCATCGCGTGGGGCCCGGTCAGAAAGCAGATCAGCACACCTCCCATCTCTAGCTCCTTCAGGCTAACAACCATCAGAAGCCGTCAGCCCGGAAGGAGGACAGAGATCGGAGGAGACCCATCCCTCCGAAGCAGCTTGTCCCCCGGGTCCAGACTTCGGTCGTCACCCCTTCTGCCCTGATCTCCCCTGACCCTGACACCCACATCGGGGCCGTCAGAATCAGGAGAAGATCATGACGGAAGAATGACCACCCATCCTTCCGAAGTACCTCGACCCCCGGGTATGGACTCCGGTCGTCACCTCTTCTGCCCTGATCTCCCCTGACCCTGACACCTACATCGGAGCCGTCAGAATCAGGAGAAGACCATGGCGGGAGGATGACCACCCGTCCTTCCGAGGCACCTCGTCCCCCGGGTTCGGACTCCGGTCGTTAACACTTCTACCCTGATCCCCCCTGACTCTGACATCCATGCTGGGGCCGTCAGAATCAGGAGAAGATCACGGCAGAAGAGTGACCACCCCTCCGTCGCCCCCAGGGTCAATTTTTCAAAAAAAAGGCATCCGCCCAAGGCAGAAACCTCCGATGGCTAAAAATCAACATTGCTGTGACTGAAACTACAAGGGGGGTGGGGTATTTATAACCTCCCAAGGACCAGCCATTATGACCCTCGGGAGGCCAAACGACAGAAGCCCAGCGGTCACACCTAGGAAACTGAAGCGCTACGCATTAATTAGAGGACACCATCTTAATTGCCCCGGGAAGTTGGAACGCCGCACAAACCCTAGAGCGCCATTAATGCTCCCTGAGGGCAACCTGTAGCTCAGCTCGGCCTTCTCATGAAGAGCCAACGGCTCGCCATCACCCATGCCGACCCTTTAACCCTCGGACTCCCGGTCGGCTAATCGAGCGAAGTATGATCCGACCCCAACATCAAAAGGCCCGGTCGGCTAACCGCGCAAGTGCCAATCCGAGCTGAAAAATAGAGAAAAAAGCAGCCGAGCACCCATGACCGTTGGATCTTCCAGAAATCCATGCTTCTGATGATGAACGGCCCAGATCGTGCCACGTGCGCTAGACGACAAGATAACGTTTTCTTGGGAACTGAGCCTGCCTCGAGATTCGCGCCACCATCCAACGGCTCAGATCGCGCCACATCGCTCGGACAGCCGAACCCTTATACCCCCGGTCGGCTAACCGAGCAAGTGCCAATCCGAGCTAAAAAACGGAGAAAAAAGTAGCCGAGCACCCACGACCATTGGATCTTCCAGAAATCCGTGCTTCTGATGATGAACGGTCCAGATCGTGCCACGTGCGCTAGACGACAAGATAGTGTTTTCTTGGGAACTGAGCCCGCCTCGAGATTCGTGCCACCATCCAATGGCTCAGATCTCGGACAGCCGAACCCTTATATCCCCGGTCGGCTAACCGAGCAAGTGCCCGTCCGAGCTCCAAATGAGAGAAAATGACTGCCGAGCAACTACGACTGCCAGATCTTTCGGATATTCGCGCTCGCGCGAGATCAAGGGCTCAGATCAAGCCACGCCATAAATAGGTATTAAAAATTGGTTTTTATTTATTTAATCTTTTTTATTTATTTTAAAATTGCGAAAAATTACTAAAAATTCGGGAAAATTAACTAAAAATTCTAGGAAATAATTATAAATTCGGGGGAATATTTTTGAACCCCTGAACGAACAATTATTGCCTTGAATATACTGTTAAGGCCCCCGAACAATTGGTTAACACATCGCAAAATTAAATAAATAATCCGAAAAAATAGATAAAAACCGTCGAATATTCAACAAAGCTTCAGGAACAGCTTACAGTTTCAAAAATCACCTCACTACCTCCTTCGGGATTCAAAACCCTCCATTCAGACTCCGATACAACTCCACTAGCCACTGAAGCAGTTAAACTACTCCTCAAAGGCTGATCACACTCAGTCTTTAGGAGTGGGGGCTCGTGATATGGCTAAAAATGGGGTTAAATCGGAACCGTCCAGATCGGGAACGAATCTTGAAGCTCAGGGGTAAAACGGTAATTCCACATATAGACGGGTCCGAAGCGGGCACTATATCTCCCCTTCACAGATCCAATAACCCGCAAAACGGACCCACTCCAGCTGGGTACGGGTCCCGACCAAAGACAAACCCAGACCAGATAGAGGAAATCAGGGTCACTGATTTGACTAAATCAACGGGCCTGATTTACAGTTATCCTCTCACCGGGAATCAGGGGTCAGTTTCCTAAACTAATTGTGAGGATTTTACTCCTAACGGTTTCACAGGATATCAGGTCCCTAATCAGACTCCCAGGGCGACTATAAATACCTCCTACCTACCACTGTGACCAGGTAATCACTCTTTTTCCAACTTAAGCTCTTTCTTAATCATCACTGGTTACTTACAAGAGCGTCGGAGGGTGTTTTGCCGGAATCAACCCTGGTGTATCGCACTTCCTTGCAGATGAGCGGCGGAAATCAGCAGGCTTGGATCCGCTATTCAGGTTTTTCCACGAACTCACAAATCTCATCTGTTTACCCCCACACCAGAATCAGCGGTAACACTCATTCTCTTTTATGAACATGAATTTGGTTCTTCTTCGCAAAACTCGTTTATCCAATAATCCAATCCTTTTAGGATATTGAAACAAACTTTTCTTTTGACTGAGACGAATTTTAAAACAGCAACCAACTAATTTCAAATTCATTTTAAAAATATATTTCTATTTTTAAATAGTTGCTCTTTCCATTTTACACATAAATTTGTATTTTTCTCAAAACTTGAATTTAAGAATTGTATTCATTAAAAACTAGTTTATTTTCTTGCTTATACAAATAAAAAATTTATAACAATACCAACATGCCTCTCAAACATGAGAATCTCACAAAACCTCTTTTATGCAAGAATTTATATTTTCAAATACAACATGACAATATAAATAAGTTAACACATTTCATGGCACTAACTAAATTTGTTTGGCTTTCTTTTTTCTTTCTTAGTCATCATGATTCTAAGGCATGATTTGAATATGACATTCCCCAACAAATTTTCATAAACTCAGCATGTACAAAAAATTTACAAGCATACTAATTAACATGATTCATAGTATTAGTTCTTTTGTCAAATTTTTTCTTTCTAATTAACATGGTGGCTATTATTCACTTAATCACAACAAGATTATTCTTATTCATGGCATATTGCACTAGCATAGATTTTATTTATATATTTCACATCAATATCAACTTATACTGCTCATTTATAGTTTTTAGCATGAATTCTCTACAATTAGAAAGTAAGAACTCACCCACCTCTAAGAGTTATGAGAATATCACAATGAAGAGACCTCTCCTAGCTCCTGGCTCCACTAGCACCTCCTTGTCCTTCTCCTCCTAGCAAGCCTCCAAGCATAAGGAATACTCTCTTCTCTCTTTCTTTTTCCTTTTTTTTTGTTTATTTTGAATGTGACAAAAAAAGAGAAATGATGGTGTATTTATAGGACAATATGAGGGTTCATATTGCATAATTACCCACCTAATAAATTGCTCTCTTAATTCTCCACCTCTTCACTACCCTAACTCCCATAACCCCCAAATCTTCACTTCTCCACCTCTTCAAAACCTTAACCCCCAACTTTTCTTCTTCTAACTCCCAAAACTAGCCCCTCTCATCTTCTAGCCCGGTCAAGCCCAAGAAAAACAACTCCAATTCAAGTATGCAGTTATATTTGACCATATATATATGTGTGTGTGTGTGTGTGTGTGTGTGTGTGTGTGTGTGTGTGTGTGTGAAATTATTTAAATGATATAAGTATAGTTGTCAATAGTGGAAGGGGGGAAAAACCAATTGCTGGGTGAGTGTTCGGATGTAGACAGGCAAAGATGGGAATTAGGTGTGTATAAGTGTAATCATAGGCATTATATATATGTATATACATAATATGTAAAGATTATTTTAATTATAATGTTTCATGTACCAATAAAATATATGCACATACCCCAAAAAAATATTTTTAGAAAACGAATATGCTCGAATACGCGCACCGAAACCAACACATGCGTTGCACGTAAAATATCAAAAATACGAAATTCAACGTTATCAACGGAAAAAATATTAACGATAATAAAATATAATATAAGAAAAATGTATTTATTAATTTTATATATTTCATGACGTAATTACTACGTACGTAGAAAACACGTGCATTACACGTACAAAAGTATGCGAGAAAATGAATTTTTGTTTTAAAAATGGATTTGAATACATAAAATAAATAATTTAAAATACATAGAAAATATTGCATGTAGCGGTGAAAACACATAATCGATACGTGCATCAAAATACATAAAAAACACGTAAACATACAGAGATTGAAATATTGCATTTGAGTTGACACAAATAAGATAAAATCAATATGGGAAATTCATAAAGAGTCGGAAATCAAGATACGTAATGAAAATACGTTACAAAATACACATGCGTAACACACAAGGACAAAATTGTCATTTCCAATTTTGCGGGGTGTTACATGATGGGAGATCGGGGGTACACAGAGAAGAGGATCGGGAGTAGGAGGTAGGGGATGAGAGGGATGCATTGTATAGGCGGCTGTATAATAGAGAATTAGGGTTTTGAGATGAGCAGTAGGGTAGTTAAAAATATAGGGTGTTAACGGGTTGGGGGCAAACGGTATTGGGTTTTTGGGTATAAAAAGATCCATTAATGTTTTAGGGTAGGGTATTATTGGGTAATGGATTTTGGGTTTAATTAAAAGATCCAAATGAAATATAAAGTGATCCAATAATGAGATGGGAACAAAATGAATAAATAAAATAGGACATGAATAATTTAAATAATGAGGATAAAAATAATGGCTCGATAAATCAGGGATAAATTAATAGGCGGACAATGGAATCAAGAAGATAAACTAAAAGATGAAAAATCAAATCGATGAATATATTGTTAATGAGGATCTAATACACGGTTCAAAAGAGACGGAGAAATACAATAGGAATGAATACTCAATAGAAAAATACATCCAAAATACAGAAAATGGAAAATATGGGTTACAAATCCTACCCACTTTACAACAAAATTTCGTTCTCGAAATTTGCTTAGGCGGTACAGAGGACAGAGCAAAAGCAAACTTGGGGGATAACAAAATAGAGAATTAAATGGAAAGGAAGAAAGTGGTGGCAATACCAGAAAAAGAAAGAAGTGGATAACAATGATGTCAAATGGAATGCATGAAAGAGAATAAGCAGTATCAAAAGAAAAGAACAACACAAGATAACAAAGTAAGAGAGGGAGTATGCAGAACTGGAATCAGAGAGAGAATGAATAACGAAGAATTGAATCAAATAATGAATTGGTGCATGATGGCTAAATGGAATGCAAGAAAGAAGTAACCGGTATCAAAAATGAAGAAGAAACAACACAAGACTTGCAAGATAACAATGTAAAGAGATGAAGAAATAGATAGAGCTGGAATCGAAGAAAGGATGGACAAGGAAGAGTTAGACCAGCCAATAAGTCAACGGATGAGAATGAATGCAAGGGATAGACAAGCAAACAATGCAGGAAAGGAGAAATAACAAGAGAATCTTGGGACCTGTGGGTTATGGGCCCACACGCTTCCGCTGTGCCACTCTGATCGGAAAGACTCTAACAATAGCATCCATTAGCTCCAGCAATCTGCTTCGTGGCTTACCATATTCTTGACGCGTCCAAATGGCATCCCTCTAGCATGAAGTTCGAACTCCTGGCAACTTTAGGTTCTGAACACTTCTTGAGATCCTGACTCTACATGCACATCTTGGAGCAAAGAACGAAACTTCCTCTCCTGGCGACGATCCAAGCTGCAGACATATCGTAGTAGATACAGTGATGCCGATCGAAGAACCAAATAGGAGTAACAGAATGGATAGCACCAAAATTTGAGGGGAACAAGATAGGGAAGAAACAACTAGTATGACACTCAATATGAATCAACAAATAAAGATGAATGCAAGGCACGGAAAGCAAAGAACGACACACGGGCTAAAATAAGAAGGAATCAACGAGCCAAGCAGAAAATAAGAGATTGCTTGCACCGGAATCAAAAGAATATGGTTACAGAAATATTGAAACTATACCCAGTGAGGAATCAACAATGAGGATGATTGCAAAGTACGGAAGGAAACAAGGAATCAAGGAATTGAATAAGGACTGATCAAAATGAATCGAAAAAGGCTAGTATCCAGATCAAGTTGATTATAATGTATTCATGTACGCATGGTTTGTGTACTATTGAGCCAATCCCAGATCGAGCCAAACTTGTCTAATATATTAGTAAAACTAATACATTAGCCAGACCAGGGCTCTGATACCACTAAAAACTTGTCACGCCCCGCTTCCCAAAAGAAATAAGGAATACCGATACGTGACTAAGTCCAGCATATGATTTTCATCATCCATAAGCTGTCAGAATCTTTACAACATTTCATAGGAATAACAGGAAGTAAACAAGGAGAAATTAACCACGCATGCATGAATGAATCAATATACTAACACAATTTACCACTAAAAACATTGTCACGCCCCACTTCTCAAAAGAAATATGGAATACGGATACGTGATTAAGTCCAGCGAATGATTTTCATCATCCATAAGCTGTCGGGATCTTTACAACATTTCACAGGAATAACAGGAAGTAAACAAGGAGAAATTAACCATGCATGCATGAATGAATCAATATACCAACACAATTTACTTGAAACAAAATTTAATAAATCTTAAATAAACCAGATCTGGAACAAGTCATAAATCCTAGGTCAAACTGCCCAATACAAAATTCATGTAGCAAATTACATTTATTCAAAATAAGGAGCAGAAAATAATAATAGCAAGAACTCCGACAACTAGAATCTCATATCACCTACTGTATCGGGCAACTGATCTCCAAAATATGCAATTAACAAATTACAGGAAAAGGGAAAAGAACAAAATGTCCGTCAATGCAAGTTACGAGCCGCTTGTAGTGCAAGCAAAAGTACAGGAAAAGATAAACAGGAATAGAGTAACAGCGGCAGCAAACATATCATGGAATAGACATGATAGAATGACTAGCATAAATCAGGAAATAGAATCAAGTAGTTTGATGAGATAACAGGTGCATGTGACAGGTAACAGGTATCATGCAAGCAGGTAAATATGTAACAGGTGTCAAGTAGCATGTACAGGTAATCATGTAACCGGTATTATGTTATGTCAAATCTTGTATTTATTTCTATCTAGGTAGCACTTCATGCGTCCCAAATTTTACCACATGGTTGCTACATACATGAAAATTATGTTTAGATCTAGTAGTGGGTTTCTATAGGTCCGTGTACTCAGGCGTCATGTAACAGGTAACAGGAATAGGTTCATGAATCAAATAGTAAACAGGTACACGAACTAACGGGTTCATGCATCGACAGGTTCATGAATCAATAGGTAACAGGTACACGAACCAACAGGTTCATGCATCAAAGCATCAAGAGAATCTACGGATTCATGAATCAAACATAAAGTGCAACAGGTTCATGTATCAACATGAATCAAACATAAAATGGGAAATATGGGCCCCCTTCTGAGTACACCTACTTATATTGTCCACTACTAAGGTCTTTTCCTTAACCCTGGCTTGGTTACTTATTATTATTATTAAAAAAACATATACATGCACAAAACAGGGAAAGAATAATATGGTATAAACAAGTAATAGGTTCAGGTTGGAAGATAAACATGTACAGGTAAAAGACAACTCATAAATGATTGGGACAACGAAAATTCTAGTTCAGGACAACAAGACAGTACTGCATCAAATCTGGGATTTCTGTTGCCACAAATATGCAATTCTGGATCCGTCAGAAAATCTGGAAAATAGAATTTCGGCCGAATCCAGCAAATATATATAAGTCATACGATATTTCACAAAAACAGGACTCATAACCGAATTGTATCCAGAAATATGTTCAGCCAGAAATCAGAAGTTTGTATTCATAAATAGGACAACGGCATAAAAATTTACTGATTAAATCTGTAACACCCCAATTTTTTTTTTTTTGAAAAACTAAACCTCTAAATGCAATTCTTTCAATTTCTATATCACTTTAAACATAAACTAAATTAGTTATATTTCAATAAAAATTTGGGCAGAGTCTCCCCTGTAATTTCTGCCCCGAAACACAATTAGCTTACGGAATTCTGCTCTAAATTCCGTAGCTCACATCACAAGCAATAATATCACGGGCTTCCCAGGCCAAAATGAGCAGAATCACACAGGCAATATAATATCATGCTCTAGGGGGCCAAGCTCATAACAATATATCAGTTATCAATTGAAAAACCATAATTTTCTTTGAAAACGTAGTAAAAATTTTAGAAAAACCTTTGTAAAACCTACCACAGGGCCCGGTACACCACAACGAGAAGGGTACGGGTCAAGAACATACCACACTACCCCACACTATACCCATCATCGTCATCCTGGTACTCTTACATTCAAATTACAATTTAAACTACAATTTTCACTATTCACCTAACTAATTTTATACAAAGATTTTTAAAATAAAAACTCCACCCTATACATCTACGCCTCATCTCTGCGCTGCTGAGGACCTGTAACAGTAGGGGGTCTAGGATAGTCCAGGGACTCCCTAACCCCCCAAACACTAAGGGGTCAGCTATTTCTGGTGTGAGTACAGTTATTAATCTAATAATTCATTAAATGGTATAAAGATAATAAATTAAACTTACAAACATTCAGATAAGAAGATGCAACCTGAATTCTGAACATAACAACATCACCAATACGATGTTATATCAAATACTTTTCCAACCTGCATTCAACTATATAATTATCCATAACTTCACACATTTCACTATATGCTTCACATCAACCTCGTATATATATCCTTATCTTACATTCGCATAATACGAATATTCATCTTTCCACACTTATCGTCATATCAGCATTTCACTATTTATATGAATATAACTACATGATGTTATTACATCATTTCTCCAACTCTATTTAGCCATGCGCTTCATTTACTTATATTATGTCATCAACACACACATTCATTCTGGAAGTTGTGCCAAGGCAGGTAGTTCCCACCATTCCCATGGAAATAGCGGGCGAGTAGTTCCCCGACACACTTCCAAGGTACACAAACTCATATCACAACATACTTTCTTTAATAACCATTTTCATACCCAATCTCATAATACAGGTATTTATTTTATTATATTATATCAAGTATCACTTCTTACATATATGCTTATATTCTCACAATACCACATTCATTCATGTCTTATGACGCAAATATAACATCTCATTGCTCATTGCAATGTTCTCACATTTCATCACATCATTAACACATCGTTAATTAGAATGCTTATACTCATTGCACCAAAAACATGTTTTATAGCTCATTCTCATCTCATTATACCACTTCAGTAATTCTCATTCTTATAAGTAATATATCTTATTATTTTCACTAATATCTCAATTTATCATTAATTTCACTTTCATTCTCATCAATTTATACTCCATATCCCAAACATAGTTTGGGCAATAATATATCACATCCCAAAGCCGATAGCTTGGGTAATAATCACCGCACCCCAAACACATAGTCTGGGTAATATCACATCACATCTCAAGCCGATAGCTTGGTTATTAATTCACTTCAATTACTTTTCATCTTCACTTACTTAATTCTTCATTTCCATTAATCATTACCACTATTATACCAACTCACCCTGCGAATTATGCCAAGACAGGTAGTTCCCACCATTTCCACAGAAATAGTGGGCAGGTAGTTCCTTGACACAATTCCAAGGTACAACTCATATCAATTGTATTTTACTTTAATAATCTTTTACATAATAAAATTACTTCATACTCTTCATATTAACACACATCTCTTTTACTCTTTTCATTATAAATTAACCACATACTGCAGTTCATCCACAACCACTTTCTTTCGCATTCACAATTCACTTTCCACTTTCTTTACTCTCACATTTTTATTTACACTTAGTTATTTTATTAGTTTGTCGACCAGTGAGCCACAGTATCCCAACATACTGAAAGCCGACAGCCCAGTAAACACGCGGTCCGATGCTCTCCCAGAGTCTTACTCGTCCGAGGCTACGTCTTCCTCCTAGCTGAACTAGCGAGGGAACCACTAACCCCTAGTCCCACTAGGGTACTTCCTCCCAGCCGAAGCCAGCAAGGCAAACACTCACCGCTAGTCCCACTAGGGTGCTTCCTCGCGACAGCTGTCATCGAGGGAAAAACCACTAACCCCTAGTCCCACTAGGGTACTTCCTCCCAGCCGAAGCCAGCGAGGCAAACACTCACCACTAGCCCCACTAGGGTGCTTCCTCGCAACAGCTGTCATCGAGGGAAAACTGAGCCTCAAGCCGATAGCTTGGGCGATAAAATCTACTTACACCAAACATAGCTTGGGTCCACTATTCCCAAGCCAGTCCTTGGGCATTAGGAGGTCTAGCCCAAACCCCCAGGATTGCTGTAGGTACTGGTCAACAAAACCATCTGTTATTAGCATTAATCATTTCATCTTTCTTTATCAACACAAGCATTTCACTTTTGATTTACAACGAGTCATGTCTTTGACTTTAACCACATGAATTAGTAACACATTTTATTAGCACGAGCCATCTTATCTTTTATCTTACCATTTGATGCATATCCAGTGTCCACAATATTAACCATCATATCATTATACCACATTATGCATACACCCTGTCATTCAACATATAAAAACATCATATCATATTATTGCATAATAATAATGTGCCAAGATATTTATTTTGCCATAACATCCCACATTAAGAATACCATATTATTCATTACCTCATTACACCATATATAGGCATACGCCAAGTTATAATATTAATAAAAGAACTACATTATGCTATTCCATATCGTAAGAGTATCAAAACGTATAATTCATCACACTATAATATCATACTATTGCTCGTTAATTCACTTCAAACATAATTATAATGTAAACATATACCTACTTACTAATTTCATCAATTTTTACATCACGAGTCAATATCATGATATATATAGCACAAACATACAACACACATGCGGGTTTCCAAGAAAAAAGGCCAAAATCACTTATTTCTTCTAATTAAATCTCATAATATCCAATTATAGCATACTAGGTCATACACCATGTTTCATGTAAATAAAATCACCAATAAGGGTCTTTATGTCCCAAAACATGCACAAAACATGCACTATAAATACACGGGTTTCCAAAACATGGTCACAATCACTAATTTTGTCTAATTACATCTTATAACATCTATCCATAGCAGGCTAGCCCATACACAAGGCCCCGCATATACCAGATTACCTATATCGGCCTATATACCCAAAAACATGCACGAAACATGCACGGGATAAAAATATGCCTAAACAATTCAATATATTTAGTTTTTATACATCAACACATCACATTAACCCATAATATAGGTTTTATATACTTAAAATAGTTAATTTCACCAAATATCTCAAAAACCCATTTTCGGTCCCTTAAAAATCCGTATTTTCATTGAAAATCAATTTTTAGCATAACTTCTACAGAATATATCAAAAAGTCACGAAAATTGGGCACCATATAAAATATTTATAGATACAACATACTCACCTGACGGATCGAGCAAACGATGTCCCACGTCCGCCCGGTAGCCTGTCGAAGTTCAACTTTTTCCACCTAATTGGAAAATTATAGAACCGATTAGCTCAATACTCAAAACTCAACCTAAGAACCTCCAAATTCGAATCCGTCTTCACCCACGCGTCACAAATGACATATGTAGGTGAGCTACATCGATAGATTTCGAATTCGGGTCCCAATACAAACACACCCTTATTGATCGGAGGATTTCTAATAAGAAAAATTCATATTTTCTAAATTCCTTAATCCCCTTTGTCCTAATCTCACATATTAGGGTTAATAATAATAACAACTCAACTACACCTCCGAACCCATCAAATTCTCACCTAAATCTCGCTCGGGCATTTCATCGAACACCCGGCGTGCACTTTTCACCTATAGTCTATTTCACTCAATTTAATTGAGCTTAAGCCTATAAAAATCATCCTAAATTCATATTAATACCTTCATAATATTCTACACCCTTACATGCATTTTCTACAATTATTAGGATCGAGTTTCCTGTCCGATTTCATAAACCCTAACATTCCGAGTTTATGCCAAAATCACCACTCCCCATTTTCACCATGATTTGCATATTTTCTAACTATTAACATGTTCTATGTGCTCTCTACACCTCCCTACTTCAATTTCTAGTAAAAGAATTGAAAAGCATACGATTTAATAAACTAACATTCGATTTCTCATACCTTCTTGAACTCTTCTTGAAAAACCAACACCATCACGAGCTAAAGCATCCTTCAATTAGCTTACCCCTCAAATTAATTTAGAAATAGTGGAGAAATGAAGTGGATTAGGGGTTGGGGAGTTCCACCGAAATTGGGTTTCGGTTGGGTTGGGAGAAAGGAACGGAAAGGAAAAAGGAGAAGGAAAGAAAGAAATGGGGAAGGGTTTTTAAAAAAAAATAATGTATATAATAATAATATGAATAGGGTATATTTACCTTTAAACCCTCCAAATGCAAAATATTACAACTAAACCCCAACTCTTTTCTATCATAATACAAACAATACAAAATACATTAAAATTATCTTATAATAATCTCCCAAAATTATAAAATAAAATAAACAATATTTATTCACATAAAATCTCAACTCATGGCCCCAATATATCAATAATACCAATCTACCACAAATATTCATACCAATATCAATATTGAAAATAAATAAAATAAGATATCACTTAAAATAATTCTCACCCCTACAAAATATAAAAACGAATATTTTTGGTATTTTAAAATCTGAGGTGTTACAAAATCCAAGAAAAATCTGGGAAATTCCCTAGTATGTCTAGTATTAGAAAATATAATTTCATAATTTTCCAGCATAGATAGTATATTCAAATAAAATTAGAAAGCAGCAACATATAGTAATTTTGTAAATCTAAAATTCTTGACACAGCAGTACTAAAATAACAAGAGATTACAAAATACAAATCAAAATATAGATCCGTCAAATGGGTGATAAAATAGATACGGTAGGCTGCATTTCATATTCACAAAGTTTTTATCAACAACAAGTAGAATTAGGTTGAAATTAAGGTTCTTTACTGAACAGCATGAAAATTCTACAAGTAGAATAGTTCGTAAAAGTCATCAATTAAATCCACAAAAATTAGGAGTTAATCCTAATCAGGTTTATTTGTACTCAGCAAAATATTGGATCAAAATATTATCTTTAACATCAGTATAAAAGTAAATTACCATACAAGATTTATATAAAACAGAATCTGAAATTTTCTACACATCTGTATTAAAATAGCCAGAACTTGCAACTCACAAATCGAAAATTAGATCTGTTAGAAATTTTGGAAAGTAGACAAAATTCTCTATAATCCATATTCATAAATAGTTTTCATATACTGAACTTAATAGGGTCTAAAATACTGAACAAAAATAGGGTAACAACAAGGACAGAATTATTCTTCATGCATAAAATCAACAAGATCATATGAAACACATCCAAATCATAACAAAACGTGAAATAGGGTATTCTAGGTGTCCAACCAACATGGTATAGGGTATTTAATAGATCTACAACAGGATATACTACCAGTACACATCAAGCATGCAAGATTCACACAACAACTAATGGATCACAACCAACATACATATATGCAACAGGGATTAACTAGATCTAAGTCTAAATTCATGTCGTGTGTGTAATGAGGGACGAATACGGGTGGATCAACACCTAGAGACAAGATATAACAAGGTTTTCATGAGAATTGTCTCTACAAACAAAAGGTACACTACATGCAGTATTTAGTACTTGTATTTGCAACAAAAATTAATACAAGTTACTTGCCTTATAATTGACAACGAAAATGACAAAGCAAGTAGCGGGAACGGATTTCCGAGCACGAACTCAACGACAACAAACGAACACACGAATAAGCGAACTAGCTACCACAACTTTGAGATCCACACACACACTCACAACTTAACACCCGCACACAAGAGAGGGCAGCAGAGGGGTGTGCACGGGAGAACAGCGACAGCGGAAGTGGGCGGCTGCGATCGGCGGAACAGCGCACAGGGGTGCGGCTAAAGTCACCCAAGTGCTGCTACAGATTTCGTAGGAATGGGGGAACACAGCGCGGTGGACTGCGCTGCTGCTGATGCAGCACGGTGACTGACTGTAGGGGAACGCTGAGAGGTTGCCGGCGATGCTGTGGAGGGGCGTTGCGACTGGGAGAAGGGACCAGGGCATCCGGTGGTGTGGTGCGGAGGTCAGTGGCTGGTAGAATTGGGAGGGAACAGGGAGCAAGGGATTATCGGGAGTAGTTTGATGGGAGGTCAGGGGTACACAAAGTAGAGGATCGGGAGTAGGAGGTTGGGGATGAGAGGGATGCAGTGTATAGGTGGCTGTATAATAGAGAATTAGGGTTTTGAGATGAGTAGTAGGGTAGTTATAAATATAGGGTGTTAACGGGTGGAGGCAAACGGTATTGGGTTTTTGGGTATAAAAAGATCCATTAAGGTTTTAGGGTAGGGTATTATTGGGTAATGGATTTTTGGTTTAATTAAAAGATCCAAATGGAATATGGGGTGATCCAATAATGAAATGGGAACAAAATGAATAAATAAAATAGGAAATAAATAATTTAAATAATGAGGATAAAAAAATGGCTCGATAAATCATAGATGAATTAATAGGCGGACAATGGAATCAAGAAGATAAACTAAAAAATGACAAATCAAATAGATGAATATATTGATAATGAGGATCCAATACACGGTTCAAAAGAGACGGAGAAATACAATAGGAATAAATTCTCAAAAGAAAAATACATTCAAAATACAGAAAATGAAAAATAGGGGTTACAGTTACAAAGTGTTCATGCACATGCGTCATTTGCAGTGGCGTTAAGGTTTCTTAAAACATGAAGTGTTCATTCTTTGATTTTAGTGCTCCTTTTACGATTCTCTCATCTTAGGACTACTATGCTCTTCATGAGAGCTTCATCCAAAAGTTACTTCTGGAACAACTAGTAGCACTTTAGTACAGACGAACATAACCTAGCTCGTTTCTTGCTACTAGGTTTACAGCTTAACTATAGAAGGTTACAAATGGATCTTTTGGGAAGACCCTTTAGGCAGAGCCTTACAAAACTCTCCCTAAGTAAAGAAAATTAGTTTTTCATACCTATTTGGTATTAGAACTAGTAGCAGAAATCATAAAAAGATAATTTTTTATTACTCTCAATCTCCTTACAGACCAAAATTTCCTTACAAACTTATATAAAATTTCTCTCCTTTAGATGTTCTGCCTTCTCCCTTACTCAGCCTCCCCTTTTATAGAAGAATGGATGACTTTACATCAGTTTCAATTATTGTTCTCATTACATCACTGCTTACATCATTGATAAATAATTAAACCTATTACTTCACTGCTTACGTTAAAGATTCTTTTCTGACCAGCATCTTCATGTGCTTCACATCAAAAACGATTCTTCGTCAACCTTATCTTGTTCTTTTCCGCATTGTCCGCATCTATGTTGTGGTTCCATCCTCATCAATCTACAGTAGTGGACAACTGTCTCTTCTGCCATTGTCATGACTCCTTTATCTAGAATTTGATACCAACTGTCAAAAACATCTTTCTTTGACTGTGGTTGTTTAATCTTTACTATGTTGTAAATCATTAATTTTTGTGGGTTAGGGCTTTCATAGATCCATATGTTACTGTCTCTATTATGTATATCCTTCAGTTCACAATACATTGTTCTAAATCCCATAACTCTTCTTTCTGTGATTGGTTTATCGAATTCTTCATTTTTTATATAGTATAATATTGGTTGCTCCAAACAGGATTTGTGTATTCATCCTTATTTTTATAATATGCTCAATGAGTAGTTCTTCATCATCTTCAAGTGTAAAAAATTCTTTAGTTTGATGTGAATATTTGCAAGTGTACAAAATCGCAATAAGTAGTATAGTTAAGTGAAAAGAGTGTCGAACCCACAAGAACTAATAATTTTATCGAGTACCGAAATTACTAGATTAACTACTATTTGGAAAATCGAAATTCAATAAAGATAGCAACTAAATTAAATTAATCTAAAGAACTAACTAAATAAATTAAAAAGGAGCGGAATCTGAAATTTTGTTGTTTATTAATTGCAAAACTAATTCTAGGGCTTTTTGATTTCACCTAGTTAATCTCACACAATTCATAATTCCATATGAATAAAAATATTATTTTTCCAAGTTGTAGATCAAAATCCCCTAAGTATTCAATGTTTTCTCTCGAACAACACCAAAAATATCTCCAACTAACAGTTTGTCATATCTCTATGCAAATTTAATTAATTGAAGGCTCATTAAGTTCAATGGATTTCTTTATAGTCACACCAATCGCAGTAAATCACCTCTAATTTCACTCAATCAATGGTGTTTAATTCTATAATTCAAAATCACAAATTACCTCTCGGTCTCTCTATGATCCAATAAATTATACAAAAGTTGGCCAAACTAATGTAAGCATTAAGAACAAAAATCAAACACACAACCAGGGAAAAATAGAAAAATAATATCGAATTAAAAATTTTGTTCTCAAAACTATGCTACATCGAAGCCCTAGAAAAATAAATTTAGTTCATAATAAAATTGCAACTAACAAATACTGCCTTGGATTGCATAATAAAATTAGTGAAAGAGAAAAGAGAAACAGGAAGAACTGTTTTGTAAAAAAAATTGCAAACCGAGATACCTCGAATTGCGAGCCGCCAAAGTCAGCACTTCTCTTTATCTCTCTCTTCTCAGCTTCGTCTGTCTTCTTCATCGCTTCGTCTTTGACCAGAGTCGCCCTGACGTCAGCGTGACATCAGCACAGAGTCACCAACGCCTTTCTCCTTCTTTTTCGACTTTTTTCTCTTTTGGATATCGCGTCGAAACCAAGATGCCAACCCCTGTTCACGCTCCTGTAGGCACCTACCACCCAAAGCCTTCACGCCATGACCTAACCCACCTCACACCTGTTCTTTATATAGGACTAGTAATTTACACATGTGATCCACATTTTATTATTTTCAAAAAATAAAAATAAAAACTCTGATGTAGGGAGGATTTGAACTGGAAACCTCCTTTATATTAGTTATGTACGTGCGTTGCACATGTTGGTAGAATGACAAAATGAATAATGACACTAAGGCCTTCTCCCATTATAATATTAGAGATTAGAGATAAGTAAATTAGGGTTAGGTTAGTTAATTTAGTTTAGTTAATTAATTAATTAATTAGAATATTTAGATTAATATTAATTTATTAATCTAAATAACTATTTTTTTAACACTTTCCTCATCCATCAATCCGTGTACTATACTTTTAAAATTATATAAATTGATAATAATATTTTCTATTGACTTGTTCGAGGACCAAATTGTAAAATTCAAAATTCAAAAAATCAATAAAAAATTAACAATCATTGTCCTTGTTTTCTTTGTTAATTTTTACTGAAAATATTCACCTTTTGAATCAAAAAAAAAATCTTACTCCTTTAAAAATATTTAATTAAAAATCTATGGAAATTAGATTATTTATCAATAAGATAGACGAATACAAGCACTTTTTATGGGTAAATGAGTACAAATATTTATATAAAAATTATAGACATCATCAACCTTATCTTGTTCTTATCCGCATTGTCCGCATCTATGTTGTGGTTCCATCCTCATCAATCTACAGTAGTGGACAATTGTCTCTTCTGCCACTGTCATGACTCATTTATCTATAATTTGATACCAACTGTCAAAAACTTCTTTCCTTGACTGTGGTTGTTTAATCTTTACTATGTTGTAAATCATTATTTTTTGTAGGAAATCTCATAGCTCTTCTTTCTGTGATTATTTTATTGAATTCTTCATTTTTATAAGGTATAATATTGGTTGCTCCAAACACGATTTGTGTAGTCATCCCTATTTTTATAATATGCTCAATGAGTAGTTCTTCATCATCTTCAAGGAATTTTGGAATAGCCAAAAATATTCGGACATATATTTTGGAGGCCTTTGTAAGGCCAAAATAACTCTTAGCAGCTTTGTATACTTCTCTTGGTAGCTGGCTAAGTTCTTTGCATTCTCTTAATGGATATAGGTAGTGGATAAGCCCTCTTTTGAATGATACTTGTACTATCTTTGAATTTTCTCCTGGTAGTATTATCGCTTTGTTCATATGTTGCTGCGAAATAGTTGTGAGAAATTAATTGACCTGGGTGGTCTGCCATAATTTCTCAATATATTGTAAAAATAAATCCTTCTTGGAATATTTTGGAGAATCTGAGTGTAAACTCTCTTTGTAGATAGTTGGTTGTATGGATGTGGCGCTTCCCTCTTGTGTGGCTATTTTTGTGATTTCACTTGTATTTTATGGGTTAATAGTTTCACTCCCTTCACTCATTTTCTCAATATGTTCTACATTTATATGTTGGTAAATTATACTTTGAAGACCACATATCAGCAATTGTAATTGGTTAAATGCTCCTTTTAGTTACTCCACAGTCTCCTTTAGGAAGACTATTTCCTGTTCTATATGCTGGACTATATTCTTCATCTTGTAAAAACCAAATTGTTAGTTTATTGATAAGAAATCTGCTAGAATGTTATCTTTTCCTTTTATATTTTTTATTAAAAAGTCATAATTTTCTAACTCCATTTGCCATCTTATCAATTTTTTAGTTGCTACAATTGGGTCTATTATTTTGTTAATCCAACTCTTTGCTTGTGTATTATCTGTCCTTACTGTAAATTTCGTATGTATTATGAATAATTCAAACTTTTTTTAGCTTTTAAGATTACTAATAGTTCTTTTACATTTATGTGGTAATTTTGTTGGGTCTGTGTGAATGATCCACTAGTATATCTGGCTAGTCTTTCCTCTTTTCAATCAATTTTAATACTGCTCTCCAATTATCTTCACATGCATCTATTTCTATTATCCATGAACATTCTTTAACGGGTAATCTTATCTTATTTAATTGTAAATTTTGTTGTTTTAACTTTTATAAGTTTTTCTTCATTCTCTGGGGTTCATTCCCATTTCGTAAACTTTTTTTGTTTTTGTTGTAACCAATTTGTCTTTACTGATAAATTTGGTATGTTTCCTCTTATTTGATTTAGTACTCCAATTATGTATTGCACTTCTCTTTTTTTCTTTTAGGACATTAGGAAATGTCTTTATTTTTATGCTATATGTGGTTGTAGTTCTATTCCTTCATGTGATAATTTTGTTCCTAAGAATTATATCTCAGTTTTGAACAATTCCATTTTCTTTTTTTATAGTATAATATTTGCATTTGTTACTATTTTTATGAATTTTAGTAAATGCTCTTTATGTTGTTCTTCGTTTTCGGATCCTATTAGAATATCATCAACATATACTAGTATGAAATTTTTGTATTTTTCAAATATATATTCTTGAAATACTTCTGGACTGTTTTTTATATTCGAATGGTAATACATTCCATTCATAGAATCCTTGCGGTGTACTAAATGTCGTTAATTGTTATGAGTCTTCTGTTAATTTGACGTGGTAAAATTCTGATTCACAATCGAATTTCTAATATATTTTTCTTGTTCTTACTGTGTTAAGTAGTATCTGCATATCTGGTAGTGGATATCCAAATCTCTTAGTATTTTTATTTAAATCCTTATAATTTACTACCATTCGAGATTTACCTCTTTTTTCTTCTGAATATATTCTTATTATAAATGCTCGTGATGAATGTGGAATTTGTAATTTTCTTATGTAATTATTTTCCATTAGTTCTTTTATATGTATTTTGAACTCTTCTAAATCTATTAGAGTGCGTTTTATAGGTTTAATATTTATTATTTTGTTCTTATCTATTAACTCTATATGTGCTCTAGGTATAGTTAAGTCCCATTTTGCTAAAGTGTCATCTCCACACAGATCTTCTAATTGTTTTTGTAAAAAAAATTCTGTAGTTGTTTAGTAAATATTGATATTCACCCTGGGTTGAAGAAACTCTGATATGCAGCAAGTATGTCCTAGAATAAGGTTGTGTTGTTCTTATTTCTATTGCTTGGTGTTGACAATGAGTTGTAAATAAAAAATATTTGTGTGATATCATTATAGAATAGTATTGTTGGAAAAAGTCATTTCCTAATAATACATCATTTTTCATATCATCAAGTTGGTACATTATTGGTATTTTTAATACGTAATTTTCTATTTGTATATTAACATTTTGTTCATACCTATCAAGTATGACAGTTTGTCCATGTAATCCAGTTATCGCCTTTTTATTATATCCATCCTTTTTCCATCTTGGTAGTATCTTTTCACGGCATAAGCTAGTGCATGCTCCAGTGTCTATTAGACTATGATAGTTTCTTGATTTGTATCCTTCAAAGACAAATTCTGTTAGTATGTATAATGTATTTTTTGTTGCTCTTAATGGATTCATTTACACAATATTCTATTTATTACTATACTTTTATTGTTTATTTTTATTGTGAATTTTTCTTCTTGAATTAAGGTTGTACCAATGTAAGAAAGTCAGTTTCTAATAACATTTCATGAACATTGTGTTCTGGGTCTACATGTAAATATAATAGCATTTCATTTCTACTATTTATCCTTAGTGGCAATATTATTTTATGCACAATTGGATGTCTATTATTGTAATAGTCTAAGTAGTAATATGGCTATTCTAATGGTATTAATTCTGTTGTTTTTATATTTGTTTGTTTAATATGTGAATTAGTAGCTCCTGTACTGTAGTACCCCAAATTTTTAAATAATTTTTTAAGATTAATAAATGGATTAAAATAATTTTTGGTGATTTAATAAAAAAAATTCTGAAATTTACCTTTTTACACATGCAAATATTTTCTTGGAAAATTCAAAGTAAAAATTTTATTTGAGGAAACCCATTATTTATTAATAGATATTATTTTTGAATTTTCTGGATTTTTCTGATAATTATTTGACTTATTTGCAAATATTATAAAAAGATGAACTTTTTAAACTTCTGAAAGAGGTCCCTGAAATTTCAGGGAAAAGAGGTCCCTGAAATTTAAACTTCTGCAGGCACGCTCCAGATATTTCAAACTCTCCCCTCCTCCAAGCTTTTCTCCAGCCAGATCCCGTTCCTATTCTCGTCCTTCTCTCATACTCCCTTTGTTAAAGTTGTGTATCTTTTCGTCCTCTACAAACCCATCTTAGCTTTTCTCCTGCTTGTTTGGAAGCAGTTGTGCCTCCTAATCCCTCGTTTCCCTTTTTAATCCTCCTATCGGTGCCCGGTGTTTTCTGTCCTCCTCTCGATTCTAGTGTTGGAGTCGTCGTCTGCCTTCGAAGCAGCCCGACTGTCGATCTCCTTCTTCCTCTCGTTTCTTTTGTTGGAGTTGTCGTCAGCCTTCAAAGCCACTCGAGTCCTTTGCTATGTTCGGTTGGTGCGGTTTTCGGTTTGGTTTTCCAGTTTGCGGTGAGTTAGTCCACCTCTTTTCCTCCTTGTTGCTGTCTTAAAGCCATTCACTGTAAGTTGTTTTCTCCCATTTCCTTTTAGCTAATTTTCTCACTTATTGTGTGGTCCACTCTGGTGCTTTTGGGCGTTTTTAATTCATCATTGTTAGGTTGTGATTGCCCTCTTCCTTCCTCTACACTCGCTTTAATTTATTTTCTTTATTTTGAGGCTTTTGTTGCTCCTCTTTGTGCTGCTCTTTATTGTTTATTTGTGGTGGTTTTTTTTATGAGTTAGGCTCTTTAGTGCCTTTGGTACTATTGTCCTGTGCCTATTTCTTTGTTGGTGTTTTGCTTTGAGGCTTTCTTGGGTTGGTTTCAACCATGAATCTCATCTTGCCTGAAGCTAGTTCGAATAGTTTAGTGACGGTCCAGGAATTGAGGAGTAACTTGTCATCTCCTCTTTTTTCTAACACCTATCGCTCTCGTTGCTCTCCCATCTTCCCTATTTCCCCTTCCTCTTTTTGGTTCGACCCTAATCTGGTTTGTTTCAGGTACCTCCTTCCTGAGCATTTTAAACGGATGTGCGTGAATAAAATTGATATGGCTAAAAATGGGGTTAAATCGGAACCGTCTAGATTGGGAATGAATCTTGAAGCTCAGGGGTAAAACGGTAATTTCGCATATAGATGGACCCTAAGCGGGCACTGGATCTCCCCTTCACAGATCCAATAACCCGCGAAACGGATCCACTCCAGCTGGGTACGGGTCCCGAACCAAGACAAACCCAGACCAGCAAGAGGAGATCAGGGTCACTGATTTGACTAAATCAACGGGCCTGATTTGCAGTTATCCTCTCACTGGGAATCAGGGATCAGTTTCCTAAACTAATTATGAGGATTTTACTCCTAACGGTTTCACAAGAAATTAGGTCCCTAATCAGACTCCCATGGCGACTATAAATACCTCCTACCTACCACTGTGACCAGGTAATCACTCTTTTGCCAACTTAAGCTCTTTCTTAATCATCACTGGTTACTGACAAGAGCGTCGGAGGGTGCGTCGCCAGGATCAACCCCGGTGTATCGCACTTCCTTGCAGGTGAGCGGCAGGAATCAACAGCCCAATTCCGACGAACAGGCTTGGATCCGCTATTCAGGTTTTTCCACGAACTCACAAATCTCATCTGTTTACCCCCACACCAGATTCAGCGGTAACAGATTGGCGCCGTCTGTGGGAAACCGTACGAATAGCAGCCTCTCCTCTTCTCGTTGACTAGCTCTTCTCCAGACATGCCTCCCAGAAAGGTCAGGTCTAGGGGGTCCAACCGTGGACCCAACCCCACCGATCAACAAGAAGAAGTCCCCGTGCATCCTGCTCCGCAGCCCGAACAACTTCCTCCCCGGTCCAAGACCATTTCCAACAGGGCCAGCCCCCTCTTCTGAATCAACAACCCCCTAATGGTCCCACTGGTCAGAACCAGCGGAGGTAGAAGCAACCTCTCCACCCAGACCATGTGTCAGTACACAATGCCTCCTCGGATTCTATGGCCTCCCATAATCCCCGAGCTTCCGACCTCCGCAACACCGTTCTAAATCGGCAGAAGGATGAGGACCTGCGCAACCGCCTAGATGAGAAGCGGGCCCGAGAGGGAGTCTCCCGCCAACATCAAGGTGAGCGATCTCCTCATCGCCGAGATGGCAGGAGGTCTCCGGACCGAAGAGGACGGGGGGAATCTCCCGAGCATCGTAGGAGGAGGCCACATTCCCCTGCTGGTCGACATCATCCGAGGAACGATGAGGCACCCATCACTCGTGCCGAGTTCCAACAATTCCAGGCAACGGTGTTGCAGGCCCTCAACCTTCGCCACAACAACAATAATGCCCAAAGGGTTCCAACACCCCCACAGGTCCCAAGTCCTCGCCACCGATCCATAAGTCCTCCCCCGGCTCCTAGTCACCAGCAACACCCTCATAGTCCTCGCCGATCCCAGGACTATCGATGTCGTAGTCCCTGCTCCCCTTCCTATGAAGACGAGTCCAGGGGATCGTTTGACTACCACCGGAGGGACGATGCCCTCTACCATCGTCTCCACGAGATGGAGAGGCGCATCGGTCGAATGGACAAGGAGGAGGAGTCGAGAGGAAGGACCGTCCGCCTCAGCAGACCCCCCTTCTCTCGGACTATCATGGAGGCTCCCATCCCGAGGGGTTTCAAGCCTCCGCAGTTTGAAACGTACTCAGGGGAGTCGGACCCTGTTGATCATGTCGAGAGCTTCAAGACATTGATGCTAATCCACCAAGCTTCCGACGCCATGCTTTGCAAAACCTTCCCCGCAACTCTCAAGGGTTCGGTGCGGGAATGGTACTCCCGGCTCGCTCCCTCTTCCATCTTCTCTTTTGAGCAATTCGAAACGCTCTTCATAACCCACTTTGTGAGCAGCAAACGAACGGATTAGACCAGCCTCTCTCTACTCCACCTCCGACAGGAGAGGGGAGAGAAGTTGAGGGACTATGTGAGGAGATTTACTGCGGAGGTCAGGTCCATCGCCTCCCTCGACCAGTCTGTGGCGACCGTCGCATTCCAATCCAACGTCCTCAACTCTAACCTTCGGTCGTCCCTCGCCAAAAAGCCCCCGCACAACTTCGCCGACCTTCTCCTTAGATGTGAGAAATATATTCGGGCGGAGGAAGCCGAGTGCTTCCCGGGCTTCGGAGGATCCGCTTCCGGGTCGAAGAGAAAGACAACGGAAGAGGAAGGGGCCAAGAAGCTACATAATGATAATAGCGGTCAGCGCCGTCCTCCTCCCAGGTTCGAGAAATTTACTCCTCTCACTACCAACGTCTCCACCATCCTGATAGAAGTCGAGAAGGAGGGAGTTATACCTCCCGCTCCGAGGATGAACACCCCGGCCAAAAGGAGGAACAAGGAGAAGTGGTGCCGTTACCACCGGGATCATTGCCACGACACCAACGACTGCTAGGCGCTGAAGAACGAAATAGAGGCCCTCATCCAGAGGGGGCAGTTGGCTAAGTTTGTGAAGACAAATGATCGGGGAGATCGCACCACTCCTCCGCCTCGGGGGGCTAACAAGTGCTCCGAGCGACGAGATGAAACCCCCGAGTTCGAGGAGGAACGTGTTCTGCACCTTATCCACGGGGGTCCAATGGGGGGCTCTTCCAACCCCTCTCGGAAGGCCTTCGTCCGAGAGGTCAACTCAGTTCACGGTGCCCCTCCCCCCAAAGGCCTCGGCGTCCCAGTAACTTTCTCTGATGAAGACCTCGAGGGGGTCCGGACTCCCCACTGCGACGCACTTGTTATCGACCTCTGCATGGCGAACTTCAAAGTGCAGAGGATCCTGGTAGACAACGGGAGCTCTGTGAACATCCTCTTCCTCTCGGCCTTCCGAGGGCTGCAACTATCCCGGGATTGCCTCAAACCGGCTGGCTACACGCTCCACGGGTTCACGGGGGTACCAGTAACTGTCGAAGGGGTTATCACCCTGGACGTAACTGCTGGGAAGACCCCTACCACCCGGACAGAGCCGATGGACTTTATGGTCATCGATGTCCCGGCTGCATACAATGTCATCTTGGGCCGACCTGGCCTAGCTACCCTGGAAGCCGTTCCTTCGACGTACCACCTCAAGATGAAGTTCCCCACCCGGGCGGGAGTGGGAGAAGTCAGGGGCAGCCAAGAGACGGCTCGGAAGTGCAACATGACTTCCACTGGGGGTCCGGTGCTCTCCCTCGAGACTTTAGAGATCCCCGAGCCGAACGTCCGACCCACGTCCGAGCCGGCGGACGAATTGGAAGAAGTGCTCTTCTCGGACGAGGACCCGAGTCGAAAGTTCCTCATTAGCAAGTCCCTGCCAACTGCCCTATGTTCCGACTTGGTGCAGTGTATCCGGGAGAACCGCGACCTATTTGCTTGGTCCGCTACGGATATGCCAGGGATTTCCGAGGAGCTTCTAGTGCACCGCCTCAGCGTCGAACCGGGGTGCAGACCGGTTCAGCAGAAGAGGCGTAAATTCGCTATCGAGCGACAACAAGCCATCAAGGTGGAGGTGGACAAGCTCCTAAGAGCTCAGTTCATACAGGAGGTGAACTACCCTGAGTGGCTCTCCAACGTCGTCATGGTTAAGAAGTCAAATGGTTCCTGGAGGATATGCATCGACTTCACAGACTTGAATAAGGCGTGTCCGAAGGATCTGTTCCCTCTCCCTAATATCGACACCCTCATCGATGCCACCTCGGGCCATGAGCTCCTCAGCTTCATGGACGCCTTCTCCGGCTACAACCAGATCCGAATGTTCCCTCTGGACATTCCGAAGACTTCCTTCATTACCGACCAAGGCCTCTACTGTTATAGAGTTATGCCATTCGGATTGAAGAACACTGGAGCCACCTACCAGCGCCTCGTCAACGAAGTCTTCCAAAGCCAGATAGGCCGCAACATGGAAGTATACGACATGCTCGTGAAGAGCGTCCGAGGTACCGACCACGTGGCCGACCTACAGGAGGCATTCGGTATACTGAGAAGGCACAACATGAGGCTTAACCCGAACAAGTGTGCGTTCGGGGTCTCGTCAGGAAAGTTCCTCGGCTTCATGGTCAGCCAGCGAGGGATCGAAGCAAATCCTGAAAAAATTAAGGCCATACTGGACATGGCCCCGCCCCGGAACGTCAAGGAAGTGCAGAGGCTTACGGGTTGCCTCGCCGCTATTGGGCGATTCCTTTCAAAGTCTGGGGAAAAGTGTCTCCCCTTCTTCAAGGCTCTCAGGGGGGCCAAGGGTTTCGAGTGGGGCGAACTGCAACAGGAGTCGTTCAACCAGCTGAAAGCCTACTTGGTCAATCCTCCCCTTCTCAGCAAGCCCGTTCCAGGGGAAACACTCTTCATCTACTTAGCTGCTTCCGAGCAGACCCTAAGTGCCGTCTTGGTGAGGGAGGAAGACCGGGCTCAAAGGCCCATTTACTATGTGAGCAAGGTGCTTCGGGACGCCGAGCTCCGCTACCCGAAGGTAGAAAAGATGGCCTACGCCCTGGTTATGGCGGCAAGGAATCTCCGCCCATACTTTCAGTCCCACTCGGTTGTGGTCCTCACCGACCAACCGCTGAAGCAGGTCCTCCACAAGCCGGAAACCTCAGGCCGGCTTATGATATGGTCTATCGAGCTGAGCCAACACGACATCTCCTACCAGCCCCAGACGGCGATCAAAGCTCAAGCCCTTGCAGACTTCATCGTCGAGACCACCATTCCCGAAGTTAGCCATGTCCCGAACGGACCCCCTATCTGGACGGTTTTTGTGGACAGTTCCTCTTGCAACGAGGGAAGCGGCGCCGGTATCATCCTGACGGGTCCAGATGACTTTGCCCTCCAGTATGCCCTCCGCATGAATTTCAAGGCCTCAAACAACGAAGCGGAGTATGAGGCACTAATCGCCGGCCTTGGACTTGCCCGAAGTGCCAGGGCGCAACACCTCCGAATCTATAGTGACTCTCAGCTGGTTGTGAATCAAGTCTTGGGCGATTACGAGGCACGAGACGAACGGATGGCGAAGTACCTCGCCAAAGTCCGAACCCTCATGGCCCGGTTCGAAGAGGCACTCATCAATCGAGTCCCTCAAGAAGAGAATTCATAGGCCGACGCCCTCTCCAAGTTGGCCTCATCCTCCCTCCACGGTCTCGAGCAGACCATCTTGATCGAGGTCCTCTTGAAACCAAGTATAGAAGACGAGACCCTCGACTCAGTGGAGTCATTGCCGGTCCTACTGCAAGATAATTGGATGAAACCGTTAGTGGAATTCCTAAGGGACGGACTCCTCCCCGACGACCCCAAGGAAGCACGCCGAGTAAGAACCAGGGCCGAGCGGTACATCCTGATCGAGGGGATCTTGTACAAGCGCTCCTTCTCGCAGATAGACGACCGACCATACCTGAGATGCCTTTCCCCGGAACAAGCCGACTATGCCTTACAGGAGCTCCATGAAGGCATCGGTGGGGCACATTCAGGATCTAGGTCCTTAGCTCGGAAAGCTCTGAATTACGGATACTTCTGGCCGACTCTCCTCCAAGATGCCGAGCGTCACGTTCGGCAATGTGATTCTTGTCAGAGACATTCCAACATTCGTCGCCTCCCCCAAGCTAACCTCGCCTCCCTATCAAGTCCTATCCCCTTCGCAATGTGGGGGATGGATTTACTAGGGCCATTCCCTCCAGCTCCGGACCAGTTCAAGTTCCTGGTCGTAGCCATCGACTACTTTTCGAAGTGGATTGAGGCTGAGCCCCTAGCCACTATCACCGAGAACAAGGTGCTTCAATTCTTCTGGAAGAGCGTCATCTGCCGATTTGGCGTCCCCCGTGTCCTCGTAACAGACAACAGGACTCAGTTTACTGGGGCCGCGTTCCGAGCACTATGTGAAGACCTTGCCATCCAACAGCGCTTCTCCTCCGTCTCCCACCCACAGTCGAATGGCCAGGCGGAGAACGCTAACCGGCAGATCCTCTCTGGTATCAAGAAGAGACTGGACAAGTGTTCCAAAGGCTTATGGGTCGACCAACTCCCCAACGTGCTGTGGAACTACCGCACCAACAAACGGACCCCCACAGGAGAGTCCCCGTTCAACCTCACCTATGGGTCCGAGGCAGTGATACCTCTCGAAGTCGGAATACCTTCTCCTCGCCTCGCAGCCTACAACGAGGAACAGAACGCCAGAGACCTCCGGGCGAACCTAGACCTGGTGGACGAACTGAGAGAAAGGGCATCGATCCGCCAACAGAACTACCAGAGGAGGATCGAATTGGCATACAACAAGAGAGTCCGACCCACCGATCTCAAGGAGGGGGACTTAGTCCTCAGAAAACTAGCCATCTCCTTCCCCAGTCAGAAGAGCAAACTAGCCCCGAATTGGGAAGGACCTTACAAGGTCGCAAGGGTAGTTCGGCCCGGAGCTTATCGTCTGGAAGATCTCAAGGGCAGGGAGATTCCGAGGACCTGGAATGCCGACCACCTTTTAAAATACCAAGAAAGCGCCCGACGCCTCTCTGAGTATCACAGGGTGTCGAACCGTTCCTCTCCTCTAACTTGTAATTCCTCTCTTCAGTTGTCATATGTAAGAATGGCTCGCCGTCAATTATCAATAAAGAATGCTTTTTCGTACCTATAAAATTGCTTGTGTCTCTCCGTCTTTATTCTTTATTCAATCAATGGTTCGGAGTCCAATACCCGGCTCGACTCTACTTCGCAAGCTCGCTCTCAAGCGAGCCAGAAGTAGTTCGCCGCTCGGAATTGCTCCCACAATCGTTGAACAATCCTAACGATGGTCCCGGAGTCCAACACTTGGCTCGATCCTACTCCGCAAGCTCGCTTCTAAGCGGGCTAGGAGTGGGTCGCCATTCAGAATTGCTCCCACGACCGTTGAACTCTAACGATGGTTCCGGAGTCCAACACTTGGTTCGATTCTACTCCGCAAGCTCGCTTCTCAGCGGGCTAGGAGTGGGTCGCCATTCGGAATTGCTCCCACGACCGTTGAACTCTAACGATGGTTCCGGAGTCCAACACTTGGTTCGATTCTACTCCGCAAGCTCGCTTCTCAGTGGGCTAGGAGTGGGTCGCCATTCGGAATTGTTCCCACGACCGTTGAACTTTAACGATGGTTCCAGAGTCCAACACTTGGCTCGATTCTGCCCCGCAAGCTCGCTTCTGAGCGGGCTAGGAGTGGGTCGCCATTCGGAATTGCTCCCACGACCGTTGAACTCTAACGATGGTTTCAGAGTCCAACACTTGGGTTGATTCTACTCCGCAAGCTCGCTTCTCAGCGGGCAAGGAGTGGGTCGCCATTCAGAATTGCTCCCACGACCGTTGAACTCTAACGATGGTTCCGGAGTCCAACACTTGGTTCGATTCTACTCTGCAAGCTCGCTTCTCAGCGGGCTAGGAGTGGGTCGCCATTCGGAATTGCTCCCACGACCGTTGAACTCTAACGATGGTTCCGGAGTCCAACACTTGGCTCGATTCTGCTCCGCAAGCTCGCTTCTGAGCGGGCTAGGAGTGGGTCGCCATTCGGAATTGCTCCCACGACCGTTGAACTCTCGCGATGATCGGTGAGCCCACCATTGGGTAAGGCTCGACTCATCTCGCAACTTCGCAAGAAGAGGAGACCAAAGCGCTGCTCGGCACCACTGGCCGAACGCTCTTGTCGCCGAACCGCGAACGAGCAAGAGGCAGGCTCGGAGCGCGCCACGTCGCTCGAACAGCCGAGCTCCTAGACCTCCGGTCGGCTAACCAAGCAAGTGCCCATCCGAGCCCAAAAATGGAGAAAAGTCACTTTTCCCTCAACATTCGTGTAAGATCTCGATCAGACGGCCCAGATCTTGCCAGCGCCGCTAAACGACAAGATAGCATTTTCTTGGGAACTGAGCCGTCTCGAGATTCGTGCCAAATTCCAACGGCTCAGATCCCGCCACGGCGTCGAACCGCGAACGAGAAAGGGGCCGGCTCGGGGACCTCGGCGTGATGAACACAATCACAAACGAAACGACTACACAAAGCTACAAAGGACATGCAAGTTCGAGAAAGAAATATCATTAATAATTGGGACACGGTACAAAGCGACTCTTCCATACAACAAGGTTACAAGGCCTTAAAGAACAAAAGTTACAATGCCGACTCACTACACTTGGCTTTTAAAAAAATCATCAATGTCCCGTTCGGTCGTCAGTTTGGCAACCTCGGCCCCCAGTCCCTCTCCCTCCGTCCGAAGCTCCACCTCTACAGTCTGCAGGTGACGGATCTCAGAGAGCAGATCGTCCCTTTCGGCTATTATTTTCGACAAATTGTGCCGAACGCACTGGATCCGAAGGGCGTTGCTAAAGGCGGTCGGCGAATCTTCGTCCTCTCCTATAGGGGTCATCTCGGTGATCCTGCTCTCCAGACGCCGAATCTCGACGTCTCGCTGACCTAGGATGAGCTGAAGGTGGTCCCGCTCGCTTCCGGCTCGGCGCAATCCCAGCTCGACTTCATAGAGCCGCTCTCGGCACCTCGCCGAGCACAACCTCATCACCCCCGAGCCACCTTCGGTTCGAGCGTGGTCATCCGAGCGATTGGGGTCGGCGTCTTGAGCTACCACCACGAGCTGAAAAAAGGAAGAGACGAACAACAAAATTTCAAACATTGCCAAAGTCCAACACTTCAAGAATTTTCAAAACAAACTCTCAGACTTTTATTCAAATAAAGTAGCTCTACATACAACTAGACCGACGCTACAACAGAGTTTTACAATAGCTTAAAGGAACATAAGACAACTTGTTTAGTGCCTCTTTGGAAGGGGTACGCTTCGGTTCAAAGAAACGCGGGGGCGGCGACGCCTAACCTCCGAGCTCCATTCCAAACCAGCGAAGCGAGATCCCCCTTCGCCGCTAACTCCAACTGTGGCGCCAACTGAGGCACCGCTAGACGAGACAGCTACACTACTCTGAGCATCAGCAGGACTCCGCCTCGCCGCAGGCAAACGAGTCGCAAGCTCGTAGAAAGTAATCCCTCTCTCGCTCTCTTCGCGAGTACACAACGTACTACGAACGTTGGCCCTCTCAGGCAGAGGCTTGAGCGACGCGACCTTTTCCTCCAACTCGATAATCCTATCTCTCAGAGCATCATCCTTTGTCGACATCTTCAAACGAAGAGGTCTTGACGAGCCCGAGACATTGGCGCTATCAGTCACAAGTCGTCGATAATGGGTGACCTCGATCCCCCTGTCTATCGTAATCCTCCTAAGCTTGTCGACCTCGGCCAACAACTTTTGGCGCTCGGATGACACCTTCTCCAACACGGAAGCTAGCTTCTCTTCTTACGCCGAGTGTTCTTTCTCCGTTAACTCCAAGTGACGGATCTCGGCCAAGAGCTCGTTATTCTTTTGCTCGACGACGGAAAGCTCCCTACGAAGCCGCTCAGTCTCACCTTCGGGACAAGGAGCTTGGGGTTGCTTCCGTAGTTGCTTCAACTCGCGACAATAACCCCTCGCAGCTGCCATTATCTCCTCCAGCTTCAAGAACATATAAAACCGCCTCTCTCGGCTATGGGAAAGCTCTCGCTTCGTTTTGGTCAGCTCCTTACGAAGGTACGAAACCTCCGTGATTGGACCAAACTTCACCTGAAAAGCAGAGATAAATCCGACGCCCAACACTTGGAGAGATTTTACGACTAATCAAACACAAAATCCGGGGCCTAACACTTGGAGAATTTTTTGGCCAAACAAAAAGCGTTTTCATTCAAAACTCAAAAAGCATTACAAAAGCGGTGGCCAGTCAGCGGTCAGGCCTTACAAAAAAAAGAGACCAAAGATGCAACCAAGTCAGGGGTCGACCTTTTTGTCGCTCGGGTCTGCCGACCCCTCGGCCTTGTCCTCGCCCTCGGCCTCGTCCTCGTCCTCGTCCTCGCCCTCCTTCTCGGAGTCTTCCTCCTCCTCACCCTCGGCCTCTGTCTCGCCCGTGCCTTCGACACCGTCGGCCTGTCCCTCGGGGCTGAGCATTGCCGGGGGAAGCTCCTCCTCCCCCTCCACGGGGTCGTAGAAGTGGTAGGAGGATGTGTCGAACCCCAGGTTCCGAGTGGCGATATGAAGTAGGGCTCGACCGTATGCGTCCTCCATGTTCTTAAACATGTGCTGCTCTGCCTCTTGCTGGACAGCCCTCTTCGCCTTCGCCACCTTCGATTGGTGCTTGGCCATGATCTTCCGAGCTTTTTCCGCCTCCGACCGAGCTTTCCCCGCCTCCGACCGAGCCTTGGCCAGCTCCTCCTTCAACTCGGCATTCTCCTTCTCCTAGGCCTCGAGCTTGGCTGCCTCGTCCTTTGCCCGCTAAATAGCTTCGGCCAGCTGCGCCTCCAACCCTGCCACTTCGGCACCGCATTTTGCCGCGAAGAGTTGTTCAGCATCGAGCAGCTTCACAGCTTTTGCATGCTCCGACCTCTCCCGGTCGTACTGCGCCGTCAGCTCTTGTTCTTTGCTTGCGAACTCTTCGAGCAAGAAGTTGAAATGGCAGAGGGTCTGAAAAGAGAACAAACCGTTACGGTCCGGACCTAGAAACTTAGAAAATTTCGGAAAAAATGCTTCAAGAAGAGAGTGTTCGGTCCACTTACCGACATCGTGTTCCGAGCAATCTGCATTGTGGCGTCCTCGACCTCCCCGGACTTAAGGGCCGCTCGGTCCTTTGGGGTCGGCAGGTGCTTCACCGCCTGCATACAAATGTTGCCGTCGCCCAAAAAACCGTCGACCTTCATTACTTGCCAGTCGGGGACGAAGATCTGCTTGTGCTCCTCGGTCAGAATCTTCTCCGCTTCGATAGTGAGGGGCGAAACTTGGAGGGATAACACCTTGCTCACGTTGAACGCGCCGCTCGACGAGCCGGGAGCATCTGCCTTCGCCGTTGGAGTCGGTGCATCTGAGACAGGAGGATCGGAGGCCGCGACCTTCTCCGGCTCGGGATCGGCATCCGGAACAACAACCCCTTGCAGGTCGGCGGTCTTTGGGACCGAAGGTATCTTCGGCGCTCGGCCGCCCTGAGGCCCTGTCGAGGGTCTCTTCTTCCTCGTCTCCTGCTCCCTAGCCACCTTGGCCTTCGCCATCAGCGCCCTATAGTCCATCTTAGAAGACTCTGCACAAACCGAATGAAAAAACTTAGAAAAATTTTCAAGAACTTCAAGCAAAAAGTAAAAATACCAGAAGCGTACTGGGGTCGATCGGACTGAGATCCCCTCGGAACAAAGCCTCCTCGGTAATGTATTTCCAACTTAGCGTCGGCAGGCCGAGGAGTTTCTTGAGGACTTCCGTATCCTCGTCACTCAGCACCGGCTCCTTCTTCGCTCGCTTGGGCAGGCCTTCCTTCGACCAAGCTATCGGAATTGCCCAGGGTGCGGGAGCTCGGACAATGAAATACTTCTCCTTCCAATGCTTGATCGAGTCCGGGTTCTCGATCAACTTCACGCCTGTCCGCGGCGAAAGGTAGAACCTCTGCTCATTCCTGTTCGGCTGACAAGGGCGGTAGAGGCTCCGAAGGAGGAAAAGACTTGGCTCGGCGCCGATCTCTTGACACTGAAGAACAAATGCCAAAACGTGCCTCCAAGTGTTCGGCATCAGCTGGGCGGGGCACAGGCCGTACCAATTGAGGACCTCGGCAATGAACGGATGCAGTGGAAAGCGAAGCCCGGTGGCCAAGGAGTCGACCGGAAAAATGCACGCGTCAGCGGAAGACGACGTGCAGGCTCGGAAACCAGGCCCCGGGAGAAGCAACCCATATTCAGCAGGGATCTGGAATCCAGTCCGGATCCGATGCAAATCAGCCTCCGTAAGAACCGAGGTGATATGGTCCACCTCGGACAACTCTCTCGGCTCGTTCTCCTCTACCGACTTGGCGGTGCCCTGGGTCACCTTCTCCAGCATCTCTCCGGAATAGCTCCGAACACCCCCCACGCTCGACAGAATGATCGGTTGCCGACCGAACTCCCCTGCCGTCTTCGGCTGCTCAATGATCGTAACCACTCCCTTACCCTTCTGGGACTTCGCCACAACCTCCTGGAGTGGCTCGGCAACCTCACCACTCTTGCCTGGCCGAACAACGGTCTGCTCGGTCGGCTCTACCACCTCCTTTCCTTTACCTGCTCGGCTAACGACTTGGTCCGAGGCAGGGGTCTCATCCGAAGAAGTAATCTTAACCATTTTTTCTAAAGAGAAAGGAGAGAGACTGACCTTGAAGTGACTGTTACGGTCGGAAAAGTTCGCCGGAGCAAAGAAACGCCTTGCCGCGACAGCTAGCAACACCACCCTGGAACTAAAAACTTCGATGGTGAAAAGTAAAAACTTGAGAGAGAAAGTAAAAGTGAATAATGAGATTTGGGGTGGGAGAGTGAAGATTTATAGTAAAAGAAAAAGTCTCTTGGGCTTCCTAACGTAAGGGCGCGACTCTTGGCCTGCTCTTGAAACGTTACGAAAGCCCAAACAACTTTGTGACCGAGCAGCAACTGTTGGCGAAAAGACAAAACGTTTCGATACAAGTCAAGTAGCTCGGCACACTCGGGATCAAAATCCGAGCGACGTGCGATCCAACACCAACATCAAAGGGCCCGGTCGGCTAACCGAGCAAGTGCCCATCCGAGCCCCAAAATGGAGAAAATTCACTTTTCCCTTAACATTTGTGTAAGATCTCGATCAGACGACCCAGATCTTGCCAGCGTCGCTAAACAACAAGATAGCGTTTTCTTGGGAACTGGGCCCGTCTCGAGATTCGTGCCACCGTCCAACGGCTCAAATCGCGCCACATCACCCGGACAAAGCACTTCGGACCCGGACACTCCACATCAGTCCCAGGAAGCAAGAGAAAATTTGGATTAAAAGTTTTAAGGCTCCGCCCTCGACGAGCCCCCCGGGCCCCAAGACTCGGTCGGTTAATGCAAAACTCCACATCTCTCTGCGGCGGTAATCCTGGAAAATCATCCAAGAACACCTTAGGAAAATCCCGGACAACCGGAATGCCCTTGACTTCATCTGAAATAACTATCTTGGATACCGTTGCAGCCACCTTCGGAATCTTCTTCTTCCCTTGGAAAGTCACTGCGGCTCCACCTGGTGCTTTCACCAACACCTCCTTCTGCTTACATTCAATTGTGGCATCATATATTGCCATCCAATCAATGCCCACGATGACATCCACTCTTAAGACTTGCAGCTCGATCAAATCAATGCCGAACAACCTCCCACCAATCTCGATATCACAGCCCTCGTAATATCGATCCGCAATCAACTCTTCACCTGACGGCGTTGCCACCGACAAAACCCTGCCTGGAAACAACTTAGGTTCCACACCTAAGATCCTTGCAAAATTTGGCGATACAAAAGTATGCGATGAACCAGTATCAAATAAAACCTTTGCCTTTATTCCATTAATTAAAACAACTCCTGTTACAATAAGAATGATACTCAATCTTAAATTGTTCTCAAATAAAGGTTTTACTTATTACATTGATTTAAAATAAAAATCAGAATTCTTGCATACCCTGTATTACATCTTCCGAGTTACCCGCGTCCTCCTCGGTTAATGCAAATACTCGCCCTTGCCTCTTCTGAAATTTGCTTCCACCCGAACCATCCTTCCTCAATTGTGGACAATGGGGCTGAGAATGTCCTGCCTGCCCACACTGGGAACAAATCTGCTTCGCCAACTTCGGACACGCTGACCTGTAATGTCCTGCCTCCTTGCAGTAATAACAAGTCACTCCTTGAGTTGCAGGTGCCTTCTGCACCGGATCACTAAACTTGGCCTGCTTCGCGGGGAATCCCTTCCCACTCTGACCTGATGCTGGCCTATTGTTCTGGTTCCATGTATCTTGCTTCTTCTGGAACTGGTCCATGTCCTCCTCAGTCATAGCTGTTCTCCTGACCAGCTTGTCGAACCTGCTGATACCCAACGGGATCATCCTCGACCTCAAGTTTGGCCTCAAGCCCTGCTCAAACTTTTTGGCTTTCTTCGCCTCGTCAACGACCAACTCTGGTGCATACCTCGAAACCTGAGCAAACTTGGTCTCATACTTCCGCACGGTCATGCTGCCCTGCTGAAGGTTCAAGAACTCGGTCGCCTTCTTCTCCTGAACATCTAGGGGAAAGAAGCGATCTCTGAACTCCTCCAGAAAAGCTTCCCAAGTCAACTGCTGGTCTCCCAAAGTCCTCTTCAGCGACTCCCACCAGACACCAGCGTCCTTCTCTAGTTGCATCGTAGCCAACTTCACCTTGCTGGCTGCCGGAGTCTCCGATACATCGAAGATCGTCTGCATCTTCCTAATCCAATCATCAGCTGCAGTTGGATCAGGTTGCCCCTCAAAGACTGGCGGCCTCATCCTCTTAAAGGATTCAATCTACTTGATAGGGTCGGCGTTAACCAATCCTTGTCCAGCCCCATGATTTTGTTGCTGATTCTGCTGTTGATTCTGAGTTTGCGCCAAATTAAATGCCATTAGCGCATTCAGAGTCTGATACACCTTGGCGAATTCAGCCTCAAGATCAATTCCAGTTCCTCGAGAACTACCAGATCCATCCTCATTGTTGCTACCATTCCTGGGCCTGGGTGCAACCATTCTGAATACTGCAAAACGAGGGAAAAGTTAGAGCATCACACACAATTCAAACTCACATCAATATCCTTTGGCAAAACTTCACTTGTATCCCAAAGGTAAAACATCATGTTTCAGGTCTATGTGATACTCACTCTTTAACGTCCACACCTAGGTACTCACACTCTAGTGTCCACACCTAGGTTATTTTTATGTCATGTTTATTATTACTATTGAAGCATGCTCTGATACCAACTTCTGTAGCGCCCCGAATTTCTAATATAATATCTTAGAAAATACGTGGCACAATCCCAGCATCAACTTCAATGTAACATTAAACACAACCAACTCCACTAAAATTTTCAACTTTTATTACAACAATCTTTTACAAAGCACAGCGGAACTCAAAACATCTCAACTCAAAATTTTCTTTTACTTACAACACAAAACTATCTCAAATATGCTTTTACAAATTTACACAAAACCCTTTCAAATTAATTCCTCTCAAACTAACTCAAGCATCCAAACCTCCAATCTCTAAGCAACAACATGCAACACATGAGGCTAGAGATGATCCCTAACCCCCAAAACTAAAGGGGTCAGCCATAAATGGTGTGAGTGACATAAAAACAAACAAACAACAAAAATAAACATTAAGCAAGGATTCTTAAGAAACATGTAATAAACCAAAATACATAAAATACGAAGTAGCAAGAAATGCAAACAACAAGTGATACCTAACTAAGTGTCAAGTGTAGAAAACAGGAAACCACATGCATAAAACCAAGTCAAGAAAACACAAATTCTATATGCAGACTCTCTAATGCGTACTTGTCGAAGTCTATGCATCCCATTCTACATAGGTTCGGTGCAAGCCCTTAACGTCTTCACTTCATAGGGTTTAATCTCCCGTTATGCAACTAATCCTAACACAATGACTACTACGAGATAAAGATAAACTGTGAGTATTAGCCCATGTCCCGATAATTCCGGAGATAGATCCCACACCACAGGTATTTTACCGTGATAATTACGGAGATCATCCCACACCGAAAGCAATGTCTTCATCACACGAATACCACATGTGCGTCGCCTCGACTCCGATAATTCCGGAGATCAATCCCACACCACCAGTAATTACCGTGATAATTCCGGAGATAATCCCACACCATAAGTAATCTACCGTGATAATTCCGGAGATATATCCCACACCACAAGTAATCTACCGTGATAATTCCGGAGATTAAATCCCACACCGAAAGCCATACTGAGGTACTTGACCCATGTTCTCGTTCATCATATCACCACTAGTGCCTGTCCTTATTATTTTTGGGTAACTGAATTACTCAACGAATCTCCTAGAGTTGGTGTACCCTACCGGACTTAACTCAAATCTGAACAACTGAATGCCTCAACAGGCCTCAACAAAATAACTCAACGCCGGTATACTAGGGTCACACGCATCCTCTAGAGACTCAAACTCAAATGTCTTAAATCAAAATTTCCACCAAACAAAAGTAGCTCAACTGAATATCTCAAAATCATATTCTTAACTGAATTCCTCAAATCATATGCTTAACTGAATACAAAGTATGGGCTAAAATATCTGAAGACTAATCATTCAAAAGAACACTCAAGTTACAAAAACTCATCAGTACCAGTCGACTTATACTGTAGTAAGTCGACTGTCCAGAGGGAATAATATCCATGATTTTAAGAAAATAAGTTTAAGAAATATAAGTTGACTTATAAAAGTCATAAGTTGACTTACTAGAGAATATAAGATGACTTATAAAAATATAAGTCGACTTACCAAAAACATAAGTTGACTTATAAGTTGACTTAAAGGAGACATAAGTCGACTTATAAAAACAAAAGTCGACTTAAAGGAGACATAAGTCGACTTATAAAAACATAAGTCGACTTACCAAAGAAAAATTCCAGAAATCTTTAAGAAAATATTCTAAGTGTTATAATTCGACTTGCAAAGTCATAAGTCGACTTAAAATACAATATAAGTCGACTTAAAAGGTCATAAGTCGACTTACCAGAGAAAAATCTACGATAACTTTGAAAAATAAATTCTAAGTGTACCAGTCGACTGAAAATGGTCTAAGTCGACTGTCCAGAACGGATTTTCAAGAAAAACTAAAGATACAGCAGCTGGGTCGTACCAGTCGACTGAATAGTAGACCAGTCGACTGTCGGCCTACAGTTTTCATAATTTAGATCTGAATACAATGATCAAAACTGAAGTTTTTCTAAAGATTCCTTGTTTATGAAAATAGTTCGTATTCAGGCAAAATGACAATTCTCAAATAATCTTCATTATGGACACATTACTCAATCATCCAATATCTCAAAACTCAATTCTCATGTTCTAAATTCCTAATTCTTTCATTAGGGTTTCTCAATACTGAATTTCTTTACAACTCATAGCCAAGATCTGATTTGAAATCACAAGATCCAGATGTTCACCATCCGATCATAACCATACTCAAATCTTAACATGCTTTCCAACAATACGATTTTATAAACCAAGATCTACTAGTCATTCATAGATTTCACATACATGGTACAAACAACAACCTTTGCATCGTTCTCATGCAAAATACTCTAACTAAACAACATATTAAGCAAACAACCAACAATCGTTCCCATGAATCACTTCACAAACAAAGTTCATATTATTCACAAAATCAAAACAAAACAAAACAATGTCACTCACATTTGAATTGAGAAGATCCAACGAAAAAGCCTTCCTTTGTTTTGCGAGATCCCAATCTTCCTCTTGCTCCACCAAAACAAATCACAAAGTTCTCTATTGTGCAGCGAATGACGGCTGCAAAAATCCTTTTAGACACCCGGGATAAAGAGTTTAGGGTTTTACCCCACTTTTGCAAAATAATCCTTTCCAAAATACAATTTCACATATATAGGTCTAGTCTTGGAAACTCAATAAAATTCATTTAAATTTGGATTTAAAAGTAAAATATAATTCTAAATCTCAACCAATACTGTTCAAAACGTCCAGGATTACATTTTTCATTTTGATCCCTAAAAATGTCAAATTTGCAAAAAGGTCCTTCTTTTCTCAAAATTTGCAAATAGTTCCAATTAATTTCAGAAAAATCTGGAAAAATACTAAATAAATCCCAAATATTAAATAATGATTTTTCATGAAGAAAACTTGACTTTCAAACTTCTCAAGAAAGTATTTGCACGTGTTTTGCACGTGTAAAACATAAATCTTTTAGAAAATATTAATTAAATCTCCAGAAAATCATTTAAATTCATTTTCAAATATTTAAAATAATATTTGAAAATACGGGGTTCTACATCACTCCCTCCTTAGAAGAGTTCTGTCCTCAGAACTACTACTAGTGAGTCCAAACCACATACCAACAAAGGGAACAATATCTCATAAATAGAACATAGTCCAAATAATTGCATACGACAACACAATCATAATAGAAGGAATACAACTTAACTCAATCAATGGTACAAACATTCAAAAGATCACAATCACATAAAAGAAATACACTCATACAAAAAGCTCAGGGAAATCCTTCTGCATGCGATCCTCTGGCTCCCAAGTAGCCTCCTCGAACTGTTGATTCCTCCACAATACCTTGACCATAGGTATCACCTTGTTCCTAAGAACTCTCTCTCTACGGTCAACAATCTCAACAGGTTGTTCCTTGTAACTCAAGTTCACCTGTAGATCTTCAGGAATCTCTACCAACTGATGATTCTGATCTGGCACATACTTCCTCAACAATGACACATGAAATACATCATGCACCTGTGCCAACTCCTCTGGAAGCTTCAATCTATATGCTGTCTTGCCAATCCGCTCCACGATCCTGTATGGCCCAATATACCTTGGCGCCAACTTGCCTCCCTTACCAAACCTGATCACTCCTTTGGTCGAAGAAACCTTGAGAAAAACTGCATCCCCAACCTCAAACTCCAAGTCTCTTCGCCGAGTATCAGCATAACTCTTCTGCCGACTCTGAGCCTCAACCAATCTCTTGCGAATCAGCTCAATCTGCTCCGACGTCTGATGTACGATCTCAGGACCATACATCTGCCTCTCGCCAACCTCATACCAACAAACTGGTGTCCTGCACCTCCGCCCGTACAAAGCCTCATACGGTGCCATCCTAATACTCGCATGGTAACTGTTGTTATAAGCAAACTCAACCAATGCCAAGTATCTCTCCCAACTACCACCAAAATCCATAACACAAGCTCTGAACATATCTTCCAGCACTCGATTCACCTTCTCAGTCTGACCATCGGTCTGTGGATGAAAAGTAGTACTGAAATCAGTTCTGGTGCCTAAAGCTGCTTGTAGGCTCTTCCAAAATCTTGAAGTGAACCTTGCATCTCTGTCGGATACTATCGACACAGGAACTCCATGTAGTCTCACAATTTCACTAATGTACAACTCAGCCAATTTCTCCATCGACCAAGTAATCTTCATGGCTAGAAAGTGAGCCGACTTAGTCAAACGGTCCACAACAACCCAAATCGAGTCATTGCCCTTCGAACTCCTCGGCAAACCCGTGATGAAATCCATACTGACATTCTCCCATTTTCACTCCGGAATGGGCAACGGCTGTAACAAACCTCCAGGTCTCTGATTTTCTGCTTTGATCTGCTGACAAGTCAGACACCTTGCCACGAAATCTGCCACATCCCTCTTCATACCAGACCACCAAAAGTGCTGTTTGATGTCCCTGTACATCTTCGTGCCTCCAGGATGGACTGACAATAAGGTACTGTGTGCTTCCTGCAAGATACTCTCTCTCAAATCTGCATTATCTGGAACACACAACCTCTCACCCATCCAAAGAATTCCATCTTGGACACGAAACTCTGATAGCTTGCCCTCTGAAACCTGTTGCAGCATCTTCTGAATCTCTGAGTCTGATCTCTGACCTTCCACAATCCTCTCTCTCTAGGACGGCTGCAGCCTCAACTGAGCCAAAGACGTCCCTAATCCTTTCAGCACCACCTCGATACCTGCCTAATCGATCTCTGCTACCAACTCAGTTCGAGTAGTGATCAAACTTGATAAACTACTCTTCCTGCTAAGTCCATCAGCCACCACATTCGCCTTGCCCGGATGATACTTGATTTCGGGACGAATGTCTTCCAAAACTTCCAACCACCTTCTCTGCCGAAGATTAAGATCCTTCTGTTGATAAATATACTTCAGGCTCTTGTGGTTAGTGCACATGTTAACCTTCTCGCCATAAACATAATGCCTCCACTGCTTCAAGGCATAAATGATAGCTGCTAGCTCCAAATCATGCGTCAGATAATTCTTCTCATGCGGACGCAATTGCCTGGAACCATAAGCAATAACCCTGCCTTCTTGCATCAAGACACAACCCAAACCTCTGAGAGACGCATCACTGAAGATATCATAATCCTTCCCAGCTTGTGGCAAAGCTAAGATAGGTGCAGTAGTCAACCTCTCCTTTAACTCAAGGAAACTTTCCTCACACTTATCAGTCCATACAAATGCCACATTCTTCCGGGTCAAACCTGTCAAAGGAACTGCAATCTGAGAATAACCCTGGATAAATCTCCTGTAGTAACCAGCTAAACCCAAGAAACTTCTGACTTCCTTCACAGACGTTGGCCTGGGCCAATCCTTCACTGCTTCAACTTTCTGGGGATCAGTGGCCACTCCCTCCTTAGAAAGGATATGACCGAGGAAAGCTACCTCAGACTTTCAAAACTCACACTTCGACAATTTGGCATACAAGCTATGCTCCTGCAATTTCTGTAATACCGCTGTCAAGTGCGTAGAATGCTCCTCCTCCGACTTCGAGTACACCAAAATATCGTCGATGAAAACCACCACGAAGGAGTCAATAAATGGCCGCAAAACCCGATTCATCATATCCATGAACACTGCTGGCGCATTCGTCAACCCGAATGACATTACCAAAAACTCATAGAGCCCATGACGAGTCCTGAAAGCTGTCTTACTCACATCTTCCTCCTTGACTCGAACCTGATGATACCCTGATCTCAAATCAATCTTCGAAAACACAGCAGCTCCTCGAAGCCTATCGAACAAATCATCAATCCGCGGCAGTGGATACTTGTTCTGAATAGTCACCCTATTCAACTCCCGGTAGTCAATGCACATCCTCATTGTCCCGTCCTTCTTCTTGACTAACAGCACTGGCGCTCCCTACGAAGAAGAACTCGGCCTTATAAGTCCTTTGCTCAACAGCTCCTCATTCTGCTTCCTCACTTCATCCTGCTCTATAGGTGTCATCCTGTACGGAGCCTTAGAAATTGGCGCGTTCCCCGGCTGAACATTAATGCAAAACTCCACATCTCTCTGCGGCGGTAATCCTGGAAAATCATCCAAGAACACCTTAGGAAAATCCCGGACAACCGGAATGCCCTTGACTTCATCTGAAATAACTATCTTGGATACCGTTGCAGCCACCTTCGGAATCTTCTTCTTCCCTTGGAAAGTCACTGCGGCTCCACCTGGTGCTTTCACCAACACCTCCTTCTGCTTACATTCAATTGTGGCATCATATATTGCCATCCAATCAATGCCCACGATGACATCCACTCTTAAGACTTGCAGCTCGATCAAATCAATGCCGAACAACCTCCCACCAATCTCGATATCACAGCCCTCGTAATATCGATCCGCAATCAACTCTTCACCTGACGGCGTTGCCACCGACAAAACCCTGCCTGGAAACAACTTAGGTTCCACACCTAAGATCCTTGCAAAATTTGGCGATACAAAAGTATGCGATGAACCAGTATCAAATAAAACCTTTGCCTTTATTCCATTAATTAAAACAACTCCTGTTACAATAAGAATGATACTCAATCTTAAATTGTTCTCAAATAAAGGTTTTACTTATTACATTGATTTAAAATAAAAATCAGAATTCTTGCATACCCTGTATTACATCTTCCGAGTTACCCGCGTCCTCCTCGGTTAATGCAAATACTCGCCCTTGCCTCTTCTGAAATTTGCTTCCACCCGAACCATCCTTCCTCAATTGTGGACAATGGGGCTGAGAATGTCCTGCCTGCCCACACTGGGAACAAATCTGCTTCGCCAACTTCGGACACGCTGACCTGTAATGTCCTGCCTCCTTGCAGTAATAACAAGTCACTCCTTGAGTTGCAGGTGCCTTCTGCACCGGATCACTGAACTTGGCCTGCTTCGCGGGGAATCCCTTCCCACTCTGACCTGATGCTGGCCTCTTGTTCCGGTTCTATGTATCTTGCTTCTTCTGGAACTGGTCCATGTCCTCCTCAGTCATAGCTGCTCTCCTGACCAGCTTGTCGAACCTTCTGATACCCAACGGGATCATCCTCGACCTCAAGTTTGGCCTCAAGCCCTGCTCAAACTTTTTGGCTTTCTTCGCCTCGTCAACGACCAACTCTGGTGCATACCTCGAAACTTGAGCAAACTTGGTCTCATACTCCCGCACGGTCATGCTGCCCTGCTGAAGGTTCAAGAACTCGGTCGCCTTCTTCTCCTGAAAATCTAGGGGAAAGAAGCGATCTCTGAACTCCTCCAGAAAAGCTTCCCAAGTCAACTGCTGGTCTCCCAAAGTCCTCTTCAGCGACTCCCACCAGACACCAGCGTCCTTCTCTAGCTGCATCGTAGCCAACTTCACCTTGCTGGCTGCCGGAGTCTCCGATACCTCGAAGATCGTCTGCATCTTCCTAATCAAATCATCAGCTGCGGTTGGATCAGGTTTCCCCTCAAAGACTGGCGGCCTCATCCTCTTAAAGGATTCAATCTGCTTGATAGGGTCGGCGTTAACCAATCCTTGTCCAGCCCCATGATTTTGCTGCTGATTCTGCTGTTGATTCTGAGTTTGCGCCAAATTAAATGCCATTAGCGCATTCAGAGTCTGATACACCTTGGCAAATTCAGCCTCAAGATCAATTCCAGTTCCTCGAGAACTACCAGATCCATCCTCATTTTTGCTACCATTCCTGGGCCTGGGTGCAACCATTCTGAATACTGCAAAACGAGGGAAAAGTTAGAGCATCACACACAATTCAAACTCACATCAATATCCTTTGGCAAAACTTCACTTGTATCCCAAAGGTAAAACATCATGTTTCAGGTCTATGTGATACTCACTCTTTAATGTCCACACCTAGGTACTCACACTCTAGTGTCCACACCTAGGTTATTTTTATGTCATGTTTATTATTACTATTGAAGCATGCTCTGATACCAACTTCTGTAGCGCACCGAATTTCTAATATAATATCTTAGAAAATACGTGGCACAATCTCAGCATCAACTTCAATGTAACATTAAACACAACCAACTCCACTAAAATTTCCAACTTTTATTACAACAATCTTTTACAAAGCACAGCAGAACTCAAAACATCTCAACTCAAAATTTTCTTTTACTTACAACACAAAACTATCTCAAATATGCTTTTACAAATTTACACAAAACCCTTTCAAATTAATTCCTCTCAAACTAACTCAAGCATCCAAACCTCCAATTCTAAGCAACAACCTGCAACACATGAGGCTAGAGATGATCCCTAACCCCCAAAACTAAAGGGGTCAGCCATAAATGGTGTGAGTGACATAAAAACAAACAAACAACATAAATAAACATTAAGCAAGGATTCTTAAGCAATATGTAATAAACCAAAATACATAAAATACGAAGTAGCAAGAAATGCAAACAACAAGTGATACCTAACTAAGTGTCAAGTGTAGAAAACAGGAAACCACATGCATAAAACCAAGTCAAGAAAACACAAATTCTATATGCGGACTCTCTAATGCGTACTTGTCGAAGTCTATGCATCCCATTCTACATAGGTTCGGTGCAAGCCCTTAACGTCTTCACTTCATAGGGTTTAATCTCCCGTTATGCAACTAATCCTAACACGATGACTACTACGAGATAAAGATAAACTGTGAGTATTAGCCCATGTCCCGATAATTCCGGAGATAGATCCCACACCACAGGTATTTTACCGTGATAATTACGGAGATCATCCCACACCGAAAGCAATGTCTTCATCACACGAATACCACATGTGCGTCGCCTCGACTCCGATAATTCCGGAGATCAATCCCACACCACCAGTAATTACCGTGATAATTCCGGAGATAATCCCACACCACAAGTAATCTACCGTGATAATTTCGGAGATATATCCCACACCACAAGTAATCTACCGTGATAATTCCGGAGATTAAATCCCACACCGAAAGCCATACTGAGGTACTTGACCCATGTTCTCGTTCATCATATCACCACTAGTGCCTGTCCTTATTATTTTTGGGTTACTGAATTACTCAACTAATCTCCTAGAGTTGGTGTACTGTACCGGACTTAACTCAAATCTGAACAACTGAATGCCTCAACAGGCCTCAACAAAATAACTCAACGCCGGTATACTAGGGTCACACGCATCCTCTAGAGACTCAAACTCAAATGTCTTAAATCAAATTTCCACCAAACAAAAGTAGCTCAACTGAATATCTCAAAATCATATTCTTAACTGAATTCCTCAAATCATATGCTTAACTGAATACAAAGTATGGGCTAAAATATCTGAAGACTAATCATTCAAAAGAACACTCAAGTTACGAAAACTCATCAGTACCAGTCGACTTATACTGTAGTAAGTCGACTGTCCAGAGGGAATAATATCCATGATTTTAAGAAAATAAGTTTAAGTAATATAAGTTGACTTATAAAAGTCATCAGTTGACTTACCAGAGAATATAAGATGACTTATAAAAATACTAGATTTGCCCGTGGGCACGTGCCTACGGCACGTCTTCGGAACGATACAAAATACGAAAAGCCATGTAAACAATAAAACAATAATTATGTAGCTCAAGTTTGAATAGTATGACAATAATTAGTTATAAATAAAAGTCTATGTTTCCATCAGTATATGTTGAAAAATAATTATAAATAGGGGTATGAAATCTAACTTTTTAGAACTTTAAGTGTGGAAAATAACGAAATTTAATTGTTGAAGAGATATTTGCTATTAAAAATCCTGAAAATTTACAAAATCGAAATCTTAAAATATAATTTCTAAGCAAATAAAGAAAGAATGGGATAGAGAGACTGAGAGAGAGAGAAAAAGAGAAATATGAAAAAGTAAAGAGATAAGAGATAGATAGCAATAAAGTAATGAGTTTTTTAGGCGGGAAAAATTGGTTTTTGGGTTTGAAATTTTGGAGGGAAAATATGTTTTGTGAGGTTTGATATGGACCTTTGATTTTGGAAGGATTGATTTTGAGTCACTTGATAGCTTTCTTTGTAATTTATTTGCTATTAAAAATTCTTAAAATTTACAAAATCGAAATCTTAAAATCTAATTTCTAAGCAAATAAAGAAAGAATGGGATAGAGAGACTGAGAGAGAGAGAAAAAGAGAAATATGAAAAAGTAAAGAGATAAGAGATAGATAGTAATAAAGTAATGAGTTTTTTAGGGGGGTAAATTGGTTTTTGGGTTTGAAATTTTGGAGGGAAAATATGTTTTGTGAGGTTTGATATGGACCTTTGATTTTGGAAGGATTGATTGTGAGTCACTTGATAGCTTTCTTTGTAATTTATTATATAGATAAGTCAACTTATCAAAAACATAAGTTGACTTATAAAAATCATAAGTTGACTTAAAGGAGACATAAGTCGACTTATAAAAACATAAGTCGACTTATAAAAACATAAGTCGACTTACCAGAGAAAAATTCCGGAAATCTTTAAGAAAATATTCTAAGTGTTATAAGTCGACTTAAAAAGTCATAAGTCGACTTAAAATACAATATAAGTCGACTTAAAAGGTCATAAGTCGACTTACCAGAGAAAAATCTACGATAACTTTGAAAAATAAATTCTAAGTGTACTAGTCGCCTGAAAAGGGTCTAAGTCGACTGTCCATAACGGATTTTCAAGAAAAACTAAAGATACAGCAGCTGGGTCGTACCAGTCGACTGTCGGCCTACAGTTTTCATAATTTAGATCTGAATACAATGATCAAAACTGAAGTTTTTCTAAAGATTCCTTGTTTATGAAAATAGTTCGTTTTCAGGAAAAATGACAATTCTCAAATAATCTTCATTATGGACACATTACTCAATCATCCAATATCTCAAAACTCAATTCTCATGTTCTAAATTCCTAATTCTTTCATTAGGGTTTCTCAATACTGAATTTCTTTACAACTCATAGCCAAGATCTGATTTGAAATCACAAGATCCAGATGTTCACCATCCGATCATAACCATACTCAAATCTTAACATGCTTTCCAACAATACGATTTTATAAACCAAGATCTACTAGTCATTCATAGATTTCACATACATGGTACAAACAACAACCTTTGCATCGTTCTCATGCAAAATACTCTAACTAAACAACATATCAAGCAAACAACCAACAATCGTTCCCATGAATCACTTCACAAACAAAGTTCATATCATTCACAAAATCAAAATAAAACAAAACAATGTCACTCACATTTGAATTGAGAAGATCCAACGAAAAAGCCTTCCTTTTTTTTGCGAGATCCAAATCTTCCTCTTGCTCCACCAAAACAAATCACAAAATCCTTTGAGACACCCGAGATAAAGAGTTTAGGGTTTTACCCCACTTTTGCAAAATAATCCTTTCCAAAATACAATTTCACATATATAGGTCTAGTCTTGGAAACTCAATAAAATTCATTTAAATTTGGATTTAAAAGTAAAATATAATTCTAAATCTCAACCAATACTGTTCAAAACGTCCAGGATTACATTTTTCATTTTGATCCCTAAAAATGTCAAATTTGCAAAAAGGTCCTTCTTTTCTCAAAATTTGCAAATAGTTCCAATTAATTTCAGAAAAATCTGGAAAAATACTAAATAAATCCCAAATATTAAATAATGATTTTTCATGAAGAAAACTTGACTTTCAAACTTCTCAAGACAGTATTTGCACGTGTTTTGCACGTGTAAAACATAAATCTTTTAGAAAATATTAATTAAATCACCAGAAAATCATTTAAATTCATTTTCAAATATTTAAAATAATATTTGAAAATACGGGGTTCTACAATGGCCTCGGAAGCCGAAACCACGAATCGTCCAAGGGTGGGAGAAAAACCACCATCGCGTGGGGCCCGGTCAGAAAGCGGATCGGCACACCTCCTCCTTCGGGCTGACAACCATCAGAAGCCGTCAGCCCGGAAGGAAGATAGAGATCGGAGGAGACCCATCCGTCCGACGCACCTTGTCCCCCGGGTCCAGACTCCGGTCGTCACCTCTTCTGCCCTGATTTCCCCTGACCCTGACATCCGCATCGGGACCGTCAGAATCAGGAGAAGATCATGGCGGAAGAGTGACCAACCATCCGACGCTCTCAGGGTTAGAATTTTTCAAAAAACAGGCATCCGCCCAAGGCAAACACCTCCGATGGCAAAAAATCAACATTGCTGTGACTGAAACTACAGGGGGAGTGGGGTATTTATAACCTCCCCCCAAAGACTAGCCATTATGGCCCTCGAAAGGCCAAACGACGGAAGCCCAGCAGTCACGCCTGGGGAGCGGAAACGCCTCGCATTAATTAGAAGACACCATTATTAATGACCCCAGGAAATGGGGATGCCGCACAAATCCTGGGGCGCCATTAATGCTCTTAGGAACTGAACCGTCTAGAGATTCGTTCCGCCATCCAACGGCCCAGATCGCGCCACCACGCTCGGACCGCCGAACCCTTAGACCTCTGGTCGGCTAACCGAGCAAGTGCCTATCCGAGCCCCAAAACGGAGAAAATTCACTTTCTCCTCAACATTCGTGTAAGATCTCGATCAGACGGTCCAGATCTTGCCAGCGTCGCTAAACGACAAGATAGTATTTTCTTGGGAACTGAGCCGTCTCGAGATTCGTGCCACCATCCAACAGCTCAGATCTTGCCAGCGTCGCTAAACAACAAGATAGTGTTTTCTTGGGAACTGGGCCCATCTCGAGATTCGTGCCATCATCCAACGGCTCAGATCGCGCCACGTCGCTCGAACAGCCGAACCCTTAGACCTCCGGTCGGCTAACCGAGCAAGTGCCCATCCGAGCCCCAAAACAGAGAAAATTCACTTTCTCCTCAACATTCGTGTAGGATCTCGATCAGGCGGCCCAGATCTTGCCAGCGATGCTAAACGACAAGATAGCATTTTCTTGGGAACTGAGCCGTCTCGAGATTCGTGCCAAGATCCAACGGCTCAGATCGTGCCACGTCGCTCGAACAGCCGAACCCTTATATCCCCGGTCGGCTAACCGAGCAAGTGCCCATCCGAGCTCCAAAACAGAGGAAAAATCCGCCGAATGACCACGACCGTTGGATCTTCCAGAAATCTGTGCTTATAATGATGAACGGTCCAGATCGTGCCACATGTGCTAAATGACAAGATAGCATTTTCTTGAGAACTGAGCCTGTCTCGAGATTCGAACCAGCATCCAACGGCTCAGATCGCGCCACGTCGCTCGGACAGCCGAACCCTTACACCCCCGGTCGGCTAACCGAGCAAGTGCCCATCCGAGCTCCAAAACAGTGAAAAAAGCCGCCGAACGCCCACGACCGTTGGATCTTCCAGAAATTCGTGCTTCTGATGATGAATGGTCCAGATTGTGCCACGTGCGCTAAACGACAAGATAGCTTTTCCTTGGGAACTGAGCCTGCCTCGAGATTCACGCCACCATCCAACGGCTCAGATCGCGCCACGTCGCTCGGACAGCCGAACCCTTATACCCCCGGTCGGCTAACCGAGCAAGTGCCCATCCGAGCTCCAAAAGCGAGAAAATGACTGCTGAGCGACTACAACCGCCAGATCATTCAGATATTCTGCTCGCGCGAGATCAAGGGTCCAGATCAAGCCACGCCATAAATAGGTATTAAAAATTAGTTTTTATTTACTTTAATCGTTTTATTTATTTAAAAATTACGAAAAATTTGTGAAAAATTTGAGAAATTTAACTAAAAATTCTAGAAAATAATTATAAATTTGGGAGAATATTTTTGAGCCCCTGAACGAATAATTATTACCTAGAATGTACTGTTAATGCCCCCGAACTATTGGTTAACACATCGCAAAATTAAATAAATAATCCGAAAAAATAGATAAAAACCGTCGAATATTCAACAAGGCTTCGGAACAGCTTACAGTTTCAAAAATCACCTCACTACCCCCTTCGAGATTCAAAACCCTCCATTCGGACTCCGATACAACTCCACTAGCCACTGAAACAGTTAAACTACTCCTCAAAGGCTGATCACACTCAGTCTTTAGGAGTGGGGGGCTCGTGATATGGCTAAAAATGGGGTTAAATCGGAACCGTCCAGATTGGGAACGAATCTTGAAGCTCAGGGATAAAACGGTAATTTCGCATATAGATGGACCCTAAGCGGGCACTGGATCTCCCCTTCACAGATCCAATAACCTGCAAAACGGATCCACTCCAGCTGGGTACGGGTTCCGACCCAAGACAAACCCAGACCAGCAAGAGGAGATCAGGGTCACTGATTTGACTAAATCAACGGGCCTGATTTGCAGTTATCCTCTCACCGGGAATCAGGGATCAGTTTCCTAAACTAATTATGAGGATTTTACTCCTAACGGTTTCACAGAAAATCAGGTCTCTAATCAGACTCCCATGGCGACGATAAATACCTCCTACCTACCACTGTGACCAGGTAATCACTCTTTTGCCAACTTAAGCGCTTTCTTAATCATCACTGGTTACTGACAAGAGCATCGGAGGGTGCATCGTCGGGATCAACCCCGGTGTATCGCACTTCCTTGCAGGTGAGCGGCAGGAATCAGCAGCCCAATTCCGACGAACAGACTTGGATCCGCTATTCAGGTTTTTCCACGAACTCACAAATCTCATCTGTTTATCCCCACACCAGATTCAGCGGTAACAAAAATGAAGTGCATTTTTTGTGACAAGCTTGGCCACTCGCGCAGTCGATGTTTTTCTCGTCAAAAACTCCTTGGATTTCCCAGAGGCAAACCCTTACCGGCCAAACTTCTCTCCTTTCTTAACTATCCCCTATTAAAGCGCAAGCTTAATGCATGCTTGGCGAGGAAGATTAGTTTTGAGTCTGAAAAGGATTTTGACTCCTCTGCAGTTATTCCTTATCCATTTATGAACTCCACGACTTCTTCCACTACTAATTGTGATTCTCTTGCTACTCTTCTGCTTCCTAATATTACTAACCTTTTTAAGGATCGAACGGTTTATACAAAACCTGTTTCCTATCCTCGTTTGGGTACATATAAGGCTCATCCCATTCTAAATCGGTGGTGTCTACGTTTAGAATGAGTCTGGATAAGAATTCTATTTTGTTTAAATCCTTAGTCTTTTGTCATTCTTGGTTTCGAAGTGCGATGGGGCATGCTCATCAACGCCTCGTTTATGATTCTAAGGTACCTCCTGCGAATGCTAATGCTTATTTTAAGTCACCTTCTATAGGTTATAATTTTTCTTATTCTATGATGATTACTTCTCCCAACCATTCTACGTTCTCTTTTCATTTTCCTGGCTGCATCTTCTCGACTTATCAATATTTAGGGGTTCAATCATGTCTCAATCATCTCCTGATGGAGGTTATGCATATCCTGCATTCTTTCCCCTTCAAGTTTTCATCGATTCTTGATGACTCTTATTTCTCCCGTTATTCCTATCATACTAACTCCATTCCAATATCATCATCATGTTCTTCCAGTTTTCTCTTACCCCCTTCTTGCCTCAACAAAGACGAGGCTAGCATGTCTGACCTTGCTATGATTTCGTTCCTTTGGTGGAGGTCGATCCTCCCCCCGCTAAGCAAAAATACAATAAGAAAATCTATAATAATTTGCAGACTCGTGTGAGTACTCGTATTTTAGCTAAGAAAGCAGCTACAGTGTCGGCTCAGCATCTTGTGCAGAGTTGACTTTTTGAATTTTCTATCCTCCTCTGAGTAGGCAATCTGATTAGTCATTTTTGTGCTGATAGTGTTGTCATTGGCTGCTGGTTCTGTTTCTTCTCAGTTAGCCATTTCATTAGCTGTTTTGTGGTGTGCCTGGTCTCCTCCTATCTTCTCCTACTGTGTAAGTTTGTTTCTCAACTATTTCATTAGCTATTTAGTGGTGTGCCTTGTTTCCTCCTATCTTCTTTTATTGTGTTTATTTCTTTTTCGCTTGGTATGTTTCTTTTTATTCTGCGTATGTTTCGTTTTCATCTTCGAGTTTCCCTGCGAGAGTGTGCCTTTCTCTCCTCCTATCTTCTTATTTTTGTATCTTTCTTTTATACGTTTGGTTGTTATCTTCTCAGTTTTTTTGTGGTTGCTCCCTTTGAATTGCACTCTTTATTTGCTACTTTGTTTCGATTTTCTAGCATTTTCTCTCTTTTCTTTTCTGTGCAGGTTGTGCTTTGTGACTTCGTGTGAGGATATTGTGCCTCCTGTCCCTTGGTTCTATCACCTGGTTCTGCTCCACATTTTTTGCCCATGTCTTCGAGTTGTGTGTGCTCCTGGACCTCACTTCATGCTTGTTGCAGCTCCTTTTGCCTTGCGGAGGTGAGCCTTAGTGGGCGTTTGCCCTCCTCTTTGGTGTGACAGAGTTGGTTGCTCTTTTAGTTGCTTTGTAATCTTGTATGATTGCTCCGTCTCCCTTTTTCGGTGTTGTTCTACTTTTGTTTCGCAAATCTCTTATTTGCGTGCTACTCCATTTTTTGTATACATTTTTGTAATTTTCTTTCCGTTTTACAGCTTGTAAACTCCTTGTATATATGTTTGTAACTCTACTGTTTTTATATATATATTCGATGGCTGGAGCCGTTTGGCTCGATCCGGAATATCAAAAAAAATATTAAAAATGGACTTTTGTGCAAAATTACCACTTGGAGTGAAAACTCCAGATTTTTTGGATTTTTGGGCTGGGCATGATGCCTAGTCAACTCAGAGGTAAAGTGTTTACTTTTTTTATAATAAATTTTGTTTATTTTACAAGTTTTGATAAAGAAGGGTCTTTTTGCAAAATTGCCACTTAGAGGGCAAAAAGTAAAATTTCATTTTCTGGATTTTTAAAGCAGTGCCAGCCAATATTATGGTGGTTGTTTTTGTTTCTAAATCTCAATTAAGTTTGTTTTATCTAATTTCTAAGTATAAAGATTTATATATGTAAAGATACATTCAAAAGAGATATTTTGCAAATCTATTTACAAACCCTAGATACCCTATTTTCGGCCAATATAAGGTGAGGTGCAGCCGTCTCTTTGCTGAAACCCACAAGGGGTTTTCTCTATTAATATTTTCTTGGAGTTTCAAAGCGATGATCTTGGTTTTCTTGCAAAAGGAAGGATTTTCTCATTCTCTTTATTTTTCTTCTATCGATTCTTCAATAAGGTGAGTCACATATGTTTGATTTCCTTTTGTTCTAAGCATGTTGTATGTAATGATTTGCCTATTAGAAAGCATGATTAAGGATTGTATGATGAAAATGTGAAATTTTGATGAGTAGGTGAACTAAAAATTGAATCTTTCATGAAACCTTGCTATTGTTGATTAAAATTACATATAGATGACTTGATATTGTTAAAGGACCTAATAGAAATCATTAGTAGGTTGTTTCCCTTCATCTACTTGCTGTTTTGACTTGTTATGATGAGATTGTATGTTGTTTAATGCAAAAGTAAACAAAAACCTAACCTTTATTGTATAGATAGACACACATATTGTTCTTGATGTTTGATGAGTAAAACTTGATTAATACTTGTTGGAATTTGCTTATATATCATGGGTATGTTGTTTTGAATTATACCCTTACTAATTTGATTACACAAATTGAAGTTTGCATGAGGATTATGTCAAAAGTGAACAAAACCTAGACTCTACTGTGCATATATGAGACCTACACTCTGTTTTGGTTTTGTTAAAGTTAAACTTAATTAATTACATGTTATAATCACCTATATCCATGAGTAAACTGTGGTAAGTGTTTGTGCATAAGTTTAATAAGTTGCAAGATGGGCTATTGAATTAAAAGATTGAGTTTTGAGTAAAAGAAGGGTTCTGAGTTTTCAGGTCTGATTTTGTACAGACCGAAAATTGGACTTTTGATGTTTTGATGGTTTCGACTGCATTTGAGTTGTTTTGGATAGTGAGATGGTTTTTAACTTTATAATACATACATACATATATATATATATATATATATATATATATATATATATATATATATATATATATATATATATATATATATATATATATATATATACAATAATTTATTTGAGGCTTTTATTGATACAAACATGCATAGGTACACACATACACATATTAATTTATTTGATGCTTTTATTGATACAAACATGCATAGGTACACACATACACATATTCACATATATATATATATATATATATATATACAATAATTTGTTTGATGCTTTTATTGATACAAACATGCATAGGTACACACATACACATATTCACATTCATATCCACTTTTTGATGATTTTGTGAATTTTGATGGGGTTTTGAGTGGATTTCAGTTGTTTGATTTTGAGATGAGTTTAAACATTTTATTACTCCTAATTGATGTATTTTGACACTCAAACTGATGCTTAAATCCTTATTTGAACAAACACATATATATATAGTGGTTGTTTTGAAGAATTTTGTGAAAAATCACTTCTTTGAGATCTTGATGTGTTTTTTATGTTTTATAAACTCATATATGTTGTACAAGTCATACTTTAGCATCTCAGGAAGTTTAATTTTGATTTTACAAAGATTTATTGATGTATCAGTTTAAATCATGCACAGAATTTCAAAACTGCAACCTGTTATATTTGACAGTCGGCCGAACTGAAGTCGACAGCTGACTGTCAATTATTGAATTTCGGATTTTGTTTGTAATAACAGTCGACTGCTTTGTCTTTGAACTGAAGTCGACAGTCGACTATCGTTTTCATGAGTTTCGAATCTTCGCAGGACAGTCGACCATCCATTTTTGACAGTCGACTGTCACTGTCCTGGCTGATGGGTTTTCTTGAGTTTTCGGATTCTCGCAGGACAGTCGACCGGCCATTTGCGACAGTCGACTGTCATTGCTTTGGCTGATGAATTTCTTGAGTTTTCTGATGTTTTCTTTAAATGGTTATTTCTTTGATATTATGGATTATTAATCTACTACTTTAGATGATGTTTTGCTACAGATTACAGTATTTTATAAAGAGTTGTATTTTGTTTATAATAGAATTCAAACTTGTATTTCTATAACTTCATATAGTAAAATATATATTTTTTCTTTAAAGTAATTGATGTTTTGTGGTATTCTGTGATTTCAAAATATGATTCCCAGTTATCTAATAAATTTGATATTTTATTTCAATTCTGGAATTTTACGAGTATATTAAATAAATTTGTATTTTTGATTGATTAAAGAAGTTTTATTGATACAAACGTTTTAATAATGAGATTATGAGTTTTATTGGAAGTTTTGGTGTGGATATTCATTTTGTGAATCTCTAGGAGTTTAGTGGGAGTCCTGTGAACCGGCAGATGAGATTTTGTGGATTTTGACCAGTTGGGGTCATTGGGGTTATTTTGTGAAATTAAGTCCGGCAGGATACACTAACTCTAGAGAAGGGGGATTTGTGTATTTTTTTAATAATAATCAACTTAAGGACATGCACTAGTGGAGATGTGAAGGAACTTGGGAAGCGTAAGTATATGCTCTTAGGTTTAGGTCCAACGGATGCATTCTAGGATTTGGCTTGTGTGTTGTTCTATTTCGAGAGGACATTTGTATGTTCACGTGTCGAGAGTCTGTAGGCCTATTCACGGAGCATACAAGGTGCATTCACGTGTTGAGGGTCGGAGGGCATATTCACGGGTGGGCGTCGCAAGCCTATTTGTAGGGTACACGGTAGGGAGGTAATTCTCCGATTTTTTAGCTATTCTTACATGATGCTTGCGCGTCGAGGGCTGTGATGCCTATTCGTAGAATATTCTTGATCTTGTTTCCATCACCGTAGTAGGATTACTTGCACCGGACCTATGTAGTATGGAATGCATAGAATCTGACAAGTATGCATTACAGAGTCAGCATATAGCATTGATGTTTTCTCAGCTTGGTTTTATGCATGTTGTTTTCTGTTTTTCCTACATTTAACACTTAGTCTAGTTTCACTTTATATTTTCATGTTTTACTTATTGTTATTTCATATTCCTTTCATTACTACTGCATCCATATGTCGATCATGACTTTATTCTTCATGTTTTATTTATGTCATATTTCTTTTGATATCACTCACACCGTTATGGCTGACCCCTGTAGTTTTGGGGGTTAGGGTTATCTCTAGCCTCATGTTTTATAGGTAGGTGCTTATAACATTGGGATCTGGATGCATGTGGTAGAATGATAATGTGGCTTATGTAAATTGTAAAAGATGTGTTGTAAATGAAAGAAAAGATTGTAATTCAAGGTGTTTGTTTTCCGCTGTGTTTTTTGTAATGAATTGATGTAATAAAAGTTGAAGAAAAAATTTTATCTGTGTTTTGGCTATGTTTACTATTACAATTGAGATTGATGCTGAGAATTGTGCCACGTATTTCTGGAATATTATATTGAAAATTCGGGGCGCTACATGTATCTACCAAGGCTACTTGTTTATTTCATTTTTCACTGTCATAATATTCTATTTCTATTTTAAATTGGTTATTATTCTGATTGTCTAATGTATTTATCATTGGTATTAATTGTAATGCTTGTTGTTTGTTTCTTATTGATAATGATCACTTTCCGAACATTATTTGTGGTGCTTTTCCTTTTGTAATTTCTTTTGCTTTATTAAATTCAAATTCTATATAATTGGGTATAGTCATTTCAGGGTTTTCTCTAGCTGGTTTGTATCTTAAAATTTCTCTGAATAGTGATTCTATCATAAAATTATCTGTATTTCTCTTGTTTACTTCATGCTTACTAGTAAAAACATAAATATTTCTTATTTGTATACTCATAACTTTGCTTTTCTCTATCATTTCTATTCCTGATAATCTGTGGTACATGACTAAACTTTTGTCTGTATTTTTGTCGGCCATACTTCTAGAGAAATTAGGTTTCATTGTAAATTTTATCTTTTGATATATTAGGTTTTCTTGTACTATTCCTATTAAGGCATCTTGTGTACTAGATATTATTCTATCATCGATTACGTATATTTCTAGGGTGTATTCATTCCTTCCTTAAAATAAGCTTTTATTATTATTTGTACCGCTCCTAAATGTATGTGTCTTAATATTTTTCTGGTTTTCTCTCTTATTTTTTACATCTCTTGTCTTATTATTTTTTCTGTAATTAATGGAATTATGATTTTTCCTTGAGCTTATTCAATGTCTATAGGTTGTTCATTATTTCTGGCTATTATGATGGTATTCTTTTTCCTTTCAAATAATATCACTTTTTGGTTTATATCTAATTTGTATGGTTTTATTTTATCATATTTCCGTATGTCAAAGCTCATTCTTTTCCTTATTTCTTCAATATTTTATTCTCTTTCTAATTGTTCTCCTATTTCTATTATTTTTGTCATCATATTTATTTTGCATTCTTCTATTTCATCTTCACTAGTTTCACTATCTTCTTTCAGTGCGATTATTTCTTCATCTTCACTAATTTCTGACCAGTCTTCCTCATATTCTGTGGATTCATAGTTTAAGTTATTCATCTCTTCAATTTCTTCTCCGTATTTTACATTTTCTTTTTTCATCCTCTTAGGCCAATTTGGTAATGTGTCCTACTTCTCCACATATTTAACAATTACATTTTTTCGGGGGGTTTCAGATATTGTTTATTTTATTTATTCTTCTGAATTATCTTTTATAGAGTTTTTTATATCTCTTAAAAGTTTTTTTATATTTTGGTTTATATTTTTGGAATCTGTGTTTACTTTTCTTTGTATAATTATAGTTATTATTACATCCCCAATGATTTGGTCTTGCATCTTCACAACAAATTCTTTGTTTATATGTTCTATAGTATTTTATAGTTGTTCTAGCTTTTTGGCGCACTTTATCCCTATAATCTTTCACAGATTATATTTTATACCCTAAAGTATATACTTCTGTTTTTACTTTCTCACTTATGTATGCACTGTATATGTTTATACTTCATGGATCATGTAGTTTTAGAATAAAATGAGTCCAAGATTGGACTCCTTTCTTCTTTTGTATAATAACTATCTTGGAAATATTCTTGGAATTCACAAGCATAGTTGTCAAAATAAAGACATATCGTTTATTTCTAAATTGCTTAATCTCCATCTTGCTTGGTTCTTTTTTTCTCCTTTATCGTAGACACTAAATTCTGTTCTTATTGCAATCTCATAATTTGTAATTATTTTTTTAGTCCTAAGGTTTGTTTTGCTGAGTTTTCTTATATTTCTTTATCATCAATTGATCTTGATTTTCTGATAGTATTTCATTCTTCTTCCTTTAGTCCATTCCACAATCTTTCTACTACTCCTATAAATGTTGCTTCTATAAATTTCTCAAATGAATTTTTTAAAAGGTTTTGCCTAAATCCTGCTATTAGTGTAGCCTTTACCCATTCTTCTATTGTCCTATCTACATCTTTTACGCTGTCTAGATCTAGTCATTCTCTATTTCGTGCTATTCCTTTTTCATAGAGTTCTGCAGGTTCATATTTTGGTATTTCGTTTTCTTTATCTTTTCCTAACTTATTATTTTTTTTGTTTTTTAATTTCCATGTTAGGTGATCAGGCCTTTTGTTAGGTGGTGGCCTTAAGATTTTTTATGTATTAACTGGATTTTCTGTAGGTTTTGTTAAAATTTTATCTTCTTTCTTATGCATTTTTATTTCTTCACTCTGTTTGTCTAGGTTTCTCAAAGCTTTCTCTACTTCCTCTGCATTGGAATTTGCCATTAAATTTTCTATTTCCAAAATATTTATGTTAAGTTTTGTTATGACTTCTAACTCCTTCATACATGCTTCTGTTATACATAATTCTTCTTCAGTGTCATTTGTTATATATGTATAAAAGTTCTTTTATGTTATTATTTATGATTTTTAAATCTTTTCTTAAAGTTCCTACAAATTCTAGACCATTGTTTGTAATATTATCCATCCCAACTTAATTCCTATAGTTTATGATTTTGTATGATAATATTTGTTGGTAATACCAGCTTGCTTCTTCGTTCCTATAATCTACTACTTTGTATATTATCTCTTTTTGTATTCCTTAGGTAGTTTCTCAGTTACTCTACTTATTATTAATAAATATTCCGATATTTCCCTATTAGTTATGCGCTTTTTTTCTATTAATTTTCAATCAGTGTATCTAATTTTAAATTTTGAAAGATTTTTTAATTTTAGTTTATTTATTTTTTGTGAAATATCAAGTTTTTATAAGGTTAAGGGATATTATAGATTATAATTTCTAAACTAGGGTTATAAAGAAAATTCTGTTTATAGGTTTTTATATCAACAGAGTCAGTTGGAGGTAATATTTTCTAAAAGTGGGTAAGTGGGTTACTTGTTTTGAAAAGTGGGCTGATTTGACGAATAATTATTAGAAGTGGGTTGTTTACCCCCCCCCCCCCCCCCCTCCCCCCCGTGTGCATCCCATCGCTTTTATTGTTTTCATACCCTGGTTTAGCAAATGAGCCTAAGTATAGACAAACTAAGTTCTATTTGGGAATGAGCCAAGCTCGAACAGACTTTGATCATGCTCAAATAAGTTTTTACTGAGCAGAGAGTTTTCAGCTTCACAAGCTTATTTATGAAATTGTATTCCTTATTGTGGACAACCATTCATTTGAAGTCAATTATTTAGCGAACCTAACTGTTGTTGGTTTCTAGTTACCTAAATAAATAGACAAAACTAGACACAAATTATAAACCTCGCAAGTGCACGAATCGTTTGACAAAGCGTAGCAATAACAAGGGTCAATCCCACAGAGATTGTAGACTTTAACTTACTAATCAATAAAAATAATAAAAATCATAAAGAGTTGTTTTGAAAGTCTAAAAGAAATAAAAAGATTAAACTAAAGTAAGAAGTGTTGAATCACAAATATCTCTTGAATAGTTGGGCTATTGATCTCCACCAATAGTCAGTAATGCTTAGTTACCTTCTAAACTCACTTCTAATTTCTCATGTTTGTTCTCTTTAAGGGCATGGTATCTACTCCTTAAAGTAATGTTTCCCTAAGCTAAGAATTAGGCATGGTATCTACTCTAATTCGTTTCTTTCCTTAAGTGTTTAGCATGGTATCTACTAAGTTGCACTTAAAGAAAACAAAAGAACAGTGGAAACGAACAAACACTCAAAGTTCTAGAAATTGGTATCAGATCTAGATCCCTTAAGTTGATTGAACCAAGAACCCCTAAAGATTCCCTTGTTACAAGTTATGGGCACGAGATACGGGTCGTCTCAATATGCTCATATAACAAATTCAGATTTCTAACTCACAAACTTGATAATATCAGATTTTGTATGGCAGTCGACTGGCTGTCACCTTCAGTCGACTGCTCTTATAACTTCTGAACGAGTTTGACTGTTATAAATCTATATCAATTCAATTAGATTCAATCAATAAGTAAAATAGAAGGATTCAGAAGAACATAGCATTACATAACTACGGTTTCAATCTACCCAACTATGAAATTAGTTCCACATAATAATACTTTTATTGCTTAACAAGTTCAAATACATGATTAACATAAAAGAATAGAGATGGAGAAAATAAACTAATGAAGTCCGGCAATAAGGTCGACTGGCTGTCACCCAGTCGACTGCCTTCGAGTACTGGATCTCTTTTCTCCTTCTTTGATGTTGATAGAATGATGCTCTGGTTTGAAGTCTTGATGTGGTTGTTGGTGGTGATGGATCAAGAGATGATGAATAATGCTTCTTTTCTCATATTTATAGAACACGGCTGTGAATTAGGGTTTTGCACTCTTTTCAGGAAACTCCTTCTTTGTTTGATTTGGTGATTTATTTCTTTCTCTTTTCTTCTTTCCTTCCTTATCTGTTCACCACGTGCTCTTGGAAATCCCCAGTCTCTAGATTTGATTTGCATAAATATGGATTCAGATAGATTTGAAATTAGATTTGGATGAATCTTCGAATATCTTATCTGTTTACTCCGCCGCCTATCAGTCGACTGCCTCTGGATGTAAGTCGACTGTGTCGAGACTTTAGTATTTTCATGATTCATCAGACTAGTCGACTGTCCTTGAGAGTAAGTCGACTATGACGAGACATCTGTGTAAGCTTGAGTTCTCTGTCCAGTCGCCTGTTGTGGAGAACCAGTCGACTGATGCTTCTGTAATCTTCTGAGTTCATCCTTAAGATCCTGAATTTGCTTCGTTTCGCTGTCTTGAGCTGTTTCCTATGGAAAAGAGAAAATAAGAGTTAAATACCACATATAGAGCTTTTAAATGTGCATTTACATTAAGGTTATTGCTTCTAAATGTGAATAATAATGTGTTCATCAAATACCCCCAAACTTAGATTTTTGCTTGTCCTCAAGCAAACTAGAATTACGAACAAGGGTATAATAATAATGACAGCCTCAACCACCAAGAGTTCTTATTATGTGGATACCAACATAGAAAAGTATAAACAATTTCAGATAAAGTAAAATTAATCATACCCACTTTCTCTAGTGCAATTGTTTCGTCACAACTCCAAACTCAACTACACTTGTCATGCAATTAATTATAGTTATAGTATATAATTACTCAATCTGTGATTATCCCCTTTTCTCTACTACAAACCGAGTAGCAAACTAGAGTTTTTTTTTTTTTTTTTTTAGTTTTTTTTAGTCGCTTCTCTAAAGTTGTCACTTGCCTTTTTACGCGAGTGCAAAACATTTGCGATGAATCCACCCGGTTACTCAACAAGTCACAAACTTTAAAGTGCTTTGCATACTCATATTTCAAGTTGCCGTTTGACGTAAAGGTAAACATTGGTGATGAATACCCCTAGTTACTAAGCACTCAAAACATTGGAGTAGATTGACTTTATTCAAATATATATATTTATATATATATATTTTTTATCACTCTATTTACTTAAACTCAATTTAGGACTAGATCTAAAGGAATAATCACCAGAAAAAGGTATCACATTTGTTTATTATGTATAATCGCATGACTTATATAACTTTGTAGGGAACTATGAAACTCAACAATCCTAAAGTAAATAAGTATCCTTCTTCTTACTTTATAAGAAATTGTTTATCCTAAAAATTCAAAAGACTCTATATAACTAAATACCCCAAATACCCCCAAACTTAGATGGAACATTGTCCTCAATGTTCGCACAAAAATTTAAAATAAATAAATAGGCATGTGTTACCATCTAGTAAGGAGAGTAAAAATAACTAAAGAAAAAAAATAATAATGATTAACTGAAAGAAAATAAAGGGAAAGTGTAAATACTCCCCTGAAAAATTGGGTTGCCTCCCAATAAGCGCTGTGTTTCTTGTCTTCAGCTAGACTTGATGAGTTGTGCCATGTATTGAATGACTCGCGGCTCACAACTCATCTTATTATAAGGTTCCCCCCTCTGCCCATTCACCATGAACGTTTGATTTTTTCGTCAATGCTCCATGTGGGGGAAACCTTTGTAACATGTTATGGACCGTACCGTCTTGACATCAGTTTATCAGCAATTGTCTATCTTAATGCACCATTGTGGTTTTGCAAGACTCCCTGCAGCCTTGCTTCTTCGTTCATCTTGAACTTTGCAGCAACTGTCACAGGTAATGTCTGGTTTTTCCCCAAATATTCATGTAATGGCTTCAGCTCCTCATCTGGTTGTCTGGTAGCAGTCGACTTATTCGGGACACCAGTCGACTTATCCTGGCCAGCAGTCGACTTGTCTGCAAAAACACACGTTGTATCAGATACAAAATTCTCGACTGTAGGTGCAAGCTTACCTGTATATGACTGTGGAGTTTCAAGGTGATGTACTGTCTCTGCAATCATCCAGTCATCGTATTCCATTTCAGCTTGCGATAGTAGTGGAGGGTGTGCAATTGTTGCTGGTACTGGATCAACACTATTTTCCTGAAATGTTTGGTCACAAATTTTCTGAACCACATCAACATTATAACATTCATGATCATCGTGTGGAAATTGTGGTGCATCAAACATTGTAAACTCAATCTCTTCCTCTCGTGTTGTCCTTGATTGGAGCTGTTCTTGTTCTCTAGGGTTAGGTATGGTTTGTGATGGGAATTCTCCTGCCATTCTTTCACTTAACTCCGTAGCAATTTGACCAATTTGCATTTCCAATTTTTGAATGGCCTATCCTTGTTGATTGCTTGTTTGCTGTTGCTGTTGGAGTAATTGAAGAATGGTGGATTCGAAATCCAACTTCGTCTGTTCTTGTGCTGGCTTATCATACCCATTCCCACCTTGGAACTGCTGTGTATGCCCTGGTGCGAATTGATTGTCTTGATAGTTTTGCCACCCTGGGTCATACGTGTTTGAAAAAAAATTGTTCTGGGGCGGGTACATTCCCTGTTCTTCGTAGTTTGTGTGCTCCTGGTCTGTGAAAGAAAACATGGGACATGAATTAGTTGTATGGTTAGATTGAAAACAATTTGCACAAATTTCTTTTCGTTGGTTTTTTACGCCACCCAACGTTGAATTTACAAGCATATCAATCTTTTTGTTCATGATTTCCATTTCTAATTGCATGTTATTATTATGAGAAATTTCGTATACTCCCTGTTTTCTTGCGATGTTCCTCCTTGTTGAGAATTGTTGTGAGTTCTCGCTGAGTTCTTCAAATAGCTCTATGGCCTCCTCAGCACTCTTCCTCATCAACATTCCATTGCATGCTGAATCAACAATTGCTTTGTTAGTGTAATTTAAACCCTCATAAAATGATTGTACCTGATCATCTTTAGGTATGTTGTGCAAAGGACACTTGAAAAGCTTGTTTTTGAAATCCTTCCACGCCTCGAAAAACAAATCGCCATTTTTTTGTTGGAAAAGTAGAATCTCCCTTTTTAGTTGTCTGGTTTTCTGGGCTGGGAAGAACTCTTTCAAGAATTTTGTTGCCAATTGCTCCCATGAATTAATTGATCCTGGTTCCAAAGAATTATACCATAACTTAGCATTAAGTTTTAGAGAAAAAGGAAACAAGATTAACTTGATTTGTTCAGAGGTAAGCCCTTGGATGCTTTGTGTCCTGCAAAGATCAAATAAGTCTTGTAAATGTAGATGCGGATCTTCGTCTGTTCTACCAAAGAAGTGGGGCACCATGCTGAGTAATTGAGGAGATAGATGCATATTCCCTGTGACTTCGGGTTGAAAAGCTATGCAAGAAGGGTTCTCAATATTCTTAGGAATGAATTTGTCTTGCATTGGTACTCGGTTTAAAAAAATTTCACCCATTGTTGCTCTTTGGAAAAATCCTCTGGACAGTCGACTGATCCTTGGGACAGTCGACTGGTCTGCCTGTGCAGAATGTAACCTGAAAGAAAATATTATAAAAGAAGAAGAAGAAATAAAATAAAATAAAAAGAAAAAGATTTTACTGATTTGTAAGTTAAAATACTAAACAATCCCCGGCAACGGCGCCAAAAACTTGTTATTGGTTTCTAGTTACCTAAATAAATAGACAAAACTAGACACAAATTATAAACCTCACAAGTGCACGAATCGTTTGACAAAGCGTAGCAATAGCAAGGGTCGATCCCACAGAGATTGTAGACTTTAACTTACTAATCAATAAAAAGAATAAAAATCATAAAGAGTTGTTTTGAAAGTCTAAAAGAAATAAAAAGATTAAACTAAAGTAAGAAGTGTTGAATCACAAATATCTCTTGAATAGTTGGGCTGTTGATCTCCACCAATAGTCAGTAATGCTTAGTTACCTTCTAAACTCACTTCTAATTACTCATGTTTGTTCTCTTTAAGGGCATGGTATCTACTCCTTAAAGTAATGTTTCCCTAAGCTAAGAATTAGGCATGGTATCTACTCTAATTCGTTTCTTTCCTTAAGTGTTTAGCATGGTATCTACTAAGTTGCACTTAAAGAAAACATAAGAACAGTGGAAACGAACAAACACTCAAAGTTCTAGAAATTGGTATCAGATCTAGATCCCTTAAGTTGATTGAACCAAGAACCCCTAAAGATTCCCTTGTTACAAGTTATGGGCACGAGATACGGGTCGTCTCAATATGCTCATATAACAAATTCAGATTTCTAACTCACAAACTTGATAATATCAGATTTTGTATGGCAGTCGACTGGCTGTCACCTTCAGTCGACTGCTCTTATAACTTCTGAACGAGTTTGACTGTTATAAATCTATATCAATTCAATTAGATTCAATCAATAAGTAAAATAGAAGGATTCAGAAGAACATAGCATTACATAACTACGGTTTCAATCTACCCAACTATGAAATTAGTTCCACATAATAATACTTTTATTGCTTAACAAGTTCAAATACATGATCAACATAAAAGAATAGAGATGGAGAAAATAAACTAATGAAGTCCGGCAATAAGGTCGACTGGCTGTCACCCAGTCGACTGCCTTCGAGTACTGGATCTCTTTTCTCCTTCTTTGATGTTGATAGAATGATGCTCTGGTTTGATGTCTTGATGTGGTTGTTGGTGGTGATGGATCAAGAGATGATGAATAATGCTTCTTTTCTCATATTTATAGAACACAGCTGTGAATTAGGGTTTTGCACTCTTTTCAGGAAACTCCTTCTTTGTTTGATTTGGTGATTTATTTCTTTCTCTTTTCTTCTTTCCTTCCTTATCTGTTCACCACGTGCTCTTGGAAATCCCCAGTCTCTAGATTTGATTTGCATAAATATGGATTCAGATAGATTTGAAATTAGATTTGGATGAATCTTCGAATATCTTATCTGTTTACTCCGCCGCCTATCAGTCGACTGCCTCTGGATGTAAGTCGACTGTGTCGAGACTTTAGTATTTTCATGATTCATCAGACTAGTCGACTGTCCTTGAGAGTAAGTCGACTATGACGAGACATCTGTGTAAGCTTGAGTTCTCTGTCCAGTCGCCTGTTGTGGAGAACCAGTCGACTGATGCTTCTGTAATCTTCTGAGTTCATCCTTAAGATCCTGAATTTGCTTCGTTTCGCTGTCTTGAGCTGTTTCCTATGGAAAAGAGAAAATAAGAGTTAAATACCACATATAGAGCTTTTAAATGTGCATTTACATTAAGGTTATTGCTTCTAAATGTGAATAATAATGTGTTCATCAAATACCCCCAAACTTAGATTTTTGCTTGTCCTCAAGCAAACTAGAATTACGAACAAGGGTATAATAATAATGACAGCCTCAACCACCAAGAGTTCTTATTATGTGGATACCAACATAGAAAAGTATAAACAATTTCAGATAAAGTAAAATTAATCATACCCACTTTCTCTAGTGCAATTGTTTCGTCACAACTCCAAACTCAACTACACTTGTCATGCAATTAATTATAGTTATAGTATATAATTACTCAATCTGTGATTATCCCCTTTTCTCTACTACAAACCGAGTAGCAAACTAGAGTTTTTTTTTTTTTTTTTTTAGTTTTTTTTAGTCGCTTCTCTAAAGTTGTCACTTGCCTTTTTACGCGAGTGCAAAACATTTGCGATGAATCCACCCGGTTACTCAACAAGTCACAAACTTTAAAGTGCTTTGCATACTCATATTTCAAGTTGCCGTTTGACGTAAAGGTAAACATTGGTGATGAATACCCCTAGTTACTAAGCACTCAAAACATTGGAGTAGATTGACTTTATTCAAATATATATATTTATATATATATATTTTTTATCACTCTATTTACTTAAACTCAATTTAGGACTAGATCTAAAGGAATAATCACCAGAAAAAGGTATCACATTTGTTTATTATGTATAATCGCATGACTTATATAACTTTGTAGGGAACTATGAAACTCAACAATCCTAAAGTAAATAAGTATCCTTCTTCTTACTTTATAAGAAATTGTTTATCCTAAAAATTCAAAAGACTCTATATAACTAAATACCCCAAATACCCCCAAACTTAGATGGAACATTGTCCTCAATGTTCGCACAAAAATTTAAAATAAATAAATAGGCATGTGTTACCATCTAGTAAGGAGAGTAAAAATAACTAAAGAAAAAAAATAATAATGATTAACTGAAAGAAAATAAAGGGAAAGTGTAAATACTCCCCTGAAAAATTGGGTTGCCTCCCAATAAGCGCTGTGTTTCTTGTCTTCAGCTAGACTTGATGAGTTGTGCCATGTATTGAATGACTCGCGGCTCACAACTCATCTTATTATAAGGTTCCCCCCTCTGCCCATTCACCATGAACGTTTGATTTTTTCGTCAATGCTCCATGTGGGGGAAACCTTTGTAACATGTTATGGACCGTACCGTCTTGACATCAGTTTATCAGCAATTGTCTATCTTAATGCACCATTGTGGTTTTGCAAGACTCCCTGCAGCCTTGCTTCTTCGTTCATCTTGAACTTTGCAGCAACTGTCACAGGTAATGTCTGGTTTTTCCCCAAATATTCATGTAATGGCTTCAGCTCCTCATCTGGTTGTCTGGTAGCAGTCGACTTATTCGGGACACCAGTCGACTTATCCTGGCCAGCAGTCGACTTGTCTGCAAAAACACACGTTGTATCAGATACAAAATTCTCGACTGTAGGTGCAAGCTTACCTGTATATGACTGTGGAGTTTCAAGGTGATGTACTGTCTCTGCAATCATCCAGTCATCGTATTCCATTTCAGCTTGCGATAGTAGTGGAGGGTGTGCAATTGTTGCTGGTACTGGATCAACACTATTTTCCTGAAATGTTTGGTCACAAATTTTCTGAACCACATCAACATTATAACATTCATGATCATCGTGTGGAAATTGTGGTGCATCAAACATTGTAAACTCAATCTCTTCCTCTCGTGTTGTCCTTGATTGGAGCTGTTCTTGTTCTCTAGGGTTAGGTATGGTTTGTGATGGGAATTCTCCTGCCATTCTTTCACTTAACTCCGTAGCAATTTGACCAATTTGCATTTCCAATTTTTGAATGGCCTGTCCTTGTTGATTGCTTGTTTGCTGTTGCTGTTGGAGTAATTGAAGAATGGTGGATTCGAAATCCAACTTCGTCTGTTCTTGTGCTGGCTTATCATACCCATTCCCACCTTGGAACTGCTGTGTATGCCCTGGTGCGAATTGATTGTCTTGATAGTTTTGCCACCCTGGGTCATACGTGTTTGAAAAAAAATTGTTCTGGGGCGGGTACATTCCCTGTTCTTCGTAGTTTGTGTGCTCCTGGTCTGTGAAAGAAAACATGGGACATGAATTAGTTGTATGGTTAGATTGAAAACAATTTGCACAAATTTCTTTTCGTTGGTTTTTTACGCCACCCAACGTTGAATTTACAAGCATATCAATCTTTTTGTTCATGATTTCCATTTCTAATTGCATGTTATTATTATGAGAAATTTCGTATACTCCCTGTTTTCTTGCGATGTTCCTCCTTGTTGAGAATTGTTGTGAGTTCTCGCTGAGTTCTTCAAATAGCTCTATGGCCTCCTCAGCACTCTTCCTCATCAACATTCCATTGCATGCTGAATCAACAATTGCTTTGTTAGTGTAATTTAAACCCTCATAAAATGATTGTACCTGATCATCTTTAGGTATGTTGTGCAAAGGACACTTGAAAAGCTTGTTTTTGAAATCCTTCCACGCCTCGAAAAACAAATCGCCATTTTTTTGTTGGAAAAGTAGAATCTCCCTTTTTAGTTGTCTGGTTTTCTGGGCTGGGAAGAACTCTTTCAAGAATTTTGTTGCCAATTGCTCCCATGAATTAATTGATCCTGGTTCCAAAGAATTATACCATAACTTAGCATTAAGTTTTAGAGAAAAAGGAAACAAGATTAACTTGATTTGTTCAGAGGTAAGCCCTTGGATGCTTTGTGTCCTGCAAAGATCAAATAAGTCTTGTAAATGTAGATGCGGATCTTCGTCTGTTCTACCAAAGAAGTGGGGCACCATGCTGAGTAATTGAGGAGATAGATGCATATTCCCTGTGACTTCGGGTTGAAAAGCTATGCAAGAAGGGTTCTCAATATTCTTAGGAATGAATTTGTCTTGCATTGGTACTCGGTTTAAAAAAATTTCACCCATTGTTGCTCTTTGGAAAAATCCTCTGGACAGTCGACTGATCCTTGGGACAGTCGACTGGTCTGCCTGTGCAGAATGTAACCTGAAAGAAAATATTATAAAAGAAGAAGAAGAAATAAAATAAAATAAAAAGAAAAAGATTTTACTGATTTGTAAGTTAAAATACTAAACAATCCCCGGCAACGGCGCCAAAAACTTGTTATTGGTTTCTAGTTACCTAAATAAATAGACAAAACTAGACACAAATTATAAACCTCACAAGTGCACGAATCGTTTGACAAAGCGTAGCAATAGCAAGGGTCGATCCCACAGAGATTGTAGACTTTAACTTACTAATCAATAAAAAGAATAAAAATCATAAAGAGTTGTTTTGAAAGTCTAAAAGAAATAAAAAGATTAAACTAAAGTAAGAAGTGTTGAATCACAAATATCTCTTGAATAGTTGGGCTGTTGATCTCCACCAATAGTCAGTAATGCTTAGTTACCTTCTAAACTCACTTCTAATTACTCATGTTTGTTCTCTTTAAGGGCATGGTATCTACTCCTTAAAGTAATGTTTCCCTAAGCTAAGAATTAGGCATGGTATCTACTCTAATTCGTTTCTTTCCTTAAGTGTTTAGCATGGTATCTACTAAGTTGCACTTAAAGAAAACATAAGAACAGTGGAAACGAACAAACACTCAAAGTTCTAGAAATTGGTATCAGATCTAGATCCCTTAAGTTGATTGAACCAAGAACCCCTAAAGATTCCCTTGTTACAAGTTATGGGCACGAGATACGGGTCGTCTCAATATGCTCATATAACAAATTCAGATTTCTAACTCACAAACTTGATAATATCAGATTTTGTATGGCAGTCGACTGGCTGTCACCTTCAGTCGACTGCTCTTATAACTTCTGAACGAGTTTGACTGTTATAAATCTATATCAATTCAATTAGATTCAATCAATAAGTAAAATAGAAGGATTCAGAAGAACATAGCATTACATAACTACGGTTTCAATCTACCCAACTATGAAATTAGTTCCACATAATAATACTTTTATTGCTTAACAAGTTCAAATACATGATCAACATAAAAGAATAGAGATGGAGAAAATAAACTAATGAAGTCCGGCAATAAGGTCGACTGGCTGTCACCCAGTCGACTGCCTTCGAGTACTGGATCTCTTTTCTCCTTCTTTGATGTTGATAGAATGATGCTCTGGTTTGATGTCTTGATGTGGTTGTTGGTGGTGATGGATCAAGAGATGATGAATAATGCTTCTTTTCTCATATTTATAGAACACAGCTGTGAATTAGGGTTTTGCACTCTTTTCAGGAAACTCCTTCTTTGTTTGATTTGGTGATTTATTTCTTTCTCTTTTCTTCTTTCCTTCCTTATCTGTTCACCACGTGCTCTTGGAAATCCCCAGTCTCTAGATTTGATTTGCATAAATATGGATTCAGATAGATTTGAAATTAGATTTGGATGAATCTTCGAATATCTTATCTGTTTACTCCGCCGCCTATCAGTCGACTGCCTCTGGATGTAAGTCGACTGTGTCGAGACTTTAGTATTTTCATGATTCATCAGACTAGTCGACTGTCCTTGAGAGTAAGTCGACTATGACGAGACATCTGTGTAAGCTTGAGTTCTCTGTCCAGTCGCCTGTTGTGGAGAACCAGTCGACTGATGCTTCTGTAATCTTCTGAGTTCATCCTTAAGATCCTGAATTTGCTTCGTTTCGCTGTCTTGAGCTGTTTCCTATGGAAAAGAGAAAATAAGAGTTAAATACCACATATAGAGCTTTTAAATGTGCATTTACATTAAGGTTATTGCTTCTAAATGTGAATAATAATGTGTTCATCACTAACCACATGTTTAAAATCCCTGTTAATATCAACTATTTACTTAAATATACAACAAATTTAAAACAACACTTACACTATGTACATTCTCATGTGTATTGCAAGTGGATAGTTGTTAAAATTTAGAGCTTTAAATTTGAGACTGGGATTGATCGATATGTCGAAGGTTGTTCAATAAACACAACCCTAACTCTCCTATAATAATAGTCATTAATAAGCTCAAACAAATCAACTGTTCACCTAAACAAATCATCTAATTACAATCTCAATCACACAAGCTTCAATCTGTATCAACCTTCAACTTATTCTCAAACACACATAAATTAAATTCCAAACAATGTAATCAAATTTTCTTTTTTAAAATATTAATGAACTTTTTGTGTGCATTCCACATTAAATAACTACTATATTTAACATAAAGTCATGTTGCAAGTACATTGCACGTGTATTCATTTAGGTAACAACCCTTTGTTTGTTAAGAACAAGGGATTTTATGCAAATCAAAATATAACATAGGAAAATAAAAGCAACAACCAAAATAAAATCATGGATGAGATTTTCCATACAGAAGTAGTCAATATTAGCTCAATTTGGAATGCATGTGGCCTACTAAGGGGTTCTTTTGGCATAGGAATAAGATAACACAAACTTTCAACTTTTTGCACTGTGTTAATCTTCCACTCAACCCTCTAAATTCGTTAAGGTGAATAGGTGATATTACAAATCCAACGACAACAAAAGCACTATGTATCTTCTTTTTGAATTTCGATGACGAAATTTTTCTTGTTAGGTGGGTAGGATTGTAACCCCTCTTTTTCATTTTATGTATTTTTGACTGTATTTTTTATTTTGGTGTATTTTTTCTCTCTTATATTTTTTTGAACCGTACATTGGATTTGTTTTCAATATATATTCGTTTTATTTCATTTTGAGCTCCTTGTGTTTGATTGATTGTCTCTTTTGTTCGTTTTTCATTATTTTGAGCTTTCCCTCGTTTTTGGTCTCGTTATCCTTTATTTTATTTTTCCATGGTGTTGTGGTGGTGTTTTGGTTGCCTTTTCCCATTCCCATTATTTTTTATCCCTAATAAGATTTTTAAAGCCAAAGATTTCCCACTCCTATTTGTATTCCTATTGTTATTTGACCCAAAATCCAAAACCCATTTGTATACCTATTGCTAGCTACTAATACCCAATACCCATTAGCCCACATCTAAATCCTATATATAAACCCTCCTAATTCTAAATCCTAACTCCTAAAACCCTAGCCTCCATCTCTCTCTCCCTCTCTCCTTCCCGGCCTGCACAACCCGAGCCCCCAAATATCCACACCCGGCCTCCCCCTGCAGGCCGAGCCTCCCATCAGCCGACCACCACCACCTCCCAGCCACTTCATCCCCTCCGGCAACCCTTCACAATCCGAGCTCTCCTTTGGCCACCTGATCTCCCTCCACGCCATCACAAGCATAACCTTGCACCATTAAACCCTTGTACTCCTTCGTCGTGGTGTTCTCAAGTGGTCTCTAGCCACTTTGATCCTTGCTTCAAGGAGGTTCGTTCGTGGGAAGATTTTGCTCGTTTTGTTTGGATTCGTTGCTTATAGCAGATTTCGTTCGTGTATTTTGCTTCTAGGCTTGATTGCATCGTTCTTCATCCCCAAAATAAGGCAAGTAACTTGTATTCCAATTCATTTGTTTGATACAAGTACCAAAGTTCACCTATAGTGTAGTTGGGTCTAGAGACAACCCTAGATTGTGTTTTCCTTGATGGGTTTTGTCCCTATTGTGATATTTTGGCCATAAAAGACTCACAACACCAATCTTGACATGAAATAACCTAGGAATCACCCGTTCTTGATTTTAGACGTGTATGTGAAACTTGTATGCAAATTTGTGTTTTGTTTAAGACCCATGTGAAATTCTTGGGGTGGACATGTTAATAACCCTAATTCATGATGTTTAGAGACTTGGTAGGTTTTATTTCAAGTTTGGATGTATTTGGATTAATATTCTTGAATCTATGTTGTTTTTGTTTTTAAGGGTGAAATCTGTATTTTCTTGCTTGTTCTGTTTTGTGTGCTGTTTTCGACTGTGTTACAGTCAGTATCTTGATTTCGATATAAAACATGAGTTTTAGATAATTTTGTCTATTTTCAAACCCCTCTGACCTTGCTTGATTTGGATTTCGTTTGACTGAGTTATGAATGTTTTAGTACAGAGGTGTCGATCTTTTCCAGATTTTGTTTTTCAGTAATTTTGATAACCAACTATTTTCAAGAACCATGCTATACATATTATTTTGATTCCTAACTTTGGTCAGTGTTTCTTTATTAATTTAGGGATTACCCAGAATTTTGGTGAATTATATTGACAAGTTTTATGTGGTGTTTCTTGCTCATTTCTAAAATCCATACATGTTGTATTTTGCTCGTTGTGCTGTAAAGAATCCTATTTTCACTATGATTCCTTTTACTGTATGAAAAATGTTTGTGAAATTTTAAAGTTAGTAAATTCTGTCTATTTTCATATCCCTTTGGTGGAATTGGGTTTCATTTCACTGGTTGCGAGATATCTTAGTTTTCATACAGCAGTGTTGGGATTTCCAAATTCGCTAAACTATGTTTTCTTGATGCTTTCGTATTTTTGATAACTAATCTAATTTTACTGGAAAATTCTGAAACTCTATATTTTGATTCTGGACATATAGGGGATTACCCCAGATTTTTTGTGGATTTATTTAATGGGTTTTCATGCCGTTTTCATGCTCTTGAATTTGTTTTCTTAATTTCTGGCTGAACCTAATTTCTGTATTCAAATCAGTTTTGAGCTGTGTTGTTGGGAATTAGTATATGACTTAATTATACTCGCTGGATTCGTGTGGAAGTATAATTTCCAGATCCTTTGATGGATCCTTATTTTCTTGTTTGTAACTCTTGGAATCAATGTTTTACTATAGCATGGTCTTGCTGTCCTGAACTTGAGATGTGTTTATTTTGTTCCTTTATGAGATAACTTGCACTTGTACTTGTTTAGTTTGCAAATTGCACTTGTCACATGATCATGCCATGTTATTCTTGATATATTTTGCACATATACATGCTAGTTTGACATTAATAATAAAATAACCAAGCCGGGGTTTAAGGGACAGATCTAATAGTGGATAATTCAGAAATGTGTACTCAGAAGGGGATCCACTGATCTTACGAGATACTTAACATGATTACTTGATACTTGCACGCAAGACACGATACTTGCCACTTGCACAACTTGACACGTGATTACATGATACATGATACATGATACTTGGAGCTTGGAGCTCAATTACTTGCTAGTCCCCGAGTATACTGCCCTTTATGGTCCACTATGAAATCTAAAGCAAAACTTTTGTGTTGTAGCAACCATGTAGTATGGACTGCATGAAGTGTTACCTAGATAGTAATTCACTACAAGACTTGATACATGCTACTTGAACATGATACGTGAACATGATACATGCTTGCCTGATACTTGCCTACATGATACATGAGACTTGAAACTTGATACTTGATACATGATTATATGACACTTGACACTTGATGTATGTTTACACGATACTTGATTACTTGACACTTGACATATGCCATGTACACTTGATCACATTACCATGCTAGTTGTTTATGTTGACATCATACTTATACCATGTTGTTAGTTAGTTTCCCCATGTGCTTGTATCCTACATTATAAGTGACCCGTGACTGGCAATTGACGAGTACTTGTGTTTTCTCTTTTACTCTTTCCTGCATTCGATGAATTGCAGATTTTGAAGAACAGGTTCCAGATGGTATCAGAGACATGAAGTATTAGTGCTGCTTTTCATTATTATTATTTCTTGTATCTTGCTTGAACAATAATTGTATTTTGAGACTTGAATTTATTCTTGTAATTGGGCGATGTAACCCAAGACTTGTGTTTTATTCAGATCATGACTATTTGAGATTTATGTATTTGGTTTCAAGTATTCTTGATGGTATTTTGACTCCTTATGTGCATGTGGTTGATTAATTCGCTTCCGACTCTGAATATTTCTCGTGCATGTTGTAAAGATTTCTTGAACAGCTTGTGGATGATGAAAATCATTCGCTGGGCTTTTGTTACGTATCTGTATTCCGTATTCTTTTGGGAAGCGGGGCGTGACACTACATAAAGACTGTGGGCACGTCAGTTCATTCAACTGACGAGATATTATACTCGGCCATCCTCTCTATGCCGAAACAGTATAACGATTTTCAATGCTTAACAAACCACAAACTTATTTACAAACAAAGCTAAGGGGACTATCCTATTGATGTCGTGTCGTGACTGTGCGCCTAGTCCTTAATGCAATTTGTTATTATTATTATTATTAGATGACACTAATGCACACTTGTTCGGATTCTATGCATCCCATACTACATAGGTCCGAGGGCAAGCCCTTAATCGTTCTTCAACTTGTAGGGTTCGATCCCTCGCCATGACTTAATCTACTACTGTAACTACGGTAAGTATCCTAGATGTCCTATGAGTTACGAGCCCATGTCCAGACAACCTGGAGGGGAATCCCACGTCGTGACATGACGCATCATGCAAAGCCTATGGTCAATTCAACCTCCGTCATGAACCATGGCACCACCCGTAGTCAATCAAACATCCCACAAGCAACACCACGATCCCGATAATTTCGGAGTAGTGTCCACGCCAAGACTTGACTCATCAAGTAGGCAACCTATGAATCACTCTCACACCGTAGACTCGAGGCCCTTATACTTGTGTTTTTCTCTTACTTTCATCACGTCTTCTCTGTTGTTTGGTCCTTAATTGTATGAATCATGAAAAAAAATCAATTTCTAGGGTTAACTCTTTCCTTTATACTGGTCTTAACCATCAATCAATGCATTTGACCCAAACCTGGTCTTTCACCTCAAATATCATATCAACATTTCTTTTATTGCCGGTATGAGGCTTAGCTACCCCCTAGTTCTTAATTTCTACTCATAATCACAACATTGAGTTCTTTCATACTCATAAGTTCTTTTTCATGATTAACACAATCATCATTTCAGGTTCATAGCATTCATGTATTCGTATTCGTAATATCTCTTATAACTTATCGAACATTCACTTTTAATTTCATGTACACTATCATGCATAACCAAATGAATTCAAATTTCCCAACTAGTCACAATCAACAATTTGTGCTTTCCCACGTAATTCTCTTAATCTTACTTTAAACCCATACTAATTTCACAAATCCATACTTTTATTTCACAAGTCACAATTTCTCATTTCTAAGTCTCATTTTGAATTTCTTCAAACAACTCATTTATTTTTCTTTCTCAAAATTAAACAAGTCCTTTCTTGAAAAATAGTCCCAAATTTTCAATTACATTTCATCAAAAGTTATGGAAAATTTTATTTCATAAAGTCTAAATAATTATAGAAAATTTCCCATATTTTTTCTAAATTTTAAATTAATTTTAAAACTCAAAATATTAATTATTCCAAAAAAAAAATAACCACTTTATAAACCAAAGCCCACACCCGGATTCGAACCCACAACCAGCGGCCCAAAGGACAACGCCCAAGACCACTGTGCCAAACCACAGAGGCGTCAAGTACTGGGTTTTAACCCATGTGTATCAGTTTTTGGGCATTTGGGATTTTTAACAAAAATAAAAAAAAGTAAAGCTCTTACTCAGGATCGAACCCGAGAGCAAACAACCCACCCCCGCACTGTAGCGACCGAAACACCTTCCGACCGAATGGTCTAAGTGGTCAGATTGTCACAATTTGAGTTGGGTCGTTTATAACTCGGTTCTCTGTTCATTTCTAATTTCACCACTTCTCAAAACGATTTTGTTTATTTTTCTTCTCTTTTGAACTCAAAACCTCCAGATTTTAATCTATATGAAATTACAGTAAACCAGTAATTTTAAGACCATTATTTGCCTTATAAAAATGCATTTTTTGGTCTTATTTCATGTTCTATGACCATAGTTTCGACATTGAGAACGATCTATATTTCTACATAATTCAAGAATTAGATTTTGCACAACACAACTAATTTCTTTGTTCTTTTACTCATTAATCAACCTACAACATTTTTAGGATACCAATTCTCCTTTTTCTACATTAGTATAACTTTAATTCAAACAAACAATTATCCATGATGCATTTAATTAATTATTTGTCTCACAAGCGCAAAATCTCCATAAAGCATAACTCATAAACATATAGCATGGTAAGGTGATAATTTCTAACACTTTAATTCCCAATTTAGTAATCATTTAACAATCATTCTCTATTTTATCATTTCATCTCAAAAAAACAACCATAAGTCCAAATCACTTAGTTTTCTCTTAGTAGCAATTCATTCCTAGCATGGTAACTAGATTAGAAGCATGAAAAACACCCACCTTATTTGGAGAGAAAATCAAAAAACTCCTAAAGAATCTCCTACAACAAATGAACAAAGCCTTCTCCTCCTAGATCAACCACCAAGTTGTGCCTCTCCTTGTTGCAATGTTGGAACCCGAGCTCTCCCTTCTTGGTCCTTGAGATGCCGGCCTCCTCTCCTAGTTGAAACACCCACACAACTCTTTCTCTTTTCAACTCACAAAACTCCTCAATTTTTTTGTCTCACAAATTGAATTTTTTTTCTCTCTTTCTACTCTTTTCTTTTAGGTGCAATGAGAGCTAATGAAGGGGGGGTTATTTATACAATTTCTTAGGGTGAATGGAGGGCTAGGATTAGATCCAATGGTTAGAGATTAAGGGTTTAGATGAAATAAGGAGTTATATAAACTACCCATGATGAGAGTAACCAACCCCCATCTCTCCCACTCTCTCCATCACAATCCGGCCAAGGGGAAATGGTGTGCAATGCACACCTCCATTGCTTGCACGTGCCACCTAGTGCCCTCCATTTACAAATTTGTTCATGTGACAAATTTACTTTTCAATGAAATGAGTCTACACTATAAGTTAGACCATTTCAAAAGAGAATTAAAGTAAATGGGCTCACTAATGGGCCAAACTAACCATGGGCTCAAAATAATTAAATAATTAATAAATATAGAGGGCTTAAAAAGGACAATTAGGCCTAGATTTAAATTAGGCTTTTAAAAAGAATAATTTTATAAAAATAAAGAGAACAATTACTATATAAAAATATTTTATACGAAAAATTTTACAAACAAAATCATACGTGCACAACACGTAAAATCACAAAATCTTATAAATCAAATCTAGGGTGTTATAGAGCTGTTCTGAACCCGATAAAACAGACTCGGGATATCTTCTCGATTAAACTGTGGATTTGTCCCGATTGTTTTGACCAGACAATTGTCGGGAGAAAATTATAATTTATATAAAACATATATTTTTATAGATCTTAAATTATATATATTGGTTATTTTAAATAGAGCTAGTGCTTGAATTGAATAGGGACTGAATTTGTGCGCTAGGGTTAGGGTTAGGATATGGTGACCTAGGGTCCCTTGACCTAACCTAAGGTTAGGAACTCTAGCATCATATCATGGCTTGGATCTTGATGAAGATCCAATGGTGGAGATAATTCACCTTGTGAAGATTGACTTATGAAGGTGAGAAGTTTTCCAAGGAGTTTCCAAGAAACTTCCAAGACGCTTCCACTTGTGGTGTTGGCACCTCATCTCACCACACATCTCCACAAACCCTAGCACCTTCCATCTTGGACCTCCACCTCACCATCTGGACAAACAAGAAAACACTAGCTCCCATCTCCTATAAAATACCCACTCCATCATCTTCTCATCCATTTTATTCTTCTTGTCTTGGTTTTTTTTTGCTTCAAAAGAAAAAGTAGAGAAAAAGAAGAAGAAAGGTGAAGTCTTTGAGTAGTGGAAGAGGAGAAGAATAGTAGGGAATTTTGAGATAGCCAATTCTACAAGAGCTAGGAGCAAAGGAAGGGAGCCAAGCTACAAGGAGAGAATTTCTTGCAACCACGACATGTGGGTGATCTCTCTCAACTCTAAAAATTTAATTTCTTGATGTGTATGTGAATTCTTAGTTTGGGGTAGTGTTTGGACAATTTTGACTATCATGTATGATAAGTGAAATGCTAAGAAAAGATAGTTGTATGGTAAGAACAACTCATTTTTATAAGCTTTTGTTAAGAAGAATGCTTGTGAGGGTGAGTTTGGGAATTTCTTACTCCCAAACGATTCAGAATTTGGGGCTCAAATTTTGTAAAATTGTTCTTCTATGTATGTAGAGCATCCATGATTTTTTTCATAATATTTGAAAGCAATTTGATAGCCCGAACATTAGACCCAATCTCGGACAGTAAGCATCCAAAATTGTTGCTGGCTGTATGGAATTTGCTATGTATTTCTGATTTTGTATCTCAGTGTAGCCTGGGTATTTTAAGCTGAAAATTTTTTTGGACAATTTTGTATGTGTCAACTATAGTCGTAAATTTTATAATTTTCTGAGGTCGCTTGATACCTCAAAGAAATTTCAGAAGGTGACTGGTCTGGATAGTGGGACTGAAGCTGACTATTGTTTTGAATGAGATTCACATGACCATAAATCCTTGTGTGTTTATGATATTGCTATGAAATTTTGGTAGTATCTTATGGTATGAGTTTATTTGATGATTCTCAAATTTTAGAATTTTTATAGGTCATTTGATGAGGTTTCAAAATTATTTAGTAAGGGGTAGTAAATACTCTGCGAAAGGAGCGGCTGAAATTTTGTGCATTGTTTGAGGAGTCATAAATCATTGTGCGATACGAATCTAAATGTGAATTTTGGATACAATGGAATATTATATGTTTGGACTAATAATCTCAATTGTCATGAGCATTGGACTTAAGGTTGATTTATTATTGAATTTCAAAGTGGACTGGGTTCAGCTGAGTACAAATCGACTAATCTGCGAAGATGGAAAATTCTAGAATTATTTGTTAAGAATTTGGGAAACTGACCAACAAGAGATTTGTAGTAGGGAGTCATAGCATTCAAACCCATCTGAAATTTTGAAATTTCAGCTTGTAAGTTGAGAGTTATGATTTTCCAAAGATTATGGCAGATCTAGTCTAGTCGATGCCCTGTTTATTGAAGAATCAACTTTTTCCCAGCTTGTGCACCTGATGGAATTTGGTGTTTTCGAGAATGACTAATTCTGAGAATGTGTTCAACTAGGAAGTTGAAGTAGACACTCCCATCCTTCCATAGAACCCAGATTCGAGTAATTCCGATGAGTAGGCAAACTTTTATGATATCGGAAAGGTGCAGCGAGTACATGAAGGAACGTACAACTGGAATTATATGAGGTTTATTTGGTGTCCAGATGATTGAATTTGAGAAAATGGTTAACTGGAAAGTTGTAGACTAGGGTCTTAGCTTTCGAGAATGGGTAGTATCAAGCAATTCCGACTTGTGTGTTAGAAATTATGGTCGTTGCAAGTTAGCAACCTGTTGTTTAGTTTGACTTCGACCTTAAGTTAGCTCGGGGACTTGAGTTCTTTAAAGAATTGAGGGAGTCGTCCACTAGGGGATTGCAGTGGATCTCCCTACCCTTCTAGAAAGTCTGATTGTGTTGGATTCCGATGTGCGTAGCTTGAGTTACAACTACTGCTATTTCTTGAACTATTCTATCGGACAATTGATGAGGAACCCTTTACATACCGCAGTGTGGTGATCATGAGCTATTGAGTTTCAAAAGATATTTTTAGTGTTTCATCTGGAACTTAGGCAAGTTCCTGTGCTTAGTACTCATGATGGACATGAGTAAGTTGGGTTATAGCTCTGGTCGGGTTGTGATTGGTATCTCGATGCCTGAGTCTGTCAAATGGTCAGTAATTTGTGATTATGTGTGTGCTTACCTTCATTGAATTATATTGCATCCTTGGGGCACCGTTGGACTAGTTGCTGAGGGTCACAGGCCAGGATTATTTGGTCGCTGACCTCTGAAGGTATTGGGAATCAGTGGATGTGATTCCCGTGATGATTGTTATTTTTGACAGACCAGTCAGGCTCGGCATTGGTTGTTCAACACCATGTATGATTTCGAGTAACCACATGTTTTCAGTAAACTGCATTGATTAGGTTTTCTTATTTTTGTTTCGCTTGAAGACCGAATTGGTGTTAGGGGTGATTCCCTATAATCCGATTCATTCTGAGAATTGGCACTAGGTGGTGATGACCATGGGATTATCTCTTCAAGTCATTGGGGATACATACTGCGGTGCGTATCTTGCACTGTTGATTTCTGAAGTACAGTGGTAAGAATGGGATGTCGATTTCCTAGCGAATAGGGGGTTTTAGACCTTCAAGGTCGTCATGTTCTATGTGGTGGACATGAATGGATCATATTGGATCTTCTACATATTGGATATACTGCAGTATGTTTGTAGGTTCGTCACAGCTTTTGAGTGGGGTCCGGGCGCCAGGTACTAGTGGCTAACCGAGACACCACTAAGTGACTGCAGAATGGATGAGACCGATTAATCTGCAACCTCCTCAGCCATGCTCTACTATTAGGAACAGTTAATGTACAATAATAGAATGAATTGCATGGGGAGGGTTCGAATCCCTGAAACTGGAGAAATGGCTTGATCTGGGGCACATGTAGTATGGGATGCATGTGTGTACAAAGTCTCGCTGACATTATATTAAGGTATTTGTTCTGTACTCTGTACTTTGTATTAGACTTCAAGTCTGGGCATACACGAACACTAGGAAATCAGGATACACGTTTCTTTTCCATTCAAGACAAATTGTGGGTGTGATAGTTGGAGATCGATGTTTTCTTATCAGCATTGCGTCAGTAGAATTACTGACGTGCCCACTTAATTAGGTACTTGATACCGGGTCAAGATGGCAGGTGAGCCAAACCAGCAGGGCATCCAAGCGGCGCAGCTATGTACATGCCTACCATTCGAGCGAGTGCAGAAACATCAGATTCACACAGTAGAAGGCTGAAGCCGAGGGGCAAGTCCCAGGGAGGCAGACAGACCATTTAGCGAAATCTTTGGCAGTGACCAGCCGATCATAATTCTTGAAGACAGTCAACAGCTTCGCAAGAGAAATTTGAATATGTGAGACCCCGTAGTTCTAGAAGAGTATATATACTAAGTATATAGTATAGTATATATATATAGTATATAAGAATTAGAAGAAAAGAAAAGAAAGAAAGAATGGTTGGAATGATGATGACGTGGATGGAAGGAAAGAAAAGAAAGTGGTGTTGGTATTAATTGGTGGACTATAGGATGATCCTATGGGAATTGATGAAGTGTTGGGCCTATGAGATTTCCTACGGGACATAGGAAAGAATTAAATGAATTAATGAATAGATGTGTGTGTGTGTGTTGGTGTGCTATGACCGGTTGACCCTAGGGATTAATATCCCATATCGGTTGGGACTAGGAGGAGTGTAAGGTATATATTAGGATTAGCCAATGAGAAAGGTTACCCAACGTCCGGACACCCTTTTGAGGCAGCCTGTGGTAGGTGTGGCTAGAATTTAGTTAATTGTGTACGTACGAGATGAGTGCGGGGCGTTACAGATGGTATCAGAGCCAACTTTCGACATCGAATGTAGGATTTGTATATAGGAGGTGCGTAAGACCCTGTGTGGGCAGCGATATGTGTATGAGATGCGTAAGACCCTGTGTGGGCAGCGATTAGAAGACAAGTCTACATTCGACTAGAAAGGCGATCCTGTGCTAGATTGCACGTCCCGTATTCAGCGAGGACGCTGAATTCTTAAGAGGGGGTGAATGTGAGACCCCGTATTTCTAGAAGAGTATATATACTAAGTATATAGTATAGTTTATATATATAGTATATAAGAATTAGAAGAAAAGAAAAGAAAGAAAGAATGGTTGGATTGATGATGACGTGGATGGAAGGAAAGAAAAGAAAGTGGTGTTGGTATTAATTGGTGGACTATAGGATGATCCTATGGGAATTGATGAAGTGTTGGGCCTATGAGATTTCCTATGGGACATAGAAAAGAATTAAATGAATGAAAGAATAGATGTGTGTGTGTGTGTGCTGGTGTGCTATGACCGGTTGACCCTAGGGATTAATATCTCATATCGGTTGGGACTAGGAGGAGTGTAAGGTATATATTAGGATTAGCCAATGAGAAAGGTTACCCAACGTCCGGACACCCTTTTGAGGCAGCCTGTGGTGGGCGTGGCTAGAATTTAGTTAATTGTGTGCGTTCGAGGTGAGTGCGGGGCGTTACAGAATATTTTTTTAATCAACTGTAATAAATTTATGTAATTTGTATTCCTTGTTCAAGAACAAGATAAGGGTTGTAATTATTGATGTAATGATTCAATTTGGCAATAAAAGTTTTTAAATTTATGTGTTATTTACTATGTTGAGATGTATTTGAAGGAAAAAATTCTGGTGATGTCACGGATGTCCTGTAACGGGGATCCGGGGTGTTACAATTGGTATCAGAGCTGACTTCAAATTGCAGTCTAACACAGTAGAAAATTAAAACTTAAAGTGCAAGTTAGAGGCAGGATTGTGTTCAGATAGTTCGAGCAATCGATATATATCTGAGATTCCTCTCTAACCAGGACTGAACTCATTGTATTTTGCAGAATGATATTTGAAGATATCTTCATCAGTCATGTGTCAGTAACGGCAGACAAACCAATGTCCATAGATGAACCGATGTCAGTGGAAGAAGAAATAATGGGAGTTCCACGACAGGCCGAGAATGAAAAGGATTCACCCCCACCATCATCAAGGCCAACCATGTAGCAACAGATAAAAGCCAACATATATCTGAGAATGAAAATACTGAAGGAAAGTAAGGACAAAGAGGTTCGCCAGGCCGAGCAACAAATTGCACACCTGAAGGAAGAGCAAAAGCAACTATTCAACTGGAAGGGAGTATGTAATAGTGAGGGCTATCATGGTCCATAAATAGTAAAATGTTTTGTTGGTTGCATTTTTGCAAGCTATGGATGATGAAGTTGTAAAATGTTCTGTATCAAAATATATCAAAATATGGTGACTCTTTATAATACATGGTATATTTATTTTATTTTGGAATTTGGTCATCTCTTGTCTTGTGCTTATTTTATTAAGTGTTTGGGATAAGCCATAAAGCTAAAATTTTTGCCTTCTCCTTGGTAAACCTCGTTTTCTTCTAAGGAGTGAGTGGTCACCGACCATCTAGTAGTGCAACCGAGAGCTAGAAGATATGCTGATAACTTGACTTGGGCACTAGAAGGAGATATGATGAAGCAAGAACGATCGTGAGTATGGAGGCACCAGAATGATCCACGAAGTGAGATATTCCACAGCGTTCTAGACGAGGGATGAGATAGGACTCAGAGTGTTCTGTGGAGTGGGATTGATCTCCAGTATTTCGGGACGAGAGCGATACTCATGGGGAGTTCGGGTGGTGAGGTTGGCTCTAGAATGATCCATGGAGTGAGACATTCCTTAGTATTCCAGACGTGGGATGAAATAGGCCCCAGAATGTTCTGTGGAGTAGGAATTGGTCTCTAGTATTCCAGGGACGAGAGCGACACTCATGGAGAAAGATTGTCTGATGTTGGCTCCAGAATGATCCAGGGAGTGAGATATTTCCCAATATTCCAAACGTGGGATGAAATAGGCCCCAGAATGTTCTGTGGAGCGGGATTGGTCTCCAGTATTCTAGAAACGAAAGCAACATTCACAAGCAGACTAGTAGAATATTGACTCCAGAATGATCCAAGGAGTGAGATATTCGCCAGTATTCCAGACGTGGGATGAAATAGGCCCCAGGATGTTCTGTGGAGCGGGATTGATCTCCAGTATTCCGAGGACGAGAGTAATACCCGCGGGAAAATTAATGAAAAGGGAGGCTCCAAAATAATCCGTGGAGCGAGAATTTCGCATTATTCCGGAATGCGGGATGAAATAGGCCCCAGGATGTTCTGTTGAGAGGGATTGATCTCCAGTGGTCCATTACGAGAGTGACATTCCCCAAGGTATTCACCCCTAGTACGGTGGATGTCAGATAAGGCAGACCCCCGAATGATCCACACAATGGGATTAATCTCCGGGATGGAAGGATGCGTTGAGCACTTGAGGCATGTGAGCCAGTGTTGAGCACTTGAGAGTCAGTTGTCAAACATGTTCCTCGAGGAATTTGAGATGATCAAGGAAGGTATCTTCTGCTCATTGATGTTTGTCTGCTCCCCTAGCGTCGTTATGAGGATAGAACGATTCTAAGGAGGGAGTGATGTAATACCCTGCAAAATAGCATATGGCTTTTTTTTGCATAGTAATCTGTGCACGTCCGAGTACTGCACATGATTACATAATTTTCTAATAGTTATCAGTTTTAATTGAGAGATTTCAGACATACGAGCTGTTCTAAACCCGATAAAACAGACTCAGGATATCTTCTCGATTAAACTGTGGATTTGTCCCGATTGTTTTGACCAGACAATTGTCGGGAGAAAATTATAATTTCTATAAAATATATATTTTTATAGATTTTAAATTATATATATTGGTTATTTTAAATTGAGCTAGTGCTTGAATTAAATAAGGATTGAATTTGTGCACTAGGGTTAGGGTATGGGGACCTAGGGTCCCTTGACCTAACCTAGGGTTAGGAACCTTAGCATCATATCATGGCTTGGATCTTGATGAAGATCCAAGGGTGGAGATAATTCACCATGGGAAGATTGACTTATGAAGGTGAGAAGGTTACAAGGAGTTTCCAAGAAACTTCCAAGAGGCTTCCAGTTGTGGTGTTGGCACCTCATCTCACCACACATCTCCATAAACCCTAGCACCTTCCATCTTGGCCCTCCACCTCACCATCCGGCCAAACAAGAAAACCCTAGCTCCCATCTCCTATAAAATACCCACTCCATCCTCTTCTCATCCATTTTTTTTCTTCTTGTCTTGGTTTTTTTTTTTTTGCTTCAAAAATAAAAAGTAGAGAGGAGAAGAAGAAAGGTGAAGTCTTTGAGTAGTGGAAGAGGAGAAGAGTAGTAGGGAATTTTGAGATAGCCAATTCTACAAGAGCTAGGAGCAAAGGAAGGGAGCCAAGCTACAAGGAGAGGTTTTCTTGCAACCACGACTTGTGGGTGATCTCTCTCAACCCAAAAAAATTATTTTCTTGACGTGTATGTGAATTCCTAGCTAGTGGTAGTGTTTGGAGAATTTTGACTATCAAGTATGATAAGTGGAATGCTAAGAAAAGATAGTTGTCTGGTAAGAACAACTCATTTCTATAAGCTTTTGTTAAGAAGCCTGCCTGTGAGGGTGAGTTTGGAAATTTCTTACTCCCAAACGGTTCGGAATTTGGGGCTCAAATTTTGGGAAATTGTTCTTCTATGTATGTAGAGCATCCATGAATTTTTTCATAATATTTGGAATCAATTTGATAGCCCAAACATTAGACCCAATCTCGGATAGTAAGCATCTGAAATTGCTGCTGGCTGTGTGGAATTTGTTTAGTATTTCCGATTTTGTATCTCAATGTAGCCTGGGTATTTTAAGCAAAAAAATTTTGTGGACAATCTGGTATGTGTCAACTATAGTCGTAAATTTCATAATTTTCCGAGGTCATTTAATACCTCAAAGAAATTTCAGAAGGTGACTGGTTTGGATAGTGGAACTGAAGCTGACTATTGTTTTGAATGAGGTTAACATGATCATAACTCCTTGTGTGTTTATGATATTGCTTTGAAATTTTGGTAGTATCTTATGGTATGAGTTTATTTGATGATTCTCAAATTTTAGAATTTTTAGAGGTCATTTGATGAGGTTTCAAAATTATTTAGTAAGGGGTAGTAAATACCCTGCGGAAGGAGCAGCTGAAATTTTGTGCATTGTTTGAGGAGTCATAAATCATTATTCGATATGAATCTGAATGTGAATTTTGGAAACAATGGAATAGTATATGTGTGGATTAATAATCTCAATTTTCATGAGCACTGGACTTAAGGTTGATTTATTATTGAATTTCAAAGTGGACTGGGTTCAGCTGAGTACAAATCGACTAGTCAGCGAAGATGGGAAATTCTGAAATTATTTGTTAAGAATTTGGAAAATTGACCAACTAGAGATTTGTAGTAGGGAGTCATAACTTTCTAACCTATCTGGAATTTTAAAATTCCAGCTTGTAAGTTGAGATTTATGATTTTCCAAAGACTATGGCAGATCTAGTTTAGTCGATGCCCTGTTTATTGAAGAATAAAATTTTCTCCTGTTTGCGCATCTGATGGAATTTGGTATTTTCACGGACTTTAATGATTGACCTTAATAATGTGTTCAACTAGGAAGTTAAAGTAGATACTCCCATCGTTCCATAGAACCCAGAATCGATTAATTCCGATGAGTGGGCAAACTTTTATGATATCGGAAAGGTACAGCGAGTGCATGAAGGAACGCACAACTGGAATTATATAAGGTTTATATGGTGTCCAGGTGATTGGATTTAAGAAAATGGTTAACTGGAAAGTTGTAGACTAGGGTCTTAGCTTTCCAGAATGGGTAGTATCAAGCAATTCCGACTTGTGTGATAGAAGTTATGGTCGTTGCAAGTTAGCAACCTGTTGTTTAGTTTGACTTCGAGCTTAAGTTAACTTGGGGACTTGAGTTCTTTAAAGAATTGAGGGAATTGTCCACTAGGAGATTGCAGTGGACCATCCTACCCTTCTAGAAAGTCTAATTGTGTTGGATTCCGATGAGCGTAGCTTGACTTATAGCTACTGCTATTTCTTAAACTATTCTATCGGACAATTGATGAGGAACCCTCTGCATACCGCAGTGTGGTGATCATGAGCTATTGAGTTTCAAATGATAATTTTAGCATTTCATCTAGATCATAGACAAGTTCATGTGCTTAGTATTCATGGTGGACATGAGTAAGTTGGGTTATAGCTCTGGTCGGGTTGTGATTGGTGTCTCGATGCCTGAGCCTGTCAAATGGTCATGAATTTGTGATTATGTGTGTGCTTACCTTCATTGAATTATATTGCACCCTTGGGGCGCTATTGGACTACTCGCTGAGGGTCACGGGCTGGGATTATTTGGTCGCTGACCTGTGAAGATATTGGGAATCAGTAGATGTGATTCCCGTGATGATTGTTATTTTTTGACAGACCAGTCAGGCTCGGCATTGGTTGTTCAACACCATGTATGATTTTGGGTAACCACATGTTTTTAGTAAACTGCATTGATTAGGTTTCCTTTTTTTGTTTCGCTTGATGACCGAATTAGTGTTAGGGGTGATTCCCTATAATCCGATTCATTCTGAGAATTGGCACTAGGTGGTGATGACCATGGGATTGTCTCTTCTTGTCATTGGGAATACGTACTGCGGTGCGTATCTTGCACTGTTGATTCCTGAAGCACCGTGGTAAGAACGGGATGTCGATTTCCTGGCGGATAGGGGGTTTTAGGCCTTCGAGGACGTCATGTTCAATGTGGTGGACACGGACGGATCATGTTGGATCTTCTGCATAATGGATATGCTGCAGTATATTTGTAGGTTCGTCATGGATTTTGAGTGGCGTCCGGACGCCAGGCACTAGTGGCAAACTAAGACACCACTAAGTGACTGCAGAATGGATGATACCGATTAATCTGCAACCTTCTCAGCCATGATTTACTATTAGGAATAGGAATTGTACAATAATAGAATGCATTGCATGGCGAGGGTTCGAATCACTGAAACTGGAGAAATGGCTTGATCTGGGGCACATGTTGTATGGGATGCATGTGTGTCCAGAGTCTCGCTGACATTAGATTAAGGTATCTGTTCTGTACTCTGTATTTTGTATTAGACTTCAAGTCTGGGCATACACGAACACTAGGAAATCAGGATACACATTTCTTTTCCATTCAAGACGAATTGTGGATGTGATAGTTGGAGATCGCTGTTTTCTTATCAGTATTGCATCAGTAGAATTACTGACGTGCCTACTTAATTAGGTACTTGATACCGGGTCAAGTGGGCAGGTGAGCCAACCCAGCAGGGCATCCAAGTGGAGCGGCTGTGTACATGCCTACCATTCAAGCGAGTGCAGAAATATCAGAGTCACGCAGCAGAAGGCTCAAGCCGAGAGGCAAGTCCCAGGGAGGTAGACAGACCATTCAGCAGAATCTTTGGCAGTGACCAGCTGATCATCATTCTGGAAGACAGCCGATAGCTTCGCAAGAGAAGTTTGAATATTTTTGTATTCATCTATAATGAATTTATGTAATTTGTATTCCTTGTTCAAGAAAATATAAGGGTTGTAATTATTGATGTAATGATTCTATTTGGCAATAAAAGTTTTTAAATTTTCGTGTTATTTATAGTGTTGAGATGTATTTGAAGGAAAAGATTCTGGTGATGTCACGGATGTCCAGTAACGGGGATCCGGGCCATTACAGTAACAAACTCTTAATCTGCCTCTTCTTCTTCTTGATCTTAGTTGTCTCCTTCCCTAATTCTTCAAATCCCTAATTCTCAATTCCTTAATGGATCAATAATATCTCAATTTGATTCGTAGTTTGATCGATTAATGCTTGTGATTGTGTTGGCTTAGCTCTAATCGTATCAACTGGTGTTTTCACCGAATCGAACTCTAAGGGCAGACTATATAAGATGGCAATCGATGGTGGACGAATTGATTGTTGGATTGAAGGATATAGAGAAGCAACATCCGTGGCGGAGCAAAAAAAAAGATCATGGAACAGAGAGGGTTGATGTCGGAGTCGGACCAGGTTCACAAACTAACGGTTCTTGATGGCAAGATCGATCAACATTTCAACTGGAGACCCACAACTAATCATGAATCTTCTAGCAATGTAAGAAACCTTCCTAACTCTTCTTCTGAGATTCTTGTCTGAAATCCTAGGTTGGAATTTCCAAGGGTTGAGGGGAAAAATGCAACGGGGTGGTTGTTCAAAGCAAATCAATTCTTTTCTTATCATAAAACCCCCGAAGAGCAGAAGCAAACTATTGCATCCTTTCACATGGATGGCAAAGCATTATCTTGGTTTCAGTACAAGTTTGATAATGGAGAGTTTTTGAATTAGGAAATTTTTGTACAAGAATTAGATACCAGATTTGGTCCTTCGGCATATGTCCACTATGCAGGGATGCTGTTCAAATTGACCCAAACATCTTCGTTAGTTGTATATTTGGATCAATTTGAGGTGTTACACAATAAGACAAAAAGATCTGGTGACAAATATGTGTTACGTTGCTTCATATCGGGCTTGAACCTGAAATAAAGAGGGAGGAAAAGTGTATGGAGGAAAGATTAGTAAGAGAATGGGGTTCATATTTTAAGCAACCTTGGCACCCTCCACCTAGTAGTATAGCTCCATTGTTGCCTAACCCTGTGCCTAGTAATCAACTTAATTTAGTAAAGAGGCATTTTATTAAGTGAATTCCACCTCATGAATAGGCTATGAGGAAGGAGAAATATTGTGATGAAAAGTACACATTAGGACACAAATGCATGAAACATTTTTTCATGTTAATGGCTGATGAGGAAGATGAGGGAATGGGTGGAATTGCAGAAATAGTACAATTGTATGAACAAGAGGATCATCAGACACAAGAAATTTCATTTCAAGCTTTAGTTGGCCATGCCTCTGTGAGAACATTAAGAGTCCATGGGACTATTAATGACCATGAGGTACAGGTCTTCATTGACTCTGTTAGTACACACAACTTTATTCAAGAAAGATTGGTACAATATCTCAATTTACTAGTGCTTCCATGTCAGCAATGCAAAGTAGTTTGCGGGTAATGCTGAGTCTTTACAGTTTGAGGGAAGATGTGTATCAGTTCCTTTTATGCTACAAGAGTACTCATTTTTCATTGATTTCTATATTTTACCTCTTCATGGTGCTGATGTGGTGTTAGGAATTCAGTGGTTGAGACTACTAGGGAAACTAGTGACTGATTATAATGAATTGACCATGTCCTTCAACCACAAGTTGCAGAGGGTCGCTTTGAGGGGAGAACAACAAGTTTCTTTGCTTATACAGTTGAAGACTATGAGAACAGAAGTTCATAGAGATAGCATTAGTCGGTACTTTCTTTTGGTCTTAGAGGAAGGAGTACAAGATGACATACTAGAACCACTGCATGATGTTTTGCAGCAATTTTCAACTATTTTTGGATAACCATTGGGTCTTCCTCCATCTAAAGAGTTTGATCACTCATTACATTTACAACCCTAAGCAAAGCCAACCGATGTCAGACCCTATAAATATTCTCATTTCCAAAAGAAAGAAATAGAGAAACATGTCACAAAGATGCTATCTGACGGTATAATTCGACCAAGTATAAGCCTTCTTTCTTCACAAGTGTTACTAGTTTAAAAAAAGATGATATGTGGAGATTTTTGTGTGGATTATAGAGTCTTAAATGCTATTACTACCAAGGATAAATTTTCAATTCCTACAGATGATGAATTGTTTGATGAATTACACGGAGCACAAATATTTTCAAAGCTTGATTGAAGAGCTGGATATCATCAAATAAGTGTGCAAGTTCAAGACATTAACAGGACTGTATTTCAGACACATGATGGACATTATGAGTTTTTAGTGAAGTCATTTGGCCTTACTAATGCCCTTTCCACATTTCAAAATGTCATGAATGCAATCTTTAAACCTTATTTGTAGAAATTTGTTTTGGTCTTCTTTGATGATATATTGGTTTATAGTAAGAATATGGGACACCATGCTGATCATATAAGCACAATTTTGAAGGTATTGGAGCATAACTTTTTTTGTGTGAAAAGATCCAAGTGTGATTTTGGGAAGTCTGCAATTGAGCACCTTGGGCATGAGGTATCTATTGAAGGTATCAGAGCTAATTCAAAGAAGCTAGAGGCTATTAGTACATGGCCTGTACCAAAGAATGTGAACCAAATGAGGGCTTTTTTGGCGTTAACAGGGAATTACAATAGATTTGTGCAAGGCTATGCATCAATTGCAACCTCTTTGACTGATTTACTAAATAACGATGGGTTTGAATGGACTGAGTTAGCTGAAAAATCTTTTGCAACTCTTAAGCTACCAATGCAGAATCTGTTGATTCTTGATTTTGATGATTGCAACACAATGCAAAGTTTTTGTGCTACTTCTTAGATATTACAGGATGTATACAAAGGCAAAATATTCAAACAAGCTCTCAAAGCAAGTTGATCAAGCAAAGCGACAAACAAAGCTCTCGAAGCTAACTGATCAAGAAAGCTACAAGGTTGTCAGCTTTAAAGATGAAAACAAAGGCTAAAGCTCCATCTCAAGACTCAAGACTCGAGACAAGACCTATGCTTAAATGTGTTGTATTAAGTATCTTGTAACAGTTGTAATTCTTTTATTTCTTTGAGTCTTAGAATGCTGTAATAGCCTTGTCACACACACTCACACATATCTTTAAATAATTGAGTGTTTTACAAAACTTAAAAAGATCGAAACAAGCTTGAATAAGCTCAGCTATTAAGTACCAGTCGACCGCTATTTGGCACCAGTTGACTGTCTAGTACGAAACTATCTGAACTCATTCATCTTTGACCAGTCGACTCATTATGGTAACCCAGTCGACTGTTCAAACCGTTTTGATAATTTTCTATTTTTAAACTTGTTTTTCAAAATCAAATCTTTACTGCCGTTGTATGGCAGTTGGGACTCAACCTTCCAACGGCCAAACGTCTCTAACTCTATAAAAAGAGTACAGAGATCATTTGACAAAGGTTAACAACTTTTTTCCAAGCATTTTGTTTCTCAAGTTCTCAAGCTTTTGGTTTAGACGAGAAAAAGCTTTCTAAAAGCATTCACTTTCTAAGTCTTGGTTCTCTGAAATTAGTCTAGTATAACAGTGATTTCATTTTAGACTGATTTTGGAAGTCGACCTAATAGCCACGTACAAAATCACATTCACAACAAGACTATAGGTTGATTGTAAACATTTTGTTGTTGTTCTTCACTCTCGGATTGTGGGAGTGGTTCCTCTCGGTTGGAGAGTAGGGCTCTAGGGTGTAGAGTTAGATTTTCATTCTTGGTGGAAGAGTGGAGTGCTCTCTCTAGTGGTGAGAGAGGATTACGGGTTGGACAAGGTTGTTGTCTAATGTCGTAGGGTATTCTTGTAATTTTTCAAGAATAGTGGAAAAATCTCAAATAGGTTGCTTGGGGATTGGATGTAGGTCGGGACGACCAAACCAGGATACATCCTGTGTACTCTATGGTTGTATTTCTCTGAACTTGCATTTCATTTACTTGCTTTTTAAGTTCTCTGTGAACTTGTCTGGACTGTGTACCTTTTTAAGTCTACTGGTCAGACTTGTACTACATTCTCTCTGAAAACTTGTCTGGTAAGTCGACTGGTTCTTCTATAAGTCGAATGATCAGACTCGTCTTAAAATACTCTTCTTAACCGTTGCCCCAGTCTACTAGTTTCTCTTTTTAAGTCAACTGGACCGAAGAGAAAGTTCAATTCCATAATTATTTTTATAAAACACTATTCACCCCCCCCCCCCTCTAGTGTTTCTTGCCTTGTCTACAGGATCCAACACTTGGTATCAGAGCCTGGTTGAGTGTAATGGTAACTACTTCTAATGCAAATCAATATCATGAAGGCCAATCTACACAAAGGCCACCCCTCTTCGATGGAACTAATTACAACTATTGGAAGTGTAGAATGAAGATCTACCTTCAGACCATCAACTATGAAATATGGAACATGACAGAGACCGAGTACACCGCTCCTATTATTCCATATGCACAATGGAACGATGAAATGAAGAACTAAATAATGAACAATGCAAAGGCGATGAATGCACTGTTTTGTGCTCTTACAAAGGAGGAGTTCAACCATGTGTCCAATGCAACAACTGCACATCAAATTTGGCACACACTCGAGGTAACTCATGAAGGAACAAATAAAATAAAAGAATCTAAAATATCTATTCTTATTTACAGGTTTGAAATGTTCCGCACGAAGGAGAATGAAAATGTGTCTGTGATGATTACAAGGTTCACGGACATTACTAATTCACTTGTGGCTCTTGGAAAGATGTATACTCAAGCCGAGATTGTGAGGAAGGTGCTTCGTGCACTAACCCCCGAATGGGAGAAAAAAACCACCACCATAGAAGAGGCCAATGATTTAACACAACTTTCTCTTGAGAATCTTGTGGGAAATTTTATGTCTTATGAGGTACAACTTGAAGAGTGTAAGAAGGATGCCAAACCACAACAATCAAAGAAGAAGACATTAGCATTCAAAGCCATGTCAGACTCCAAGGATGAAGAAGAAGATGAGGAAGAGATTGCCATGTTTACGAGAAAATTCAAAAAGTTCCTAAGAAAAGGTAAGTTTAATTCAAAATCTAAGGAACCTAATGAACTTCCAACTTGTTTCAGGTGTAACAAGACGGGCCATATGAAGAAGGATTGCTCACTAGAGAACGCAAAATCTAAGGGAAAGGTATCCAACTTCAAGAAGGACAAGTCCACAAAGAACAAGTTTGTGAAGAACAAAAAGACATACCAAGCAACTTGGGATGATAGCGATTCTTCATCAGAAGAAGAAATTGATGAGACAAACGAGGTTGTAAACGTGTGTTTTATGGCATCTCAAAATCAAGTAAGTAATGACTATGATTCTAATGATTTACTTGATGCTTTCAACGAGATTTTTCAAGAACTTAAAAAAAGAAAAGATTAGAGTTAAGAACTTAGAGAAAGTAAATCAAACACTTTCTCAAGAGAATCTTAACCTTGATAAAGAAGTAAAATCCTTAAATTCTCGTCTTTCTAGTTTAGATATGAATCTTAAGTCTCTAAAGAAAAATTATGAAGATATATCCAAGAACGTATCTAAATTTAATAAAGGAAAAGAGAATTTAAATGAAGTTTTTCAAAATCAAGTACAATCTAATCAAAAGTTTGGACTTAGTTTTAAAAAGTCCCTTGAAAAATCTTATTCTTCTAAGAACACTAGTGTAAACAAATCTGTATCAATTTCTAGTGTTAAAAATAAACTTTATGAGTTTTTTGAAAAACCTAAAACTGTAACTTTTCATGAAAAAGGCAAATCTACAGTTCAGACCAGTCGACTGAATCCACATATCAGTCGCCTGTCCAGAGGTACTAAGTCTCATTCAACGAGACAAATACCTCAAATAAGTCAACCTATACGACCTCCCAGTCGACTGAATAATAGTAAAAGTTGACTGAAAGGTGTTGTAAAGTTGACTGGACAGAGCAAATATGTATGGGTTCCAGTCAACCTGAGTTTGAAAGATAGAAATGCTTATATTAATTCATATATGCTTACTGTATGTAATTCTACTAATTATATTTCTGCTTATGGTGAAAAATCACTCTTTATGGGTTTGGCTTCCCACAAACTAATCTATTTTTGAACCCAATGAAAAGGGCACCATATTCACATTGAATATTTTATAGGTACCTAAGAGAGATCGTTGGATACTTGACAGCGGATGCTCGAAGCACATGACTGGTCATGCCAACCTCCTACCTTCCATACAAGATATTGATGGAGGAATAGTCACATTTGGTGACAACAACAAAGGAAAGGTTATAGGAATTGGTATGGTCGGTAAGCACACTAATCCCTTTATAGAAGATGTCTTATTAGTTAGTGGACTTAAGCATAACTTGTTAAGTATTAGACAACTATGTGATAAGGGTTATAAAATCATGTTTGAAAAAGATGCATGTTTAATTTACCATGCAAAATATAATTTTTCAAGGTTTTAGGAAAAATAATATTTATGAATTGTGTTTAAAAGCATATGAGTTTTCGAATGATTTTTGCTTAGTAGCTTCTAATAATGATTCTTGGCTATGGCATAGACGTTTTGGTTATGTGAATATGAAAAATCTCTCTAAATTGTCTAAGTACAACTTAGTTAAAGGGTTGCCAAGACTATCCTTTAAAAAGGATAAGTTATGTGATGCATGTCAACTAGGTAAACAAATTAAATCTACTTTTAAAACAAAAGAAGTAATTTCTACTAGTAGGCCGCTCGAATTAATCCACATAGATTTATTTGGCCGTACTAGAGTTGCTTCTTTAAATAAAAGTAGGTATGTATTTGTTTTAGTAGACGATTTTTCACGATTCACTTGGACTTTTTTTTTAAAACATAAGAATGATGCTTTTGAAGAATTTGCTAATTTTTGTAAACGAATTCAAAATCAAAAGTCTCTAACCATAGTCACTATAAGAAGTGATCATGGTGGAGAATTTGAAAATGAAACGTTTGTAGAATATTGCAATAAGAATGGTATAACTCATTCGTTTGCATTTCCTAGAACTTCACCACAAAATGGAGTGGTTGAAAGGAAGAATAGGACTTTGCAAGAATGTGCACGTACCATGCTTGTTGAAAGCAATTTACCTAAGTATTTTTGGGCTGAAGCCGTTGCTACAACTTGTTATGTTTTAAATAGAATTTTGATTATGCCTAAGCTAAAGAAAACATGTTATGAGCTATTTTTGATAGAATTCCTAAGGTCTCTTACTTTAAAATATTTGGATGTAAGTATTTTATTCTGAACACTAAGGATAATTTAGATAAGTTTGATCCTTAATCTAATGAGCGTATCTTTGTAGGATACTCAAATAGGAGTAAGGCATATAGAATCTTCAACAAGTCAACAAGTCAACAATGACTTAATAATTGGTGACATTTCACTTGGTATTCAGACGAGATCACATGTTAACACGATATCTCACACAACTTTCTTGTCGGATTTTGAGCCGAAGAATATACAAGAAGCATGTGAGAATGAATTTTGGATGAAAGCTATGCAAGATGAGTTAAACCAATTCATAAGGAATGATGTATGGAATTTAGTTCCACGACCTCCTGATCATACTATAATTGGTACTAAATGGGTATTCAAGAATAAGTTAGATGAATCAGGACAAGTTGTTAGGAACAAAGCTAGACTAGTTGCTCAAGGGTATAATCAAGAAGAAGGCATAGATTTTGATGAAACATATGCTCCAGTTGCTAGATTAGAATCAATCCGTATCTTATTATCTTTTGCATATTTTATGAATTTTACACTCTTTCAAATAGATGTTAAAAGTGCTTTCCTTAATGGGTTTATAAAGGAAGATGTTTATGTTAAGCAACCACCTGGTTTCGAACATGAACAATTTCCAAACCATGTTTTTAAATTGAAAAAGTCTTTATACGGTCTTAAACAAGCACCACGTGCTTGGTATGATCGATTGAAGACTTTTCTTTTAGAAACGGGTTTTGCAATAGGTTAAGTAGACACTACCCTGTTTATTAGGAGAATAGAGACAGATATCTTGATCATGCAAATATATGTATATGACATAATTTTTGGTTCTACTAATAGTAATCTATGTCAAAAGTTTGCTTATACCATGAAAAATGAGTTTGAGATGAGTCCACATGGGTGAACTCAATTATTTCCTTGGACTACAAATTAAGCAGTCACATAATGACATATTTATTAATCAAGGAAAATATGCTAAGAAATTAATCAAATGGTTTAACATGGATAGCACGAGTAGTAAGACCACACCTTTGGCTACTACCACTACCCTTGACAAAGATGAATTAGGTAAGAGTGTCGATCAAAAACTCTATTGAAGTATGATTGGCTCACTCTTATATATAACTGCTAGTAGACCAGACATTATGTTTAGTATTTGTTTGTGTGCTAGATATCAGTCAAATTCTAAAGAGTCTCACTTAAAAGCTGTGAAACGTATTTTAAGATACCTTAAAGGCACATTTGAATATGGTCTATTTTATCCACGCACCGATAACTTTCAACTTTTGTCATATAGTGATGCAGATTTTGCCGGTAATAAAACTGACCGCAAGAGCACTAGTGGGACATGTCACTTTTTGGGACATTCACTAGTCTCTTGGTGCAGTAAGAAGCAAAATTCGATATCCCTATCTACTACAGAAGACGAATATATCGCTGCAAGTTTGGCTTGTGCCCAAATCTTGTGGATGAAACAAACCCTATTAGACTATGGTATTTCATTTGAAAAACCTTCAATAATGTGTGATAATACCAGTGTCATTAACTTATCTAAAATCCGGTTCAACACTCACGTACGAAACATATTGATATTTGACATCATTTTTTACGTGATCATGTTTTAAAGGGAGATATTTCTTTAGATTTTATTTCTATTGATAAACAGGTAGCTGACATTTTTACCAAACCTGTTAAGGAAGACACATTTATCACCTTAAGAAGAGAACTAAGGATTTGTAGTTTTCATGATGTTTTTTAAATTTTTCTCTGGTAAGGCGACTTACATGTACTTTTCAGTCGACTGCCAAGTATCTTTATTTTTCTAAGTTTTGGTCTAAGTTTTATGTTCTGGACATTCGACTGTGCAGAATACCCAGTCGACTAACCAGTTGTATTAGAGCTATGTTTGTTTGTTTATTTAGCTCTCGACTAAGTCGACTGCCCCTTAATACCAGTCGACTGTCGCAAATCAATTTCTTCAAAATCGAATTTTGGCACATCGTTTGAGGCAATTCTTTTCACTTTATTGCTACCCTTTGACCGATCTGAGCCTTTGAAACTCCCTAACCTTCATCTTAGTCGTCCATTCAAAGTAAAAACCCTAACTCTTTACCATCATTCTTTCACTTTTACCCTAACTCTCTCTCTCTCTCTACCGAGCTCTCAAGTCGCCTGCTGTTGCTACTTGGCGGTTTCAAGAATTTTGAAACCCCATATTGAAGATCTCTTTCAATTTTCAGTGATTCTCAGAAGCTCTCTTGAAGTTCTTTACTTCTCTTTTCTACTTCCTTGTTGGTATATTTTCTTAGAACTTTTTCCATCTCTTGATTTTTAGGAATTTTTTTATGGCCCCCAAAAGATCCCGTTCATCTAATGTAGAAGAAGGACAAGGATCTAGAAACTATCTTCAATATTTGAGAAAACCAGATCTCATTGATAAATGGTACATTATTTGTTCCATTATCATTTTTCCAAGTAGATTTGTGAATGTTCGGATTTAGATCGGTTCCCTCTAGCCCCATTGTTTGAGCAATGTAGGTTAGTTGATCTATTGTCTCTTGTCAATCAACCCTCTTATTATCTTCACCTAATATATTTGTTTTATACAAATATGAAGATTACTACTTCAAAGGATGGTAATGAGATTCTTATTTTATCATCTGTCAAAGATAAACATATGAGAACCTCCCCTGGAAGACTAAGTCTAATTTTGAGCCTGTCTGATGAAGGGTGTGACTTAGGAGATGTTGATATGAATAATGACTTCGTCTTTTCTAAAATTTATTTGCCAAATCATGGTCCTCCTATGACCAATCGATCTATCACTCCTATTGCTAAGCTAGTTGCATGAATACTGTCATATAACATTATTCCCAAAACTGGGAGTTATGATCAGTATTCATTTGAGTTTCAACAAGCTGTTTATGCAATATTCGGCAATATTAAAATAAATTGGGGTGTAGTCATCTTTAAACGTCTTGCTAAGGCTCATACTTCATTTCTTCCCTTTGGTGCTTTACTCACTCACGTCTTCTATGCTCATGATGTTGATCTCGAATCTGAGACGGATGTTGTAAAACACTTTGATTCATTTGATCGTTCTAGTTTAGCACGTATGAAGTTGCTAAATTCTCCACCTAGGTCTCCTTCTAGGAATGTCCCTCCCATCCCCTTAGCCACTTCAGCTCGTCGGTCTTCTACTTCTAGTTCCTCTCGTCCTCGTGCTGATTTTGATGATCCAAGAAGTCTTTACACTTCTGTTAATTATATTATGGATCGTCAAGACGCTCTCATGGATCATCAAGATGCCCTTGAAGCAAGTATTTTTCATCTTACCCACCTATTCACCACTCCGTTTCCTCCTCCCTCTCATGGTGGCCAAGATGAAGATGATGAAGATTGATGAGCTACTATTTATATATTTTTTTCTATGTGTTTCCTGCGTATTGTTGCATTTTCTATCTATTATGTAACCGTTTGAACTAAGACTATTCTCTTTTTTATATAAATGTCATTTTGCTATGTATTATTTTTGTGGTTTATTTTTTTCCTTCATTTTTTTTGTCGATGACAAAGGGGGAGAAAATATAAGGTATAATCTTTATATTGCTTTGTGTTATGTTTATGTTACTTTTTTTGTGATGCATATCTTTGTGTATGTCTTTGTGCATGTTTTTGTGCATGTTTTCACACCTATGCATGTTGTATATTTGATAGGGGGAGCATGTAAGCATTTGTAATATTTATTTCCTTTTTTTTAAGCTATTGTGTTGTTATCATCAAAAAGGGGGAGAATATTGATTCTTGATTTTGATGATTACAACACAATACAAAGTTGTTGTGCTACTTCTTAGATATTACAGGATGTACACAAAGGCAAAATGTTCAAACAAGCTCTCAAAGCAATTTGATCAAGAAAAGCTGCAAACAAAGCTCTCAAAGCTAACTGATCAAGAAAGCTACAAGGTTGCCAGCTTCAAAGATAAAAACAAAGGCTAAAGCTCCATCTCAAGACTCAAGACTCGAGACAAGACCTGTGCTTAAATGTGTTGTATTAAGTGTCTTGTAACAGTTGTAAATCTTTTATTTCTTTGAGTCTTAGAATGCTGTAATAGCCTTATCACACACACTCACACATATCTTTAAATAATTGAGTGTTTTACAAAACATAAAAAGATCGAAACAAGCTTGAATAAGCTCAGCTATTAAGTACCAGTCGACCGCTATTTGGCACCAGTCGACTGTCTAGTACGAAACTGTCTGAACTCATTCAAACTCTGATCAGTCGACTCATTATGGCAACCCAGTCGACTGTTCAAGCCGTTTCGACAGTTTTCTGTTTTTAAACTTTTTTTTTCAAAATCAAATCTTTACTGCCGTTGTAAGGCAGTTGGGACTCAACCTTCCAACGGTCAAACATCTCTAACTCTATAAAAAGAGTACAGAGATCATTTGACAAAGGTTAAAACTTTTTTCCAAGCATTTTGTTTCTCAAGTTCTCAAGCTTTTGGTTTTGACAAGAAAAAGCTTTCTAAAAGCATTCACTTTCTAAGTCTTGATTCTCTGAAATCAGTCTAGTATAACAGTGATTTTGTTTTAGACTGATTTCGGAAGTTAACCTAATAGCCACTCACAAAATCACATTCACAACAAAGCTATAGGTTGATTGTAAACATTTTGTTATTGTTCTTCACTCTCGGGTTGTGAGAATGGTTCCTCTTGGTTGGAGAGTATGACTCTAGGGTGTAGAGTCAGGTTTTCACTTTTGGTGGAAGAGTGGAGTGCTCTATCTAGTGATGAGAGAGGACTAAGGGTTGGACAAGGTTGTTGTCTAACGTCGTTGGGTATTCTTGTAATTTTTTAAGAATAGTGGAAAAATCTCAAGTGGGTTGCTTGGGGACAGTATGTAGATCAGGAGGACCAAACCAGGATACATCGTGTGTACTCTGTGGTTGTATTTCTCTGAACTTGCATTTCATTTACTTGCTTTTTAAGTTCTCTGTGAAACTTGTCTGGACTGTCGACTGAGTACCTTTTTAATTCGACTGGTTAGAATTGTACTACATTCTCTCTGAAAACTTGTCTGGTAAGTCGACTGGTTCTTCTATAAGTCGATTGATCAGACTCGTCTTAAAATATTCTTCTTAACTGTCGCCCTAGTCGATTGGTTTCTCTTTTCAAGTCGACTGGACCGAAGAGAAAGTTCAATTCCGCAATTATTTTTATAAAACACTATTCACCCCCCCCCCCCTCTAGTGTTTCTTGCCTTTCCTACAGGATCCAACAGAATCCTCCCGTAATTTTTATTCCTGATTTTTCTCAGCAATTTATCATTGAGACTAATGCGACGGGAGTGGGAATAGGAGCTGTGTTATACAGTAAAATAATCACCCTATTGCTTATTTTGCAAAAATATGTCTTCGAGGATGCAGGCTGCATCAACTTATGCAAGAAAAATGTTTGCTATTACTGAGGTAGTGAAAAAGTGGAGGCAGTATCTTTTGGGCATAGAATTCCTAATATATACTAATCATTAGAGCTTTCATCATCTAATCAATTAGGTTATTCAAAATTTGGAGCAACAAAAATGGATACACAAGTTGGTAGGGTATAGTTTCAAGATACTGTACAGGGCTGGTAAGAAGAACTCAACTGCAGATGGTCTTTCAAGGAGACTTCATGAGGAATTTTAGTTGTTTTCGGCTATATATTCTCCTTAATCGTTGTTATTTGATAAAATTAAAGAGCAATTGTTGAAGGATGCACACGATAGAGAGCTAATGCTTCAACCAAAACTTTTATTGCCTGGATGTACAATAAGGGAAGGATTAATGCTGTTCAAGGGAAGGATTGTGGTACCTGAGTCTTTAAACTGAGATTTCTTTTTGAGTTGCATTCATGTCTTATGGGTGGCCATGCTGGAGTTGCAAAGTCTTTGGCAGGAGTTAAGAGCTCTTTTTACTAGCAGAACATGCACAAACATGTACAAGCTTTTGTACAGAAAGAAGGTCTACCAGCAAGTGAAGTATGAAACAACCAAGCCTGGGGGTTTACTTCAACCCTTGTCAATTCCTAGTCAAGTGTGGGAGGACATTTCCATGGATTTTATCATAGGTTGACCCAGTTTTCAAGGTAAAACTACAATCATGGTAGTTGTTGAAAGACTATTAAAATATGCTCTTTTTTTGGCCCTACGTTTTTTCAGCTCAAAGGTTGCAGAGGTGTTTGCTTTGAATATACTAAAGATCCATGGCCTTATATGGCTGTTGTTTCATACATGTATTTAGTTTTTGTCAGCAATATTTGGAAGGAGCTCTTTTGGCTACAGGGGACTTCACTGCAAATGAGTTCAGCTTATCACCCATAATCTCATGGACAGACTGAGGTAGTTAGTAGGTGCTTGGAGTAGTACCTATAGGAATTTTTAAGTGAAAAACCTCAGCAGTGGGGAAGGTTTCTATCCTGGGCAGAATACTAGTACAATTCAAATTAGCACTCTTCAACGGGGATGACTCCCTTTGAAGTTGTTTACGGCAAACTACCTTCATGCATTCCTAATTATATCAAGGGTAACGCTGCCAATTATGCTGTAGATTTAGCTCTTTATAAGAGGAAAGAAGTGTTGTTGAGGCTCACAATTAATTTGATTCAAACTCAAGCTCGGATGAAATCTCAAGCAGATAGTAAATCAAAGGATAAGGAATTTCAGGTGGGGAATTGGTCCCTTGTCAAGCTGCAGCCGTATATGAAGAAATCAGTAGTGCATAGGGCAGTTTAGAAGTGGAGTAAGAGGTATTTTGGTCCATTTGTAATGCTGAAAAGAGTAGGCAAGGTTGTTTATGAACTTGACTTGGCTTGAAGATCAAGAGTGCAGCCAATATTCCATATTTCATTGCTTAAAAAGTTCATTGGTGATCACACAACTGTAATTCCTAGTGCATTACCTGAAGGAAATGATGGTCTATAGTTGACTTTTTAGCCAACTAAGGTGCTGGAAAGAAGATGGATAAAAGGGGGTCAGGGCTTAGTTGAGGAAGTTTTTATTAGATGGGAGAATTGGACGAAGGAGGATGCAACATGGGAGGATGCTACGGCTAGAGCGAGAGCTTTTCCTCAAGTTGAACCTTGAGGACAAGGTTCAACTTGAAGAGGGAGGTATTGATACAAGAAAAGGGAAACATCACGTGGTTGAGGAAGTGAGAACATGAAACAACACAGGTATCTGATTGAGTACGATACTAGTCTTACCCTGTGCAATAAAAATAATTTTGAGAGAGTGATAAAAATATTTGGACTAAAAAATTTAGAGATGCCCCTTAACCATTTCGATCACAATATATTTAAAAGATGACAAATGTAAAAATTAACTAATTCACATTTTCAAACCAACCAACATAATTTTATATTTCTATTCAATTTAAAGGGAAAAAAAGTCAAATAATTACCGAAGTTGGGCTGTGGCTATTCTAAGATTACTTGATGTACTTCGCTATCTCCTTCTTGACCATGTGCTTCTCAACCGCCTTCCCTCTCAAATCAAGCATTCCCTATCGAATTAAATATAATCGACATCAAAAACACAGAGAACGAACAATAATTAATAATTAGATATATCAAAAGATGACAAATGTATAGATTACCAATTCATGTTTCCAAACCAACATCATTCTATATTTTCTATTCAGCTGAAAGGAAACCCCAAAATTCTCGATGTGTGTAACTTTCCAACAATTCCAGTTCCAAACATAGGTAAACCATAAATTTAGAGAAACAAAAAAAATAGGTTTTTTCAAAAATCACTTGCAATCTTGTCTGCTTCCTCCATTCTAAAGCTTGCTTGCAAATACTCATATTATCTACGAAGTTTCGTAATATTTAGCTCCAATTGTTCTATATTACTCCTTAGTTATAACTGTACAAAAACTTACCATAAAATACACATACAATACTAAATTTACCAAAACTTTTCAAACAACACAAAAGATGTATAAAAGATGATATTTATCCTCTACCATTCAAAAACTAAAACCATCACTTTTCACTTTCAACAAAAGGTGAAACAAATCCAATTTACCATATAGAGCGACAATTCTTGAAATTATTACTTACAGAGAGTAAAAAACTCCACCCAACTATTTAATTTTAAACAGTAATGTAACTAACATAAAATCAAAGCAAAATTACATAAATACACATGATAAGAGTAACCCTTTTCGAATCATATTTTATAAAGTTTTCAAAGACTTAATTTTCTCCTAATTCGATAACAATCACGTGCTTCAATCATCCTAAATTTTAAACCTTAGACCCTAAAAATCAAATCAAGCACATAAAAATTTTTTTTTAAAAAGTACTATGAAATTTGAAGAAAAATAAAAAAACTCATCGAATCGTGCGTCAAGTAAGTATCTCAGTAGTCGCAATAGTACCTGCAAAAATCACAAACACAACAATTAAAAAAACAAAAATGAAAAAAATAGAATCATTCTAATAAAAATTTTGATCTTTGATTTGATTATAAAAGAAAGGTGGGATCTTTGGAATGTTACCTCGGCATAGTTGCGTGAATTGGAGAAGAAATCGGAGAATTTTTTTAACAGGGAATGAGAAGAGGATGAAGATGAGCAGTTTTTGAAAGTGGATGAGAAGAGTATGATGAGAATATGAGGGGTTTTATTTCATGCTCCTTCTTTATTTACTCTAAATTTTCTATATGTGCTGAGTACGAGTTAGTACCTACTTTGGCTCTCCTTTCTCTATTTCAAAATGGAGAAAGAAGAGATGGGGTAGGCCTATTTTTATAATATATAGTATTAGATTTGCCCATGGGAACGTGCCAATGGCACGTTTTCAGAACGATGCAATATATGAAAAGCCTTGTAAACAGAAAATCAACAATTATATAGCTCAAGTTTGAATAGTATGACAATAATTAGTTGTAAATAAAAGTCTATATTTTCATTAGTATATGTTGAAAAATAATTATAAATTGGGATATAAAATTCCATGTTTCCATAAGTGTGTATATATATATATATTTCCATAAGTGTGTGTGTGTGTGTGTGTGTGTGTGTGTATATATATATATATATATATATATATATATATATATATAGAGAGAGAGAGAGAGAGAGAGAGAGAGAGAATTAAATAAATAAAGGAGTGTGGGGATTGGAATTTGAGTTTTGGGGAAAACTTTTGAGGGAAAAATATGTTTTGTGAGATTAGATCTGAACCTTTGATTTTGGGGGATTGAAGAAGAGCCACTTGATAGATTTCTTTGTGTTTTATTACTAGATTTGCCTGTGGGCACGTGCCTACGGCACGTCTTCGGAACGATACAAAAGCCTTGTAAACAGTAAAACAACAATTATGTAGCTCAAGTTTGAATAGTATGACAATAATTAGTTGTAAATAAAAGTCCATGTTTCCATTAGTATATGTTGAAAAATAATTATAAATGAGAGTATAAAATTCGACTTTTTCGAACTTTGAGGGTGGAAAATGATGAAATTTAACTACTGAAAAGATATTTGTTATTTTCAATGTAATACGAGCAATAAAAAAACATAAAAAATCTGAAAATTTACTAACCTGAAATTTGAAAATCTAAATTTCTGAGTAAATATAGAGAGAATGAGAGAGAAAAAAAATAATTAAATAAATAAATGAGTTGTTTTTTGTTTTGGGGAATTTGAATTTGAGTTTTGGGGTTTGAAATTTCGGTTTGGGGAGGGGGGGAGGGGTGGAATGTGTTTTGTGAGGTTAGATCTTGGTCTTTGATTTGGGGGGGGGGAGGGGGATTAAAGGAGAGCCACTTGATAGCTTTCTTTGTGTTTTATAATATAGAAAATTTACAAACCTGAAATCTGAAAATCCAAATATCTGAGTAAATAGAGAAAGAATGAGAGAGAGAGAAAATAATAATTAAATAAATAAATGAGTTATTTTTTTTGGGGGGGGGGGGGATTTGAATTTGAGTTTTGGGGTTTGCAATTTTGGGAGGAAAATGTGTTTTGTGAGGTTAGAACTGGGCCTTTGATTTTGGGAGGATTGAAGGTGAGCCACTTGATAGCTTTCTTTGTGTTTTATTATATAGAAAATTTACAAACCTGAAATCTGAAAATCTAAATTTTTTAGTAAATAGAGAGAGAGTGAGAGAGAGATAGAGAAAAAAAATATAATTAAATAAATAAGTGAGTTGTTTTTTTTTTAGGGGGGATTTGAATTTGAATTTTTGGGTTTGAAATTTTGGGAAAAAATGTGTTTTGTGAGGTTAGATCTGGGCCTTTTATTTTAGGGGGATTGAATGAGAGCCACTTGATAGCTTTCTTTGTGTTTTATTATATAGAAAATTTACAAACCTGAAATCTGAAAATCCAAATTTCTGAGTAAATAGAGAGAGAATGAGAGAGAGAGAAAAATAATTCAATAAATAAATGAGTTGTTTTTTTATTGGGGGGGGGGGGGGGGCGGGGGGGAATTTGAATTTGAATTTTGGGGTTTGAAACTTTGAGAGAAAAATGTGTTTTGTGAGATTAGATCTGGGCCTTTGATTTTAGGGGGATTGAAGGAGAGCCACTTGATAACTTTTTTTGTATTTTATTATATAGGAAATTTACAAACCTGAAATCTGAAACTCCAAATTTCTGAGTAAATAGAGAGAGAGAGAATGAGAATGAGAGAGAGAGAAAAAAAGAATTAAATAAATAAATGAGTTTTTTTTTAGTGGGGAATTTGAATTTGAGTTTTGGGGTTTGAAATTTGGGAGAAAAATGTGTTTTGTGAGGTTAGATCTGTGCCTTTGATTTTGGGGGGGTTGAAAGAGAGACACTTGATAGCTTTTTTTTGTGTTTTATTATATAGACTAGATTTGCCCGTAGTCACGTGCCAACGGCACGTCTTTAGAACGATACAACATATGAAAAGCATTGTAAACAGTAAATCAACAATTATGTAGCTCAAGTTTGAATAGTATGATAATAATTAGTTGTAAAAAAATTCCATGTTCCATATCTCTAATATTATAATGGGAGAGTTGGGGTTGTCATTTGTAGACAACCTGTAATTTGTAGATATTCATTCAACAATCTAATCTCAACCATTCATTTTTAAGTGGGAGTTACATTAACCATTCATTTACTCAATTATTGTTAGTTACCACAATACCTTCAAAATTGAAATTTATTTACAAAATAATTATTTACAAAAATGTTATTCATATAAAATAAAAGTTCGTAACACTATGAGTAATTTGTAAAAAGTATCTAATGAGTAAAGAAAGGTTTTATTATTTACTATATAAAAAATATTAATTAAAGCGTGCATCGCACGTGCAGTTACTAGTATATATAATGAGATAGAGAGAGAGTTAAATAAATAAAGGAGTTATTTTGAGGGGATTTGATTTTCAGTTTTGGGATTGAAGGAGAGCCACTTGATAGCTTTCTTTGTGTTTTATTATATAGACTAGATTTTCCCGTGGCCATATGCCTACATCATGTCTTCAGAACGATATAGCATATGAAAAGCATTATAAAAAGTAAATTAACAATTATGCAGCTGAAGTTTGAGTAGTATGACAATAATTAGTTGTAAATAAAGTCCATGTTTCCATTAGTATATGGTGAAAATAATTATAAATTGGGGTATAAAAGTCAATGTTTCCATATATATATAGAGGAGTGATCCAATGAGATACATCTTAAAATGAGATAATGAGATACATCAATAATGACCATTGGATATAATTAGATTGAGATGAATGACTCTAATCCATTTGGTTTATTTCTACTAATCTAATCCAGGTACTGTTCATATTATATCTGTTTTTTAGGGGATATCAACCACTAAAAAGTATACTTCTGGCTGGTTTCAATAGGTATTGGTCATCTCGTATGCTTTTCAGGTGCCAAAAAAATTGCGAGGAAGCATGGCTTGGGCGCTACATGGGAATTGATCAAGGAAATGGCAGGAACAAGCATTAAGGTACACCGGTAACTCCTACAGCAAGTAATAGGTCTTTGGTTCAAATTTCACGAAATGTTACGAGGATTGGGATTATTCTTGACCAAAATATTGAGGACAAAATGGATCGAGAGTGCCCCCTATAGGCCAATAGCACAGACAGACAAAAACTAAAAAATAACATTTAGTTCGATGAAGTTGGAAGTGAGTTTTCATTACTGTGGGCATCATGTAAAGAACTTGCAACATATTTTATCGGTCCATACATGTCTAATAGAAATGGGGTATTTATAGTATTGTGCTCCCGTGTTGAGCAAAGTAGTATTGTGTTCCTTATTTGTAAAGGATTTTTTTAGTGTGCAACCAAAAAATACCGGAGAAGCTATGAAGTGTAGAAAATTGAAGGGCTTAGAAGACACTTGATGAGAGTTTTGTGAAGGAGTCAGAACTAAATAATATAGAAGAAACCGGAACAAAAATAAGGGGCAAATCTATAATTTTGAAATCGAGTTAGCTATAGAAGAAAGCAAGTTTGAAAATTATGTTTTCGTAGAAGTTTTCTCTCTCTTGAAAGACAGATACTGGAGATCTCTCATTTGAAATTTGTCTGGATTTTTCATTTCCATGTAAGCCCTCAGTTAGAAGTCAGAAGTAAGACTCAGACAGTTATTTAGATTTTAGATGGGTGAATAGATGGGTGAATGAGTTATTCGATTGATCCTAAAGAACACCAGTGCATCCACTTCACCGATAACCTATATAGATGAAATAACAGTTGGTTTTTGTTTGGGTTTTTGTTTGGTTTTTTTTTTTTTTTTTTTTTTGTTTTTTCATTTGATAGATTAGTAGAAATAAACCAAAAGGATTAGAGCGATTCATCTCAATCTAATTATATCCAATGGTCATTATCGATGTATCTCATTATCTCATTATAAGATGTATCTCATTGGATTACTCTCTCTCTCTCTCTCTCTCTCTCTCTCTCTCTCTCTCTCTATATATATATATATATATATATATATATATCTCTAACATATTTAATGGAAGAGTTGTAAACCAACAAACAATTTTTTATTAATTTTTTGTAACAATACAAACACATGGGTTGCACGTGTACTGTAGCTTTCAACTCTTCCTTTTTTAAAAGGGTTTTTTACATGTAAACCCATAACAAATATGATAATATCATATATATACCCCTCACAAATGTATATTTTCGTATATGCCCTAACAATTCGAACTTTATTTCATATTTACCCGTATGTTAGATATCACTAAGTTAACTATGATTTTACCTTTACTAGATAAATAGAAATCAAATTAAAAGATCAAATTATTCAATTAAATAAGAAAAGATTTAATAATTTTAAGGATTAAAGATTAGAAGTAATGAAATGAAAATTTATATCTTTCATAGAAAGTATCACTTTATAAAATTAAAGCTACTAAGTCAATGTAAAGATGCAAAACCACAAATTTATGAAAAAATTAACACATTCATTGCACGTGGTAATTACTACCAACTTACGTGTATCGCATATACAATTCCAACTCTTTATCAAGACGTGCATCGCACGTGAAATATACTAGTAATATTATAATGCGAGAAGGCATTAGTGTTATTGTCATTTTTTCATTCTACCAACATGTGCAACGCACGTATATAACTAATATAAAGGAGGTTTCTGGTTCAAATCCTCCCTACATCCGAGTTTTTATTTTTATTTTTTGAAATTATTAAAACGTGCATCGCACGTGTAAATTACTAGTATATACAGAGAGAGGGAGGGAGAGAGAGAGATAAATAATTAAATAAATAAATGAGTTGTTTTGGAATGATTTGAGTTTGAATTTTGGGAAGAAATTTTTGGGGTGAAAATGTGTTTTATGATGCTAGATCTGTACCTTTAGTATTGAAAGTATTGAAGTAGAGCCACTTTGTTTGCGTTTTATTATATAGATAGATAATAACTATCCGTTCAAACCTCGTCTTCCATCTGGGTTCAAATCACGTAACAAGAGCAGGTTCATTCAAGTTCTCTGCCCCCATTACTGTAGTCCACGCCTTTTCTCAATAGAGCACAAACCGAAACCAAAAGAGAAACCTGTCAAACAAACGGCAAGGCAGGAAGTATAAGCATGGGGTTCCAAAAAAGAGGAGAGAGAGAGAGCGCAAGACCAGTGTCTCAACATTGAATCATAGCCGCTAATACTGACACACTGCTTTTAATATCATAGCTGATAAGACATTTGTTACAGTCAGTTAAAAAAATGAGTTTAAAAAATGAGACTGACAAAGATACTGTTCCCTGTAGTGGTTTTTCTTTTTGATGTAGTGGTTTTTCAAAATTCAATTCATCACAACTTTCAAGTGAGAAGAAGAAAACACCTCAAAACCCTAGAGAGAGAGTGAGAGAGAGAAGAGAGAGAGATGGGTTTGTTGTTCTTGTTGTGTTTGTTGTTGAGTTATTTTGTTTCTGGAATTGGAGGTGAGGAGGAGGTGAGGAATGTGCCTGCGTTTCTGTACACAAGGACTCCTGGTAGATGCACTCCACAGTATGCAAATTTCTCAACCTAGTCCCTTATTAATTTTATTTATTTATTTATTTTTTGGGAGTAAAAGATACTGTCTGGTGTTCAATCTGAGACCTCTATTTACCCATCTCAAACACTTTTACCATCTGAGCTACAACTCAGTGGTAATCCCTTGTTGATTTTGATTTTTGATTTCTTCGGTTTAGAAAGAGTTGCTTCATATTGGGTTTCTGGGCTTGCTTTAATTTGGGTTTAGAGTAGTTGCTCTCCTTTGAGCTTTGACAAAAGAATGGGCGAATTTGGACTAACAATAAAAAGATTCATGCTTGTATAGTTTAGAAGAACTAGTTTATGACTAGTGATCAAGGTTGTTGCAATTAGGCTGCCCATGAATGTAGACAATCTTCAAATACTAATTTTGATTGCACCTTTGCTGAATTACCAAAAACCAAAGTAAAGAGCTTGGTTGTTTTTGTTGTATATAGTTTAATATTTTGTGGATTATTTTTGTTCAAAAACTAACCAACCAAATCGGGGAATAACCATAAAAAGATTCATGCTTGTGTAGTTTTGAGCAGAAATCAATGGTTGACAATCTTCAAAATCTAGTTTTGGTTACATCGGTTGCCAAAATCACCATAACCATTTGATAGTTTAATACTGACCTACAATCAAAATTTGGATTTTCAAACTCTCGAGAAATAGATTGGACAGCACCAAGAATCATTGTGGGCTTCTGATAATTCCTAATGGAATAAACAAGAAAGCATAAGCACAAAAATTGTCACTATTTCTTGTTCAACTTTCGGTCTCTTAGATAATATGACTTATTTGCTAATAAGATCATTGATTACTATTCAATTCCTACAAATGATAGTATGATACCTATGAGAACTGGTGGTGGATTTGGGCAGGTTCTGGAACAGCGGAAGAGAAGCATGGCCGACTATGATTCCTCATGATGCATCAGTTGCTAAAATTTTTGGATCAAGGGCATTAGAGAGATATGAACCAGGACTTACTATGTGGGAGGCAACACAGAGGAATGATGATATCGGTGGGAGTGCTTTCTCCAAGTTGGTGAAGCATTCTAGCGTTGCTTTACTCAATGCATACACAAGACCTGGATTTCCCTTTAGTTCGTGGGAGGTGAAGACTTTGCTGTTAGAGGCGCTTGTCTCTGAGAGTGCAGCTGAGGCACAAGCAAAGAGTTTTGAGGAGGCTAATCGAGCTTGCCATTAGATAAGCTCACTCTTCCTCTGTTTGATTCCTCGGAAAGTATGTGTGATATGTAGTGTTTGTTACTTCACTTTTAAATGTTTTATTGTAGATGCTTTAAAGTTGGGAGCTAATTTTATGACTGTTCTCTTGAGCTTTCTACTGTATTTGGATGTGACATTTGGAAGTTTGAAGATTGTTGAGTGTCATTGTTAGAGCATCAGTAGTCGTGGCGAGCCAAATTTTGGGTAGTTAAAAAATGGAAATAGAAAAAATGAGTTTGTGCTAGAGTTGTCGAAAGCTAAAATTTGGGTCAGATGAAAAATTATCTTTCGTCCAAGCGATTTGTATAGGTAAATTAGAACGGACGGAGGATTATATATCGTCTGTTGAAAGGAAAAAAAAATATACGGGACGGGAAATGAATTCCCGTCCGACAAATTTTAAAAAAAAACCAGATGGACGGTACATTGAGAGAGAGTAAGGGTATATAAGTAATTCCATAATTCATGGGAAAAAAAATTTAGAGGGAGGGACGGTAGATTATCCCTTGTCCCACCCTTTTTTTATTATTATTTAAATGGACGTTACATTATGTATCGTCCCTTACAATTTGTTTTTAATTATTTGGTTGGACGGCATATAATCTTCTGTCCGTTGATGTGTCAGCCAAAAATTTGTAGGGATGATGTTTTATTTTCCGTCTGACCGTTCCGACGAAAGATAAATTATCGTCCGATCAATCAGACGAAAAATTATCTGCCGTTAGCTATATAGCTGACGGCTGTTCATTCAAAACCCAAATTTTGGATAAATGTAAAACGACTACAGTGCTATTTTTCCCAAATTTTGAAAATTTTGGATAAATGGCCAACGACTACAAATGCTGTTATGGCTTGAATCTAGATCTGTGTTAAAAATGGACAGATTCAAAGGATAAGCAAAGAAAATGTTATATAAAGAAAAAAGTTGCATAGATGCGTAAATTGGTTTGAAACCGAGCGGCCGAGGAACCTTTTGGAGTTTCCTCTTTTGGGTCATCAACATGGAGTGCGGTCTTAATTTGTTATAAATGTTGAAATTGTTTGTCGAATTTTTTTTTTTTTTGGTTCACCTATGAGCGGGTTTGGTAGCATGTAAACATGGTGTGAAAAAATAAAATCCTAGGAGAAACACTGTTTCACCGCTTTGGTTGAATGCTGTTAATTTTTTTGTTCTTGCTTTATTTTACTACCTCTCTCACAAATCCTAGCTTTTCCCTTGTCATTTAAGCTTTTCACACAAAGCTATTTAAACCAAAGAACATGCCCACGTCTAGTCGACGTGGGACTAAAGTCCCATATAGTAGCTTTGGTTTTTTTTTACTGGTTTTTTTTGTCTGGTTTTTTCTTTGGTCTGGTTTTTTTACAGGGTTTTTCTCTTTTTTTCAGGGGTTTTTTTATAGCTTCTACTTTTAGTTTAATTGGGGTTTTTTAGCTTGGTTTTTTTAGTTTCGATTTTTTTGGGGTTTAATTTAATAAAGATCAATTAATTAAGATTAGATTAGATTAATTAAAATTAGATTATATTATATTAGATTAGATTAAATTAATACTAAAGAATTGAATTAATTAATTAAGAATAGATTATATTAGACTAATTTCAAATACAACAAAAAATTAAAAAAAAAATATTTTTAAATACGGTCGCTACAATATTCTTACAACTCAACCAAAGATAATCTATCATGAAAAACTATTCTAACTACAGTAAATCTATATCCAACCAAAGCTATTTCAAGAAATCAAATTCAATGATTTACTTTCGCTATAGTGATCCTCACTCGGTACAGTAAATCTACATCCAACCAAATCACCCCTATATGAAATAACTGATCATCTTAACATCTGACGAACAGGTCGCTCAGCTAATCAAACACACATAAGATACAATAACGACATCTTTACAATATATTATGCCAAGATCACTTTTGGTTGAGCAAATGTAGGAGACAATTCCCTACTATTTTTCCATCCAAAATTTGAACTGAAATCTTATCCCTTGATCAAATCTAAAAAATTGTACAAATTTTTATAGATAATATTAGATGATTTTTTTTTTGGACCAAGGAAAGGTAGGGGAAATCCCCACCTCAAGATCTAGATTAGCATATATTAGATAAATTCATACAAAAACAAAGGCTTATAGGCACCAGAGAAAATCAAGGGTAAAAAGATAGGTAAGGTGAATGAGATGTCGCTCAAACCTAAAGCAAAGAGAGGGTAGATGACTACTATCGTGCACCACTGCTTGCCCTAAGATTGAGCGCATACACAAATATCTCATATCAAAGCTCCCTCACACAAAATGGCATCTCAAAAGTGCTCGAAAGCAAGCAATACATGAAACTAAAGATGCAGTTATAGAGTTATTACAGGACCAAATAAATGAGTAGCAACAATAAGCTCAACAAAAAAGCACCAAGTGCTTCAAAAAACAGAGGCTGATTCTTCACTAGAGTTCTATATTTTGCAACCCAGTCAGGTGTGGGATGTCTGTGGCACCTCGTTGCTGATTTCCACCACTATCACAGCAGGTAGAGCAACATAGGTGGTGGGGGTTTGGAGGATCTGAACACCATGTTCACTCAGCACTTCTATTAGCTTGGCATTCTTCCTGCTTGTAGGAGCTACATGCAACCAAGAAGTGAAAAGGAAATTTACATCATATATGACTTCTCAACAGTAGAAGCTACAAAAATTAGAGATCCTATTGTTTCTTTCTAACCAGAGCACCTAACAAATACTAGCAACCAATGAACACCAAACTTTTCCAAATTGAGGCCTAGATGGAGCAAAACACCAAGAGGATAAGCAAGAGTGCAGTGAAGTGGGGAGTGCAGTGATGTGGAGAAGAGTGCAAAATTTTAGCTAAACATCCCTACCCAGGGGGCAATCAAAAAAGATGTGAAAGAATGATTCAGATGAGCATGCACAAGTAGCATTGGTATCAAAAACCCGAAACCCGGACCTGACCCGGACCCGACGTTGGATCGGAACAGCTCCGCACAACATAGGGATTGGCACGCTTTCGCGACCCGATCAAATTTGGGTAGGGTACGGGTCCAAAAAACATACCCGTTGAAATTTCGGGTCGGGTCCGGGTCCACAAAAATAGGATCCGACCCGGACCCGGACCCGTATTAAATAAATAATGAATAAATTGACCCGACCCGACCTGTTACCCGTTACCCGTTACCCACTTACCCGTAATACAAATACACACATGTGACGACCCAAACCCTATCCCTCATTCCGTAAATCCCTAACCCAAAAAGTCACAAGCTTTACTCTTCCTCGGCGGCGCCCCTTTCTTTCTGCATTCTCCAATTCCTTGCTTCTATGAGCTTGGTCTTTCTTCAATCTCCAAAATACTACTCCAAATTCCCTTTCCCAAAACCGCACCTCTGTCCTCACCTCTTCCGCATACACCTCCGTGACCTCCTTGGCCCCTTTTCGACCCACTCCCACTTCGCCAACTCTCCCTCGCTACTGCCGCAGCTAATCCTCCTCCGTTCATCCACTTCAGCATCCACAACCCCGTTCAAGATCAACGGTGTGATTTTTATCCCCTTTTCTCAAATCTAGGGTTTTAGATTTAAATTCTAGTTAATCGACTAGTATATAGGAGCAGCATATAGGATAAACTGAGTTTTTACTGCTTCACTTGCTGCTACATTTGTCCACTCTTTGCTGATTAACTGAGTTTTTACTCAGTTGGACATCACTGATAAACTGAGTGATTCATTTCTTCTAGCACTTTTAATGACTGCTGAGTTTGCTGTGCTTCATAGGTTCTAGCACTTTTCTTTGCTACTTTGCAGTCCTGACTGTGTGCTAGAACTTATGACTGTCTAGTGATGATTAAATCCTATCTGAGCTTTATAGGAGTGACTAGTAATTGACACACTTTACTGATCTGAGCTTTATGAGACATTTTTCAAGTATGTTGGCTGCTATGACTATGAGGATAACATTATTCAAGTATGGTGAGAAAAACAATGCTTTTTTACAAATCGGTAGTATGCCTTTGTTTAGCTCTTAAATTATAACACTAATATTCTGTTTTGTTTTGTTTTGTTAAGTTTTAGGAAAAATTACACTGTTGTTGAGAAAAACAACACTTATGAGGATAACATTATTCAAGTATGGTGAGAAAAACAATGCTTTGTAGTTCTATTTGTTGTATTTGAAGTCACTGGAAATATTTTTTGTTGTATTTGAAGTCACTGGAAAAACACATTGTGTGGGGGAAGAAAAAGATTTTTTGTATTTGACTAACTAAGTGCTAGAACCTATGACTATCTAACTGAGTTTTGCATTTGTCCACTCTTTGCTGATTAACTGAGTTTTTACTCAGTTGGGCATCACTGATAAACTGAGTGATTCATTTCTTCTAGCACTTTTATTCACTGCTTAGTTTGCTGGGCTTCATAGGTTCTAGCACTTTTCTTTGCTACTTTCTAGTCCTGACTGAGTGCTAGAACCTATGACTGTCTAACTTAGTTTGCTCAGTTGGATAATTTAGTTTGCTCAGTTGGATAATTGGATTATATCTTTCTTTGCTACTTTGCAGTCCTGACTTCTTTGCTGCTTTGATACTTTGTATACAAGTGATGATGAGATGGATGATGATTTTGAAGTTGCACACTATGATTCATTGTTTTATTGATTTATAGGAGTGACTAGTGATGATTAAATCCTATCTGAGCTTTATGTGTGTGTTCAATTGACAATCATGATGGATTATTTCTCTGAAGTTTCACGCTATGATTCATTGATTCTATAGGAGTGACTAGTTATTCATTTCTTCTAGCATTTTTAATCTAGCACTACATTTGTCCACTCTTTGCTGATTAACTGAGTTTTTACTCAGTTAGGCATCACTGATAAACTCAGTGATTCATTTCTTCTAGCACTTTTAATGACTGCTGAGCTTGCTGAGTTTCATAAGTTCTAGCACTTTTGTTTGCTACTTTGCAGTCCTGACTGAGTGCTAGAACCTATGAGTCTATGAATGTCTAATTGAGTTTGCTCAGTTGGATAATTGGATTATAGCTTTCTGTGCTACTTTGCAGTCCTGACTTCTTTGCTGCTTTGATACTTTGTATACAAGTGATGATGAGATGGATTATGATTATGAAGTTGCACATTATGATTCATTGATTAACTGATTTATAGGAGTGACTAGTGATGATTAAATCCTATCTGAGCTTGAGCTTTATAGGAGTGACTAGTAATTGACACTCTTTACTGATCTAAGCTTTATGAGACATTTTTCAAGTATGTTGGCTGCTATGACTATGAGGATTACATTATTCAAGTATGGTGAGAAAAACAATGCTTTTTTACAAATCATAGTATGCCTTTATTTAGCTCTTAAATTACAACACTAATGTTCTGTTCTGTTTTGTTTTGTTTTAGAAAAAACAACATTGTTGGTGAGAAAAACAACACTTATGAGGATAACATTATTCAAGTATGGTGAGAAAAACAATGCTTTGTAGTTCTATTTGTTGTATTTGAAGTCACTGGAAATAATTTTTGTTGTCTTTGAAGTCACTATAAGTCACTGGAAAAACAATGCGTGGGGGAAGAAGAAGATTTTTGTAGTTCTAGATTAAGTCTCTTTCTATTTGTGATACATGAGTAATATAATGTGGATGATTGATAAATAGCCGCCTCGAAGTTATAATTCATTTATAATGAGTAGTTGTATCGGTGTAGTTAAGAGCTTTTGCTTCTGCTTGGGGAAACAAATCCAGGTTCTTTGTTGTATCTTTTGGTGTAATATGAAGTGCTGACTCTGTTTATCAGTCACCGGAAAGTGGAAACAATATACTACTGCTGTATTGCAGATGAATGCTGCTACTATGATTTATGTGTAATATGATTTATGTGTTATGCTTTAAAGACCCAGAACCGAACCGGGCCCGTGAAAAGAAATAGGACCCGAATGGGAACGGGTAACAACTTTTATGAGGAACCGGAACCAGACCCAGACCCGAATTTCACGGGTCTAGGTCCGGGTCCGGGTCCAGTATTTCAACATGTCATTGACCGAGTCCGGATTCGGGTATTGAAGTACCCGACTCGACCCGACCCGTTACCAGTGCTATGCACAAGTCGTGCATGTTTCGTCCCTTATCCAACATCTTTTTGTTAAGTTTGCTTTAGAGGCAAGCTTATCACAGTTTAGCATCCATATAAAAATTTTGCTTTTAGGGGGGGCATAAGTCTTCCAAGTAGTTGCAGCATATGGTGAGATTATCTCTCTATTGATGAAGAAAGAGTAAGCTGACTTGACAGTGTAAGACTTTGTTGCTGTGTGTTTCTAGCTTGGAATATCTCTGCAATCAGAAGGAGCATAAACAGCAAAAACTTCCATTAATATGTCCCTCTCCTGACCCAACTCCCTCACCATAACTCTTCGCAACCTGGGTCTCCACACCCAATGCCCATCTAACCAATACCGCTAAGTAAGAAGAGGTGCCTGATTATCCCAAACAACCTCTGAAAGCTTGGGGAAATTGTGCTCAGTGCTCAAGCCAACCAGCCGGTTTAATCTCCAGAACTGAACTGACGAGCCATCTCCAATCATCCAAAAGATACAAGAGAAGAACTGGTGCTTCAGCGGGTAAAGACATAACCAGAATGCAGATGCTAAGGATAGAATGTTGTAAGTGCATAAACTTAAATTATAGTAGAGTGATTGGAGGTTATGGCCCACAAGGTTATGGGGTTCAACTATTAGTTTTCACCACCACTTCATCAATATGCCTTGGTTGAAAATGCTGAGATCAAGAATACCCAATCCACCATAAGTCTTTGGTTGACATGCTCTCTGCCATATCACGCTTGCCTTTCCCCTACAATCCTCATCTGTCACAAACCATAAGAATCTGTTTCTGATTTGATCCAATCTCTTTATGACACGCATTAGCAGTTTGAAGAAGAAAGCATAATAAACAGAGATTGCTGAAAGGATTGAATTGATGATGACAAGTCTACCTTCTTTGGAGCGCATTTTACCTTTCCATGAAGAGAGCCTTCTCTACTTTAGCAATGAGCGGCATTCATTCCCTCATATTGGGCTTGTCTTTATTCAAGGGCATATCTAGATACTTAACAGGTAGCTTCTCCTCCTGGCGTTTCTCCTCCTGGCGTTCAAGCATGTGAGAGAAAGCAACTTGTTTGGCCATGGATTTTCCAAAGTAAATCAGTGAAGATTTGGTGAAGTTAATATCAAGACTAGAAACATCAGCGAACATGTGCATTTGAAATTTTAAGTGAATGACTTCTTTTCCTCTCCTGTGCAGAAAAGTAGAGTGTCATCTGCAAACTGCAAAATAGAGAGATTAGAAAGGGGGCTAAAGATATTGAATGATGAGAATATATCATTTTCTCTGCCCATCTTCAACATCTAAGCTAGACCATCAACCACTAGTATGAAGAGCATGGGTGAGAGTGGATCACCCAGCTTGAGCCCCCTCTTTCAGTGAATGGTATCTCCCCGTCTTCCATTCAATATGATGTATGACTTAGCAAAGTGGGGAATCATATGTATCCATGCACACCACTTCTGCCCAAAACCCCTAGTCACAAGGATTTCCTCAATAAAGCTCCAGTTGACAGAGTCAAAAGCTTTTTTGAAATCAATTTTGAGCATCAGATTGTCCATTCTCTTCTTTGATCATAAGTTAGTTAATTCATGAGCCACCAAGAAGCAATCTACTATGGACTTGTCTTTGAGGAAAGCACTTTGGGAGGATGACACCAGATATTAGAGAAGAGCGCTTAACATGTTGGCCAAGAATTTTGTGGAGATCTTGAAGGAGCAATTTAAGATACTAATAGGCCTGAATTCATGAACCATGTTTTCTCCATCGCATTTGGGGATAAGAGAAATATTTGAGTAGTTCAGCCTAGAGATGTCTCTAGTGCTAGCATGAATGGCAATAAACATATTCATAATGTCATTTTTTGTAACATCTCAGAAGGTGTGGTAGAAGCTTATAGAGAATCCGCCAAGGCCAGAGCTATATATGCACTCATGGAGAAAACAGCTTGCTTGATCTCTTCTAAGGTGAAATGCATATCTAACTGGCTCAGATCATGCTTATTATGGTACAAGGTAGGCCAATCTACCGTAAGATTTGAACTACTTGATGAACCACAGATTAATGTGAAATATTTAACAAACTCTTCCTCTATAATCTCCTGATCAATGATTAACTAGTCATCAACTGTAAAAGAATAAACAAAATTTCTTCTTCTTATGGCATTAGCAATGCAATGGAATTACTTAGAATTAGCATCCTCTTCTTTTAACCATGTTTCATTGGCCCTTTGCCTCCAATAGGTGGTGTCTTCTTGCACCAGCCACTCATATTCCTCGACAACATTCAATTTCAGCACCTTATCTGCTTCAGTGGGCTCCTTAGACTCATGCTCTATATCTAAAGCATGAATGGTGTCCAACAATGTCTTCTTCTTTACCTTGGTGCTACGAAGGTTTTATAGTTACAATCTCTGATTCTCCTCTTGAGGAGGATGATCTTGTGCCCAAAGATGTCCACTGGGGGCCCCTGCAGCTAAATGAATTCCACCACCCTATAACCAAACCTAGGAATTGGGAGTCAGAGAACTAAGCCTTTTCAAACCCGAAGAAATTAGCTTTTGAGGGTATATAAAGTGTGTCAAGAACAATGGGACAATGGTCAGAAGCAACTCTAGGCAAGGAGGGCAGAATGCAGCAAAGGAATGTGGCGTCCCATTCTTGAGTGATAAGAAACCTATCCAACCGGGCCATGGAAGGGTTATTTCTTAAATTTGACTAGGTGTACTTCCTTTCCGATAGTGGCACATCAATAAGCATCAAGGCAATATAATTATCCCTCAAAGAGCTCTTTCCTCTGTTTCTTTATTGATCAGACAAAGTAGCTGTGAAATTTCCACAAATGCTCCAACAAGGGCAGAGGAAGTGTCTGCATTGAATAATCTCATGCCAGAATAAATCCATATCTTCCTTCTCAAATGGAGTGCATACATAAGTTAAAGACCACTATCTTCCAGAATGCCTCTCTCTAAGGGATACAGAGATTGAAAAAAATATCAAAAGCTGAGTAGAAAACCTCGAACATGTTATCATTCCTGCCCACTATAACACTCCCCACAGCTATGAATGACATCAAGTATAACCCACTTAGTGATGGCGACCCCCCTATGGATGCAAGCTTCCTGCTACTTGGGTTGGCTCGGACAACTTTGATTCTTGAATACACACAACTGATAATTTGGCCATTTGAATCTCATCCTTAATAAAAGTGCACTTATTGGGCTACCAAGCCCTCTCACATTCCAACATCCTATCCTCATTTATAGTTTGATAACACAACAACCAAGAAAAGAGTGAAAAAAACATCACACAAAACAAAGGAGAAGAAATTCATTTCTAGGAGGCAGCTGGCTTAGAGGTACCAACTACCTACCTCTCAGAATTTCTGACCTTCGCAATGGCATGGGGTCCCTTAGCCACCACCCTCACCGACTGAGCAACACCAAGAAGTTCGTCATCTGACAGTAGTTTAAAGCAATTATAGAGCTTGGTACCTGAGCAGGCAGACCCCTCCCGGCACTTGGTAGCATAAGCAGGCCTCTTGGCAGACATATGGGCCAAGCTCCTAGTGGAGGTTGATCCCCCATACAGAGGGAGCACATGCCTCTTGAGAGGGTTGGAGTCGCTTGTCTTGCTCTTGGTCTTGACTGCCATATCTTCAAACCCCGGGGGTACACTACCAGTAACAGAAAGAGCTTCCTTGGGATCAAGAGGCTGATTAATTAGATCTGGTTGGTAAGGGGGCAATTTCTTGGTGCAACTGAGCGTCGGGACAAATTGTTGGCTTCCTTTGCAACCTTATGGGCTAAGGCATGTTCAATAGCAGACTGGATGCATTGGAATAAGAAGTGGGAAAATTAACAGTCTTGTTATTTCATACCATAGACATGTACCAACTAGAGCTGGCATAGGTGCTGTTAGAGGAATCATCAGATTTGGGGGAGTAATTTTTGGCCCTGCGGTTGGAGGAGTTAATGTGGAAAGATTTAGGGGAATATTCTCCGGACCAACTAACTTTGGAAACCAAACCAATGGCGGGATCCTGGCCAACAAAGTTGCCAACCACTTGCTTTCCCTGCCTGATTTGTGGCGGATATCTTCCCTCTCAATTTAAATTAAAAAAATTTGTTGGGGTTCAGGGATTTCCACTATCGGTGTCAACGCCAGCTGGGATGGTGGATTTGTCTACTGGGCAGCCTTCTCCTCTCTGTATAACGTCACCTTGGGCTCTTCCTCCATCTTCTTATACCAGAATAAGCTCTAACCCCTCTCAGTATTGGTGCTGGAAGTGGTGAACAACTAGACCTTTTCACTTTGCCTGTCCTCCAGCAGAATAGGTTGACCAGCTAGGATAATAGGACATCAAACACCTGCTTCTCAAGTGACCAAGGCACTGTATAATGAACAGTTAGGTTTTGGGAATGTGCTTGATGTCATCCACCTCAATAAGGACCAGGGCCCAATCCCTCTTCGCAGCGTCCCTCATTTCCTTGCTCAAGGTGACAGGTTGGCAAATGGCTTGATTATGGAGTAAAGAGATTCTCGATTCCACATGTGGAACGAGAGCATGGGAATGTTGATCCACATAAAACATGGCTTGGGTTTCAGTTTGGCACCATAGTCAATAGAACATGGATTCAAAGTTGTAGAGAAGCCTGAGTAGTGGAAAAGCTCATCTTCAACCGCTTTGCTTGCACTCGCCGCCGTCGAGAATTGAACATGGTAGACTCCTCCCCGGACCTTTTTAAGGCACCACCACCAACCTTGGACTTCCCACTCGAAGTTTAGGGCATTTTCAACATCTTTAGTTGCAGGTAAAGACTTTGGGTTGATTTGATGGAGAAATGTGTTGGCATGCAACACAAGAAGGGATTTGGCCAAATCGGAGTTGTGGGCCACGTGGACCTCCATATTCTCCCATCCATTGAGCAGCGGGAACTCACTCACCTTGTGCCCAAACTTCTTACAACTGAAGCAATGGAACCCTAGCTTCTTGCATGCAACCGCCAAGTGGTCCCCTTCTCCATCCTTCATGCATCTTCTTTCATTCTCTTTGCGAAATGGCAATTTTTGGGGGAAAATGGATATCGGTGTGGTTTGGATGTAGGGTTTGGGAATTGGTTTAGGAATGGAGGTGGGAAAGGTGGAGCGGTTTCGATATTGGGGGTGGGGAAGAGAGTGAAGTTGGGGAATACGAAGGGGTTGGAAATGACGGCGATGTGATGAATGAGGGTGTGAGGTAGAAAGAAGTACATGGGCATAAGATATTATCTTATCCTAAGGCACCTGCACACACTCTCTCTCTGTCTCTCTCTGACTCCTCACCCCTCTCTTTTTTTTATCATGAACTTTTCAAAAATACTTTTGATATTTTCTCATTTTGAAAATTATGTGCAATATTGCTCAGGGTTATACTAGTTTTATTATTAAGTTGCATGAAGCACGTACATAATATCTAGGACAACAACTTATGCAAACGCGGACAAGAATCACTCTAGTGATAGAAAACTTCCAACTGTTCCACTAGTTGGAAGTTGTCAAGGAAGGGCATCATGGCATGCTCCCTAGTGAACTTAATGTTTGATGCTACACTATTGTTGATGCAATAAGAGTCTTAACTTCGAAAGGAAGACTCTTGAATGTTGACATGTGACCAACGAGAAGACCCCTCATCGGCAGTGATGAAATCCTCAATGACATTCATTTAATGCCGTTACTTCCAACTGTCATTGTTGATGCGAAGAATTGAGGAATTACAGTAAGCTGCCCTTGTTTTATGTTGTAAATTTTACTTCCGCTGTGCAAAAAAAAAGTGTAATTTTGATGTAATCTCTGATGTATGATGAAAAGTTTTAATTTTCCTGTAAAATTGTACTAAAGAAAGTGAAAAGATCCTGTAGAACATCTCGAATTCAGTGTATTTGGGATTCGGGGCGTTACAGAGTGGTATCAGAGCCACGCTTTCTACACTTTCCACACTTGTACAAATTTATAGGGAACGACACCCTAGTAGTGGACATTAGAGTGTGTGTTTGAGTCTAGAGATTTAAATGTAAGTGACTTACATTTGTGTTGCTCTAAGATTTATGCTTCTTCCTCTCTATTTCTAAGATGGTTGATCACTTCGACCCTGCTGGAGGCGATGACTGGCATATTATTGAGGAAGAGTACCATCCTAGACAGGCTAATTCCGAGGACGAGTACTATCCTGGGCAAGCTGATTCTGACGGTGAAGAATGGTCTGAATTCCGAGAGATCACCCCACCTCCGGATTCATCTGATGACTCTTCTTCTGACGAAGAAGAAGAATCAGTTCCAAGTGGTCTTGGGACTTCTCTTCAGAGGCAAGTAGAGACACTGCGAGAGAGAGTCGGATTGTTGGAGGCTCAGCTGGCAAAGCGGAAGGACGACTTTTCCGTTCTCAGTCATCGGGTTTGGGAACTCGAGAAGAGGAAGAACCTGACTGATGTGCTGAAGGATGAAGTTGAAGAACTACGGGAAGAACTTCGAGCAGCGAAGAGGACCCGTAGGAGTTAGACTATCTTAGCTTCTTTTATGTTCCATTCTGATGTCAAAAATGTTTTTTTAAATTCGAATGTATAAACTTTGGAATTCAATGAAAGGCAAGTTGGTTTAAATTCTTGTCATATACTTAGAATTTGATGAATCTTTTGCATCAGAATATGTCGAGAAGAGGAGCTAGGAATGGGGAAGGGTTGGATCTGGAGACTGAACTTGCAAGGGTCTACCAGACGCTGAATGCAGTGGCTATGAACCAAGGAAGGGGGCCGGCGAATCCAGTGCCCGAGGCGATTAAGCTAGTGGAATCGTTCAAGAGAATGAAACCACCTGTATTCGAGGGAAAGTCAGACCCAGATGCGGCTGACAACTGGATCCGTCAAGTGGAAACGATCTTTGAGGTGTTGGAGACCCCTGAGGGTAGCAAGGTCAAGTTGGCGACTTTGTAGCTGGAGAAGGATGCGGCGGTTTGGTGGCAGTCCATGAAGAGGACCATGGGAGTTATAGTGCTTGGCTGGGAGGAATTTCTGGAAGAATTCCGCAGTCACTATTTTCCCTCCGACATCCAGGAGAAGAAGGCGATGGAATTTCTGTCGCTTCAGCAAGGCAGCATGTCGGTGAGAGCATATGAGACCAAGTTTACTCAGCTCTCCAGGTATGCTCCAGAGCTAGTGATGGATGAGGCTAAGAAGGCTCGCAAGTTCGAGCATGGTCTAAGGCCGAGCTTGAGGTCTCGTATGATACCTCTTGGTATCAGGTGATTCGACAAGCTGGTCAAGAGGGCGGCAGCGACGGAGGCAGATATGGAGCAGTTCCAAGTTGTTCAGAACCGGAGGAACAACTGGCAGTCTGGAAAGAAGCCTGCACATTCGGGGAGTTTCAAGGGGCAACCATCTGCACAGAGGTTCAAACCGACAGGGGCAAACGCTGTTAGTGTGGCTGGAGGACCTGGAAACAATGTGGTGAGACCTTCTGCGGTGACTTGCTTTAACTGTGGTGAGGCGGGACATTTCCGATCTCAATGTCCCAAACTACGGAGTAGTAATAGCAATGCATCAATGCAGCAGACTGGGAAGAGGCCGTACCAATCAGGGCGAGTATTTGCCTTGACAGAAGCTGATGCTGATGAGGCAGATCAGATCATCTCTGGTACGAGGGCTGGTGTTTAGAGTTTTGTCATTTCTTTTCCCGTTGTTTAGTGAGACTGTTATGTAATGGTGTGTATTATGTAACAGGCGAACTCTATCTTAATGGAATGAAAGCTGTTGTATTGTTCGATACTGGATCCTCTCATACATTTGTGTCTCCAAAATTTGCTAAAGTGTTGGGAGTTGAACCGAAGATTTTTCCAGGCAAGATCTTAGCAATAGCTACTCCGTCAGGGGAAACTTTGACCACTGATCGGTATTATGCTGATTGCGAGATTGTGATTGGGGATAGAATCTTTGGCATCGATCTGATCGAGCTGACTATCTTGGGAGTCGATGTTATCATTGACATTGATTGGATGTCGGTGTACAGTGCAAGCATCGAGTGTAAGACCAAGACGGTAACAGTGAAGGCTCCAGGTGGACCTGAAGTCACGTTCCAAGGGAAGAAGAAATGTTCTAAGCTGGTGGCAACTATCCGCAAGGAAGAGACTCCTGTGGAAGTGCAAGGGATTCCTGTGGTTCGGGACTATCCGACTGTGTTCTTGGAAGATTTTCCTGGGTTACCCCCGCATCGTGATGTAGAGTTCAGCATCACTGTTCAACCGGGAAGTGCACCCATTTCTAAGGCACCATATAGGATGGCTCCAGTGGAACAGGATGAGGTGAAACGGCAGATTGAGGAACTGTTGGAGAAAGGCTTTATTCAACCTAGTGCGTCACCTTGGGGAGCACCAGTGCTTTTGGTAAAGAAGAAGGATGGATCGATGAGAATGTGTATCGATTACCGGGAGCTGAATAAGGTCACTATTCAGAATAAGTATTCGATTTTTCGAATTGATGACTTGTTCGATCGTCTACAAGGAGCAGCTGTTTTCTCCAAAATAGATCTTCGATCAGGATACCACCAAGTTCGAGTGAAAGCTGAAGATGTGCACAAAACTGCGTTTAGAACTCGGCATGGGCATTACGAATTCTTAGTTATGCCATTCGGAGTGACGAATGCACCCGCAATCTTCATAGACTTGATGAACAGAGTTCTGAGGCCGTTTATTGATTCTTTCTTCGTGGTGTTTATCGACGATATCCCCGTGTACTCCAAGACAGAGGAGGAGCACACCGAGCATCTGGCAGCAGTTTTGCAGAAATTGGAAGAGCAGAAGTTGTATGCCAAGTTATCCAAGTGTGATTTCTGGAAATCTGAAGTGGCATTCCTAGGTCACATCCTTTCTAAGGAGGGAGTGGCAACTGACCCTCAGAAGATAGAGGCAGTGAGAGATTGGGCTAGGCCTACTACAGTGAAGGAAGTCAGAAGTTTTCTTGGGATGACTGGATACTACAGGAGATTCATTCAAGGTTATGCTCAGATAGCTGTACCGCTTACTAGACTGACCAAGAAGAATGTGAGCTTCAAGTGGACTGAGCAATATGAGGCGAGCTTTCAGGAGTTGAAAGATAGGCTGACTACTGCACCTATTTTGGCTTTGCCTAGAGCAGGTGTTGAGTATGATGTTTATAGCGATGCTTCACATCGTGGGCTTGGTTGTGTCTTAATGCAAGAAGGAAGAGTAATCGCTTATGGGTCTAGGCAACTACGACCACATGAGAAAAATTATCCGACTCATGATTTGGAGTTGGCCGCGATTATCTTTGCCCTGAAGCAGTGGAGGTACTACGTGTACGGTGAGAAGTTGAATATGTACACGGACCACAAGAGCTTGAAGTATATATATCAGCAGAGGGATCTCAATCTGAGGCAGCGGAGATGGTTGGAAGTGCTCGAGGATATGCGACCTGAGATCAAGTATCATCCTGGAAAGGCTAATGTTGTTGCTGATGCACTTAGTCGCAAGAGCAGTTTGGCCAGTTTGATTACAACTCAGAAGCATCTGATTGAGGAGTTGGATCGAGCAGGTATTGAGGTTGTCTTGCAAGGATTGGGAGTATCTTTGGCTCAGTTGAGGCTTCAGCCTACACTGAATACGAGGATCATTGCAAGTCAGGAGGTTGATGCAGATATTTGGGAGATGAAGGAGCAGGTTGGTGCTGGCAGGTTGCCCGGATTTCAAATCAGGGATGGAGTGCTGTGGTTCGGAGATAGGCTATGCGTTCCAAATCAGGCGGACCTGAAAGAGAGTATTCTTCAGGAGGCGCATGCTACTCTTCTGTCTGTACATCCTGGGAGTACTAAGATGTACAAGGACATTAAACAGCATTTCTGGTGGTCAGGTTTGAAACGGGATGTGGCTGATTTTGTTGCGAAGTGTGAGGTTTGTCAGCAAGTCAAAGCCGAAAAGCAGAGACCCGGAGGTCTATTACAGCCGTTACCTATTCCGGAATGGAAGTGGGATAACATCAGTATGGATTTCATTACGGGTTTGCCTAAGAGTTCTAAAGGCAATGATGCGATTTGGGTCATAGTCGATCGACTAACCAAGTCCGCTCACTTTTTGGCGATGAAACTCACTGCTTCGATGGACAAGTTGGCTGAGATGTATGTTGGTGAGATTGTCCGACTTCATGGTGTTCCCTCAACTATTGTGTCTGATCGAGATGCGCGGTTTACTTTGCATTTCTGGAGGAGTCTTCAGACAGCTTTGGGTACCAAGACAGATTTCAGCACTGCTTTTCATCCACAAACCGATGGGCAGACCGAGAGAGTCAATCGTATTCTTGAGGATATGCTTCGGTGTTGTATACTAGACTTTGGAGGCAGTTGGGAAAGGCATTTACCTTTGGTGGAGTTTGCCTACAACAACAGTTTTCAGGCTAGCATCGGGATGGCGCCGTACGAAGCTTTGTATGGCAGGAAGTGCAGGACTCCTGTTTGTTGGTATGAAGTTGGGGAGCGGCAGTTGTTTGGTCCTGAGCTTGTGCAGCAAACTTCTGAGAAGATTGATCTGATCAGGAAAAGGTTGGTGGAAGCTCAGAGCAGGCAGAAAAGCTATGCAGACAACCGGAGAAGGGACCTTGAGTTTGAGGTTGGTGACTTCGTCTTTCTGAAGGTATTGCCCAGTAAAGGTGTGGTTCAATTTGGCAAAGGCGGGAAGTTAGCCCCGAGGTTTATAGGCCCGTATAAGATATTGAAAAGGATCGGGAAAACTGCTTACCGGCTTGAATTACCGGAAGAGTTGTCTCAGGTGCACAATGTCTTTCATGTGTCTATGCTGAGAGGTTATATTCCAGACCCGAGTCATCATTTGCCTGAAGTGCCGGAAGGTTTGCAGTTAGACCTGAATTACATCGAGTCTCCTGTTGAGATTGTTGATCGTCGAGAGAAAGTCTTGAGGAATAAGACGATACCGATGGTCAAGGTAGTCTGGAGAAACCACTTGGTTGAAGAGGCTACTTGGGAGTCTGAGGAGAGGATGTTGAAGGACTATCCTGAGCTTTTTGCGTGATTGTATTTTTGTATCTTTTTGTTCTTGCTTGTTGTGTGTATTGTATTTTATTTCTCACTCTTGATTGTAGTTCCGGGGACGGAACTATTCTAAGGAGGGAGTGCTGTAATACCCTGATTTTTCAATTAATGAAAAATTATTTATTTTGCACGTAGTGTGCACGTGCAATATTTTGTTTGGATTATTTTGTGTATAAATATATATATATATAATATTTCTCAAATTATTTTGTACAAAAGCTTTTCTTTAAACAAATAGAAAGCCTTATTTTAATTTAATTAAAAAGGCCTTTTTCTTAAAAGCCCAAATGTATTTTATTTTATTTATTTTAATAAACTATTTTGGCCCAAAAATAAAGCCCATGAATGAATCTATTTTTAATTAAACTTGTCATGTAGAAGACTAATTTATCATTATTTTATTTTTGTACAAATTAAAATGTACAAATTTGGCCTAGTTGCATGCACGTGCACTACACGTACACGTGCATTGCACACTCTTTTCATGGCCGGCATGCATTCTTTTTGGAGGGAGTTTTGAAATTGATCATGGTGTTCATGGAGGTAGTTTTGTGGTTGTGGGTAGTTTTTATAACTCCTACTCTAATCTTGGCCCTCCATTCTACAACCAACTAATCAATCTTGGTCCTCCATTTCACTTGATTTCAAGTATAAATACCCCCCCTTTCATGGCTATTTTCATATGCAATTACATACTTCCAAATTATAGTCTTAATTAGCAATAGTGTGAGTTATAAAAGATAGAGAGATTGTGTGGGATTGCTTGCTTGTTCCAAGGAGGAGTGGCCGGCTACTACAAGAGGAAGCATTCGGTTTTGCTTGGTGTGGAGCTTGTGCACGCTTTGTCTAGGAGGAGGTGCTTTCATTTGCAAGGACTTGGTTGCTTTTTGTGTTTTCTCTCCATTCAAGGTGGGTAACCTTTCATATTTCTAATGTAGGAATCTATGCTAGATTTAATTGTCAAAACTATGCATGAAAAAGAATACTAATAAGAACACACTTTAATTGAAAAGTTAGTGTATGAATTGATTGAAATATTGTGATTAACTTGTGTGTAATTCTAGCATGAAATTAAATTGTGTGTAGAATTCTCCATGATTATTAGCATGAATGAATGAGGGTGGTTAAAATCCCTTAAGAATATTGCTAGCATGATGCATGAAAATTTCCAATAAGAACGCTTGTTAATTGTAATATTGAAACATGTAATTGATTAAGAAAAGGGCACACTTTAATTTGAAAATAGTGATTTTCTTGAATGATTGAGATGTAATTATGCTAATTGATAAGTGATAGTATACATTGTGACATAGATGAACTAATGAAATTACTTGGTTATCATCAAAGAAGAACCACTCAAAAATTAGTAGTTTTGAGTTTTACCTATTCATGTGCTAAATAGACCTTTATGTTGATATGGGTATGGATAAATCCAAAATATATGTGTTTGTTGAATAAGAATTAATAATAGTGAATTATCATAAGAAAAATTGTGAATAAAAAGGGATTAGAAGACTAATTGATTATTCAATGTCGAAAAGGAAAAAGTATAGTAGTCTTAATGAACAATTCATTAATTTGTGTGGAAAAAAACTATGTTTTTAGTGCAAAAATTATTTTATACTGGCTGTTATGAAAATCATATGAAGAGGATTTAATCTGGAATTTTTCAGTAGTTTTTACAAAGGCAATATGAACCTAGATTAATTTGAACATCGAGTTGTTTTTAAAACAGTACGAATATGACTCATATGGATTTTTATTGGGTATCGTGACAACCTGAGCTAGTAGCTCAGGCGGTCACTGAGTGCGGCTGGCTTCTCTGGGTTGAGCGGTTCGAATCCCAGGATCAAACATTATTTTGTTTAATTCTTTCAAAAGAATTAAATAGCAGACTGAGAGCATTTAAAACTCTCAGTTGCTTTTTACACTGTGGCGGCAACCGGCCTAGTGGCCTGTGCTCTGGGCTGTGTCGGTGGTGTACTTGGGTTCGAATCTTGCTATCGGCAAGATGAAAAAAATATTTTTTTGAGAGTTTTATGTATCGAAAAATTATGAAAAAAATATGGTAATTCTCATAAAAATGTAAGGAATTTTATAAGAATGATTTGGGTATTATTTGAATAAATTTTACTATGGTTTGGAGTCAAAAAGCATATATAGACATATGGTTCTAAATGGATTATTGGTATGAAACTATAACTTGAAAGAATAAGTGAATTGGAACATTAAGAGTTGATTTGGCAAAAAGAAATGTGGTTATATGATATGATGCAATTATTTTCTCACTTGTGGAACAATATGAAGTGTGCATATTATTTAGTGATGTGGAATTATTGATGTGATAATTGATAAGTATATGCAAACTTATGTGCAATGATGGACTTGTGAACAAAATGAGAAATCATCGATTGAAAAGATAATATACATATGAGTATGAAAACTCAATATGGAAATTTTATAAGTTGAAGATTGTGAAATGAAATTTGAAATAGAGTAGCTAAGTCTCCCCGACATTGAGAAAGGAAATGAAATGAAATGAAATTAGACCAAGGTTGGTCATGATGAAATGAATGAATAAGTCCGGTTGATGGAGAGGCTAACTCTAGAGATTAATTTTGTTCATGATTTTTAATAAAACTAAGGATTAGTACATAGTGGAGATGTGATGAAAGTAGAAGAAAAACACGGGTATGGGGGCCAATGGATTTGCGGCAAGAAGGTATTCACAGGTCCTTCACGATGCGTCGTGACATGGCGTGGATACTGCTCTCGAGTACCGTCCCGGTGGCGACGCTCGTGGGATGTTCGAGTGGCTATGGGTGGTGCCATTGTTCCATGACGGAGGCTGAATTGTCCGTAGGTTGCCTGCTCGATGCGTCGTGTCAGTGCGTGGGATTCCCCTCCAGGCTGCCTGGACATGGGCTCATAGATCATAGGACATCTAAGACACTACCGTAATTACAGTAGTAGATTAAGTCATAACGAGGGATTGAACCCTATAAAGATGAAGAACGAATAAGGGCTTGCCCTCGGACCTATGTAGTATGGGATGCATAGAATCTGAACAAGTGCGCATTAGTGTCATGTAACATTAATAAATGCATTAAGGATTAAGTGCACAATCACAACACGACATCAATAGGGTAGTCCATTTAGTTTGAATTGTGACAAGTTTGTGTTTGTTAAATATAGAAAGTTAAGTTATACTATTTCCGGCATAGAGAGGATGGCCGTGTATAATGTTCGTCGGTTGAATAAACTGACGTACCCACAGTCTTATATGCAGGTAAATGACTTGTTAAAGATTAAAGAGGAATGGATGCTTAAAGATTATATCATGCTGTTGTACTTTTATTCAATTGTTGTAAATTTTACTTCCGCTGTGCAAAAGAAAAGTGTAATTTTGATGTAATCTCTGATGTATGATGAAAAGTTTTAATTTTCCTGTAAAATTGTACTAAAGAAAGTGAAAAGATCCTGTAGAACATCTCGAATTCAGTGTATTTGGGATTCGGGGCGTTACACCTCCCCCCCTAGAGCATGGCCGGCCACCCCCATGGGGTTATTTTGTACCAATGTGGTGCACTTACCACCTTCTAGCCTCTTCTATAAATAGCCCCTCATTCACCTCCTTCTCTCATTTTAGAAAACAAAAGAAAAAAAGAAAGAAAGAAAGAAAGGAAAAGAAAGAGAGAACAAAAAAAATTAACTTGAGAATTTTATTTTGTAGGTTGATAGAAGAGTTCTAAAAAGCTAGGGGAAGGAGAAGGATTAGCAAGCAAGTCCTTCCAAATAGAAAAAATAAGGTGGGGGTTTCTTCACACTTCTTGTTTGTTTGTTTGTTTGTTTGTTTGTTTGTTTTGTTGTTTGACTTCTTCTTCTTACCTTCTTGTTTTGTTTTGTTTTTGGGTTTGTTCTTGTGAATGTGTGTGTGAATGTTGTGATAAATAAAAGAAAGAAAGTAGTAGTAGTAACTACTAAAAACATATAAAGATCACATCTTTGGTATTGTAGTTGTTGTTTTGTATGTTATTGGACTAAAAATTCACATATGGCATATGAACATTGAACATACAACCATTGTTGGTTGTAGGACTTAGTATACATAAGCATATGAGCATTTTACAACCATTGTTGGTTGTAGGACTTTGATTGAACATTGGACTAATAATAAAAAGCATATGTTCTAATAAAAAGATCTTTTCTTTTTACTAATTACTAGTTGTAGATTAAAAAGTTCTTTCTTTCTTTACTAAACACTAGTTGTAGATTAAAAAGATCTTCTCTTTTTATTAATCACTAGTTATAGATTAAAAAGATCTTTTCTTTTATTGATCACTAGTTGTAGCTATTAAAAAGATCTTTCTTTTATTAATCACTAGTTGTAGAAATATTAAAAAGATCTTTTCTTTTTAATCACTAGTTGTAGAAATAATAAAAAGAGATCTTTTCTTTCATAGTTACTAGTTGTAGAGTAAAATGAAATAAAAATGATCTTTTCTTTATCACTAATAATAATAAAGACTAGTAAGCAACTAAAGTAGTAGCATGCTAAATAATAAAGTAGTTGTATGTGATTAAATGAGGTAGTAGTAGCATGTTGATTAAATGAAGTAGTAATAGTATGGTAGTAGTAGTATGGTTGGTTAAATAAAGTAGTAGTATATGGATTGAAGGAAGAAGTGGTAGCAAGTAATTATAGATGTTTTATGTCCATAAAGTAGTAATAGTAGTAAGTTGTATGTTGTGTTCTTGATAAGAATGAAGTAGTAGTAGTAGTAGATAATTGTGTGTTATGTTTTGATTAAAATAGGAGTAGTAGTAGTAGTAAAATATTGTAGGATTGCTTCTAAAAATATTTAGAAGCAATATTCATGCTTCAAATGTTGTAGGATTGCTTCTAAAAATATTTAGAAGCAATATTCATGCTTCACATGTTGTAGGATCACTTCTAAAAATATTTAGAAGCAATATTCATGCTTCACATGTTGTAGGATCACTTCTAAAAATATTTAGAAGCAATATTCATGCTTAGTTAGTTGTAGGATTGTTTCTAAAAATATCCTACCATGCTTTGTGTTTAGAATATTGTGGGATTTCTTCTATAATTATCCTATCATGTTTAGATTCACTCATTCATGCTTAAAATGTTGTAGGATGTTTTCTAAAGATATTCTATCATGCTTTATGTTTAGAATGTTGTAGGATGTTTTATAAAAATATCCCATCATGTTTTATGTTTAGAATATTGTAGGATTATTTCTACAAATATCCTATCATGCTTTATGCTTAGAATGTTGTAGGATATTTTATGAAATTATCCTATCATGCTTTATGTTTAGAATGTTGTAGGACTTTTTCTAAAAATATCCTATAATGCTATTTCATGTTAGAATGTTGTAGGACAAATTCTAAAGTTCTTACCATGTTTAGATTAGCCTATTTATGCTTAGGATGATTGTAGGATTAATTCTAAAATTCCTACCATGCTTAGGTTAATCTACTTATGCTTAGAATGTTGTAGGATGCAATCTAAGAGCTTCCTACCATGTTTAGATTAATTGTGCCTAGAATGTTGTAGGAACGATGATTAAATTACTTACCATGTTAGAAGTATATATACATATATACTTAGGAATGTTGAATGTTCATACTAGTAGTTACCCATGTTTAGTAAAACATTCATGTTTAGTAGTTATTTATGCTTAATGAAGATTCATGCTTGGAAAATAGTAGAAAATTTGCATACCATGCTAATTTAATTGTAGGTATGTGATATACCATGTTAGTTTAATTGTAGGTATGTGATATACCATGTTAGTTTAATTATAGATATGCCATGCTAGCTTAACTACAAGTAAGTTGCATGCCATGCTAGCTTAATTATAAGAAAGTTGTATGTCATGCTAGTTTAGATTGTGAGTAAGTTGTATACCATGCTAGGTTATATGAATACTCATGTTTACATGGTACCCATGCTTAGATAAGTGGTTGTTCATGCTATGATAGTAGACGATCATGATTCATGCTAAGTAAGTAGGTATCATGCTAATTATTGATCACGTTGAGTTAATGACATCCATACTATGATATTCATGCTTAGAGTAAAGGAACTACCCATGGTTAGTTGTAGTGACTTTATGTTGTGTTCTATACCATGCTAAAGTTCAAATACTTGCTTAAAATATTGTAGGAGTAGTGTTAGAACTACCTACTATGCCTTGGAATGTTGCTTGTTCATACTAGTTGGGTTGTGGTGATTAGTCATGATAAGTAGTAAGCTTCCATGATCAATTTGTAACCTACGCTTGACTATAGTGGACTTCATGTCTAGGTCGTAAGTGATTTCCATGCTTGAGCTCGATGTAAGCATAAGCATTAATCACATTTATACATAGGAGTATCATGGTGGTTGTGTTATATGATTAAATTATCGTAGGAAAATGCTTGCAATTGTGTGCCGTACTTAAGGCGCTATAGGTCGAAGAAATAAGATCGGGAAGACCACTAGTGATAGTTAGTTCGATAAAGGCTGTTATGTCGCCTTCGGATTCTTCCTTAGAAGAATACCGATCATAGACTACTAGTAGATTCTTCTGTTGCTTCTAATAATAGAAGATTAAGTTTGCTAGTAAGCACGTTTGGTTGCTTTTAAGATTAATTACCTGTATGGTTGTTTGCACATGGTTGTGCTCGTACGTGGCTCGACTGGCCCGTACGTAGCCGTGGGTCTCATACGTAGCTTAGTTGGCTCGTATGTAAGTTGTTGTCTCGTACGCGGCCCGACCGGCCCGTACGTAGCTGTCGGTCTCATACGCAGCTTATTTGGCTGGTATGTGCGTGGTTATCTCCTATGAGGCCCGCCTGGCTCGTAGGTAGTTATTATTTCATACGTAGCTTAATTGTCTCGTATGTGGTTGTCACTCGTGTATAGCTTGTTAGCTAGTACACAGTTCGTTGTGCTCGTCTAGGGTGAGGTTACCACCCTAAGGGCTATCGACCGTCAAGACATATGATTTCTACCCTAAGGAACTGTGGAGGAGTCACTCCTTGTGTACCGTCGAATCTTAACCAGGGTAGGTTAATCGAGGACCGGAGTATAGACAGAATCTAAGTCTAGGGTAGCGGCATGCGTGTATATTCGTACGGCCAAAGTCTTGGATCGATGAGCCACGTACCGGATCCTGAGGGATTCTGGTAAGTCTAGGTTGAGCAGCCTAGTAGAGTTGTCTTGCTAAGTCTACTTTAAAGGCCTAGCAGGTTGTGTTTATAATATTGTCACCCCTAGGATTGTTCGAGTCAGGGACATCGCTAGGACAGTGACTTACAAGGAACAGTTTACTTAAACCCTTTTGCCGGGAGAGAGGAGTCAATTGTAGGGGGCCCCTTACACTAACTCGTCCCTTGAGGAAGATCATAGGTGGTGGATTGGGTTGTACCTTCCCGTCAAAGGGATACGTACGGTACCGTCTCACAAGTTGAGGACACGGGTTGCGTATCTCGCTCTGTTAATTCCTGAAATACCGTGGCTGGGGTGCCACAGGATGCATGGTGCAGTCCTGCACTTGCTAGACCCCAGAGGGTGCCACAGGGTAGGGTTCGTGTTGCCCTGCGCTTGCGAAACCCTATGGTTTGATTTTGGAACGATGCCCGATATACTGGGATCGAGTGAGGTCCGGCATGCCGGGTAGTAGTGGAAAACGGAGACACCATAAGCAGACTGCATAAGGGGACCTGACCCCTTCTGCAACCTCACAGAGTCATGGAGTATTGTCAGGAACAGGTTGTGTACAATTAGAATGTGTAATGCGGGTTAAATTCCTATATATGGAGAAACAGCTTGAGATGGAGTCGCATGTAGTATGGGCTGCATGTTGCTTTCGGAAACTTGCTGATATTAGAATAGGAAGCGTCCTAGTTCTATTTCAATACCGCATTAGAGTCTAGTCCTAGCACTCACAAACACTTAAACTACACAAACACCATTGTTATATTTTGTATATTGTTTGGGAGATTCGCTGCTATATGATCAGCCTTTAAGCATCAGTGAATACTGACGTCCCCACTTCCATAGGTACTGGATCGCCGAAGTACAAGGCAAAATTCAGGAGGACTCAAGGCAAGGAAAGCAAGGAGTCAGTGTTATGTTTAGTTCCGCTGCAGTATATGTATTGATTATGCATTAGTAGAGAAGTACTCTGATGTAAGATGTTGAAGGTTGTAATACTTAGAAATGTAAAGGTAATATTGTAACTCTATTGTAAGGTATTACAGTTGTACACTATTCAGACTTGTAACACTTTGTGTATTGAATAAAAAAAAGTTTTAAATTCTCCTGTTTTTCTGTGTATTGTGACTAATTGAAGAAAAGGTCTTGGCTCGTGTCACGGTTTCCCGGTGTCGGAAATCGAGGCGCTACAGAGTGGTATCAGAGCTGGCTTCAATTTACAGTCCAACACAGTAGGAAAATTTAAACTTAGATGCCTTTAGGAGATTGGGTTTTAGCTAGTTGTAGATAATTATAACTCATATTGTTGTTCTTTCAACTTATGTTTTATAATATTTCTATATCGATGCTAATTTCTGTATCCACTCCTTGCAGGATGACGGACAGATCAGTTCCCACCGGGAGTGGGTGGGGGCAGGGAGAGGTGATAGTGATAGACTCGGACACCGAGCCTATCTTAGAGGAGGCTCAGCCACCGGTGGAGGCCGGACTGGCCCACAGAGCCCCCGCAGCTGCCACAGCAGGGGCTTTTACTTTTGGAGGTCAGGCCCCGGTACCGCCACCTCCCCAGCTTACCCCTGTCGAGGAGGCCTTTCAGCAGGTCTTCGAGGATACCTCCATACTGACTTGGTCGCACGTCCACCTAGAGACCAAGATGGACTCCTGCGAGTTCGTCAACTATCACCATGCAAGGGAGGTGGAAAGGCTGAGGAGTGCCAACGCCAGGGCGCAACGCCGAATGGTGATCCAGAACCGTGCCTACAGGGCACAGTTTGAGCGCCTAGAGCGCCGGTGTGCAGACCTTCAGGTACAGATTGCACAGCTGCTGGCACTAATGACCGGACAGGACCCGCCTGAGGGAGCCAGCAGTACCGACTAGGCAGTCGAGTACTTAGGAGTGTTTTGTTATTTTGTGATTTTGGCCCCTGCATCTGTGATGTATAGATAGGGAGGATGTCACTTGAGAAGAAAATGTGACACTTGTAACCAGTAGGTTTAGGTAGACCGTTTTATTATTTTGGGATCTTGACTCCTACTCCTGTAATATATAGGTAGTAAAGTCATTACTTAGGAGGAGACGATATTTTGTAAACCAGTAGGTTTGTGTATATATAAGTGTAACCCTTTGGATGGATGTTCAAAGAAAAGTTTCGGTTCATCTCTTGTTCTCCGGCTATGTTATTTCGTGTTTGTCGATTCATTCTCCTAACTTAAGGTAGTTCTGAGGACAGAACTATTCTAAGGAGGGAGTAATGTAATATCCCGGACGGATATTAACTCATATAAATTACTATTTTATTATTATTACATTTTAATTCCAAAATCAAATTATTTTGGTGATTTTTCGCCGGGTTGCCCACAAAAAGTGCCTACGCGCATCTATCGGTCGGTGCGCATCCGAAGCGCATCAAATTGATAGCGCGACTCTCCGAAGTAATAATAAAATTTATTTTACTATTATTTTCTAAATTAAACTATTTTATGGGAATTTTAGGAGGATTTTTATAAGAAATTTTTGTATACACATACATGTACACATACATACAATTGTATGGTACTTAGTATATTATACCTAGTATGTAGTGTGTACTTTAGGATAATATACTTATTCTTGTCATGGCTACTTAATTAGAAGGTGGCCTATCGTCTTGCATTGCCGCCAGCTTTATCAGGAGTGCACGATGTTTTCCATGTCTCACAACTCAGGAGGTATATCCGAGATGAGAGCTACGTGATCAACTATTTTGAGTTGACCGTAAGACCGGATTTGACTTGTGAGATCCCGCCAGTTGCTATTGTGGATCGGCGGGAGAAAGTGCTTAAGAATAAGGTCATCAAGCTGGTTCGTGTTGCTTGGAATCCTCACTCGCCTGGGGAGTCGACATGGGAGTTGGAGGAGGAAATTCAGCAGAAGTTTCCTCACTTGTTTGAGTAGTTGCTTTGGTTTTGTTTTGTATTTTCTTTATTTTTGGGGTTACCCTATGTATCTTTCTTTTGAATTTCGAGGACGAAATTTTTCTGTTAGGTGGGTAAGATTGTAACCCCTGTTTTCATTTTTATGTATTTTGGAGTGTATTTTTTATTTTTGTGTATTTTTATATCTCTTGTATTTTTGGGAGCCGTATATTGGATTTATTTTCAATATATACTCTTTTTCTTTTCATTTGAGCTCCTTGTGATGTTTGTTCTTCATTTTGGTTCGTTTTCGCCATTTTGGATTCTTTTCTTCATTTTTGGCCTCATTATCTTCAATATATTGTTCCATGGTGATGTGATGGATTTTTGGTGGTGATTTTCCAAACCTATGATTTTTTACCCCTAATTAGAATTTTCAAGGATCATAGATTTCACACTAAATTGTATTCCTATTTGAAATCTACCCAATACCCATTACCCATTTGTATACCTATTACTACATACTCATACCCACAACCCATTAACCCGCATTACCCCCTATATATATACCCTAAACTCCTAAAACCCTAACCTTAATTCAATTATCTCTCTCTCTCCCTAATTAACATCCCGGCCTCCCTCCTTTTTGAACTCCCGGCTACACCCTTCCCTCCCAATCCGAGCCCTTCATACTCCAGCAACCGGCCCTCCCCTCATCCACCAAAGCTGACCACCACTACTTCAAACATCCCCATACAAACCATACACCCGATCACCATCTTCCCTTGATTGGCCGGCAACCACCTTGCACCACCAAAACACCATCAACCATCACCCATATCTTCTTTTAGGTGTTTCTACAAGTGTGTATTCTCCACTTTGGTTCGTTGCATCAAGGAGTTGTTCGTGAGGAGTTTTTATTCGTGGGTTTGCATCGATTCGCGTTTGGAGAGGATTCGCTCGTGGGTTTTGTTCCTAGGGCTATTTGCATCTTATTCTACTCCATAACACGGCAAGTAACTTGTACTACAATTCATTAGGTTGATACAAGTCAAAAAGTTCACATCTAGTGTAGTTGGGTCTAGAGACAACCAAAATTTGTATTTTCCTTAATGGATTTTGTCTCTATTATGTTAATTTGGCCATAGATGACTTATGATACAAATTTTGATAGAAAGATAACCTAGGATTTACCCAAAACTTGATTTTGATGCATGTATGTGAATATTGTATGAATTGTGTTTGATTGAATGCCCACATGAAAATAATAGGTATGGACATGTTAGAAACCCTAAATCATGATGTTTAGATGTTTGGTAGGTTGTATTTCAAGTTTTGATTATGTTTGGATCAATATTGTGAAAGTTATGATGTTCTTGATTAGATGTGTGAAATCTGTATTTGCTGCTTGTTCTGTTTTGATTGCTGTTTTCGTCCATGCTACATTCAGTATTTGAATTCCAAAATAAAAGATGGATTTTAGATAATTTTGTCTATTTTCAAACCCCACTGGTTTTACTTGATTTGGATTTCGTATGACTGAGTTATGAATGTTTTGGTACAGACATGTCGATCAATTCCAGATTCTGTTTTGAGTTGATTTTGTTAACAAATTATTTTCAAGAACTATTCTATACATAATATCTTGATCTAATATTTTGGTCAGTGTTTCCTTATGATATTAGGGACTACCCAGATTTTTGATGAATTTTAAAGATAAGTTTTATGTGGTGTTTCATATTCTTTTCTAAAATTTTCTCATGCTATAATTGCACGCTATTCAGTAAAGAACTCTATTTTCACTGCAATTCCTTTTACTGTATGAAAATTATTTGTGAAATATGAAAGTTAGTAAAATCTATCTATTTTCCTATCGTTTTGGTGGAATTGGATTTCGATTCACTGATTGCGAGATATCCTAGTTTTCGTACAGCAGTGTTGATAATTCCAGATTCGTCAAACTATGTTTTCGTGTTGCTTCTTATTTTTGATAGTTGTGCCTTTTTGCTTCCAACTCTGATTATTCCTGTGATGTGTTGCAAAGATTCTTGAAACAGCTTATGGATGATGAAAATCATTTACTGGGCTTTTGTTACGTACTCGTATTCCGTACTTTTGGGAAGCAAGGCGTGACAGGTCCTATACAAGGATAAATACACAGGTCAAGACAGTACATCCAATTCAGAGTCAGATTGTGGTTCAGCTTAAGATTCAGATTCAGACTCTAAAGGGGATCCTAATGGAGGGGGCCCTATAGTGCAGCAGCATGTACAGATACTATAGGCAGTACAGGAGACTCATGGTGAGCCTATTGGGAATGAGCAGGTTATCCAAGATGAACAGGTATAGCCAGAGCATTTCAGGGAACCTGAACCTGTCGGTGAACTGGTACCCACATTGAGGAGATCGACACAAGAGAGAAGGTCAACCAAGATGTTTGATCCATCAGCTAGTATTATTCACGAGCATGTTCTGTACATGGATTCAGGAGAACAAGAGACTCATGAGAAGACTTCGAAGGATGAAGCTCGAATTCAGTGGGAGTTAGCCATGAGGGACGAGATGAACTCCTTGGAACAGAACCAAACTTGGGAGTTGACAAAGTTATCTGCAGGAAAACGGGCTCTTATGAACAAATGGATTTTTAGAGTCAAAGATGAGGCAGATGGAAGTAAGAGGTACAAGGCGAGGTTTGTTGTGAAAGGATTCTCTCAAAGAGAATGTGTTGATTACAGTGAGATCTTTGCACCGGTTATGAGGATGGCTTCAATTAGGATTCTACTTAGTACTGTGGAAGTTGAAGACTTGAACTTATCGCAGTTGGATGTGAAAACTGCATTTCTTCATGGTGATATTGAAGAAGAGCTGTACATGAAACAACTCACAAGTTTTGAAGCAAAAGGGAAAGAAGACATGGTGTGTCAACTGAGAAAGAGTCTTTATGGGCTCAAACAAGCACCGCGGCAATGGTATTTGAAGTTTGATTGCTTTATGAGAGGAAAGGTTTCGATAGATGCGAAACAGATCATTGTGTGTATGTTCGTAGATATGAGGACAATGATATAGTTACCTTGGCATTGTATGTGGACGACATCTTGTTAGCAGGTTCATGTATAGAGAAGATCAAGGAAGTGAAGAAGATGATAGCTTCGACGTTTTCTAATGAAGGACTTGGGTAATGCAAAGCAAATCCTCGGCATGAAGATTAGTAGAGACATGAAAAGCAAGAAGCTTTGGTTATCTCAAGCGGACTATGTGAAGAAGGTGTTGAAGAGATTCAATATGGATGGTGAGAGGCCAGTCACTTATCCCTTGGCCTCTCACTTCAAGTTAACGATGAACTTGTGTCCTAAAACGGAAGCAGAGATTGAGGAAATGGCTGCTATTCCATATGCCTCAGTCATTGGGAGTTTGATGTATGTGATGGTGTCTACAAGACCAAACATCGCACAAGCAGTGGGAGTTTTCAGCCGTTACATGAAGAATCCAGGTAAACGGCATTGGGATTCAGTAAAGTGGATTCTTAGATATCTAGCTGTACTTCAGATTTTTCACTTTTTTGGGGGGGAGATTCTTTGCAAATACATAGTTATGTGGATACAAATTTTTTAGGCGATCCTGATGGTTGCAGAAGTACTACAGGGTATGTGTTTACAATTGGAGGAACAACTGTTAGTTGGGATTCGCAGTTACAAAAGGTTGTAGCACAGTCAACCACGAAGTCAGAGTATATGACACTTACAGAAGTAACGAAAGACATGTTGTGGATTTCGGAGCTTATGAAAAAGTTGGGCAGAGAGCAACCCATTAATGAGCTATGGTGTCACAGTCAGAGTGTAGTTTTCTTGGTAAAAAACTCGGCATATCACTCTAGGACTCGGCACATTCAAATGAGGTATCATTTGATTAGAATGGCGGTTGAGAAGAAATGGTTGGCACAAAGAATCCTTGGCGGTTGAGGTATCATTTTCTGAGATTCTTGGCACAAAGAATCCGGCGGACATGCTCACAAAGGTAGTGGATAGCAGGAAACATCAGTTCTGCTATACTACTATTGGATTGTCTCCAGATTAATTTTATGAGGAGACTCGCAGAGGTACATGCACTGCACGGTCGACCGCACAATCGACCGTCTCGCCCTTTGTTGCAACCCTGTATACTTGAAGGAATGACTGGTTGACCGCGCAGTCGACCGACCCACTCTTTGTTAGATCCTGTACAGTCGAAGGCATGAACCGGTCGACCATCTCTGTGTTGCGGTCGACCGTCACGATGCTGATTGATGAGGGGCTGAGATTAGAAGTGGTAAAAACCTATATATATTGTATTGTGTACGACTTTAGGGTTATGTGAAAAGAAAAGAAAAACCTATTAGCCGTCATTGAGAGGAAGGGAGATAGAGAGAAGCCCTACTACACCTTGGTGGTGAGTTCTTGAAAGATTTCTAAACTTGTTCTTCATATTTCAAGTGGAAATTGCAGAAATGCCTTTGCACAGGGAAGTAGTCTTGCAATGGGTGAACCTCGAAAAAATCTCGTGTGTTCTTGTGTGTTGCTTTTGATTGTTCTTTATTCTCTTACTTTTGTACTATTATTCTTGCATCTCGTTGGTGAGTTATTCTGCAGTTAAAACTCAACAAGAATCAGTCTATATTCATATACAAATACTTAATATAAACTAGTTAAGCTAAATAAGCTAAATAAATGAAATTAAGCATTGTTATATGGGACCACAATCAGACTCCTCACTCGTAGTTATTTAAGCAAGTATGTAGTCACAGTTACCTATAAGACCATACTTTCGAAGAAAAGATGTTGTCGCAGCATCCCAATCATACCTGGATTAAACAATTGAATATATCTATCTATAATATTATAACGTGAAAGTTGGAATTGTCATTTGTAAACATTCAACCATCTAATCTCAACCATTTATTTTTAAGTGAAAGTTATATTAACTATTTATTTACTCAACTGTTGTTAGTTACCACAATACCCTCGCAATTCAAATTTATTTACGACATAACTATTTACAAAAGTGTCACTTATATAAAATAAAAGTTTGTGCCACTAGGAATAATTTGTAAATAGTATATCTCTAATATTATAATGGGAGAGTTGGGGTTGTCATTTGTAGACAACCAGTAATTTGTAAACATTCAACCATCTAATCTCAACCATTCATTTTTAAGTGGGAGTTATATTAACCATTCATTTACTCAACTGTTGTTAGTTACCTTAGTACCCTCAAAGATCAAATTTATTTATGACATAATTATTTAGAAAAGTGTCACTCATATGAAATAAAAGTTTGTGCCATTAAGAATAATTTGTAAAGAGCATGTGATGAGTAAAGGGACGTCTCAGGTTCGAGGCCAAATTTCGTCTTATTATTTACTATATCTCGATGATTACCTTCTAACTGCTGTCTACATGTACTTTCTAAGGGTGATGATGATGTATACCATTGAATCCAATCTTTTTCCTCCAGGCAACAGCAGCTTCAAGAAATTGTGCCTTCAACATTAGGAAAAGATCATTCTAAGTAGACAAGTTTATTAACTAAAAATATATGACCTTTGCAATAGGCACTTTATCGTTCATTTTTTCTCTTTAGCAAAGAACAACACACCACTGAACCGGTTAAAACAAATATAAAATTATTACCCATTGATCAAGCTCTCTTTCCATGTCAGTGTTCAAGAGAGACTGATATCCTTCTCGTCCACCCCAGAACAAAAATTCTCTCATCCCAGGTAACGAGTGACCTGTGAAAATGTGAAAGTGTGATTAAAAAGTATAAAACTGTGGAAAAAAGAAAGGCAATATAGATGTGAGTGACTATGACGAATTTTTTGCAGTACTAGGCTACTTTTTGAAACTTTTTGCGATTTTAGGCCAGCTGACAAACTATTAGCATTTTTGACTAGCAAGTGCCACGTCAGCAGCGGCCGCTATTGGGAATAGCGGCCTCTTCATAGCGACCAACACATCGGACTCTCATACTTGACAGATTTATATAATTGCAAACCACTTGGTATAACTGAGGCCGCTATTGTCAATAGCGGCCTCATCTAACTAAGGTCGCTATTCCCAATAGCGACCTTAGGTGGGCCTAAAAGCATTGGGTCAACTTGCAGTCGCTATTGGGAATAGCAACCTTGGTTATACGAGGTCGCTATTGACAATAGCGACCTCCGTTACTCCAAGTGGTTTGCAATTATATAAATCTGACAAGTGTGGGAGTCCAATGTGTTGGTCTCTATGAAGAGGCCGCTATTCCCAATAGCAGCCGCTGCTGACGTGGCACTTGCTAGCCAAAATTGCTAATAGTTTGGGATGTGGCCTAAAATCGCAAAAAATTTCAAAAAGTAGCCTAGTACTGCAAAAAAATCGACTATGACCTCCATGGATTTCTTGAGTTGGATTGCAGCATAAGCATACAGAGAGCTGTGAAATTCAATCACCAATATTCCTCCGCCGTGAGTTAAATTTTTTTTTTAAATAAAAAATAAAAATCCACGAAATTTTATTTTCTCTTCTTTTGAATGTATATCTTCTCAAAATTCCCGAAATTAGATCTTTAATCATTGTAAGAGACAGGAAGAAAAAAAAAAGAAGATATCTTCTCAAAATTCTCAAAAATTCAAAAGAACAAAATTTTCTAACTAAAAACCTAATGCATTCGAGAATCGAAAGAGTAAGAAAACTTGTTCTTCCTCAAAGCCGAAACCCTAGAATCGTCCATTTCGCGGAAAATCCCTCGGAGTTGTCTAAATCGGACGAAACGGAGCGCGATCGACTAGATTCGGCGGGATCTCTTCAAATTTCGCACTGGAAATTGGGATAGACTAATAGAAGAGGCAAATCTGAGAGATTTTGATGGCAATCGAAGAAGAAGAAGAGAGATACAAAGCACCGGTTTATTTTTTGAAGAGATAAGAGGCGAACGGACAATGATGGACGACGGCAAGAGTGAGGGACAACCACGGGCAAAAGGGATGGCGACGACGGTGTGAACGGTGATGGGCGATGGCTAGAGTGAGCGAGAGAGGGAAGGATAGAGGGAATTTGGGAATTGTGTGATTTCGGTTGGGAGTTTTTTTGGGGTTTAATACCAGGATACTCCGGCGTTTTCAAACGCCAGGGTAGCCTAAGAACCCGCTGGCATTTGAGAAACGCCGGTAATACCCAGCAAAACTACCCAAACGCTGGGGTAATTTCGCCAGATTATCCTTGTTCTTTTGTAGTATCAATAAAGTATTCAATAAATTGCAAATAATTGTCTACGATTATATGTCTATATATAATGTTCGTATGTTGACACTTCAAGGATGTGCTTTGCGTGGTCATGATGAAACTGTTGATTCACTTAATCGTGGTAATTTTCTTCAAGCCTTAAAGTGGTTTGCACATTTTTCCAAGGAAGTCAAAGAAGTTGTGTTGGAAAAAGCTCAACTTAATGCCTCATACACATCCCCTGTTACTCAAAAAGAAATTCTTCAATGTCTCTCTCGTCCATTAAAGAGAACAATTCGAGAAGAAATTGGAGAGGCAAAGTATTGTGTTCTTGTTGACGAGGCTCGAGATATTTCAAAGAATGAGCAAATGGCACTTGTCTTGAGGTTTGTTGACAAAGATGGCTTTGTTCGAAAACGGTTTTTTTGACTTCTTCATGTTTCCAACACCACGGCATCAACCCTAAAGGATGGTATCTACAAACTCCTTGCCTCTCATAACCTCATCACAAAAAACATAAGAGGTCCAGGGTATGATGAAGCAAGCAACATGCGAAGTGCACTGAATGGACTATAAGTCTCGATTTTCAATGATTCTCCAAGTGCCTATTATGTACATTTCATGGCTCATCGGCTTCAATTAGCATTAGTTGCATCATGTAGAGATGTGGTTCCAATTTGCCACTTCTTTAATGTTATGACTTACATTATCAACTTTCCTAGTGCTTCTTGCAAAAGAAATGGTCAATTGAAAGCAGCTAAAGCTTCTGAACTTGAGTTCTTAATTGAAAATGGAGAAATAGAAACGGGTACATGGCTAAATCAAATTGACTCTTTGCAGCAAGTTGGAGATACTCGTTGGTGTTCTCATTTAAAATCAATAACAAGCTTGTTAAATATGTATATCCCGACATATGAAGTTCTTACTAGTCTTATTAATGATGGTGGCTTTACTCAACGTGCAGATGCAGAGAAAGCTTATGAGATTTTAACATCTTTCCAATTTGTCTTTATATTACACCTCATGAAATAAGTTTTTGAAACCACTGATCTTCTTTGTCTTGCAGTGCAGGTCTCAAGACATTGTAAATGCAATGCATCTTGTATCTTCTACAAAAAAACTTCTTCAAAATCTTAGGGAGACCGGTTGGGAAGCCTTACTTGATCAGATAATATTATTTTGTGAGAAACTTCAGATGGATGTACCGGATATGTCTGCTCAATATGCAAGGAAATTTTCATCTCTATATCCACAACCTCATCTTACAGTTCAGTGAGGGACATCGTTCACTTCCATTGATTGCTCTATCCGATTGAAATATATATTGCCACAATTGATTCTCAATTGCATGAATTAAATATTAGATTTAATGAAAATATAGTTGATTTACTTGTGCTAAGTGGTAGTTTGGATCCGAGAATTAATATCGAGAAAATTTGCAAGCTTGCAAGCCAATTCTATCCTTAAGATTTCTCTGAGCAAGATCAAACACATCTAAAGTATCAACTAGAACATTATACACTTGATATTCCTCATCGTAGTGAATTCAAGAATTTTTCATCTCTTTCTGAGTTATATCAAACATTAGCGAAATCTAGAAAGTCAATTATCTATCATTTTGTTGATTGACTGATTAGACTTGTGCTTATATTACCGGTTTCTACAGCAACTACTGAGAGAGAATTTTCGGCAATTAGTTTTGTGAAAAATTGGTTTTGCAACAAGATGGATGACGATTATCTTTCGAACTACTTGATGATATTTATTGAAAGAGAAATAGCTGAAGATTTGTCCATAGATACAATTATCAGAGAAATTGCTTCTATGAAAGAATGCAGATCACAGTTTTTTTAGGCTACATATGTTCTTATTTATTAGAATATGGCAAATATACTTTTGGGGATTTTGTAAGAAATCAAGACAATTTGACTTTTCAGTTTATTTTTGTTTAAAAGTATGACATGTGAACTATCTTTATAAGACTAGATCTCTATCCTAAAAAATTATATTTACTTTATAATTTGTTTTTTTCTTCATAAATTCGTTTATTACTCTCCCCGCCGCAGGCAAAATTGTCCTGGCTTCGCACCTGCACACCAGTCACACAAAGCACACAATATTTGTCCTTGATTGGGCAAGCCCTAATCCGAGAAGAAAAATCGAGATATTATTCAACTAGAGAAGATACAAGAGATACAACTTTCACCACGACCCTTTTTCAAGCCTAACTGGAAATGCTTGCTATTTACAATGAAGATTTCACTCACCTCAAAGATAAAGTACTCTCTTCTTCTATTCAGCACTCTATGGAATTATATCGTTCTTTGGAGTCGTTACACTGATTATATAGAGATCTAATGAAACCTTAGTTTGCTATACTTGATACAATAACCATCCAATGTATACTGAAGAGATAATCATACGATGAAAGTCGTACGATCTAACTTGAAGAACAAATCGGGCTTCAATAGAATCCCCAAGACCCGAACCCATATCTGCAATCAGTCGCGACACGGTTGACTACCCAAAGTGCGGTCGACCGCAATTGTCTCTCGTCAATCCAGAAAGCATGACATTCAACTATTATATGCCTTGCATACTATATTCAATATGTCCTGCATCACTTCCTTGTCTTCTATTCACATTGAATATAGTATGCAAGACATATAAATCCAAAAATCTCCAACTCAGATTACATACTCATGAATTCACACCTGTGTTATTTAATCTCTTCTAGACTCGTTTCATCTTCTCTTGTAAACAACTCGGTTCAATGCCTTCTTCTTCTAGTTGAATCTACCTTCATATGTTTTTCTCCAATCGTATGCCTCATTCAAGGGCACACCTCAGCAGATGTTATCATGGAGGTGCCACCCTCCACACAAACTCCACCTACCCCGAGGCTCTCTCCACCTCCCGACAGTATTTGAACGTCGCAGTCTCGTTCCCGTGATTCTAGTGACAACTTACTAGATGATGCTTTAGGAACAATGGACAGGAGGTTGTGCTGACCCTGCCCAATCCCACCTTAGGACGACTGTCCCAAACTGTCAAAACTTCACCTCAAGCTGTGTACCGACAACCCCAAGAATTCAGAGTCCCCAAGAATATCATATTTTGTTTCATCAAAAGAACATGCATGACCTCTTCTAGTGTGAACCATTTACCATCTAGTGTTTCCAACTCAACTGTTCTCTCACCCACTACTTCACGAATCTCCCCAATCATCATTGTCACACTATGACCTGTTGTACACTTATAAGTAGAATATATCTTCCTCTCGAAACAAATATAAGAAGAACTACCAGAATCAAGAAACCAGCCCAAATTCAAATCTAAGTAATCACCTGAGCCAGTGGCGCTCACGTTGACTATGTGTGCACCCTTCTGATTCAACCCCTTATGACAATCCCACTTATAATGCCCAATTCATCTGCAATGGTGGTAACAAATCTTACCATTGTATACCGTATCACTTCCAATTGAAGTATCACCATCCGCCGCCAAACAACTTCTAGAAATATATCAAGTTAAAAACTTTATCCTCTTCGCTTATATCATTTGCGTTTATCACCTTCAGTTCAGATATTACCTTATGGAACTCCACAATATGATCTTGAAGATGAGTACCTTCCTTTATTGAGAAACAAAACAACTTTATTTTTCAGTACATCTGATCCAACAACAACGATCCCGAGTAGTCAGTTTCGAGTCTCGCTCATAGACTCGCCGTGCTTTTCTTCCGAAGGATATCACACTTGATCTCGTTCGCCAATTGTAGCTGAATTAAACTCAAGGCCTTCAAACAAATCTCATCTCACTTATCCTGCTTTATGTCGGTTGGCTTTTTTTCTTCTCCATCTAGAACAATATGCAAGCCCTTTTAAACCAATGTGTAATACATGTCCACAGTCCAGAGATTAAAATTAAACTTACCGTCAAACTGCTTGATCTTCGTGCTATGATATGCCATATTCTCCAAGGAACTCGAACAAACCCATTAACCTAATGCTCTGATACCAATTGTTAGGGATTTATGTGCTCTGGGATCTTGTTGAGTTTTCCACACGATCAATACAAACCACCAAGAAAATAACAGATCACACAAAACACATAATATTTGTCCCGGCTTGGACAAGCCCTAATTCAAGGAAAAAACTGAGATATTATTCAACTAGAAAAGATACCAGAGTTACAACTCTCACCACGACCCTCTTTCAAGCCTAACTAAAAATACTTGTTGTTTACAATAGATAATTCACTCACCTCTCAGATGAAATATTATTTTCTTCTATTCAGCACTCAATAGAATCATATCGTTCATTGGAGTCATTACATTGATTATATAGAGATCTAGAGAAACTTTAGTTTGTTATACTTGATACAATAACCATCCGATGTATACTGAAGAGATAACCAAACAATGAGAGCTGTACGATCTAACTTGAAGAACATGTCAGGCTTCAATCAAATTTCCAAGACCTGTATTCGTGCAATCAGTCGCAAAGCGGTCGACTTCCCAAAGTGCGGTTGACCACAATTGTCCCTCGTTAATCCAAAGAGCATGACAGTCGATTGTTCCACTTGGGCAGTCGACTGTCCCTGTTTGTTGTTGTTGCCTTGCTTCCAAACCCGTTCCAATCGCCTCGATTCCTCTTAACACTTTCCCAACTTCTCTTCACATCGAATATAGTATGCAAGATATATAAACCCAACAGAAGAGGATGAAGGATGGTGATTTCATCATGGCTTAAGTCTTGAGTTTGGAGGAGGAGGAAGAGGTGTTTTTATATCTGTGATGGATGTTTATCAACTGCATGGAGTTCTATACTGTAATAGAACTGATATGCACCACATTGCACTTGGTTCTATATTTCTAATTTGCAAGAATTTGGGCACTTGGTCTCTTAATTGCTGGTTTCGGTGGCATTGACTGGATTCTTGTGGGTTCACAAGTGTAACATTTAAGGTAAGATACAAACACTGCAGGTTGCACTTGGGTTCCTGTTAGTAGCATTGGTATCGGGTCGGGTCGGATCGGAACGGGTCCTTCACTACCCGGACCCGGACGTGTGTGGACCGGATCCGGTTCCGTGTCTGTGTCCTATTAAAATATTCCTACCCGAATGGGTAGGAGCGGGAGTGTGAACGGCGAGCGAATGCGGCAAGTGAAGGATTTAGAATAGAGGAGAGAAGAAAAAGGCATGAGTTTTGAGTTTGGAAGATGAATATTTAGAATTGAGGAGGAAGGAGGGGAGGGATGAGGATAAAATATTTATTTTTTTGTTGATTTTTTGGATTTTTTTAACGGATCTGGATCCGGGTTCGGATCTGGGTCGGGTCTTTTTGAGCGGACCCGGATCCGAAAGTATAACGGGTCCCATTTTAGGACCTGGACCCGGATCTGGATAGGCCGGGTCGGTTCTAGTCAAATGTCGGGTCCGGGTTGGATCCAGATTTCAGGTATTTATACCAATGCTAAGTGTCAGTGATTAATATGTAGTTTATCCTCACCAATTTATTGCACCTGCTAGACAGCTGACATCAAGGGAGGCATGAGTCGGCAAAGTCGAGAATCGAGATACAGATGAATATAGTCATATCCTGTATACAGACTGAAAAGAGGCCTCAATAAGCTCTTTATTTTTTGGAAAACGCTAATTTGGGTTGTAAAATTAGCATTGTTGTAGCGATTCAGTTCTCTGTTAGTGCATTTGAGATTTGATATTGCTATTGTTCACGTAGCTGGAAGTCTGAAGATTTCTGGAAGATGAGAGCCGACAAAAGCAGTGTGTGATGTGTGAAGTCTTGCCCTACGTATGTCGAATCTTTAGTATTCTCTTATTTATCATTGTCTTACTATTTAAGCAGAATGTCGTCGCCTATTGTCAGAAACGGAAGAAACGGAAGAAAACAGATGAAAGGGGAGAAAGAAAGGAAGAAAACGATGTACAAACAACTTACGAAATGAAGAAATTAACAATACATCTTTATCTTAGCTCCTTATGATTAGGCATGGTAGTGCCAAGGACTCGCAACCAATACAGCTAGAGACAGTCGGAACTCAGGACAATTAAGAAATTAGGAAAACAAGAGAAATAATGGGATACCAAAGATTCCATTATTTCTCTTGTTTTCCTAAATCCCATTATGGGATACCAAAGATTCCATTATTTCTCGTGTTTTCCTAAATCCCATTATTTCTCTTGGGCACTCTGAAGTTAGGAAAACAAGAGAAATAATGGGATACTAAAGATTCCATTAGTATCCAATACTGCTCCCAACTTGGGCACTCAGAACATGCAGTAATAGTAAGTATACTAAATACAACGATAACTTGGAGAGCAAAGCACATAGTGGCATAACTGGACGACAATTTTGCACATTTGTGTGACTATGAATGGGGGGAAAAGTACGCAGGGGCATTCTTGTTCATATTTAAAAAATAAGACAGTAACTAAACAATATATATATAATAAAAATATGAATACATAAAAACCTCTGTTTTATGTATCTGTTGAGCGACAAATACGTTTTTCAAAGTAAATCCAAATGGTAGAAAGCACCCTGGCTGACGCGCATCTTGTGAACCATGGTCCAACAATTCAGTCCACAAAATCCTCCTGCTATATTCTGCTTTAGATCATGCCGTAAACATAGCAATCAAACACAAAATGCAACAGCAGCATTCTTATCCAAAGGAAATAAAAAGGGAAATTAATGGGAAAGAAAATGTCTAAAGAGGTAGAACGCCATTGCAGTACCATATTCCAAATGACAACACCAAGTCAAGAGTCTACTCTGTAAATATATAACATAAAATTTATACAACAAACATATTAAGTAGATGATTATTACTCCTAAAATATGCTTCTCATATCAAGCATTTACTACAACATTGTTAATAACGACTCAAAAAATTACATGAAATCAACGGGGAACAAACCAATGTAGTTCAGAGATTCCAGATTATCATAGTCGTACGCAGAATACAATTAGTATGGGCTTCAGGAGACTCTGAGACGAGATGGAAACCCTGATCTTTAGATCAGTGAAGGAAGTCTTTCATTGGATCATCATGATGAACCCTCTTCATGCGAAACGCCTCCATATCTTCAGCAGTCACTTCATCGTTCCACTTCACATTGTATTTCCTCTTCCTCTCATCCTTCTCCACCCTTTTCCTTGCATCTTCCTTCTTCAAAGCCTCGGCAAGCAATTTCTCGTCAAGCACCAAATCATCGGGAATTTCTGTCCCCCACGTGGCAAGCCTCTTCTCTTCACTTTTTTCAATATTCTCTTCAGTTGCCACTTTCCTAGCCAAGTTTGCCTTCATAAGTTCTGCAGAGGCCTCTGCTGCCTCTATCCCAGCTAACCCTGTGCAATAACTATTACGTGTGGTCTGCTTACAACATCTGTATCCCCATTGATGATCCTTCCACCATGAACCCCAAACACAGGTGTGGTTATTGATATAGACATCTTCTTCATATTTGCTTTTCGGAAGGGCCATCTCTTGGCCTTTGATTATTCTACCAGCTCTATCGTACTCAACTTCTCTTTCACTTTGCCCTAAGAGGAGTTCGCGAGGGAGAGAATCATCAGAAGCAGCATTTCCATACTTCTCCATAACAGTGTCCTTCATTTTAGATTTCAGCTTGTCTTTGATGACCTTGTAGTTCTTGAATAGGAGTTCAGCTTGGGAAGGAGCAGCTTGCATGTGGATATCTTGGCCCTTCTCAAAGGCTTCCCAAGCATGGATGTTAAGCTCTTTGAAATCATTTGCTTGCCCACTAACTCTGTATTGATTATCCCCCTGAAATGCATATGGTTGATGAATTAATACATATGAAGATAGAAATAATAACAAAAGTGACAATTAACTTATGTTATGACAGATAATATGGTTTAATTCGTTCATGATAATCGGCTGTTAAGGTTTTAAATCTCGGATTTCGGACTCATCTCGGCAATGGGTGTTTCGATTTGGATTTGGAGATATCTGAGATCTTGGAGAAAGAAATATGATCATCTCATATGTTCATTTCGGACACTCAATAAAATAAAAAAATTGTTACCAAATAAGATATTATATGTTCTACATGTCATTTATCATATAATATATTGTATAATGTAACTAAGGGCATGAATCAATGACGGTAAATATTCGCAAAATTTAACAACCATATAAAAAATAATGTAATATAAAAAATATAACTAAATTGAATTTGCATTGATTTGAAAAAATGTATTAGTTAATAGACTTACTTAACTTTGCATATACACAAACAATAGAGAGACAATCCTCACATTATTTTAGCTTAAGATCCTATATTGAAAGACTTATATGCAAAAAGTAAAACAAAAAAAAGTTATATATTCACAATAACATTAGTGTATCAATTTCGGCCGATATTTCAACAATTTCGGCCGAAATCTACACATTTCGGTCCAAAACGATATGGAGTATAAAATCAGTGATTTCGTAGCGACAAACTTGCCGAAAAGAAATTTCGGCCATATAGTGTCGGTTGTTCAAAATTCACTCTTCATCTTCAGTAACAATTCGATTCTAGACTCAAATCGATTCTAGACTCAAAGAAACCATAACATGTCACATCCTATTTGAAAAGCTTTGGAAATTCAGAATATAAAGGAACTTAATTGTTTCAGTCCCTGTTGTTAGTAGAAGATACCACCTTTTCTTTTTCCCTTCTCTACATATAGCCTCTCAAACTATTTCTGAAAACTCTTCAAATGTAAGTGTGTACATAGCAGAATAGCTAGATTTAGAATGTAGGTCAAATTGCAAATACCCCTTCAACTATGCATTGATTAGTACTCTTTAACTCCTAATCATATGATTATCGGCACCTAGTAGCAATTAGGCCCCTACAACAGACTGTGGGTAACACTTCAGAGTAACCCTTGAGCTTGTCAAAGTCAGGAATGCTTCCCAATAATAATCAAGTTAACCGTGATGAAATATTACTGATATGTAGAAGATCACAATTAAAGTGATCATATGATACACGAAAATTGAAAACTACAAGAAAATTGAAAACTACAAGGCACTTACTTCATAGAACTTCTCATTTGGATCACTATCCGGAAGAGGATCCTCGCGCATGGACCGTGTCTTTGGATCATAGTGAGCAGAATTAACATCTAGATTTAAAAGATATTTTGCAGTATCTTCCCGAATACGCAGATTCCTGAAACAAATAGCAAAAAAGCAAGACTTTGAGCCTAAGAAATTAACAGAGTTTCAAAAACTGAGCAAGTTATAATTACCTGACTGTTCCTGTGCTACCACCACCTGTGGTTCTCACACGTTTCTCCACCTTCGCAAAATCCATCTGTTTGCTCTCATCAACCTTGGCCTCGTCTACTCTGAGCTCATCTTCATCATCATCATCCACATCACTAGCTGAACCCTCGCCACCACTCTGGTTATTGTTCTTTTCCTCTAGCTTCTTCAATTGCTGTTCTTTTAAAAACTTCCTCCTAGCATCATCTCTAGCTTCATACCTCTCTATTACACGAGCATATGTGGAGGCATCATACCCATTCCAACGATCACGTTTTCCATCATAATCGAGCTCAAATGTTTCCACCTTCTCATCAGGAGCAATGTGCATACTAGTAAACTTCGCACCTAACTTCCTCGGTCTCTCCATGCATGCTTTCTTGTCATGAGTCATTGCACCACAACTGTAGAAGTTAGAAGCCATTTGTAAGTTACAAGAAACTAAGATATTGCAATTTGCAATATAAAGACATTTAAACTAGCAACTACCTATATTTTGAATGACAAGATAAAATGTGAATGATCAAAAAGGATGTGTACATAACATGTCATTTCCCCAGAGTAATTCCTTTCTAAGAGCATCCACAGTGGTTTGCTAAACCTATTCTAAATTTAGAAATGAAAATTTAGCTTTTAGCGAATGTCGCTGCAGTCGTTATTTCTAATTTTTAAAAAAGTATAGTATGAAACGGATGTTGTTCATCCGTCTAATAATTTTTTTTTTTTTTTTATTAAAAAATGGAGCAGACGGCACTTCTTCATCCGTCTTTTGTAATGGACGGCACTTCTTCATCCGTCTTCTTCATCCGTTTAAAAACTTTAAAAAAATAATAATAATAATAATGGTTGGAAGGATGACCTTCATCCGTTCACTTTAAAAACTTTAAAAAAAAAAAAAAATTGGTTGGAAGGATGACCATCATCCGTTTGTTCCCTACTTTTGAAATTTTTTTTTTTTTTAATAAAGTAAAAAATGTGAATTTACGAAAAAACCACTATCACTTCTTCCTATTAAATAAATCGGCAAGGGCAAAATGGTAAAAGAAACCTTATCAAAAGTGAGGACGGATGAACAACATCCGTTTCTCACTTTTGGGATTTTTTTTTTTTTTAATTAGCTATATCTATTTAGTTAATTAATTTTATATATTAAATAACAAATTAAGAATGGACGGAACAACTTCATCCGTTTAAAACAATTTTTTTTTAATTATCGAATTGAGACGGAAGATCTTCCTCCGTCTCAATACTCAAACGGATTATGTTAATCCGTCTTCTATATTTAGCAATCGTCCATCCGGCCTCCTAACTTTAGAAAAGTACTGTACATTCCTATTCTAATTTTTGAGTTTTTAGCGAACCACTGCACGTCACTTTTCTAAATGGAATTCTAATTTTTGAGTATTTAGCAAACCACTGTGGATGCTCTAAACAGAGTAGATAACAGGTTATTTGCATACACAAATGTATTTTTTTTAAAATCAAACGAATTTTTTTCTTAAAAATATAAATATCAATATATGGTTCACTTAATACTTCATGAGGTACCAGAAGAGATATTTCAGAAAAAAACATAAATACACTTTGTATAATAAACTAATTAGGGAAAGGAAATTCTAAAAGTGAGCGGATAAAACATATAATTCACTCCGAATCTACAATAGTGTCAATATAACTATGCACACAAATAGTGGAACAGTTTATTATAGTCTCGTTATATTTCAATTTCCAATCATTTGAATTGCTGTCAATTTGAAGAATGCATGGATATCCGGCAATATATATGACATTTAACCTTCACCAGGGTCAGCAATAATAGTTGTTGTAAGTGAAAAAATATAAATCAACCTATACATTATATTGGCCATTCTGCTCCAAGTTAATAATTTCCTTATCCAGTAAAATTGAAGGTAGTCCATAATTGTTGTAAGTTGTAACAACTTTTCTTCCCCTCTATGGATGCCCCTCTTTGGAAGACAGATAAGCATTATATAAGCATGGTGCCTTTGAAAACTTATTATAACCTAGCAAGCTCGGGCACTTCCAAATTGCCAACGTACCCGTGTCGGGTGCAGTGCATATCGGATGTTCATATTCCTTGGGTACTCCCGGGTGTATACCTAAAGAGAACCCAATTTTTTAATACATCTTTGCAACTTTTGGACACATTTATGTTTAAATAAATGTTTGGGGACCCTAGTATAATTTTAAAAACTTTATGTTTCAAATTATGTTCAAACACAAAATAAGTATACCCAAAGTTTTGATAGTTAAGATTATTATTATTCCTCCAAAAATGCTCATAATTATAATGTATTCTTATAATTATATGAAATGATTCAAATATTTACATTTTTATCAAGATAAATATTTATTTATATATATAATATAAAATATACTATATTTAACGTAACCACCAACGCACATGTATCATACTTTTTGTGAAATCATGTATCCCTACCCATGTCTTACCCACACCTCGTATCCGTGTCTATGCTTCATAGATTATAACAGGCATCCTTTTAAGGAATTACTTTTAGAAACTATAAAAATGTGCCAGTCTCTAATGATCCTCCAAACATTTATGATGTTAAAAGTAATATGTTAGTAGAGAGAATAATATGAATCAAGGTCGATGAGCTAGAAAGGCTAAAATGGTATGAGTTATAAAAGTAACTAAGGTCCCTACCCGTGTCTTACCCACACCTCGTATCCGTATCTATGCTTCATAGATTATAACTAGCATCCTTTTAAGGAATTACTTTTAGAAACTATAAAAATGTGCCATAGTCTCTAATGATCCTCCAAACATTTATGATGTTAAAAGTAATATGTTAGTAGAGAAAATAATATGAATCAAGGTCGATGAGCTAGAAAGGCTAAAATGGTATGAGTTATAAAAGTAACTAAGGTCGATGAGTAGATGTTTGAATGGAAAATATGGGAAGATGACGTAGTGCAGGAAGCAAGTCTTCATGTCATTCTCAGAGGAAAGAAAACAAAGTCGTATGAGCATTGAGAGGCTCCACGGGCCGACGATGATAGGTGAATCTGGTAATTGGTCTGTTCTACGCTTTCCCGAGCTGAGCATGGATCAGCTTTCCCAAAAAAAATCTAACTTAGAACTGTAATCTGACGATTGTTTTTTTTTTTTTTTAAAAAGAAATGATCCCATGTGCCAAATAAATCATCATGAAGAAATTTATTGAAGGAATTCTCCGTGTGGTTAAGTGAGTTTCAATTTCCAACATCCATACAAAATTTTGTCCGATTTTTTCCTCTTTTCGGAACAAATACCGACACATTGTTATATGGAAAGTTATTTAAACCTGTCACACATGCCTACTTGACCATTTGTGTACTACATCTGTACTGTATGATTTGTTGGATTTCAATATTTGCCTACATGTATTATATTTTTATCCCTTAGCTGCATTGGTATGTAACTTACAAAATTGCCGGGTTGGGTTTGTTCTAAGGAATCCCTAACAAGCAAATGGGTCGATTTTTTTTATTTCAAGACCAAGGTTGTTTGATGTTTTAAAGTACTATGATTGATAAAAATTTAGGTTCTTTAATATCGTAGGAGCACATTCTTATCCACTCCATGATGATTTCTGGACAAGCAACTATCACGAAACCCAATAATTATTCCAGTCTATGGCAGCTTCAGAATTTTTTTTAGGGCAAAAGCCAAAGTACCCCCCCAACGTTTGGCCCGAGTACAAAATGCCCATACAACGTTTGAAAAAGTACATTTAACCCATTCCACCGTTAACTTAACCCCATCCGTTAAGTTAGAATTATTGAATTACTTTTTTACCCTTACCCTTTCATATTCATTATCTCTCTCTTTTTTCATCCATTTTTCCTTCCTTTGAGTTTTCCAGGCGATTGCTTACCGTGTTAATTCCTCCAAAATCAAGGCGACGAAGGTGGGCTTCTCAACCCTCTTTTCAATTTTCTTCTTCTTCCCCCAAAATCCATGGTAAATGAACCGGTTAGATTTTACTTCTTCTCAACCCTAGTTTTTGGGGAAAGTTGCTTAAGGAATTTGTCAGATTTTACTTCTTTTAGGTTTTACTTCTTTTAGGTTTTTTACTTCTCAACCGGTTAGGAATTTGTCAGATTTTACTTCTCAACCGGTTAGATTTTATTTCTTTTAGGTTTTTTACTTCTTCATTATTGTTGATTTCATTTCAGCTTATTTTTTACAGTCTTTAACAATTCTGCCTTGAGTTTCGCTGTTCATGTTAATTTCTAAATTTTTCTGATCACTTTTTTTTCTGATATTTTTTCGTTCTTTTTTCTACGTTTTCTCTACATATCAATGTGAATTTGATGATATTTTTTGGAATCTTTAATAAAATAGCAGCTGCCATTTTAACTTAATCTACACCAATTTTGTCAAATAGTCATCAAGATCTGGATGGATTTAGATTTCCTTTTAGCTTACAAATTTTAATGTCTGGTTTCGGGGAAATTTTGGGGATACATGAAGTTATCTGAATGTCGAGTTAGATAAAAATACCCGTGCTAAATGTGAAGTATATAGCGTAGACATTCAAAATATCATCTGTGCAATTCAATCTATACTGGTTACAACTCAAATATGTGTCCGTCAACATGAAAGCACATAAACGTTAGAAAAAAATACATCGTTATAATCACAATTCAAACATGCAATTACAAATAAGTAAAACTATGTGTAGTGTAAACCATATCTACGATCTGTCACACAAATGTGTAGAACTATTTCACACTACAGGTAGATCTGTAGAAGTAAAACATGTAAGTCAGACCTTTTCAAATTGATCATTTATTCTCCTTCTCACAAGTCATTAGTAATCTATAGGGCATTGATTTGGGTCAGGTGTGGTATTGATTTAGATGGGTTTAAAACTTTAAATTGCCAACCTGCCCAAGTTGCAACTAACAGAATCAACCTGAAATGGGTAATTTCTTTCCCCAGTGAACTAATTTGCTGCAATAAGAATTATGAGTCAAGTTACTACTGAGAAATAATACTTCCTATTGATATTATATGTCTGATATAATACTTTTGAACATATCCTATTTCAACTGAATTAATGACATGCTATTTCAACTGAATGCTAATAATATGCACTTAATAATTATGGGTTGTATTTGTTCTTTGTTTAACTTAGCTTTACTATCTAATGTAGATGAAAACCGAAGCTTATATTTTGGAGATTCATCATGGTGGCAATTGGAGCAAAAGGAAAAGGATGAGTGAATATATAGATGGTAAGCTCAACTATTATCATGGAATAGTTGATGGCAAAACATCTTTACGTGAACTATTTGGCATAGTCAGAGGTATTATAGACATTGGTTCTAAGGAATTCAAAGTATTTTGTGGTTGTCCAGAAGATGTTGGTTGCAGTTTGGGTGTTTTTGAGCTGCGAAATGAGTTGGATTTGATTCAAATGTTTTATGCATATGAGGGATTGCATACAATACAGCTATTTATAGAAGTAGTTGATGAGCATGTTGAAGAAATACAACAAGAGGAAGATCAACTTGAGTCAGATGTGGAGAGTATACAATCACAGTGTTATGACAGTGATAATTTGCTTCCTATTTGTAGTGACAGTGGGAGAGAGAAAATCAATTACAAGGTTGTACACTTAAACCATGACCCAAAGGAGGTTCCTGAGCTTGCAGTTGGAATTGGGTTTGGTAGTGCAGCTGATTTTAGGCATGCTGTCAGACAGAATGCAAGATATGGTGGATATGAAGTCATCACTCCTAGGAATGATGGGGATAAAGTACAATTCAAGTGTCGCAAATGTGATTGGAGTATATATGCAGCATGGGATGCAGGAGAACAAATGATCGTGGTCAGGACATACAACAATGTACATGAATGTGAAAGAGTTGAAGAGAATTTCACTGTGGGTTCGACTTGGATAGCACACAGGTTTATGGAGATTATTAGAGCTGATCCAAGTATAAAGAAGGAGACAATGAAGTCTATCTTATCTGAAGAGTTGGATGTCACTGTAAGTGATCACAAAATTAACAGGGCAAGAAGAAAGGCAATTGAATTGATTGAAGGCATGGAGAGAGCAATATCATAGACTAAGAGATTATGTCAGTGAAGTAGGGCAAAGTAATCCAGGTACATATATTGACATCCTTACAGAAGAAAGGAATTCGGAGAATGACCCTTTGTATTTCAAAAGACTTTTTATATGCCCGGGTGCTTGTGTGAAAGGGTTCTATGATGGGTGTAGACCTTTCTTAGGACTTGATGGTTGTCATATAACAAATGGACTGCCAGGTGTGATCATAAGTGCAGTGGGTGTCGATGCAAATGGTGGTATGTTCCCAGTTGCATATGCTGTTGTGGAAAATGAGTCTAAAGACAGTTGGACTTGGTTTTTGGAACATCTACAGTCGGCTATGGGAGGTCTTGGTGACAAAGGCATCACTTTTATATCTGATAGACAAAAGGTATAAATAACTTTCTAACTCCATTATTTATTTATTTTAAGTTATATTTAAATTGTGATATGTATGTCAAATAATCTTGTTTTTATTATTGTAGGGCTTGGTCCAAACTTTTGAACAAGTACTTCCACATGTGGAACATAGGTTCTGTATAAGGCACTTGTTCAAGAACATGATTACCGCAGGACTTAGAGGGCCTAAGTTGCAAGAGAAAGTGCACGCAGCAGCAAAAGCAGGCACTGAGCAGGAATTCTTGGAGTTGATGGAAGAAATCAAGGGTATAAATTTTCGAGCATGGGAGTATTTAGAGACCACAACCAACAGGGATCATTGGTGCAGGCATAGATTTCCACTTTGGAGTAAAAGTGATATGGTTTCAAACAATATCTGTGAGTCCTTCAATAGCTGGATCCTAAAGGCTAGAGATAAAACTATAATCAATTTGATGAATATCATTAGAAGACTAATCACTAGGAGGTTGTCTTCTAAGAAAGCAAATTTCTTGAGGTGGAAGCAAGAAGTATGCCCAGCAATTTTAAACAAAATTGCTAAGAGAAGGAAAGGAGCCTCTAGTTTCGGTGTCTTACATTGTGTGGATGGAAAATATGAGGTTACTATTGTAAATGAGAGTATGGTTGTGGATATCGAAGCTAGAACATGTAGTTGTTACTTATGGCAACTTTCAGGTATCCCTTGCAAACATGGTATAGCAGCCATATTGAGAAAGGGTGGAAAGATAGAAGCGTACGTTGATAACATCTACAAGAAGGGGGCATATAGGAGGGCATACAAAGAAAGCCTTTTTCCAATTAGAGATGCAAGATTTTGGCCAAAGAATCAGGTACAAGGATATTTGTTAGAACCACCTATATGGAGAAGAAAACCTGGTAGGCCACGAAAGAAGAGAAAGAGAGGTGAAGATGAGAAACTTGATATATTGCAACCAAATATTGTAAAAAGAGGTGATAAGGAGGTGATGACAATCAAAGGCAAACCTCAAAGATGCCATAATTGTTGGGAGTTCAATCATAACACGAGGAGCTGCAAGAACCCCAAGATTAACAAGCCTAGAGAACAAGTTGTAAGGCCTCCAAAGCCACCTTCTACTCGATAACTCGAAACAAGAGGGAGAGGCAGGGGACTGGGTGGAAGGAGCAGAGGAGTTAGTGGTAGAGTTGGATGAGCTAGTGGAATACTATGATAAGGTAAAAACATTGTACAGCTCAATTGTTTTTTGTACAGCCAATACCTTTATTCAAACTTTGCTAACATGCATTCTTATGTTTTCTCAATGATGTAGGTGCGTTGGAGGACGAGTCATGTGAAGCTATCGTGGATTGAAGCATGATTTGGATAGTACACCTTTTTTTTTGTAATAGCTATAACTTTTAATGGTCAGCTTACATTTCCTATTATTAAGGTTTTAGACTATGAGAGATTGTTGTTATATGGATGAGTTGAAGAACATGCAAACTCTGTTATGCTAAAAACTCTGTTATGCCAAAAATGTATGATTTAATCATTGTTGATGTCAACTATTGCCGAAGTTGTATCTTCCATCCTGGAACCATTATTATGAGATAAAGTGGCGGTGACCATGGTTATGATTGCTCCTTGTTTAAAAGGATGATGAGAATACTAAACATTTTGGTTACTGGCTTTATGATCACTGGATTCTGTTTGTTTTATATTTATCTGTTGTTGAAGTTGAAGGGATGATGGTAATAGGACTGACATATTTTATCTCTGTTTTAAAATATGATTTGTTATTAGATAATCTAATTGTCATACTTTTATGTTTTATCCCATTCTTAGATTTATTATTGACTTCAATTTAAATCAAGATACGCTTGCAGTCATACAGCTATCAATCAATTTCTTATCTTATATAATCTTAATTCGTCCATATTTCAGTGATATACGGATGCATATTAGTTACGTAACTATTAACGCGTAAGACAATTTACATCGTGGTACATGATCTTGTACGATACACACAATATGATTAATATGGTATGTGATACATGTTACATATCCTGATTTGGCATATTTACCAGTACCTTGGTTCCTTTACTGTGGTATTTTTTCAAAGAAAAAACATCAATAATAAAAACTTCAGCCAAGTTGTACATGTGTTAGTACTTTCCTTCTTCCAGCTATTATGAACAAGCTCTTCGAAGTTTGAATTTTTTCTGCTGTCCAATGTTGTTTGGCAAAAATAATTGCTATAAATATGTCTGCAATAATTCTACACCATAATTTTCTAAAAAGTTTATGTAGAGCTTTGATTCTCACTGAGAATGAAATAACAAACAGGGATTCATTCTCACTGAGAATCTCAGTATAACTAACTGCCTGTTGCTTCTAGTACATTTATGATTTATGTAGAGCTTTGATTCATGGAGGCCCATGGAACCATGGAATTCGTAAAGAAAATTTGAGTCAGAGCCATATAAATGTCTGTTAAGAAATCTAATTAATTAGTACTGTTTATGACAGTTCAGTTTGAACTTTATATTTTAAGAATAAGCTATTCTGTTCTCTTTTCGGCATTCTCTTTTTTTGCACTTATTTCCTGATAGTTGTAGAACAGTCTTTTCATATTTTATCAAGCTGGATTCTCAAAGGAAGAAAAAATGGATGAAAAAAGAGAGAGATAATGAATATGAAAGGGTAAGGGTAAAAAAGTAATTCAATAATTCTAACTTAACGGATGGGGTTAAGTTAACGGTGGAATGGGTTAAATGTACTTTTTCAAACGTTGTATGGGCATTTTGTACTCGGGCCAAACGTTGGGAGGGTACTTTGGCTTTTGCCCTTTTTTTTATCATTGCAGTACCCCAAAACAAGGAAATAGAAAGGAGGGTTTAATCTTTGGTTGGAATCAGTTCTCTTTTATACTGACTTACATTTATAACTATAGTACTTCTATTTCCTAATTCTTCTCTCATATGACTATGCATTCCTATGATTCAAGTGGCAAATTAGATTTTCCTTTAGGAAAATAAGATAATTATTTTAGGGGATGAATAAAGACACGAGTCAAAATGAGTGATGTAGTTTCTGATAAGTGCAAATAAGCTACCGAAACTTATTTCGTATCCAAAGAATAGTTAAGACAGAATAATTAAACTATGCAAACTTAGATAATCTTATGGCACTGGCAATGGTCTTTCGCTAGTTAAACTAAACGATACTCTCTGAAGACCCATCCTTGTCAGGAATGCTAAATAGTGAGAGAACATGCATGATCAAACACATTAACCATTATAACAAAGGTATATACCTTGTAGAACGCCTTCCAATATCCCCACCCCAACTTTCATCCAAATATCACAACAATGAGATGTATGTATCGAGGCATACATTACAAAAGTTAAAGGAGGAGATAGGTGGAAAAAACATACTTTTCACATGCACCCTTCCTATATCGATCAGCTTGATATATCTTTGATCCTCTATCATACCACGCTTTCGTATAGTTTGGATCTGACTTCCACTTCCGTTGATGTTTCAAACTCTAAAAAAACCAAAACCAACAAGTTTGATCAAGACATAAACAACAAAGTAAAAAGTAGTGCATTTCCATACACAGGAATGAGAGGCTTACCGGTCTCTCAGCATTAAGATACCAAGGAGCCGAAGACATATACTGAGGAATATGGGGATTGATTTCTTTTCCATCTTCGTCAACCTCGGCCGGTGCAAGCCCCGCCTTTCGGGCCTCCTCCAATTCCAATTGTTTCCGATGGTCCTCTCGAGACTTAAAGGACACTGCAATTCAGTACAAAATATATAAGTACATGAAAATTAAATCTTAGTGACATGAAATGAAGGCAAAATCATCTAACAATGGCTCAGCTCTTAAACGCGGTCATAAGAGCAAAATTACTTAATTAAGTTCGATAATTGAACAATATCACGAATTAGAACCAATCTAATCAGTCAAAACCCTAAATTCCCAATTCATCAAATCCATTCCTCCGATACCCATCTAATCCAATCACAATCATTCATTATCAAATGATAAAAAAGTGACTTTTCAAAATTAGGGTTTAACCCTTTTCTTTTTTTTCTTTTTTTTTCTTTTTGCAGGAAAATTTTTCTAGCCCTAAATCAAAATCTCACTAAATTAGGAAGAAACTACAAAGCTCTAAACGAATCAAAGGAATTACTCGTGCATCAAAAAAATTACCTGAAGCCGTCGCCATGCTGGTCGATGAACTTAGGGAAGAAGTGAGTAGATCAAAATTGGAGATTGGAAATTAACGTTTCGAAACCCTAATATATTTTTTTTCCTAAAAGAGAAATGGAGAAGAAGATGACGATGGAAATATTAAGGCAGAAGAGGGTAGGGGTGGATCGGGTTTGACCCGAGCCGAACCAACAACCCAAATAGGTGGATATTTTGGGCCTCAAGTGGTGGATACAATATTCCAATTAAAGTGGGAATTTTCGTCCAAAAAAGACCACTTTTTGTAACTAATTTTCAAAATATACCACTTTTGAAACTAATTTCCAAATAGACCACTCACAGTTTTCAACTACGGCCTTTTCGATAACAAGGCCACAATATCCTACTACGGCCTACGTACGTACCCAAAAATGTAGATTCCAAGGCTTTCTTTAAAAAAATTCTCGAGTCCAAAGAATTTGTAAAGAGATTTTACTGAGGCTGCAGTTGTGTACTGCGGCCTCGTTAATACGTAGGCCTCGTTAATACGTAGGCCGCAGTTCACAACTGTGGCCTCGCTGGGGGGGTTCCAGATCTCTTAAAACCTTTTTCCCCATATTCTCAACTCCACTTCTTCTCTCCAAATAATTTTCCCAACTCCGAAACCCAAAATCCTTGAAAATCATATAACCCTAATCTAGCTCCTCCCACTCTGTAAAATCTCTCCCTAATTAAATAATCAACTTCAATCCCCAAATCCCCAAGCTTTCAATTTTCCTAGTCGTTAAATTCTCCAAACCTCGTCACCCACATTGAAGCTCACAGCACCCCCGACGATTAGCAACGTCTTCGTACTATCTGAACTCATTTGTGTCGTCATCTCCGCTCTCAAACGAACGTTGTATTCTTGAAGGTATTCATACAACCCACGAAAGTAAAACTTTTGTGTTTTATGTTTTTTATTAGATAGTTACTCGCATATTTGTCTATTGACTAGTAGATATGGATCAGAAAATTCCTATTTAGTTATATTACGGGGGGAGAAATAATTAGAGACCAAAAATTAGGAGCTTGTTATAGTGATATTGAACCGGAAGTAGTTTGGGCTCACCGTAATATTACACAACACAAACTACTAGAGAAGGTGTACGAAATTACTAATTGGGATAGAAGTGAATAGAAAGTTAAAATTTGTGCTCGATATGCAGCTGGAAAATTAGAGTCCCAATTTTTCATGGTCGTACTTGTAGTCGATAATGATGCTCTTGCTTCCATGATTGCAAGAACAGTTGATCTGAATTGTAGTTTGAATGCATTAGAGTTATACCTTGAAAAAATCAGGATTCCTAATAGCCCGCCACATGTTAATCATATATTAAGTCTAGTACATGAAGTGTCGACTACAGAGACGAGTCCCCATCCGGATCCTGACTTACATGAAAGATCATCGCCTCGACAAGAAAACCTATACCAACAAATTCCCCTACACATGACTTGCCACCATCGAATTCAAACTTCATCCGCAATCTTGTTGATAACGAACACATTATTCAAGACTTTAATCAAGCTATGGTTAACAATGATTTAGTAGATGATGATGAAGAAGATGAAGAATTGGAGGTAGATGTAGAACATGAGGAATATGAAGATGGTGCTAATCCAGATGAAGACGTTAATGACGTTCAAGAACCGGCAACCAATGATCCACCCCCGCCTCCCCACCCGACTCAGTTCATGAGTCCAACTATACCTGAATTTGAATCCACTGAAGGGAGTAATAATGCCCGAGTATTTCAAAATCCAGAAGAATCATGTGGTTCATTGGGAATAGGAATATTGTACATTGGGCAAAGTTTGAAAGCAAAGATAATAATGTGTAATTTGTTGGCATAACATCTTCTTACCGGAATGGGTTGATGACGACCAAATTGTCGATGCACACGGTCCACGAAATAGAACTCAACAATACCAAAGTTGACGAGTGGTGATGTCGTCAATCAAAGTTGGGAGGTCGCCCTACATGCTGGTGGCAATCTGCCAACTCTCTCATCATTGTAAGGAGACCAATTAACATACTCCTCTCGCAATTAATCGAGATCGTCTCTGTAATACGTCAACACACCACGTGGGTTATCTTTCCACATGTGTGAACCCGTCCAGTAGACCCCAATGGGAGCCAACATTATTTCATCCTCTGGAGCGGCCATCCACCACTGTGATTGCCGGCTTATGCGGGGCTGCCCTACATGCAGGTTCTCCAGCTCCACACTTGTAGTATTACCAACGACCCATTCATCTGAACCTCATTTAAGGCACAAGTGCATAAAACTTCTATACAATGCGACTAATGCTGCACTGGCCCAACTGTACTGGCCGGCTTTCCAAATATCGGCGATCAACAGAAAATACATTAATGGCACGGTATCACTCGTCGAGTTTGGAAATATCACACCGCCAAAAATTGTCATTATATATGCCCGGGTGTAGCACTCAACTTAGAACTCCGATGAATCATCATTCAAAGAGTTTTTGAATATCTCATCCAACCATGAGAGTTTAATGGATTGCCCAACAAAGGTTCTATCGTCCGTCTCTACACCGAGGTATTCTCGTACAAGTTCATATTTATCAAAACCCATACTCCCGGTTACAGCTACACCTACACCATCAACGTGAAGACCCAATATCATCGCAACGTCTTGGAGCATTACCATCATTTCTCCAACAGGATAATGGAAAGTATGATTTTCCAGTCTTCATCTTTCGAGGAGAGCGGTAAGAAGAGACCGATCAATCTTGATAGACCCCATCATGCTTATTCCAAGCAACAGCTGCGACCAAAAGCTCATGTGTGCGGGGGTGTAGTAGCAAATGTGGAGGATGTCTACGGAACGTGCACTCCTTCGATACACCGTTCCAAACAGATTGTGATCGGTGTTCACTTTGCAAAGTTAAGAAGTTAGGGTCTAACAGACCTGAACCTCCACGTGCAACGGAAGAGGAGCTAGGCTCGGCCGCGTCGGAAGATGAAGGAACCTATAAAACCATGTATTAAATTCTATTTTAGGAAGAAATTTATTTTAACACCAAATTATAGAAATGAAAATTAATGAGCACTTCTTACATGTGTAGGTGGTGGACCACGACTTTCGGCTTCATTACTACTAGGGGGCCTACCAACGCGATTTAATCGTCGCCGACCTCGGTCATTTAGACCCCTCGTTCTTGCCATTATTGTAACACCCCGAATTCCAAATACAACTGAATTCGAGATTTCCACAGGATCTTTTCATCTCATTCAGTACAATTTTACAAGGAATTGAAAACTTTCCATTTTACATCAGAGTTACATGAGATTTTACACTTTACATTTTACAGCGGAAGCATATAACACAATAATTTACATCATTTAAGAAGCCATTTATCCTGCAATAATTTACATCATTTAAATAAATATACATCAACAATGAATAATTTGTACGCATCAGTTCTCCTTTCAATTTTAGCAAGCCATTTATCCTGCATACAAAACTGTGGGCACGTCAGTTTATTCAACCGACGAAAATTATACATGGCCATCCTCTCTATGCCAGAAACAGTATAACGATTCTCATTTTTTAACAAATCACAAACTTGTTCACATATCAAATTAAAGGGAATACCCTATTGATGTCGTGTTGTGATTGTGCACTTAGTCCTTAATGCAATTTATTTATATTATATGATACTAATGCGCACTTGTTCGGATTCTATGCATCCCATACTACATAGGTCCGAAGGCAAGCCCTTAATCGTACTTCATCTTGTAGGGTTTAATCCCTCGTCATGACTTAATCTACTACTGTAACTACGGTAAGTATCCTAGATGTTTTCCGATATACGAACTCATATCTAGGCGCCCTGGAGGGAATCCCAACGCACTGACACATGACTCATCATGCAGGCATCCTGTGGTAATTCAGCTCCTACCATAGACATGACACCACCCGCAGTCGTCAAACACCCCACGAGCGTCGCCACCGGGACGGTACTCTGGAGCAGTATCCACGCCCTATCATGACTCATCATGGGACATCCTGGGATACGCTCTCGCCGTCAATCCAATGGCCCTCATACTCAATGTTTTTCTCTTACTTTCATCACATCTTCACTATGTATCTAGTCCTTATTTTATTAGAATCATGAACAAAATCAAAGCTCTAGAGTTAGCCTCTCCACTATAACGAACTTAATCATTCATTTAACATGACCAACCTTGGTCTTTCTTTTCAAATTTCATTTCATTTACGTCCAATTGCCGGTGGGAGACTTAGCTACTCTTTTGTTTCAATTTCAATTCACATATACCAAAATTGAGCGTTACTAGCTCGTGAGTTCATTTTCATAATCTCAATAGATTTTCCTTTTCCATGTTCATAACTTTCACATTCATACAACTTTCATAAATTCAAATAAATGATTCGCTTCATTTCAGGTATAAATTCATGCAAAGACAAATAGAGTTTACTTAAATTGTCACAACCAATAATCATTCAACATAAGATTCATAATTTTTACCATAAAACAATTCATAGAATTTCTGAGATGTCAAAAGTGATCTGGACAGTCGACTTAGAGCTTATCCAGTCGACTTGTTCAGTCGAAGAAAGTTCTTTAATAACCGCTCGGAAGAGTCGACTGCTGCACATGGCTAGTCGGCTGTTTCGCAGCCTTCAAAATCTACATATCATTTACGGGGCAGTCGACTATCATTCAAACCAGTCAGCTGTTCTACAGAGTTCAATTATACAACTTTTCAAGTTCAGTACAGTCGACTGTTATATACATTCGGTCGACTGAACAGGGTTAATTTTTGAATCAAGGGATCATCTCTCCCTTCTGTTTTTCAATTAGCACACAGCATTTTATTCAACTACAGTATGTTCAATGTCAACATAAACATGTGATTCTTATCTATTTACCATCATCATAACATAGTTTATGATTAAATGTAAATCTCACACAATTAGTATGTTCTTTCCTCCAAATGAGATGCTAAACATATATTTTTCCTTTACTCATCATTTATCCACGAAAATGAATGCTAACTCAAATTTAACATGCTAGAAAATCAAGTTAACAATTCACCTTAAATACATCGTTTCATGGAATTCCGAACTGTTCATATTTTATTTCAGTGCACCAGTCGACTGCTCACATGATTGGTCGACTGTACAGGTCATTTCCAGTTCTCTAATTATCATTAGTTCTTTTTCATCTATTCACATCTTCCACAATAAGTATAACACAAAGCATTTTAATATACGATCACCCTATCAATCCACTTTTCACAAATATGATAACAATCAATATTAGCCCTAGCATGATCTCTATATTAGAAGTCCTGAGAAACACTCATCTTGTTGAAGAGTTTAACGAAATCTCGTAAAGCCTTCTAGTGTGATAATGTGACTCCTCCTCCTTGCTCCTTGCCACCGAGAATCCTCTGAAGTGATGACCGGCCTCCAAGATACTCACTCACAACTCTCTTAAGAAATATATCTTTCTTTCAAATAGAGTTATTAGTGTAAAAGACAATGAGTGAGAGAGGTATTTATACTAAATCTTTGGGTGAGATGGAGGGCTAGGATTGAGTAGATGGTTATGAGATAGAGGGCTAGGATGAGAGTAGGAGTTGTAGTAACTACCCACAACTAGGTAACCACCTATACACTAACTTCACTTCTTCCAAAAACCCAAAAACCGGCCAAGGAAAGGTGCTCATGCATGTGTACGTGCAATGCACGTGCATGCACTAGTCTCCATATAAAAACTTGTACATTATACATCCTTATAAAAATAATCTTTTAAAAGAAGTTACCTTACAAGTTGTTATTAAGAGAATGAGCTTAAATTGATGGGCCGAAATATTAGTTTTTTACAAAATAAATAAATCAAATTTTTGGGCTTGTGTTTATTTGAGACAAGAGCCTTTTATAAAAAATAATTTAAAGAACACATATACATATATATATGCATATACTCATCATCCATAGGGAAAATAATTATAAGATTTCATATTACGAAAATTGTACGTGCACACTACGTGCAAAATAAATAATTTTCGTAGATGAAAATCGGGGCATTACAATTATCTTCTTACATGATCACTACACATGATAGTATCAAATATTAGACAATGTTAATATATAACAAACACATTATATGATATGTAAAATCTACACCATCTATTATTAACATCAATTATTATTTTTATTACTAACCAACTATATGAATTGTTTCAAACAATATCAAGTTAGCCCAGCTTATCAAAAAAAAATTCTGAAGAGATTATACCATTGTTAGTGAACATTGCTATGTTTGCCAAAATGGTTCTGCGACTCATGAAATCCAACACTATACAATGCAACCAAAATTTAGGATGTACGGAAACAGAAACTTCCTAAATGTATGATTGCAAAATTTGAATAAAAATCATTCGAGAATAAATGACAAACTTTCACATATAATTACATAATATGCATACAAATGGTAATTGTATGTTGTTGCCGCTGAATTCGGGTGTGGGGGCAATAGATGAGATTTGTAGGTTCGGGAAATACTCGCAAAGGTCAAACCCTTCTTCTTCCTTGCAAAATGGTTGGCTCCTTGGTGCTCCCTTGTGATCTACACAAACGTTCGAGACACCGGGATGGATCCCGGCAACGAACCCTCCGACGATCAACTCAATACACAGAAAAAGAGAAGGGAAAAAGCTCAAGTATGCAAAGTGTGATCACCTTTTACAGTGGGAGGTCAGGGGGGTTTTATAGGTGTCAATGGGATCTCTTTCAGGATTAGAGAGAATCCTTACTTCCCGGTGCGGCAGGATGCGGGTGGTTACAACCACCTCCTCTAAATTAGGGGAAGCCAGGATTTCCTTCAATCTTGTTGAACTGGCCCCTAACGGGTTGAGACCGATTCTCAACAGGTCAGATCCGTTCATGGGTTAGCAGGTCCGAGAGGAGGGACCCGGTTCCCAATTCGGACCCGTCTGTAGGTGAGATTACCATTTTGCCCCTGGGACTTTGAGATTCGCACCCGCTTTGAATGGTTCTGATTTAACCCCATTTTTAGCCATATCACGAGCCCCCCACTCCCAAAGACTATGTGTTACGGCCTTGTGGGAGTAGTTCTGTTGTTTCAATGGCATATAGGGCTTAATCGGAGTTCTCAACGGGTGTCCGAATCTCGTCTGAGGGGTGATGGTGCTTTCCTGAGCTGGTACCATGCTCAAAGCGGCTTCTAGGTTGCTGTGGATCTTTGGTGATTTTCTCCCAATTTTCATATCATTCGTTCGAACCATTTATTCAATTTTGCAAGGTAACGATTCGCACTCCGGGAGCACTAATTAATCATTTTGGACAATAATTTTTTATCCCAAGACTCATAAACGTTCCCCCGAATTTATAATTATTTTTCAGAATTTTTAATTAATTTTCCAGAATTTTTAATCACTTTTTGCAATTTTTAAATAAATAATCCGAATTAATAAAATAAAAAAGGAATTAATTGCCGAATTTATGATGTGGCCAAATCTAAGCCTTGGATCATATGTTGGCGAGAAATTCTGAGCGATCGGACGGCTAGGAAAAAAGGGGATTCTGGCGATCTGGGCGTACGGTAAGGCAAACGCGTCGAACAGTGTGCCGAGCTTAGAGGACAGTGCGTCGAACATGACGACCGTTATGTGGAGTTTGGCGAACAGTGAAGAGGCATTGACTAGTCAACGCTATTTTTGGTGTTTTCAACTCGGAAACACGTCTGCTCGGATGTGACGGCGAGCTTGGCGAACGTTGAGTCGAGCTTGGCGAGCGAAACGGCAAACTAGAAGGGCGTTGACTGGTTAACGCATTTTTTGGCATTTTCAGTTCGGAAACACGTCTGCTCAGATATGACGGCGAGCTTGGCGGACGTTGTGTTGAGCTTGGCGAACGAAACGGCGAACTGGAAGGGCGTTGACTGGTCAACACATTTTTTGGTGTTTTCAGCTCAGAAACACGTCTGCTCGGATATGACGGCGATCTTGGCGAGCATCGTATCGAGCTTGGCGAACGAAGCGGCAAGCTCGAAGGGCGTTGACTGGTCAACGCATTTTTTGGTGTTTTCAGTTCGGAAACACGTCTGCTCGGATATGACGGCGATCTTGGCGAGCACCGTATTGAGCTTGGAGAACGAAGCGGGAGCTCGAAGGGCATTGACCAGCGTTGACTGGTCAACTCATTTTTTGGTGTTTTCAGCTTGGAAACACGTCTGCTCGAATATGACGGTGATCTTAGCGAGCGTCGCATCGAGCTTGGCGAACGAAGTGGCGAGCTCGAAGGGCGTTGACTGATCAATGCATTTTTTGGTGTTTTCAGCTCGGAAATACGTCTGCTCAAATATGACGGCGAGCGTCGTATCGAGCTTGGCGAATGAAGTGGCGAGCTCGAAGGGCGTTGACTGGTCAATGCATTTTTTGGTGTTTTCAGCTTGGAAACACGTCTGCTCGGATATGACGGCGAGTGTCGTATCGAGCTTGGCGAACGAAGTGGCGAGCTCAAAGGGCATTGACTGGTCAACGCATTTTTTGGTGTTTTCAGCTCGGAAACATGTCTGCTCGGATATGACGGCGAGTGTCGTATCGAGCTTGGCGAACGAAGTGGCGAGCTCGAAGGGCGTTGACTGGTCAACGCATTTTTTGGTGTTTTCAGCTCGGAAACACGTCTGCTCAGATATGATGGTGATCTTGGCGAGCATCATATCGAGCTTGGTGACCGAAGCAGGGAGCTCGAAGGGCATTGACTGGTCAACGCATTTTTTGGCATTTTCAGCTCGGAAACACATATGCTCGGATATGACGCCGAGCATGGCGAGCGGTGTGTCAAGCGAATCAGACGAAGCACCGAGCTTGAAGGGCATTGAGTGGTCGCTTCTTTTTTGTCGTTTCTTATTCTGACCGCTTAGACTTCCGTGCTTGTTAGGCCGGTCAAGCTATGCGGCCCAAGCCCATCAAGTTTTGCTATAAGTCTCCACCCCCTCTCATTTTCACTTCACTTTCTCACTTTTTATCACTGGAGATTTCTTCTCTTCACGGAGCTTCCGGCGTCTTTCCCGTTCTCCGACGAGTATTCCAACCGAGGTTGTCACTTCCCGGGTAACTTATTTAAATTTTTAAGAGATGTCTAGGGTGTCTTCCGGCGAAGAGGCCTTCTCCTCGACTCAGCTCAAAGTAGTTCCCCGGTCGACTCCTTCTTCGATCGACAAAGGGAAGGCCACCATCGTTCTGTCCTCTCCGAAGGTAGGAGAAGATATTGGCGCCGAAGGCGGAGGCGGCGAGGCAGCTCTCTTTTCGTCGGTGGTGGAAGCGATAGTGGAGAGAGATCGGCGGATGGGTGCGTTCGGCAGGCATTCGATCGCCGTGTCTACCCTTGGAGGGACCCGGCAGTATAGTGCGAGGATTTGAGGCGAACGAAGCAGGGTTTAGCTCAGTTGTACGAGGAGAACGATCCAAGGAAGCTCACAGAGGCGAACGAGGTCGTTAGCATCCTGAAGGAGTCAGATCTGCGAATGGTTCGGATGTGCTTCATGATCCCTCCGGAGTTCGAACTCATCGTCCCGGGGCCAGGGATCAGGTCTTGTTCTTCTCTCCCCTCCGACACTTGCATTTTCCCCTACGACGCTTTCTATGCGGGGTTGTGCCTCCCTCTACACCCTTTCGTAAGGGGAGTGCTACAATGGTATGGGGTCTACCCTATTCAGCTGATGCCAAACATTTGGAGGCATGTCACGGGGTTCGTCCTCCACTGCCAGGCGGTCGGAATCGAACCTAACATGAACATACTTCGTCGTTTGCACAAGATCCATCAGAAGATGAGGACGGAGTACCGTTTCTACCTCACTGCTCGTAAGGGCGTGAAGCTGGTCAACAACCCCAACTCCGTGAAGTGTTGGCGAGACAAATACTTCCTCGTTCGGGGTAAGAAGTCGTGGGACATTCGCACGGTATGGAGAGAGGATGTGGAGCCGTCTTTGAGTCCGGAGGAGGACAAGATGGTCGGCATTCTCTTGGATCGACCGACCCTGCAGTGGAAGGAGATTACCGAGGAGAGCCTCTTTGGAGGAGCCTTAGCCCGATGGACCCTAGTACGAGTTCTTTTTTATCGATAGCATTCTGAGTACTCTAATAGTGATAAGATTCTAATCTCCTTTTTTTTCTATCTTTTTTGTTCGTAAGATCTAGTGCCATGGACTTCAATGACATCATGAACAGGCAATCAGCGCTAAGTGGCAAGCGCGTTGAGGAGAAGAAGAGGAAGCGTGTCGTTGCTCGGCCAACTACGTCGAAGGCAGCTCGAGTTGAGAGTGCTGCCGCCCCCATCGTTGACTTGGAAGCCGCTCCTTCTTCTGTTGCTACGCTGATGAAGGAGCTCGACTGTTCGGCCACTCTCACCTTGTCAGCTCCACCTCGAACCAGCGACGGCCGAGGTGATGTTGACGACGAGCTGAAGAGGATCTTTGTGCCGGATTGGCAGGTTCTTAGGCACGACGGTTTCCTCAGCGACTCGATGAGTTGCATGGACGCCGTCCGCAGTCTCGCCACGCCCAAAGAAAAGGCAGCGATGGAGCATAGGATAGTGGGCGACTCGGTGTTGGAGATCGCCAAAGCGCAGATGATGGTAAGCCCCGACCTTTTGCTTGACCTCCGTCCATTTATTTGAGTTCCACTCTTAAACCACGGCCTTTTTCGCAGGCGATCTGTCATTTAAACCACTTGCTAAAGCGAGTGACGGAGCAGAAGAAAGAGCTAAAAACTTTTCAGGATCGGGAGATGCTGAAGCGCTCGAAGGCTAAGAGAGAGGTAGAGGCGGCCGCTCTCAAGGCCAAAACGCAAGCCACCGAGATCCGGCTACTAGAGGAGGCGTTGGCGAAGGCAAAGGACTCCGCCGCTGTAGAGAGGGAGGAGACAGCTCGGCAGTGGGCGGCCGAGCGGGAGAAGGCTGCATTTGCGATGGTCATGGCGGTGAAGGAGGCCAAGTCAGTGGCGGAGAAGGAGGCGATCGGCTACCTTGAGCGGAACATGCACAAGGCCTATGCCAAGGCGCTGAAGGATTTCGGCGAGCGTCTCCCCGACTTCGATAGTTTGGGACATGTCTTGTTCCCCGACAAGGCAAAGGCAGGGGCCGAAGGAGAAGAAGAAGATGAAGGAGAAGAGGAGGCCGTCGGCAATGAAGACATAGTGACTGAGACGCCATTAGCTATGGCGCCAGCGACAGGGGGAGCTGAGGGCGGCGAAGGTGCCTTGGCGCTTGTGGATCCATCTGCCGAGGTGGACACTCAACTCCCTTAGAGTTTCTTTTGTATATTAGCAGAAGTTTTTTTCTTTTTTTTTATCTAGGGTCTTTTTGTATCAATGCCTAATAGTGCACTGGCCACTGCTTTCTTTTGTACTCTTTTGAACTTCAATGAAATGAAGAACTTTTGAGATTTTGGCCCAAGTTTTCAATGACTAGCTTTTGAAATTTAGCTAAGTGTTGAAAATAACTCACTTTGAATTTTAGCTAAGTGTTGAAAACAACTCGCTTTGAAATCTAACTAAGTGTTGCAAACAACTCGCTTTGAAATCTAGCTAAGTGTTGAAAACAACTTGCTTTGAAATCTAGGTAAGTGTTGAAGACAACTCGCTTTGGAATTTAGCTAAGTGTTGCTCGAGCTCAGCATTGTTGTGTTCTTGCTTTTCAGATCGCCGAGTTGTGTCTGGTCGAGGCACCGCCAAACACGGTAGCGGCTGAGGCCTTTCGTCTTCGAGCTGACTTAGGAGCGACGAAGTTGGCCCTCTCTCATAGTCGAGAGTGTTTTCTCAAGAGCGAGTTGGAACTAGATCATCTCAAGCTAACACTGGCGAAGCGCATCTCCGAGTTGAAGCAACTAAAGAAACGAGCTCGAGAGCCCCCCCTGAAGGGGAGGTGGAGTCACTTCGGCAGACCCTATTCGATGTCAGTGCGGAGAGAGATGGTCTGAAGAACGTGGTGCACGAGAAGAGCTTGGAGATGGCGCGGCTTCGGCGAACTATCACTGAAGCTCCTCGTGTGGGTAGTACGAGCAGAATTCCTCGCCTACAAGTTAAGGTAACAGATGATCGCTGAAGGAGCGCATTGTTGAGCTAGAGACGGAGGTTCACCGGCTACGACATTTTGCGGAGGGGAGCAATTTCAGGACCACATCTTGTCCTCGAGACGAGTACTCACAGGGACGATCGTTTCACGAGTTAGCATCATGTTTGCCTCCCATCCCAGGGCATCCTGGGGATGCTCAAAGCAGAGTTGCTGGTTCGTCGAGCGAAGCCTCAGTCGGCGCAATGCTTAGGGACACAACTAGGCTCGCCGGCTTGGGGACCTCAACGAGTGCAGGGTCGCAGCGACAGAATGTTCGTCGTCCTCGTCTGTCGCTCAAGAGGAGTATTCCACTTCCTAGGAGGCGTTGAAGTAGTCTTGTAATTTTGGTTTCTCAAATTTTGTAATTCGTCGTAGAGATGAGTAGTTGGTCTTGTAATTTGAGTTGTTCCTCAAACTTTATAGAAGTGAACCTTATTTTCTTTTTTGCACTTATGTGTTTTGTTAGCATCTATGGTTGTCGATAGTTGTAGGAGTACTTCTGAATGGTGAACCACTTCTTACTCGTATGAGCGAGTAGGAGAAGTAGAGTCGAGCCAAGTGCTGGGCTCCGAACTTCGTCATTTAAGAAAGAGTCAACGGTTGTGGGAGCAAATCTGAATGGCGAACCACTTCTTATTCGCTTATGAGCGAGTAGTAGAAGTGGAATCGAGCCAAGCGTTGGGCTCCGAACTTCATCGTTTAAGAAAGAGTCAACAGTTGTGGGAGCACTTCCGAATGGCGAACCATTTCTTACTCGCTTATAAGCAAGTAGTACAAGTGGAATCGAGCCAAGCGTTGGGCTCCAAACTTCGTCATTTAAGAAAGAGTCAACGGTTGTGGGAACAATTCCGAATGGCGAACCATTTCTTATTCGCTTATGAGCGAGTTGTAGAAGTGGAATCGAGCCAAGTGTTGGACTCTGAACTTCGTCGTTTAGGAAAGAGTCAATGATTGTGGGAGCAATTCTAAATGGCAAACCACTTCTTACTCGCTTATGAGCGAGTAGTAAAAGTGGAATCGAGCCAAGTGTTGGACTCCGAACCCGTCGTTTAAATTCGATTTTTTTTTGCAAGTAGAATTAGACTACCCCAAAAGTAGAGAATTTACTCGAAAGATAGATAAGTTGAGGGGGGAAATTTCTCTTTATTGAAAACAACTGGGCCGCCGCTTCTAAGTTGCAGACCGCCTTTTACATTTCGACAAAAAAGAAGATACAAGTAAGGTTTTTGCAATCTTGTGGAAGTAGCTTTGTAACTCTTATTTTCCGTATTTGTATTTTTATACTGTATTTTGCCCCATTGCACTCTTTAATCAATTTGAGATCCTGTATCTTGTTTCCGTTCGAATAAAATCATTATTTTGTTTCGACTCAATTTTTTGTCTCAATATTTAATTCAATTGTATTATTCGTTCTACTCTTTTGGGTCGTTCTTCATGAAGAAATGGACCATTCAATCCATCTATCTCTTTTTTCCCATTTCTATGGATTTTTGACCAATTCTCTAGTTGGATCCCACTCAAACCGAATACCCTAATACCCGAAAACCCAAAACTCTATACTATTTAACCCTAAACCCCCACTAACCCTAACCCTAACCCTTTTTTATTGTGCTACCTAAACCCGCCGCCTACCCTCTCCTTCTTCCTCGCATCATCTCTCGTCTCTTTCTCCGCTCCTCCGCCCAAACCCGATCGCCTTCGCCTCCCTCTCATCTTCACCACCACGACCTTCACCGTCGCCGCTCCTCGTCAACCCCATAATCACCACAACCGCCATCGTCCACCATCGTCCCCACTCCTTCGACCACCAAACCCAACTCCCGAACCCACTACCCATCGCCATTACCATTGCCTCGCCGCCATCTCCTCATCCTCTCGACCTTCTCTCCGACCACCATCGTCAATCAACACCGTGAACCCATCCCCCGCCATCGCTCCCCTATTTTCGAACCCAAAGCAGAGTCGCCGCCATCGCGCCTGTCCCCATCGCTGTCGACGGCCCTCGACGACAGCGCTGCTACCCGTCGACGTCGCCTCGCGCTCCTCGCAGTCGCACCACAGTCGCCGTCGTCAAAGACCCCACTGGCGCTGCTCTCCCTCGCTCTTTGCCGATCAAGAAGGAAGAAGAAGTAGCAGTTGGCGGGATTCAATCTCAGCCATTGGATCCATCAAAATCCGTGCAACTCCATATCTGATCTGATTATTTCTTGCTGTTTGGATGTCCAGAGCTGATCCAAGGGATCCGATCCCGTGTGCTGTTTTGCACGTGTACCGCACATGTTTGCATGTGTTCGTTTCTGCGTTCGTGCCTCGTCTCTCGAGATTCTCATCCCATATTGGTTTGTGTTCGGATTCACCGTCGTTAAGGCAAGTATTCATCTTGTACAAATTTTTGTTCCAGTACAAGCGTTAACTTGAAAATACTGCAAATAGTTAGAAGTTGTGACTCCTTTTTGACTCGTCGTTGTTGATCAAATATTAATCCTCATTAATTTCATAATCTTAAGAGTCACAACAATTTTATTGTATTATATTACAACTACTTGGACTCATTTTATCCCCTACACACATGAACACATGAAATTAAGGAACCCTAGATTTGTAGATGTGTGTTATATCTTGTATGTGATAAACTTTTACCCATTTGAGTTGAGAAATAAATATTACTTGCTGTTTTGATGACCATTACCCCGTATTTGTATCACACATTAACCTAGATGCCTAACAACTAATTTTCATGCAACCGATATACGTAAGACATTCCCACATGTTTCTGTCCTGGACCTTGCTATGCTGTTTTGACCCCTTTAACATCAGAATCTGAACCCGGGCCCTGAATAGCAAATGTATCTCTAGATGTCTAGATGTCGATAGCCTCCAGAATTTTTGAATTCTGAGTTACGGTCTAAAAGTTATCGCAGTTTTACTGCAGCTGTGTGGTAGACGCAGATTCGCAAAACTGCTGCACACCTTTAGTTTGCAAATTAATTTAACCATGTTAACAGTAAGCGTTTGACTTGAAATTTTACATGCTATTGCTGGACAGCCTAGAGAACCTTTCCAAATTTCCTTAGAATTAATTAATAATATTTCAATACTATTTCACATGTATAAACTCAAATACACAAATTCTGCCTGAACACATTAGCTGTGTAGTTCGCTGTTTTGACACGTATTACCACAACTTTCTCGTACCTTAATTATATGCGTTGGAACCAGGTAGGAGTCTAATTTCTAGACCTCCTGACGGATCCACTTTTGCTATCTCGTAGCAACGGGAATCATAGTTTTGGTACAGCAACGTTGTGCTGTCCATATTTGAGATTTTCGTTGTTCGTGTTATTCTTATTCATGTCAACCCTCGAATATGCCATATAAATATCTTAAACTTTTTCCATGTCCATGTTTATAATTTCTTGACTTGTTTCACACACTTGCAAGCTTGCTTGGTAAAAATTAACAAATGTGACAAGTCGGGGTTTAAGGAAAAGACCATAATAGTGGACAATATAGGTAAGTGTACTCGGAAACGGCCCGTGTTTCCCAGTACTCAGTTCATGAACTTGTTGCACCTGGATGTATTCATGGAGCCAGATACTTGGCTCATAAACCTGTTGTATTTATGGACCCACTGTGTGGTCTTTGAACCTGTTAGTATTCACGAACTCGCTTCGTAAACCTGTTATTTAAATTCGTATTAATGAATCGTGCCTGCTTGATACTTGATACTTGATACCTGAGTATGCCGTCCTATAGACTCCATTACTAGATCTAAACGAAATTGCATTGACTGTAGCAACCATATAGTAAAAGTATGGATGCATAAAGTGCTACCTAGATAGTAATCACCACAAGACTTGAATATGAAACTTGAACTGGATACATGTTTACTTAATACTTGATGATATGATACATAAAACATGATACATGAGACTTGAAACATGAAACTTAAACTTGATACATATTACTTGATACTTTACAACTTGTTACTTGAGACTTGGCACTTGAATATTTGACAATAGACTTGAGACTTGATACTTGACACTAGACTTGACTCTTGTTACTTGACACTAGACTTGAGACTTGTCACTTGATGTTAGATACCCTTACAGGTTCACTTGTCACTTGCTCCACTATTAGAATTTATTATCCAGCCTGTTCACTTAAGTTGTCCTCCTTGCTAGCTAGTTCTTGGATTTCCACTACTTGTTGTATTCCTGTTACATTCTTGATTCCAATTCTTGTTCCACATTACTTGTACTCGTTTTTACTATTTGTAGCCCTAACTTGCACTAAGGGCATTTTTTCTTGTTTTCTCTATTTTTTCCCTTTTGTATTTATTAAACAGACTTTGGAGACGAGCTACCTGCTGGGATTGGTGAGCAGAGATTTTAGTCTTCAAGCGGAGGAAGGACTTGTTTAGATTATTTGTTTACTTGAATTATTTATTCTTTCTGCTTAAGAACTTGTAACGGGCTGATGTTCCCGAGTTTTAACTTGATCCAGACTTGAAACCATTTGGATGTTATTATTGTGTTTTCAATTGTTTCTGTTGCTAATAAATTATTCATGCATGCTTGGTTATATATATCTCTTATTATGTTCTTGTTGTGATGCTGAGTCGATCCTACAGCTTATGAATGATGTTAAAATCATTCGCTTGGCTTCGCTACGTGCTCGTATTCCATATTTTTGGGAAGCGGGGCGTGACAATCTTGGAGCGGCATTTAGACACCCTCTCGGTACTTCATCAGATGCTCGGCATTCCAAGTCCTTGGCATCTTCCTGCCCCCGGGTCTTCGAGTTGATACGCGCTCGGGCGTATAACTCTGGAGACCTTATATGGTCCTTCCCAATTGAGCGCCAGCTTGCCTCTCTTGCTTGGGTCGGAAATTGATAGCTTTCTCAGTACTAAGTCCCCTTCTTTTATGTTAGTGGGTCGTACCCTCTTATTGTAAGCTTGAGTGATCCTACGACGGTAGGTCTTCTATCGTATTGCAGCCTTCTCGCGGATCTCGTCAATGAGGTCTAGGCAATTGCGAAGCTGGTTCACGTTCTGCACCTCGTTGTAAGCTATGAGTCGAGGCGAAGGAAGACCCACCTCCAAGGGAATAAGAGCTTCTGATTCGTACGTGATGTTGAAAGGGGATTTGCCCATCAGAGTTCTTTTGGTGGTGCGATAGCTCCAAAGTACATTTGGAAGTTGTTTGACACATAGCCCCTTGGTGGACTTGTCGAGCCTCTTCTTCAAGCCTGAGAGGAACTATCGATTCACATTCTCCACTTGGCCGTTGGACTGGGGGTGCGCCACTGAAGAGAACCATTGTTGAATCTCGAGATCGGTGCAGAAGTCATGGAAGGCAGCTCCTGTAAATTGGGTCCTGTTGTCGGTTACGAGAATGCGAGGTACCCCGAACTGACAGACAATGTTCTTCCAAAAGAACTTCTGCACCCTATTCTCGGTGATCGTTGAGAGAGGTTTGGCCTCTATCCATTTGGAGAAGTAGTCGATTGCTACCACCAAGAACTTCAGCTGGCCTGGTGCCGGAGGGAAAGGTCTGAGCAAATCCATCCCCCACATTGCAAAAGGGATTGGACTTGCCAGGGAGGCAAGTTGCGCTTGGGGCATGCGACGGATTGGGGCGAACTTCTGGCAGGAGTCGCACTGGCGGATGTACTCCTCGGAGTCACTCAAAAGTGTAGGCCAAAAGTAACCATAGTTCAAAAGCTCTCGGGCAAGGGATCTTGCTCCCAATTGTGCACCATATAGACCATCATGGGCTTCCCTCAGGGCGTAGGATGCTTCTTCCGGAGGGAGGCATCTCAGATAGGGCCGACCATTGACCTGGGTGTAGGAGCATTTGTACACGACCCCGTCCAGAAGTGTGTACCACTCTGCTCGTGTCCTGATCTTCCTTGCTTCTTTCGCATCTTCGGGGAGGACACCGTCTCGGAGATACTCAAGCAGGGGCTTCATCCAATTTTCCCCAAGTGTTAGGGGGTAGGCTTCCATTGGCTCCGGACCATCTTTGTCGATACTAGGTTTGAGAAGGACTTCTATTAGGACAGTTTGTTCCAAATCTTGGAGGAACGAGGAGGCGAGCTTAGAGAAGGCATCCGCTTGCGCGTTTTCCTCTCAGGGAACCCACTGGAGTTGAACATCTCTAAATAGAGTGAGAAGCTCCTTCACTTTTGCTAAGTATCTGGCCATTTAGCCATCTCTCGCTTCGTACTGCCTGGATACTTGATTGACCACTAATTGAGAGTCGCTGAAGACCTTACTTGTTCGGCACCTGCCTTGTGAGCCAAGCAGAGACCTGCAATTAGGGCTTCATATTTTGCCTCGTTGTTTGACGCCGGGAAGTTGAGGCGAAGGGAATACTAGAGGACGAAAGCGTCGGGGCCAGTTAGGATGATGCCGGCCCCACTTCTGTCGGCGCAGGTGCACCCGTCCACATAGACGGTCCAGATAGAGGGGTCGGCTGGTGACTCGCATGAGTCGGGGATGGTGTTCTCCACGATAAACTTGGCCAGAGCTTGGGCTTTTATCGCCATCCTGGGCCGGTAGCTGATATCGTGCTGACTCAGCTCGATGGACCATTTCATAAGCCGTCTGGACGTTTCTGGCGTGTAGAGAACCTGTTTCAGCGGTTGGTCAGTAAGGATGACCACCGAGTGAGATTGGAAGTAGGGGCGAAGCTTACGGGCCGCCATGACCAAGGCGAGTGCCATCTTTTCCAGTTTCAGATAACGGAGTTCGGCGTTGTGGAGCACCTTAATCACATAATAGATGGGCTTTTGTGTCCTATCCTCTTCCCTCACGAGGACTGCACTGAGCGTTTGATCCAAAGCTGCGAGGTAGAGGTAGAGGACCTCTCCGAGTGCTGGCTTACTCAGGAGATGGGGGTTGGATAAATACTCTTTGAGCTTGTCAAAGGACTCCTACTGCTGCGGCCCCCACTCGAAGCCTTTAGCCCCCCTAAGGGCTTTGAAGAAAGGGAGGCACTTCTCCCTGGACTTGGAGAGGAATCGCCCGATTGCGGCGAGGCGCCCGGTGAGCCTTTGCACCTCTTTGATGCTGGAGGGGGGAGCCATTTTGAGAATGGCTTTGATTTTCTCGAGGTTGGCCTCTATGCCCCGCTGGCTGACCATAAACCCGAGAAATTTTCCAGATGAGACACCTAACGCACATTTGTTCGGGTTTAGTCTCATATTGTGACTCCTGAGCACCTCGAAGGCTTCTTGAAGGTCGAGGGTGTGCTCCTGCCCTCGAGCACTCTTGACCAACATGTCATCGACGTAGACCTCCATGTTTCGACCAATCTGGTCTCGGAAGACCTTATTCACCAGGCGCTAATAGATAGCCCCTGCGTTTTTCAACCCGAAAGGCATAACACGGTAGCAGTAGAGGCCTTGGTCCATCACAAACGAGGTCTTCAGGATGTCCAGTGGGAACATCCTGATTTGGTTGTATCCTGAGAAGGCATCCATAAAACTGAGCAGCTCATGCCCGGAAGTTGCATCGATGAGGGAGTCGATGCTAGGAAGAGGGAAGGGGTCCTTCAGGCACGCCTTGTTGTGATCTGTGAAGTCAATGCATATCCGCCAACTTCCATTGGCCTTCTTGACCATTACCACGTTGGAGAGCCACTCAGGGTAGTTAACCTCCTGAATAAAGCGGGCATTGAGGAGTTTCTCAACTTCCTCATTGACCGCCTGTTGCCTCTCGGGGGCAAACTTCTGCCTCTTCTGCTAGACAGGCTTGACCCCAGGGGTGACGCTCAAATGGTTCATTAAGAGTTCTTCCGAGATCCCAGGCATGTCTGCTGCAGTCCATGCGAAGATGTCACGATTCTCCCATATACACCGGGAGATATCTTGCTTTATGGAGGGGGAGAGAGTTTTGCTGACGCGGAATGTCTTAGTGGTGTCTTCTTCGGAGAATGCCACTTCTTCCAGCTCGTCGACGGGCTCGGAGATAGTTTTCCCTCCTTCCTGAGGAAGTTTGAGCGCTTCCAAAGAAAGAACTGGACCCCCCACTGAGGTCATGTAGCACTTTCGAGCTGCCTCTTGGCTTCCCCTCACTTCTCCCACTCCTGAGGGAGTGGGGAACTTCATCTTCATATGGTAGGCTGAAGGGATGGCTTGAAGCACGGCCAAGCCTGGTCTACCCAGGATAACATTATAGGTGGCCTTGACGTCGACCACCAAGAAGTCCATTTGCTCCGTACGGGTTGTCGGGGCCTTTCCAGCCATTACGTCGAGGGTTATAATTCCCTCGACCGTAACTGGGACCCCTGTGAATCCGTGGAGGGTGTAGCCCACGGGCTTGTGCTGGTCCCTGGACAGCGGGAGGCCTTTGAAGGCTTCCAAGAAGAGTATGTTAACGGAGCTACCGTTATCTACTAAGACACGACGAACTTCGAAGTTCGCCATGTGGAGATTGATAATGAGGGCATCGCAGTGGGGCATGCGGACGCCCTCCTGGTCCCTGTCGGAGAATGTCACTAGGAATCCGAGGCCCTTTGGAGGAGGGTGGCTCTGCACAGAGTTAACCTCCCTTATGAAGGTTTTCCAGGAGGAGTTGGAATCTCCCCCCATTGGGCCTCCATGTATCAGGTGCAAGATGCCCTCCACTTCGGCCTCAGGAGTCTCCGTACGCTGCTCGTTTTGCCTGTTAGCTCCCCGAGTCAGCGGGGGCAGATCGGCTCGGTCCCTCTTCACGAACCGATTGAGTTGCCCTTGCTGGATGAGGGCCTTGATTTCATCCTTCAAGGCCCGACATTCATCTGTATCGTGCCCGTGGTCCCGATAGAAGCGGCACCACTTACTCCGGTCCCTCTTCTTTGCCGGGGTGTTCATCCTTGGGGGAGGCGGTAGGAGGCCATCGTTCCCTATCTCCATGAGGATGGCAGATACATTCGCGTTAAGCGGAGTGAATTTCTCGAACCGAGGAGGGGGACGCTGCTGACTCCCGTTGTCCCTTTGGAGCTTCTTAGCTCCTTCTTCCTCTACACCCTTATGCTTGTTCCCGGAATAGGAGGCCTCGAAGGTAGAGCGGCGGACGGCTTCTTCCGCTCGGATGTACTTCTCGCTCCGAAGCAGGAGCTCTGAGAAGTTCCAAGGGGGCTTCTTAGCGAGGGACGCCCTGAGGTCAGCATTGAGGACGTTGGACTGGAAGGAAAGGGTGGCGACCGAGGGTTCCAAAGAAGCAATGGACCTAGCCTCGGCAGTGAATTGTTTGACATAATCCTGAAGTGGTTCGCCCTTCTTTTGGCTGAGGAACAATAGGGTGTCGCTTGTCTTCTCGGCCCGCCGACTGCTCACAAAATGCGTGAGGAAAAGACCCTCGAACTGGTCGAAGGAGAAGATAGATGCCGGCACAAGCCGCGAGTACCATTTCTGAGCTGGGCCCTTGAGTGTGGCCAGGAAGGTCTTGCAAAGGAGGGAGTCGGATGCATGGTGAATCATCATGAGAGTTTTGAAACTCTCAATATGATCTGCGAGGTCCGACTCCTCGTTATAGGTCTCGAAATGTGGATGCTTGAAATTGTCGGGGACTGGAGCCTCCATAATGGTACGGGAGAACGGGGGCATGCTCGGACGAAAGTCCCTTGCATGTCGGCCCTCATCTCGATCGAGCTGGCCTAGGCGCCTCTCCATCTCGTGGAGACGGCGGTAGACTAAGTCCTCCCTTAGATCCTGTCTGGCCGAGCCCCGAGACTCGTTCTCATGTTGAGGAGGGCTGAAGCTGCGCCGGTGATGGCTCAGAGTAGGAGGTGGACTGACCGAGAGGCGAGGGTGACTTGGAGTAGGGCGCGGACTGCAAGAGCGTCGGTGGTGATCGGGAGAGGGGCGACGATGGCTCGCAGCCTGCCTAGGACTTCTGGAGCGGCGAAGATGGTGAGGAGCCGGTCGAAGACTGCGGGATCGACGAGGATGGTGAGGAGCTGGCGAAGGAATGGGAGCCCTACAGCCATTATTCGGGGCAGCGTTGAGAGCCCAGAGGACCGCCTCTTGAAATTGCAGGAATCTTGCCCTTGTGACGGGGGCCTCCTGCTCATGATGGTCCCGAGGAGTCTGGTGACCTACCGGGGATCGGCTCCGTCTCGGGCGGTGTCGAGGCGACTCTCTTCGTCTGTGAGGAGAGTTCGATGCCCCTCGGTTGGATCGGGGTGGTGATCGGTCCCTGGCCTGCACGCGGTGAGGGTTTGACCCTTGGGCCCGCCTCTCCTCCAGATGGGTATGGAGATCGGGTCCGTGCTCGGTCTGCCGACTATTGATCACGTTCTGCAGGTCCCTTGGAGTGGGGGGAGTATAGGAGGCCATGGAGCCGGTGTCGGCATTATGGATGGAAACTCAAACCTGATGGACAAGTTGCTTGTGGCGACTCCGTCGGGAGGGTTCCCCCACTGTAGCCTAGGGTCCCAAAGGCTGGTGGACAGACTACAGATCCAGAGGATCGAGCTGCTGAGTTGGTTGTTTGGGAGGAGGGAGGTCCCCCTGCGCAGGAGGAAGAGAAAGGTAAGAGGAGGTTGTCCTTCGGTTGAAGTTTGCGGGTCTCTTTTTGGGAGGCATAACTAGGAGTTACGTGGGCTGAAGAAGGAAGACGAGATTGCTTGTCGAGCGAAGTTTCCTATAGACGGCACCAATCTGTTGCCGCTGAATTCGGGTGTAGGGGCAATAGATGAGATTTGTAGGTTCGGGAGATACTCGCAAAGGTCAAACCCTTCTTCTTCCTTGCAAACTGGTTGGCTCCTTGGTGCTCCCTTGCGTCTTGCACAAACGTTCGAGACACCGGGATGGATCCCTGCGATGAACCCTCCGACGATCAAGTCAATACACAGGAAAAAAAGAAGGGAAAAGGCTCAAGTGTGCAAAGTGTGATCACCTTTTACAGTGGAAGGTCAGGAGGGTTGTATAGGTGCCAATGGGATCTCTTTCAGTATTAGAGAGAATCCCTACTTCCCGGTGCGGCAGGATACGGGTGGTTACAACCACCTCCTCCAAATCAGGGGGAGCCAGGATTTCCTCCAATCCTGTTGAACTGGCCCCTAACGGGTTGAGACCCGTTCTCAACTGGTCAGATCTGTTCATGGGTTAGCGGGTCCGGGAGGAGGGACCCGGTTCCCAATTCGGACCTGTCTGTAGGCAAGATTACCATTTTGCCCCTGGGACTTTAAGATTCGTGCCCGCTTTGAATGGTTTCGATTTAACCCCATTTTTAGCCATATCATATGCTAAAACTGATATACCGAATTAAAGATCTATCAAAGAAATGGAAACCCCGACTCTTATAATAAAGCAAACCGACTAGCTATATTAAGCATATCTAGTCAAGTATAGGTGCAATCAAACACCGACTAAACTAGCATAAAGAAGATATAAATTCAATATAGTATAAGCACGCAACAATAGCAACATACAATTCCACACAACCATTATTACCACATCAATTTTCCATCTTTCTTAATGTAGCCATAAACGATAATGAATACAACCAGTAATACCAACTATGCGATTCTGACAACCTAGATCAACCAACCATACCATAGCAAACTATTCAGAACGAGCAAAAAACCTCTGAACCTTGTCATCGTTAAAATTAATTTCCACAATCGAAATTATCACTAACAGTTCATACCAATTATCACTAACGATTCATAATATTCACCAACAATTCACTAATAATATTCACTAACAATTCTTAATAATCACTAATTGTCATTATATTACTCACTAACAATTCTTAATATTCACTTACAATTCATACCATATATAAAGAAACAACACATGCTAATCAACCAAGACATACCTTCAACAACTTCGGGTGATGACAAAGATGATGTCCAGTGCTGATGAAGGAGAGGAAGAGTTTCAATAACTTGTTTGATTGATGGGTTGCCGCAGTTGGGCGATTTGGAAGATAAATGAAAAGGTAGGGTTTGGGGAATTAGGAAAATTGAATGGGTATGGATAGAGGAAGATGAAGTGAATTTGAGAGTTGGATTTGGGAGAGATTTTAAGGAGTAGGAGGAGAGTGGTTTTGGATTTCGAAGTTGGAGAAATTATTTGGAGAGAAAAAGTGAAGTTAAGAATAGGAGGAAGAGGATTTTAAGAGATCTGGACCCCCCAGCGAGGCCGCGTTGTGAACTGCGGCATAAGTATTAATGAGGCCGCAGAAATCTTTTTACGACTTCTTTGGACTTGAGAATTTTTTAAAGAAAGCCTTGGAATCTATATTTTTGGGTACGTACGTAGGCCGCAGTAGGGTATTGCGGCCTCGTTATCGAAGAGGCCGCAGTTGAAAACTGCGAGTGGCCTATTTTGAAAATTAGTTTCAAAGTTATCTATTTTGGGAATTAGTTTCAAACAGTTGTTGAAAAAAATCATTAAAGTGGTGGGTTGGGTTTGGCTTACAGAAGCCCATTCGTCCCAGAGCAGTATTTTAGTCTGAGTTGTTTCCAAACTGAGCCCAGCCCTTGGATACACCTAAAGCTGATTTCCTTATGCATATGCATATATTCATAATTCCATGCATTATACATCTCTACGTCCCTTGAAAATTAAGAAAGTAATCTACTAAAGCTTATTTCAGGAGGTTTTCTTAATTTGAATGGTAAACATAAGATTACATGCAGAAATTTAAGGACGAAATATCTCTTACAAAAGAAAATAATAGTCAACTTATATACTAGATACTAGATTTGCACGTGGACACGTGCCTATAGCACGTCTTAAGAACGATACACATATGAAAAATCTTGTAAACAGTAAATCTATGACAATAATTAGTTGTAAATAAAAGTTTGTATTTTCATTAGTATATGTTGAAAAATAATTATAAATTGGGTTATAAAAGTCCATGTTATTATTTATATATATATATAGAGAGAGAGAGAGAATTAAATAAATAAAGAAGTTGTTTTTGAGGATTTGAATTTGAGTTTTGGAGAAAACTTTTGGAGGCAAAAATGTGTTTTGCGATATTAGATCTAGACCTTTGATTTTAGAAAGATTGAAGGAGAGCCGCTTGATAGCTTTCTTTCTGTTTTATTATATAGATTGTGCCTCAATGTTTAATTCATGAGGAGACACGTACAATCTCTAAATATATATATATATATATTGAAAGTTAAGAAAGTAACCTACTAAAGCTTATTTCAGGAGGAAATCAACTTATATACTAGATATTGTGCTTCAGGAGGAAATCAACTTATAGACTAGATATTGTGCCTCAACGTTTAATTCACGAGACCCGTACAATCTCTACTATATATATATATATATATATATATATATAAGTATAATGTACATGTGATGCACGTCTATAAAAAGTAAAATTATTAAATTAAATCAATATTTATAGAATAGGAAAAAAAAAGTTTATATTTGAATGTTTTGATTTGAGCTACACGTGCGGTGTACATTTATATTTGTTGGATATAGTTTGGACGTGTATTATACATGTTTATATAGTTACAAAGTTAGGGCTTGTTTGTTACTAACCCCAACTCTTCCATTAAAATAGTAGATAAATATATTTATAGAATACAAAAAAAGTTTATATTTGAATGTTTTGATTTGAGCTTCACGTGCGGTCTACATTTATATTTGTTGGATATAGTTTGGACGTATATTATACGTGTTTATATAGTTACAAAGTTAGGGTTTGTTTGTTACAAACCCCAACTCTCCCATTAAAATAGTACTAGTATAATGCACATGCGATGCACGTCTATAAAAAGTTTAGTCATTAAATTAAATGAATTTGTATATTTTGATTTGGCGTGCATGACACGGGGATGTTTAGTGGATATAGTTTGCACGTATATTAATTGCATGGGTTTGCTCAGTTACAAAATTAGGGTTTGTTTGTTTAGAACCCCAACTCTCCCATTAAAATAGTAGATATATATATATATAGTAATTTACATGTGCGATGCATGTTTTAATAATTTCAAAAAATAAAAATAAAAACTTTAACGTAGAGAGGATTCGAACCGGAAATCTCTTTTATATTAGTTATGTACGTGCATTGCACATGTTGGTAGAATAATAAAATGACAAATGACACTAAGGCCTTCTCCCATTATTAGTTAGAGCATATCGGTTCAAAGTTCTCTATAACTTTTACATTATATAACTGTATAACTGTTATATCTACATGAGTTTTGATCTGAATAGGGATAACATTATAAGACCAAATTGAAACATTTCTCTTATATTAAATTACATTATATAACAGTATAACTGTTATATTTACATGAGTTTTGATCTGAATAGGGGATAACATTATAAGACTAAATTGAAACATTTCTCTTATATCACTAAGGCCGAATTTCGTCCCGGCTCGACGGGTGGGTCCTAAACCCATAGTGTTAGGAACGACAAAAATGACATCAGCTGAAAACATATATAAGAGAATTAAGAACAAAATATTATTTGAATTAAGAAAAAGAACAACATGTTACTGGCACATATATCATTCTTCTAATCTGAAGAGGAAGTCTTTTTTCAATAGCCCAAAAAAAAGGGAAATCTTTTTTTAAAGGAACTATATACTGTGGGAATGTTTTTCTCAAACAAACTGTGAATTTCCCACTTTTTACTTTCAAAAAAAAATATCTGTAATATTGAAAGTGAAATTGAGAAATGTATATAGCTGAAATTCAGAAAGTGTTCCTGTAATTTATTTGTAGTGACAAAGTATACAAAATTAATCATGTCACGCATGCCTTTTCTTTAAAGATTGCATTCACACACCAAGGCACATTTAAAATTAAAAACTAAAAAATCATGCTTTGTATCTAGCTAATACTATTTATATCCATTTTATAATTATTAACATGTTTGAAATTTATCAGTGGAGATAATAGCTGTAAGCCTGTAATGAATTCAACCTGTAAGCCTTTTGCATATTTATGAACTCTTCTGATCTATGACTTGGTGTGGCATTCATATATGAGGTTAATTCTCAAAAACAAAATTTATATATGTGGTCATCGCACTTTAGCCTTTACTTGGTTCTGAAAGATAAGTCAACAAATGTATATATAGATGTGAAAATGGGCTAGTAGACAACTGATAGTGAAATTTGTGGTAAGCATCCACTTGACTTAATTGCATACATTTCAACTTCTACGGGCATGCAAAAGAAGAAATTTTCAAAGTAGCTTAGATTTAGTTGATAAGTTCGCTAGAGTATATTTTAGTTAAGAAAATGGTGAACATCAATTGCTAATACGCTTCTTCTATTACATGTTTTTGTACTGCTTTCTTACCTGATTTTGGGTTTATGCCTTGACTTTAATATAATTAAATAAATAAATAAAAAAGAAAAAAGAAAATGGCGAATAATTTTCTTATCCAACAATTTCAATTCACCAAGGAACGAACGCCTATGCCTATTATTAATACACTAGATTTGGCCGTGGGCACGTGCCTACGGCACGTCTTCGGAACGATACATGTAAATAGTAAAACAATAATTATGTAGCTCAAGTTTGAATAGTATGACAATAATTAGTTATAAATAAAAGTCTATGTTTCCATTAGTATATGTTGATAAATAATTATAAATGGGGGTATAAAATCTAACTTCTTAGAACTTTAAGTGTGGAAAATAATGAACTTTAATTGTTGAAGAGAACATAAAAAATATGTAGTATTTGCTATTTTCAATATAACACGTGCAATAAAAAAAACATAAAAATTCTGAAAATTACAAAACCGAAATCTTAAAATCTAAATTTCTAAGTAAATAAAAAAAATGGGAGAGAGAGAGAGAGAGATAGAGAGAGAAAGAGAGAAATATGAAAAAGTAAAGAGATAAGAGCATCCACAATGGTTTTTCTCATTTGCTAAAATATGGCATCTACAGTAATAGCAAATAAGCGTGCTAACTGCAGTGGTCGTTTTCTATATGTTTCTCATTTTTTAGAAAATAAGCGAGCGACGGTATATGTTATACCGTCTCATCGTTTAAAAATAAATTTAAAAAAGTTAATTACTTATTAACTAGTAAACTATATTAATTAAATAAATTAAATAATATAATAATAACTAACCTACCCACTAAAACCTATTAAACCCACTAACCTCACAGATTATTGTCAGCCGGTATAACATATTCCGGCCGGGATATGTTATACCATCTGAGGTTTTTTATTTTTATTTTTTTATTATTTTTTTTATAAATAAATCTGATCGTTGGATTAGAAAAAAATTAAAAATAAAAAAAATAATATACGTGGGCCGGTATAACATATACCGGACGGTATATGTTATACCGTCCGAGCCACTTTAAAAAAAAAAATTAATGAGACGGTATAACATATACCGGACGGTATATGTTGTACCGTCTTTTAAAATTTGAGAATCGCTATACTGTTTCTCATATATGAGAAACGAATATAGCAAGTTTGCTAAAAAATGGCAAAATAGAAAACCGCTGCAGCGATCGATTTGCTATAAAATGGCAATTTATCAAATATAAGAAACCACTGTGGATGCTCTAAGAGAGTGATAGTAATAAAGTAATGGGATGTTTAGGGGGAAAAGTTTGATTTTGGGGTTGAAATTTTGGAAGGAAAATGTGTTTTGTGAGGTTTGATATGGGCCTTTAATTTTGGGGGGATTGATTGTGAGCCACTTGATAGCTTTCTTTGTAATTTATTATATAGATAGATACCTAGTTAGCAGTTACAGTTTGTTTGATACATATAGATATATATCTACGATTAATTCTATGGAATCACAGATATTCTTTAGTAAAGTAGGTTTTATTCACTCCGTTTAGTTTAAAATGGTATGAGAATAGGGGGTGGCAATGTGTAGCGGTAATACCCTTCCTAATTACCATAAGGGTGAGCATATTGACAAACTTTTTTAATCCACAGATAACGGTAATACCCTTCCTAATTACCATAATGGTGAGCATATGGACAAACGAGTAATGCTTTAGCCATTACCAATTTTACTACATTTCTGTTCACTATCTTAGGTGGGATACTCCTATTGGAGAGTTCCCCCACCTACTCTATCTTTCCCTACCTATTGGAGTGTGCCACCTAAGGTAGTGAAGAGAAATGTAGTGAAATTGGTAGTGGATGTGGCATTACTCATGGACAAACTGTTTTAATCCACGGATAGGGTATTTATATATATATATATACTTACCCATTTACTCGTTTAAACATATGCGCTATAGACTCATTTGTGTATAACATGTAAAATGAGTAGAAAATTTAGAGGTAAGGGTTATACGACCCTTCATGTGAGTTAGCTGTATAAAATTGAATTACAAATGAAGACATGGCCGGCCCTAGCCCTGGACCAAGGTGGGCAGGGCGGCGGCCCAGAGCCCAAGATCAAAATTTGGTTTAGAGGGGCAAAAAAAATATAAAATTCAAGGCTTAGAGGGGCACAAAAATCACAATATTTGTTGCTATAACCAATTGAAATTTAAACCTAGGAATTCCAAAAGTCCCCTAGGAATTCTACGTCTCCTAACTTTTCAGTTTCTTTCCTCTTATGATTATCAAAGTCCTAATAACATAACCATATTCACTGCCGCCCTCTGAAACTCATCTCCTCCACCACCGACAGCCACTCATCCCCACCATCTCCACCTCAGCTCCACTCCAATGCTATCCACACTCGACAGCTCCATTCCAAACCAAATTCAATCATGACAGCCATTATTCAAACCCAAACTCGACGACCCCCTCTACCATTGTTGTCCCTGCCACTGTCGCTGCTGTCCTCCATTGTCGGAGTCTACCACCAGCTCCAGGCCCTCCACCTTTGGCTGGTAGCCTCTCTTTCTTCTTCATTCTTTATTTTCATTTTAATTTCATTTATTACTCAAGAACATATGTAAATCAATTTGAAATTAATAAAAAGATTTTTTTTTTTTTGCGTTGAACGAAAGTTGATTGAAAGTTGAATCTAGTATGTGTTGATGTGCTCATATGGAATGGGTGAGAAGTTGAAGATGAGGTGGGCACATAGGCTCCACATGTTTTATACTTCATATTCAGTTCCTTAATTATTTATTTGATTAATTAGCATAAGTCGTGTGTGTATATATATATATATATATATATATATATATATATATATATATATATATATATATATATATATATATATATCGTGCCAAACTACTAACACTTAATTTGATTTTGCATTTGTTTCATTTTATTTGATACATCTATATGCACGAATGAACACTCATACATTCTTATGATACAAAAAAATCTATATCATCTGACTTCTTTAAAATAATGAATTAAGCTTCTTTAATTTTTGTTAAAAGTAATAATAAACGTTTTGTATGTATAAAAATAGCATCTTGCTCTATAAAAATTCTAACATTATCAATTATTCGGTTCAAACAAAACTTCTTATTAATAATAATTGAATAAAAGATAAAGTCTTTTACAAGATGATGCTCTTCTTATTTAGACAATGATCCTCATAAATAATAATACAATTTTCATAAATAAAAATGAGTTCTTATATGATAGACAACAACTTGAAAATGATTCGATTAATAGAATCATGTCTTGTTTCTAATAATCAAATATATGTAAAGACTTTCATAAGAAAATTTATCTTTTATAAATCAAAAGAATGATTTTTCTATAAAAGAGAAGACCAATTAATTATTGTGGAATTGTTAATTGACTTGAATGCAGAGTTATTGGTTGAGGATTTTTTGAAGTGCATGTCTTTACATTCACTATCCAGGTTCTACTGTTCTATACTTTTATTAGGGCTGGCAATAGGTCGGGTTTAGGCCGAACCCATATAGGTTCCAGGCCGAACCCGAAGTTTAAAACATAGGCCTGAACCTGACCCGGCTTTTCTTCGAGCTTACAAAATTAGGCCTGAGCCCGAGCCCAAATTAGGCCCAAAAAATAGGTTCGGGCCGAGGCCTGAACTACTTATGCATGTTCTAATATATAATTTTCCCATAAAATAAAAATATATCAAGAATAACAGACTTTTGAGTAATTCACATCTAATTTTTCTATTTTAATTTAATTTTATATACAAGGCATAATTTCTCTATCTATAAACTTTAACACTCATTTCAACTTACATGAATATTTTCTTAAACAAAACTCGTACATAAATATACATGATGTATACATAAACATATATATGCACATAGAGCTGGTATCGGGTCCTCCCTCCACTACCCGAACCCGGACCCGGTACTTCATGGGTGCAAAAATTAGACCCGGACCCGAACTTGCAAGAACCGCGTCTGGGTCTGGGTTCAGGTTAAAAAAATTTACCCGTCAGGTCCGGTAGTGGGGAATAAATATTTGCACTTAAGTATTTTTGCACCCGATACCCTGCGGTTCCAACAATTTTTGCACTTAAGTACATAAATAAATATTATATTTACACATATATCTTCAACAATTACTTCTACATGTACATCTCTATAACCCTATTATTCAAATTCCAGATTTTTGGGGGTATTTTTTAACAGGTTTGGGTCCGAGTCCGGGTCCTTTCTATTTTAAGCGAACCCGGACCCGGACCCGGACCCGAATCCGAAAGTGCATCGCGTCTTATTTTAGGATCAGGACCCAAACCTGTATAGATCGGGTCGGTTTCGGTCCAATATCGGGTCCTGGTCGGGTCCGGGAATCAGGTAAATGTGACGGTGCTTCATGCACATATAAAAAATTTATTTGAGCCCATCGGGTTTAAGCACTTGGGCCCAAGCCCTGCCCGAATTTTTCTCGGGCCTAAAAGATTGAGCCCGAGCCCAGCCTGAAATGATAATTATTAGCCCAAGCCCGCTAATTATCGGATCGGACCTAGGCGGGCCCGGGTCGGGTTCGGACCAATTGTCACCCTTAACTTTTATGCTTTATTAATTTTATTTTAATTTCAGGGTACTGGTTTTGTAGCCTCGACCCGTTGTATCATATTTTATCAATACATAAAAAAATAGAGGCGTGTATATAAAGGGAACAAATTTATTTTTTGTCCAGTTAAGTACATCAGGACTGACCCTGAATGAAGATAATCATTTGTTAAAAAATTATATTAATTTTTCACATGTTTACCCGTTAGGGTAGAATAAGGTGATTTTATAAATTACCTGTTAGGGTAAAGATAAAGTGTTTGGATTTAGGATAGGATAAGGATAGATCCCGTACCCTCCCCTTACCTTACCCGCTGCCATCCCTAATGAGAACTAATCATTATTTATACTTTAAAAATGAGATCAATCTCATAGGCTTTTTTTCTTTGAGAATTCATTAGCTTGCAACTCATGCCAATAACAATATTTGTCTTATATACAAAAATGTTGTATAGAAATAGAGAGTAGCTCTTTGATAATGATAAAAATTGCTTCAAATCAGGGTTGTACGATTACAGCACAGATCTCAAAGCTTTTACAGGAAGATTAGACATAACGAGCATCTTTAACGAGTCCGGGCCATCTCCACGCTCCTCTACAAGAACATGGGCCACTTTCAAGCCCATTAAAAGTGACAGATTATGCCCACTAGGAGTTACACTCAATTCATGAAGGATGTAAGTCAAATCTCTTATCTCCAGACAAGATAGCATTATCCCTTAAGGGAGAGAATCAACAAGGGATAAAGAATTCATGTCAATCTAATGGATTCATCTCGATCTCCAAAAATGTTTTTCAAGCCTATAAATACCCTCTCCCCTCCTCAGTGACAAGGTAATCAACAGTTTCTCTCTCAAACATTCTTTATCTCTCTGGTTATGTCTAAGTGTCGGAGGGTCTGTCGTCGGGGCCACCCCCAGTGTTTCAGGTTTTTTGCAGGTCCATCGGCAACGTCAGCAACCGTCGGATTCAGATCACGGTATTTAATCAACGATCCAGATCCACTCTTGTGTGCTCTAACCATTTTTCACTACAACTATCAATGTCAGATCTTTGGTATTTTTCATTAAATATTAACTCACTAATGATTTGCTCCCACACAAGAATAAGCAGCAACACTCTTCTCATACTCTTACTTGTTCAAGTATAAACTGTCCAAAAAAGAATTATTAATATCGATTTTGATCCAACAAAAAATTTAAAACAAGTAGATTAAAGTTTTAACTACTTCTTTTTCCATCTTTTGAACCTATCAAAGTTCAGGCAAGTTATGCAAATCCCCAGCTTCACTAAATATCCGTAACCAATAGTCTATCTCTTCATCATTTGATGAGCAATTTGAACTTGACTGTTCAATAAGACTCAATGTGTGGGCTGATACTCCGTCTTCACCCTCCATTAATGACAAAGTTTCAGACCAAAAACTCTCATCAATCACTCCAAAATCCAATTGCGAAGAAGAATCCATGTATTGGATGCCGAAACTCTTGTTGTTCTGGTCAGTCGTAACAGATGAATCACTAGTGCCTGAGGTGCTCGATATCTCACTGTTTAAGGACAACTCAGGGGAATTCGCTTGCATGTCTGTATTACTTTTCTGTAATTTTACAGTCTTTGATTCAGATTTAGCTCTAATTGGCTTCCATGATTCTTGATTCGGTTGATTGCGCTTTTTCAAGTAGGTGTGCCACACATTCTTGATCTCATTGTCGGTTCTTCCTGGAAGTTTTGCTGCAATTGCTGACCATCTGAGGGACAATAATTTATGTAAGTGGCAATTGATAATCAAAATAGTCATGTAACTAATCATGACTAATAGTAGAAACAAAAGAAAGAAAAAGAAAAAACCTTATCATGATTAGTTTTAAACAAAATTTTGAATGAATTGAATGATTTATTTTTTCTAACTTTAAAAAAGGATCTATTTTGTTTAATCCTAATAGCCTAGTGCTTAACAGATATACCAAAGTATTCAACCCTGGACACAGAAAGTAGAATCATGCATGTAATATCCTGTGGCATCTTAAGATGGAGACTTTGTGCAAGCTATGAACCTCTACTTTATTTTTTGACTTTTCTTTTTCTTCTTTTCAATTTTTTTGTGTACAGATTTATGTTAGAAAAAGAAAAGTCTTTTCCCCATATTGAGAAAAGGAAAGTTCAAAAAAATAAACATCAAAGGAAAGACTAGTAAAAGAAAGTTAGGCGTAAATTGATCAACCAATTTTCACTCTTCCTTCCTCTCCCTTCTTGCCTGCCTAGTATATCTTCGCAGCATTTCGATCGTTTTCTTAATTGTAAATACGTTTTCTTTTAAAGAATAAGTGAAAAAAGAAAGGCTTACAATTAATATCTATTCAATTATTATAATTATACGTGAAGGCTTTATTGTACCTGTTGCCAAGCATTTCATGCAAGCTAATGATCATGTCCTCCTCCTCTTTGCTGAAATTTCCGCGCTTGATATCGGGTCTTAGGTAGTTCGTCCACCGAAGCCTGCAACTCTTCCCACACCTCAGCAAGCCTGAACAAGAAACCCAAAACCGGTCGTTTAATAAATAAACGTAACATGAGAAAAAAGTTGATCCAATTTTAAAGTGAATGAACTAATTATATATTTACCAGCTTGTTTCGGAAGAGCTCTCCAATTCGAATGCCCTTGTCTTTTTATGAACGAGATGAGAATGTGGTCTTCTTCAACAGTCCATGGCCCTCTTTTCAGACCCATTTTCTGGCAACAAGGAGCTCTCACCATTGTTAACTGTTTTTATTCTTCTTTATTTTCTGTATTTTCAGTACAAGAATGAGGAGGAGTTAAACTATACAGTTTGCTGTCATTGGCTATTTATAGAATTCTGAGGAAGGGTTGAAGCCCAATTGGTAAACGTGACTAAATTGGGTCAAAAGAGGGGCACGATTTGGCCGGAAATTTCCATGAAGTAGCGTCTCCGAATCTTCAAACATAAACGTATAAAGGATATATTAAATCTATATTTTATACTAATATGAAAGAGAGTCTATCCCTTTCTCCTTTCTCTCTTTTGAGATAGACAAAGTAGACAAAAAGTATGGATTCCTATTCAACTAACACGTGTACTATGCACGATTTTATTAAAAAATCAAAACAAAATAAAAAACTTAATTCCTCAAACCCGGTCTATTCCCCACCCACTTTCTAATTTCACAAATCTCACGTCTCTTCCCAAACCTAACCTCATCCCCTGACTTAGAATTAGAATTTTAAGCAAACACAATTCATAAAATTATTTTTATATAATTTTATTAGTATATCATATTTATCATAACATATGCTATAATGCATGACTTATAATGGATAACCTATTTACTGAATGTTAATGATGTTATAATATAATGTTAACATAAATTAGTTGAATTTGTAATATTTTTTCATTGCATGCAATTTTTAGCTTTAGTAATATTCAATTGGATAAAATTATGGTTTGACAGTGATTCTCTAAACCATGTCTTATATGAGGATGATAATGAAGACTTCAAATTACGGTTGGGATGATATTCTTAAGTTTATCTCAATTCTCTCACATTTTTTTGGAGTTCTATATAATTTTATTAGCCTTCAAAACTATTTTGGGTTGTGCAATTTACACAGGGTAATACTAATATAATCTTATACGAGTGTGATAATGGGTTGGGTTTGGGTCAAATCTGACAAGGTGTAGTCATTCACTTAAATGCTTGCTTAAATTTTGTCGGGTCTACTTTTAGCGATCAGAATCCACGAGTCCGGATTGAGTTATCATTTTGTTTAATGTTCGTTACAACTTCTTAAGCTCTGTTTGGAAACACAGTTAAGTGAAGATAACAGAAGTTATTTTCCTTAACTTTGAAAAACCATAGTTATCCTAACTTCTTTCAGTTTGACACCCATGTTGGAGTTACAACTTCTAACCTCATTTTCTTGACTGAGATAGTGGTCTCTTTCTTTCTCTCCTATAAAATGTAGTGTAAGATAACTTTCGGTGTCTTCAAAAACACCATGTTTAAATAGTAGGTAAAGTTAACTTTAAGTTAGAGGTAAAGATAACCGATATGGCTAGAAATACAACCAAATCGGGTACGAATCGCAAAACCCTCAGAGGCAAAAAGGTAATTTCCATACGAACGGGTCCAGAAATGGGAACTAGATCTTTTCCAAGGCCTAGTAACCCAAAACGGATCTGCATTACTGGGTTATGAGGGCAGTCCATTATAAATAAACCCAGATAATTTAAAGAGTTATTTAAAGTCAAGATTATCCCTAAGAGACGGTTTGAACCAAATATCTTATAATGAAGAAATTTAAACTCTATTTGCTATCCAAAAACACCGGGATTTAGAGATAAATGATTATCTCAAAACTGGTTCCAAAGGCGACTATAAATACTCCTCCATCCTCACCATAAAAAGGTAATCAATATTTCTCTCCAAAAAAGCTCTTTCATAATCTTTCAGATTACTGTCTGCAGCATCGAAGGGTTCGTCGCCGAGATAAATCCTGGTGTTTCGAACTTTTTATGGGTCAGCAGCAGCATTCAGAACGGTCAACATCGGAAAGTAGTAAAAATTTTAACTTTTATTGGTTCTAGAAGAATTCAAAAATCATCTGTTTGCTCCCACACCAAAATCAGCAACAATAGATTGGTATCGTCTGTGGGAATCAGAAAAAGCAATTCGACCATACTCGCTGGTAAAAGTAATTTTTAGCCACACCTTTAAGGGAAAAGGGAATGCGGCAGCGTCAGCCAAAGAGCCACCCATCTTCCTCCACCTCCTCCAGTGAGGATGTTCCTCCCAACAAGATCAACAAATTCAACAGCCTCAACTTGAACAGCCGCCTCCCCAACAAGCTCGCCTCACGTCCAGAGGGGCTGCACCGGGGGCTCCCGTCGAAGCCGTCAAGATCAGCATCCTCTCCATAACCATGTCTCGGTCCATAATCCTTCCACTGACTCGATGGCCTCGCAAGGTCCTGAGGAGTCAAGAGACCTCCGTAAAATCATCGTCAACCGCCAACAAGGGATCTAACTTCCAATCTGTTTGAATGAGAGACAAGCCCGTGACGAGGTCCTTCATCCAGAACACCAGAGAAGTCAGAGGAGCCGTTCTCCCCGAAGGCCGAGCCAATCAGCACGAGATTCAGAAGGCCTGTCGACAGTGAAGGAGCCACACCGCTACGAGCCGATCAGCACCAAGGGTTCACCATGATGGAGGGGCACTGGTCACCCAGGTAGAATTCCAAAATTTTAAAGATGATATCTTGTGAGCCCTTAACATCGCCCAAAATCACGAACGACAATCACAAAGCCCTCACCATGCCATAATTCATGAAGGAGAGTCCAGAGGGTCGATTAGATCCGATAAGAGGGATGACTCGGTTCATCACCGCCTTCGAGAGATACAGTGGGACCTCAGCAAGATCAATGTCGAAGAAGATCAACAGACCAAGAACTTCAACCCGAGCAGACTCCCCTTTTCCAGGACCATTACGGAAGCCTGTGTCCCTGAAGCCTTCAAGCAGCCTCATTTTGAATCCTACAATGCGGAGTCTGACCCGCATGATCATATTGATAGTTTTAAAACTCTCATGATGATCCATCAAGTCTCGGACGCGCTCCTCTGCAAGACCTTCCCAACAATGTTGAAGAGACTAGTGAGAGAATGGTACTCCTGTTTATCCCTAACCTTCATCTTCTCATTTGACCAGATTGAGGAGCTTTTCCTCACTCACTTCATTAGCAGCTGCCGAGCCGAGAAAACATGTGCATCATTGCTAGCCCTTATTGAAAGAAAAGGTGAATACCTAAGAGATTATGTTCGGCTCTTTACCGCCAAAGCACAGTCTATTGCCTCTCTCGACCAATCAGTAGCCTCTACAGCATTCAGAAACAACAACAACCATGTCAACCTAAAGGCATCTCTCGCTAAGAAGCCTCATCGGGACTTCTCAAAACTCTTGCTGAGGAGTAAGAAGTACATTCGGGCTAAAGATACTCTGTAGCCCCCCAATCAGAAGCAGCCCCTATCCGAAAGCAAACAGACGGGTGCGGATGAAGAATGTTCCAAGAAGCTCCACAAAGATAATAACGGCCGGCGCCATCCTCCTCCTCGTTTTGAAAAATTCACCACCCTCAATGCCAACATCTTGGTTGTCCTCATGGAAGTAGATAAGAAAGGACTGCTGCATCCACCCCCGAAGATGAATACCCCCGGTAAGAGAAGGAACAGAAACAAGTGGTGTCGCTTTCACAAGGATCACAGCCACGACATACATGATTGTTGGGCCCTCAAGGAGGAGATCGAAGCCCTCATTCAGCAAGTATAATTAGCCAAGTTTGTCAGGAAGGACAGGGCCGATCCTCCTCCACCCTGGGAAGTTAACAAGCGAACCGAAACCCACCGAGTCTTAAGACTTCGACTCTAGGGTCATCCTCCACCTTATCTGTGGAGGTCCGATGAGGGGGGGGGGGGAGGAGAGTAGAACTCCTCCCGAAAGGCCTTCATCCGATAAGTTAATTCAATATAAAACTTCCCACTGCCCAAAAGTCTCAGAATTCATGTGACATTCTCAGACAGGGTTCTAGATGGTGTCCAAATACCCTACTGTGATGCCCTCATCATCAGTCTTGGCATGGTCAACCACGAAGTGTGCCGGATCCTAGCTAACAATGGTAGTTCTATCAACATCCTCTTCCTAGAAGCCTTCGAAGACCTCAAGCTCTTCCAAGATCGCCTAATCCTTGTTGGATACACTCTCCATGAATTCGCAGAAGTACCGGTAACAATCAAAGGAGTAATCACTCTTGATGTGACTGTTGGAAAAGCTCGGACACCCGAACAGAGTCGATGGACTTCATGGTCGTCGATGTGAAAGCTGCTTACAATGCCATCCTTGGCCGACCCGGCCTAGACACACTTCATTCCGTACCCTCAGCGTTTCCCATGAAGATGAAATTCCCAACTTCAGCAGGGGTGGGAGAAGTCAAGGGAAGCCAGGAGACTGCTCAAAAATGCTATATGACTTCAATAGGAGGCCCGGTCCTTTCATTCAAAGCACTAGATCTCCCCTAAGGGAGCAACCAAGCCATCTCAGAGCTAATGGATAAACTAAAGGAAATCCTCTTTTCTAAGGAGGACCCGACCAAGACATTCCAAGTGAGCAAAGTCCTCCCCCACCAGGTCGAGGAAGAGATCATCAAATGCATCAGGAGGAACCAATACCTATTCGCCTGGACCGCTGCTGGTATGCCCGATATTTCAGAAGAATTACTTATGCACCGCCTCAGTGTAAACCCTGAAGCCAACCAATCCAGCAAAAATGTTGCAAGTTCGCCCCTGATTGACAACAAGTCATCAAAGAAAAAGTAGATAAAATCCTAGTTGCCTAGTTCGTCCAACAAGTCAGTTACCCCAAATGGCTTGCAAACGTAGTAATGGTAAAGAAGGCTAATGGTAAGTGGAGAATTTGCATCGACTTCACAGACTTGAACAAAGCGTGTCTGAAGGACATGTTTCCCTTTCCCAGTATCGATGCCCTGATCGATGCCACGTTCATTCATGAACTCTTAAATTTTATGGATGCTTTCTCAGGGTACAATCATATCAGAATGTCCCCCCCCCCTCACACACACATTCCAAAGAGATCTTTCACCACTAATCAAGGCCTCTATTGTTACCATGTCATGCCCTTCGGGCTAAAGATTGTCGGAGCTACTTGTCAGCGCCTCGTCAATAAGATCTTTAAGGAACAGATCGGCAAGAACATGAAAGTCTATGTGGATGATATGTTGGTGAAGAGCCTCAGTAAAAAAGACCATGTGATCCTTCGATGTCCTACGGAAGCACAACATGAGGCTTAATCTATCCAAATGTGCCTTCGGTGTATCGTCAGGAAAATTTCTAGGGTTTATGGTCAGCCAGAGGTGAATAGAGGTTAACCTGGAGAAGATCCGAGCTATTTTGGACATGGCTCCCCCATCCAACATCAAAGAAGTCCAAAGACTTACAGGACGCCTCGCCGCCATCGGACGCTTCCTCTCCAAGTCGGGGGAGAAATGCCTCCCGTTCTTCAAGGCCCTAAGGGAGCGAAAGGCTTTGAGTGGGGACAAGCACAGAAAGAAGCATTTGAGCAACTCAAGGCCTACATCGTCAACCCCCCCCCCCCCCCCCCCAAGAAAGCCCAAGCCATGAAAGATACTGTACATTTACCTCGCCACATCAGATCAGACCCTTAGTGCCATTTTGGTAAGGGAGGATGACAAAACCTAGAAACCGATCTACTACCTAAAGTCCTCCATGATGCCGAACTCCGTTATTCGAAAATGGAGAAGATGGATTATGCACTAATCATGTCTGCTCGCAAGTTTCACCCATACTTCCAAGCCCATTCAATGGTGGTTCTTACCAACCATCCTCTAAAGCAAGTGTTGTACAAGCCAGAAAGCTTGGGATGACTTGTGAAGTGGTCCATTGAGCCCAGCTAGCACGATCTAAGCTATCGATCGAGGGTGGCCATCAAAGCTCAGGCTTTAGCAGAGTTCATTATAGAAAGCTCCATCCCCGACCCTCCAGAGGAAGGCAAAGACCCTCCATTTTGGAGCGTCTACGTCGATGGATCCTCATGCATCGAGGGGAGCAGAGCAGGAGTCATTCTGACGGGTTCCAATGATTTCACTCTCCAGTACTCCCTCTGCATCAACTTTCAAGCTTCCAACAATGAAACAGAATAGGAAGCACTAATTTTTGGCTTACTTCTGGCCTACAAGGCTGGATCTCGACGCATCAAAGTATTTTGTAACTATCAGTTGGTGGTAAACCAAGTCCTAGGAGACTACGAGGCCAGGATGATCACATGATCAAATATCTAACCCAAGTTAAGAAGCTACTAAGAACCTTTCGAGAGGAATAAGTCATCTGCATCCCTTGCGAAGAGAACGGGCAAGCAAATGCCCTATCAAAGTTGGCTTCCTCCTTCCTTCAAGAGCTTGAACACACTGTTCTGATTGAATTCCTCCCCAAGCCCAGCATCGAAGAGAAAAGTCTCGAGCTCATGGTGGTACCTCCCCCAGCACACAGGAAGAACTGGATGAAGCCTCTATTCGAGTTCCTCGATAAAGGAACCTTCCCCCCAGGTCCTAAAGAAGCTAGAAAAATTCGAACAAGACCCGAGCGTTACACACTCTTTGAGGGAGTCATGTACAAGTTCTCATACACTACAGTAGATGGCAGACTCTATCTGTGGTGTTTATCTCCCGAAGAAGCCCCATACGTCATCAGGGAAATTCATGAAGGGATCAAGGGAGCTCATATGGGAGCTAGATCCCTCGCCCGCAAGATCTGGGATCATCTTTACTTCTGGCCTACGCTCCTAAGTGATGCTCAACAACATGTTCTTCAGCGTTGTAACCCCTGTTTTTCATTTTGTGTATTTTGGTGTATTTTTCTTTTCTTGGTTATTGTACTCTCTCTTGTATTTTTCTGAACTGTATATTGGAGTTGTTTTCAATATATATTCATTTATTTCATTTTGAGCTCCTTGTATTGGTTTTTGTTCGTCTTTCGTTTCGTTCTTCGTCAATTATTGTTGTTCTTTCTTTTGGTTCTTGTCCTCTTTATTTTTTTTTTGGGTGCTTGTGGTGGTGATTGGTTGCTCATCCTATTCTCAATCCTATTGTTGATCCCTAATAGATTTACCAAAGGTAAATTAAACCCAATCCTATTTTAACTCCTATGCCATTAATCCATATCAATACCCATTAAACAATCCTATTACTACTCCTAATCTACCCACAACCCAATTACTCAATAACCCTAATCCTATATATATATATATATATATATATATATATATATATATATATATATATATATATATATATATATATATCCCCTCAAATCCTAACCCTAACATCTAAACCCTACACCTGGCCTACCCTCTCTCTCTCTCCCCTTGGCGGCACTGTACACACCCGACGCCCAGCCAGGCCAGCAACCCGAGCCCCTCTCCGGCCTGCACTCCAACCCGCAGCACCCCAGGCCGAGACCCCCTCTCTTGGCCATTCCGACTTCCTACACCACCATATACCACCCTAGTCTCTCTCTCTTGGTGTTCCCTCGTGGCCGCAAGCCACTATTTTCGTCATCTATCTCTATTGATCATCTATCCTTTGTGGAATTTGTTCGTGTGGAGATTTTCGCTCAAGTTTGCTGAATTCATTCGTTCGTGGATTTTTGTTTGTGGGTTTGTTCGTTGCCGAGATCCGTTCTGTTATTCTTGATTTTTATCGTTCTTCATCTTCGGTTAAGGCAAGTAACTTATACTCTAATTTTTTTGTTTGATACAAGTCAAAAAAACCACCTATAGTGTAGTTGGGTCTAGAGACGACTCTTGTTTGTGTTATTCTTGATGGGTTTTATCTCTATAGTACTATTTGACCATAGATGACTCACGACATAAAATTTTACATGAAATAACCTAGGTTTTACCCGTTTTTGATTTGATCATATATGAGATATCATGTATGAGATATTTGTGAGAATTTAGGCGTTTGTTGAGATCCATGTGTTAGACTTGTTTTAGATATGTTAATTACCCTATTTCATGTTGTTTGGACACTTGGTAGACTCGATTTCATGTTTGGTTGTGTTTGGATCAAGTTTCGTTTGAAATATGTTGATTTTGGTTTTTTTAGGAAATTCTGTATTTTGCCGATAATCTGTCTTGATCAGTAATTTAGACCAGGTTAGGGTCAGTATCTTAATTTCGGTATAAAACATGAGTTGTAAAGAAATTCGTCTTCTTTCCAACCCCTCTAACCTTTCTCGATTTTGTTTTCGTATGTGTGAGATATGACTGTTTTACTGCAGAGGTGTAGATAAATTCCAGATTTCGTTTCTTGTTGATTTTGATGACTAAATTAATTTGATACTTGTGCTATACATATTATTTTGATCTGAAACTTTGGTCAGTCTTTTTATACTTATCTAGGAATTATCCAGAATTTTGGTAGATTTTATTGATGAGTTTTATGTGCCGTTTCATGCTCGTTTATGAAAACTATACTTGCTGTATTTTGCTCGCTGTTCTGTAATGAATCGTATTTTCACCCAGATTCCTTTTACTGTATGAAAAATATTCGTAAAATATGAAAGTTAATATATTTTGTCTATTTTCATCTCCCTTTGGCGGATTTGGATTTCGTTTCACGGGTTGCGAGATATTACAGTTTTCATACAACAGTGTTGGGAACTCCAGATTTGCCAAACTACCGTTTCTTGATGTTTTCTGATTTTGATTGACTAAACAAATCCTTCTGGAAAATTTTGAAACTTTATATTTTGATGCTAGACATATAGGGGAATACCCCAGATTTTTCCTGGAATTTATTATGATAATTTCTTGCTGTTTTCCTGTACTTGAATATAATTTACTGATTTCTGGCTGAACGCATTTCCTAGTTTAGATTTAGTTTTGAGTTATGTTTTGTGAAACACTATATGACTTATTTATATTCGCTGGATTCGTGTGGAAGCCTATTTTCCAAATTCTTCGACGGATCCAGATTAGTAGCGGGAATCACTGTTTTAGTACAACACTGTCTTGCTGTCCTGAATTAGAAAGCCAGTTGTTTTATCCTGTTATATATGTGTTATCTTGTACCTATACTTATTTATCTTGCACCCTGAATCTGATACATGTTATACCCTGTTATCTTTGATTTGTTTTGCGACACATACATGCATTCCTGATAATAATAATAAATAACCAAGCCGGGGTTAAGGGAAAGATCTAGTAGTGGAAAATATAGAAATGTGTACTGAGAAGAGGACCTGTGTCCTGCCTACCTGTTACGTATTCATGACTACATGATTTACGATCCTGTTACCTGTACCTGACTGCATGCTTTCCTATAGAAAGATTTACTCGGAAGATAACCACTAGGTTATGCCTGTTTCCTGTACCTGACTGCATACTTCCCTATAAGAAGGTGTACTCGGAATAGAACCATTAGGTTCTACTTGTTCCTGTTATTCCTGTTATCCTGAACCCTGAGTACACTGCCCTATGGATTCCACTATGAAATCTAAAGCGAAAGTGTTTGTTGTAGAAACCACGTAGTAAAAGCTGGGATGCATGAAGTGCTACCTAGATAGTAATATAACAAGACTTGACATGACATAATCTGATTTCCTGTACTTGATACCTGATTATCCTGTTACATGATTACCTGTTTACCTGTATACCTGTTACCTGATACATGTTACATGTTTACATGTTTACCTGTTTACTTGACACTCGATACATGTTACCTGTACCTGTTAGTATACCATGCTACTTGATTCTGTTTGTCTGATTCATGCTAGATATTATATTTCTGTTGACACACTTATACCATGCTATACTTGTTACTTAGAATTATCTATCCCCTGTACTTGTATCCTATATTATAAGTGGCCCGTAACTTGCAATTGACGGGTACTTGTTTTCTTTTTCCTTCTCCTGCAATTCACTAATTGCATATCAGGATGGTCGGCTGCCAGATGGTATTAGCGAGATGATGTATTAGTGCTGGATTTTTTGCTTTATTATTATTATTATTATTTTTTGCTTGAACTTGAATAAAATGTACTTGATTACTTAGATATTTATCTTGTATTTGGGCGATGTGACCCAGGATATTTAACTTGTCCAGATTCTGATTTATTTGAGATTTATATATTTTTGGTTTCAAGTAAATTTCTGTTGGTATCTTGTTTCAATTATGCATGCTTGGTTGTATCTTTTGCTTCCGAATCTGATTATTTCTGTGATATGTTGTAAAGATTCCTGAGCAGCTTATGGATGATGAAAATCATTCGCTGGGCCAATGTTACGTGCTCGTATTTTCGTATTTTTGGGAAGCGGGGCGTGACAAGCGTACTTCTTTCCAAAGGTTCTCATCCATTCGACAGACACCTCAAGCCGAGCTCTCCTCCATGTCCAGTCTAATCCCCTTCGCTATGTGGGGGATGGACCTGCTCGAACCTTCCCCTCCAGCAATCTGTCAAAGGAAATTCCTTGTAGTGGCAATCGACTACTTCTCTAAGTGGATCGAAGCCGAGCCATTAGCGAAAATCATGGAGAATAGGGTCCATCAGTTCTTTTGGAAGAACATTGTTTATCGGTTCGGCATACCCTGAATCCTGGTAATGACAACGAGACTCAATTCACAGGAGCAGCGTCTGCCAATTCTGCACCGACCTTGGCATCCAACAACGATTCTCTTCAGTTTCTCATCCATAGTCCAACGGTCAAGCAGAGAATTCAAACCGGTAAATTCTCAACGGCCTCAAGAAAAGACTTGACAAATCCTCAAAAGGACTTTGAGTCGAATAGCTCCCCAATGTGCTCTGATCCTACCAAACCACCAAGAGAACCCCAACAAGAGAATCCCCCTTCAATCTTACATATGGCTCCGAAGCCCTCATACCCCTCGAGGTCGGACTACCTTCTCTCCACCTACTAGCCTTCAGTGAAGAACATAACTCAAACAACCTCCAAGGAAACCTCGACCTCATTAACGATATCCGAGAAAGAGCATCCATATGACAAAAGATCTATCAACAAAGTGTTGTGCAGTCCTACAATAAGAGGGTACACCCCACGAACCTCAAAGAAGGTGTAACGCCCCGCCCCAATACTCAGAAAATTTTATATATTTTATAAGACAAATTATTTATTTATAGTACAACTGCCCACCACAAGCTGCCACATAAAAGGTGCTATAGCTTATTGGTGACCTCTAATCCCCGGATATTATATTTATTATTATTTAATCCTTGTATAAATATGGGACAAATCATAATCAAACCCTGCTGTATTCTCTCTCTCCTGCGCTGACGTTACACCAGAGAAGCACTCGCGGGCCCCTTTCGCCACGTTAGCTCGCAAGCACAGAGAGGAACACAGCTGACGTCAGCAGGTAGAGCTTCTGCCTCCTGCAGCCCCCCATTTTTTCGTGGGCCCCATGCACGGGATTTTTCACACATCACCCCCTATAGAGAACTCTATAGGACCGCCTCTTCATTCCCTTTATTATTATATTATATATATTATTATATCTTTTTGAAATTACAGGGTATTACATACACTCCCCTTTAGAAATCAGCGTCCTCGCTGAGTACGGGGCATGCAATCTAGCGTAGGATCCTCCTTTCTAGCCGATGTGGAGCAGTTCCGAGAGCGTCGCTCTCGTCTTTGGAATACTGGAGACCAATCCCACTTCGCGGATCATTTTGTGGTCCTTACGTCCAACGTCCAGGAATACTGGGAATTGTCTCACTCCGCCGATCATCCTGAAGTCCATAACTCACGGCTCTCCCACACTCGGTGTAGAAAGTCAGCTCTGATACCATTTGTAATGTCCCATCCCAATACTCAGACAATTTTATATATTTTATAAGAAAATTATTTATTTATAGCTAACTGCCCACCATAGGTTGCCTCATAAAAGGTTCTATAGCTTATTGGTGGCCTCTAATCCCAGGCTATTATATTTATTATTATTTAATCCTTGTACAATCCCGATATGGGACAAATCTTAATCAAACCCTATTGTATTCTCTCTCCCCTGCGTTGACATCACACCAGAAATGCACCCACGGGCCCCTCTCGCCACGTAAGCTTGCAAGCACAAAGAGGAACACATTTCTCTGTGTGCTCTGGGCCCCAGCTGGCGTCAGCAGGCAGAGCTGCTGCCTCCTGCAGCCCCTTTTTTCCGTGGGCCCCATGCACGAAATTTTTCACACATCACCCCTTCTCTATAGGGCCACCTCTTAATTCCCTTTATTATTATATTATATATATACTATTATATCTCTTTGAAATTACGGGGTATTACAGAAGGAGACCTAGTTCTTCACAAGCTAGAAATCTCCTATCCTCGCAAGAAAGGAAAACTAGCTCTGGACTGAGAGAAACCGTACAGGATCTCCAAATTTGTCTACCCTAGAGCATATCAACTAGAAGATCTGGGGGAGAAGAAGATACCAAGGACCTGGAATGCTAAGCACTTGAGGAAGTATCAAGAAAGCGCCTAAATACCCCTTAAAGCTAGTTTCCCTATTTTTCAGTTCTTTTATTTTCCTTTCAATAAGGCCGATACTTGTGACGTGGCCAAAGCATGTAAAAAAGGCCTACAATATAGACGCAGCCACTTAGTTTCTCTTTTATACAAAACTTAGTTTATTTCGCTGCAAAAAATTGTTGTTCTAGCCTAATGCATGTGTGCCCAAGTCACGACGACCCGAACATAACTCGACAAGTTCGAAGTCCAACACTTAGTTCGACGCCGCTTTAGCCACTTGCGAACAAGCAAGTGCAAAGCAGCTCACCATTCAGAAGTACTCCCACAACTGTTGAAACTCTTAAAACAAAAAGTTTGGAGTCCAACACTTTGTTCGACGTCGCTTTAGCCACTTGCGAACAAGCAAGTGCGGAGCAGCTCACCATTTGGAATTGCTCCCAGAACTATTAAAACTCTTAAAACAACAAGTTCAGAATCCAACACTTGGTTCCACACTGCTTTAACCACTTGCAAACAAATAAGTGCGGAGTAGCTCACCATTCGGAGTTGCTCCCATAACTGTTGAAACTCTCAAACAATACTCACGAAAAAGAAGGGGAGACATTGAAAAGAAACATCGTTTCAACACTTCAAAGAATTTTTTCATTCAAATCCAAAAACCTAGATACAAGTTCAAGAAAAAGGAATTATATTACAACTCCCTACAACCTTAGACATCCCCCTCAGAGACACCTTAACCCCATTATGGTAGGGGGGTATTCCTTTTAAGAGACACTCGGCTCTGCGGCTCCCGTTGGTGCTTGAAGCATTACCCCACTCCCTTGAACCACCTGAAGAAGACTCCAGCTGAAGTGGTGCTCGAAGAACCGGCCACACTGCTTTGGGCGTCTCCCGGATTCTTCGAAGCTCTGTGCCAATTCGTGGAACGAATACCCTTCCTTCTACTCTTCATAGGAATAAGAGGTACTCTTAGTCTTGGATCCCTCTAAAAGCCGCTTCAGTCGGTTAATCTCTACCTCTCGCTCGACAAGGATCTCCTTAAGAGTATCTTCCTTCAACCTAAACTTTAAACGACCAAACTGGGCATGCGCCAGACTGGCCTAACATGTTTCCCCGAATTCTCGAAGAAGGCCTTCCTCAGAAGAGTTACCTCTAAGATCTTCTCGAGCACCACGTTCTTCAGCTCATCCTTTTAGTGGTGGCCGCGAGTAACAAGCGCCGAAGATATTCAACTATTGTAATCCTTTCTCGCTACAGATTTGGCAAGGGGATCTTCGCCTTCACTACAATAATCCTCTATTTCAGCTGGTAACTGATTACAAAGAACTTCGTCGCAATGCCTTTCTTTAGGCCTCTCTGCGAACCAACACCCTTCTTAAGTGACCAAGCTCCGTATCTACTTTAAAAAGCCTATCTCGTGAGCGACCAAGCCCTAACTCCACCACTTGGAATTTAGCATGAAGGCGGGCGATCTCGCTTGAGTAATAAATTTCCCCATCATACACGATAATCTTCCAAGACAAAAGAGCAAAGAGTCACTTCAACAAGAATGATCATGGTCACAGAAAGGGCGTAGACTCAAATACTCAACTTCGAAACTTTCAACACAAGTTAAGAGAACCAAAATGGAATTTTCATTGATTCAAAATAAAGATATATTGAGCATTGGCCAATCCGCTAATACAGAAAAAAATACAAAGAGCTAAAGTTAAGGGAATCAGGGGTCCACCTCACTCGGTGGCACCACGGGGGAAGAAGACTCACCTCCAGCTCTATCACCTACCCCTGTACTCCCTACATCCACGGCGAGAGGATCTACCTCCACTTTCTTCTCCACTTCCTCTTCCTCCTTCCCTCCTCCTGCACATCCTATGCCACCTCGGTGGCAGGCGAGAACAACGAGTACCCCGAGCTATCGAAGTCAGGGATCCGCTCGCTAACATGCACCAGGGTCCTGACATATGCATTCTCCATGTTAGTAGCCATGTACCCCACCACCTCGGCCTTCGCCGTCGCCACAACGGCCTCTACGGCAACCTCTACCGCGACATCCCTCTCCTTCGCCGCACTCTCCTTCTCCCGAGCCAGCTGTTACAAGGCCCGAGCCGTCTGCTCGTCCTTGGCCAGAGCCACCTCCAACTGCACAATCTACGCCACTCGGGACACCGCCCTAAGTGTGGCCGCCTCCAACTCCTTAGTGGCCTTCAACCGCTCCTCCCTGGACTTATCAACAACCAACCATGAATCCTTCTCCTGCTGCACCGTTCACTCCAACAGGTAGGCAAAGTGGCAAGCAATCTGCAATCACCAAAAGTATCCAAGTTACCTTTTGCGACGACTGAAGAAAAAAATACGAAAAGAAGAAGCAACTTACCGATATGGTGGATCGAGAGATCTCCAGAGCAGAGTTGCCGACTGTCCCGCTCTCCAATGCGGCTCTATCCTTCGAGGTGGCAAGATGATGAATCGCATCCATACTGATAGCTGAAACCCCAAGGAAGCCATTGTGCTTCCTCACCTGCTAGTCTGGGATGAAGATCTTCTTGTGCTTGTCGGTGAGAATGGTAGTGGCCTTTGCCGTGAGAGGAAGAGCCTCGAGGGCTAAGGCCACAGCCAAGGTAAAGCCACCCTTAGCGGGGGTAGTCGAGGACGCTGGAGGAGATCCCAAATCCACCATAGAGCTCTTCGCAACCTTCATCGGCAAAAGATTTGCAGTGGTTCTTTACCTCTTCTTCTCAGCTTGAGCTTTGTTGCTCAGCCCCAAGCACATAGAGATAATCGCATAAAAATCCATCACGACTGCTCCTACGATAAGTGACATGAAATCTTGTTAAAAGGGAAAAAACGGATAAACACATAAGCAATATGAAAAATGTAAGGTGCATACTAGGGTTGATAGGGTTCAGGCCCCCCTCCCTAACGAGCACTTACTCGGTCAAATCCCTCTATTTCATTGCTAGTCGCTTAAGAAGGGCACGTACCATACTCTGTTCTTCAACACCTAATCTTGGCTCCATCCTAGCCCTCTTTGGAACTCTCCCTCCAGACAGTAGGGTTCCCCCATGGCTCGCGACTACAGATTAGGAAGTACTTATCCCTCCAATGCTTGTCTGTATCGGGGTTGTCGATCAAGTTCACACTGGTACGGGGGCTGATGTAGTATCTAAACTTCATCTTATTCTTTTGGTGGAGCTTATAAAGCCCCCTCAACACATCCAACCGGAGCTCAATCCCCACCACCTGGCAGTGCAAAATAAAGCTATTCATGTGCCTCCACATGTTCGGCACAAACTTAGCAGGACCTAAAGTAAACCACCTCAAGACTTGTTTAACAAAGGGATGTAGAGGGAGACGGAGACCAACATGAAAGACATCGAAAGGAAAGATGCACAAATCCGGGGAGATCAGAGAACAAGCTCTAACTTCGGAGTCTTGTAGTAATAGATTGAACTCCCATGGAATCCGATAGCAATCTCGTACAAGGCTCAAATCCTTGGAAATAGTAGATGACGTCTCATCGGCCTTTGTAGACTCTCGGTACTCATTTTCCTAAAAAAACCTCCTCGTTCCATGCTCAACTGTAGCTCCCAAATTGGTGGGGTAATCCTTAACGCCAGTAATACGCATTAAAGAACACGGATAACTCCCGAACTCACCCGGAGTTCTATCTGCCTCTATAATAGCCTCCACAACAATGGATGGCTCAATGACCCTCTTGCCCCGATCTGCTCTAAAAGGAGGAACTTGCGAGGAATCTTCACCTCAGTTTGTAGGGGAGTTCTCTCTGCCCGAAGAAACTACAGACATCTCTAATAACATATATAAAATAATTTACCTTCGATGTGACGACTATGATCGGAATTGCTCGTCGGAGATCGAAAAAATCCACCGGAGCTTCTCTAGAGTCAATTCTCAACAAATTTTTTTTGAAGAGGGGTTGAAATGAAGAGAGTGAAGGTGAAATGGAGAAGGGGGAGGGATTTATAGTTAGGTGGGAGACCCTTGGGCTTCTGGGTTCGTAGGCCCCCAAAATTTGGGAAATCCAATCGGCACGAAAGCCAAAGAAACGAAAAGAAAAAGAGATAAGAAAAGAAAAGGTGTTGACCGGTCAAAATGTTGACTAGTCAGTGCCACATGGCACTATCTCATTGGTCCATGACAGTTCGGGGACACATCAGCTCAGAACGAATCTGAGCAACCCCCGATCCGACCATGTCGAAAGTGTTTACCATTCGAACTCCTCAAAAATTGTGTCATCAAGATCAACGACCAAGATATGCGGAGAATGACTGCGGTCAACGGTCAACATTGAACGTTGACCAGTCAATGCCATATGGTGCTATCTCATTGGTCCACGACAGTTTCGAGGACACCTCAGCTCGGAACGAATTCGAGCAACCCCCAATCTGACCATGTCGAACGCGTTTACCGTTCAATCTCCTAAAAAATCATGCCATCAAGAACAATGGCCAAGATATAAGGAGAATGATTGGGGTCAACGGTCAAACATTGACCAGTCAATGCCACGTGATATCTCATTGGTCCACGATAGTTTAGGGACACATTAGCTCAGAACGAATTCGGGCACCCCCGATCCGACCATGTCGAAAGTGTTTACCGTTCGATCTCCTAAAAAATCATGCCATCAAGATCAACGACCAAGATACGAGGAGAATGACTTTGGTCAATGGTCAAACATTGACCAGTCAATGCCATGTGGCACTATCTCATTGGTCCACGACAGTTCAGGGACACATCAACTCGGAACAAATCCGAGCAACCCCCGATTCGACAATTTCGAAAGCGTTAATATTTGATCTCCTAAAAAATCGTGACATCCAGGTCAACGACCAAGATCTGAGGAAAATGACTTCGGTCAACGGTCAACATAGACCAGTCAATGCCATATGGCGCTATCTCATTGATCCATGACAGTTCGGGGACACATCAGCTCAGAATGAATCCGAGCAACCCCCGATCCGACCATGTTGAAAGCGTTTACCGTTCGATCTGCTAAAAAAATGCACCATCAAATATCAACGGTCGAGATTGAAGCAGCACCACTCCAGTCAAATGGTCAACATTTGACCAGTCAACACCACGTGGCACGCTCGTATCGGACCACGTCAGCTCGGGACCAAAGTAGCTCGGATTCGATCTGAGCAGGTGCCAAACCGACCTGGTCGAACGCGATGTCCACACGATCTCCTATATTTTCGCAACTGCACGTGATGAACGGTTGAGATTCGATCTGGGTATTTCATTTTCAATTAATTTCCTTATTTAATTATTAATTCGAATTCATTATTTAAAAATTTCCAAAAAATAATACATAATTAATTAAAGAATTCTAAAAATAATTACTAATTCTATGAAACATTCTTATTCCGAAAAAAATAATTATAATTTTAGTTTTTTTTGAAAATCCATTATTAAAATTCAGATATTAAATTAAAATTTTGAAAAATGATTAGAAGATCGTGAAAAATCACGAAAAGTCCAGAGAAATCTAAAACCAATTTTGAGTAGTTTGTAAACTCGGAAAAGTACCGTTACACCCCGAGCGAGATCAAAACATCCCCGAAAACTCTGATAAATTCTATAAGTCATTAAAAATGGGCGAACTACTCCTCAAAGGCTGTGAAACATAGTCTTCGGGAGTGGGGGGCTTGTGATATGGCTAGAACTAGAACCAAATTGGGACCGTTCAAATCGGGCACAAATCTCAAAGCCCTCAAGGGTAAAAAGGTAATTTCCCTACGAATGGGTCTAGAAATGGGAACTGGGTCTTTTCCATGCCCAATAACCCAAAACGGATCTGCATTACTGGGTTATGAGGGTAGCCCATTATAAATAAATCCAAATCATCTAAAGAGTTATTTAAATTCATGATTATTCCTAAGAGACAGTTTAAACCAATTCTCTTATCATGAAAGAATTTAAACTCTATTTCCTATTCAAAAACACCGGCATTTAGAGATCTGATTATCTCAAAACTAGTTCCAAAGGCGACTATAAATACCCCTCCACCCCCACCATAAAAAAAATAATCAGTATTTCTATCCAAAAGATCTCTTTTATAATCTTTCAGATTACTGACTTGATCGTCGGAGGGTTCGTCACCAGGATCAATCCCAATTTTTTGAACTTTTTGTAGGTCTGCAGCAGCGTTCAGAACGGTCAACATCAGCAACTAGTAAAAATGTTAGCTTTTATTAGTTGTAGAAAAATTCACAAATCATCTGTTTGCTCCCTCACCAAAATCAGTAGCAACAATAATGTAGTCAAAGTCATCATTTAGTTATCTTAACTTTTTCCAAACAGGGCCTTAAGAGATGTGTCTCTCTTCATGATTTCTATTGTTTTTCTTGAATTGATCATCTGGCGTACCATATCAAAACAATATACTCATATGTGTGGTTTCAAACAGCGCTTAGAGTAAAAAAGCAGTCGGCCTCAAATTTAATTTGCTTAAACGATTAAAAGGGAAAAAAACATTTTACTCTTTTTAAAAATTAAATATATTTATAAAATACAGATAATTATTATAATGAGGAAAAATATAAAAAGAAAAATAAAATACCACAAAGTATTTGATATGGCTAAAAATGGGGTTAAATCGGAACCATTCAAAGCGGGCACGAATCTCAAAGTCCCAGGGGCAAGATGGTAATCTCGCCTACAGACGGGTCCGAATTGGGAACCGGGTCCCCCCTCCTGGACTCGCTAACCCATGAAAGGACCTGACCAGTTGAGAACGGGTCTCAATTCGTTAGGGGCCAGTTCAACAGGATTGGAGAAAATCCTGGCTCCCCCAGATCTGAAGGAGGTGGTTATAACCACCCTTATCCTGCCACACAGGGAAGTAGGGATTCTCTCTGACCTTGAAGGAGATCCCATTGGCGACTATAAAACCCCCCTAACCTCCCACTGTAAAAGGTGATCACACTTTGCACACTTGAGCTTTTTCCCTTCTCTTTTTCAGGGTATTGACTTGATCGTCGGAGGGTTCGTCACCGGGATCCATCCCGGTGTCTCGAACGTTCGTGCAGGTCGCAAGGGAGTACCAAGGAGCAAACTAGTTTTTAAGGAAGAATAAGGGATCAACCTTTGTGAGTTCCTCACGAACCTACAAATCTCATCTATTGCCCCCACACACCGATTTCAGCGGCAACAGATTGGCGCCATCTGTGGAAACCTTCACTCGACAAGCAATCTCGTCTTCCTCCTAGCCATGCCTCCAAAGAAGAGACCTATAAACTCCAACCGAAGGATAACCTCTTCTCACCCTCCTCCTCCTCCTGCGCAGGGGGATCTCCCTCCTCCCAACCAACCAACCCAGCAGCTCGATCCTCGGGCTCCGCAGTCCGTCCAGCAGCCTTCGGGACCCCAGGCTGCAGTGGGGGAGCCCTCCCGACGGAGTCGCCACAAGCAACCTGTCCATCAGGTTCGAGTCTCCATCCACAATGCCGACACCGACTCCATGGCCTCCTATACTCCCCCCACTCCAAGGGATATGCGGAACGTGATCAACAGTCGGCAGACCGAGCACGGACCCGATCTCCGTACCCATCTGGAGGAGAGGCGGGCCCAAGGGTCGAACCCTCGCCGCGAGCAGGCCAGGGACCGATCACCACCCCGATCCAACCGAAGGGGGTCCAACTCTCCCCGTAGACAAATGGAGTCGCCCCAACACCGCCCAAGACGGAGCCATTCCCTGGCAGGTTGCTATGCACCTCGGGACCATCGTGAGCAGGAGGCCCCTGTCACAAGGGCAGAATTCCAGCAATTTCAGGAGGCGGTCCTCCGGGCTCTCAATGCCGCCCCCAACAATGGCCGTAGGGCCCCTAGTCCTCGACCGGCTCCTCACCATCCTCGCCGATCCCGTAGTCCTCGACCGGCTCCTCACCATCCTTGCCGATCCCGTAGTCCTCGCCCAGCTCCTCACCATCCTAGCCGCTCCAGAAGTCCTAAGCATGCTGCGAGCAATCGTCGCCCCTCTCCCGATTACCACCGACGCTCTCGCAGCCCGCGCCCTACCCCAAGTCACCCCCATCTCTCGGTCAGTCTACCTCCTACTCTAAGCCATCACCGGCACAGCCCCAGTCCTCCTCGACATGAGAACGAGTCCCAGGGTTCGGCCAGATCGGACCACAGGGAGGACTCGGTCTACTGCCGTTTTCACAAGATGGAGAGGCGCCTCGGCTAGCTCGACCAAGATGAAGGGCGACTTGTAAGAGACCTTCGTCCGAGCAGGCCCCTGTTCACCCGTACCATTATGGAGGCTCCAGTTCCCGACAACTTCAAGCCTCCACATTTCGAGACCTATAACGAAGAGTCGGACCCCGCATATCACATTGAGAGTTTCAAAACTCTCATGATGATTCATCATGTAGCCGACTCCCTTCTTTGCAAGACCTTCTGGCCACACTCAAGGGACGGGCTCGGGAATGGTACTCACGGCTTACGCCGGCATCCATCTTCTCCATCGATCAGTTCGAAGGTCTTTTCCTTGCGCATTTCGTGAGTAGTCGACGCATCGAGAAGACGAGCGACACCCAATTATTCCTCAGCCAAAAGAAGGGCGAACCACTAAGGGATTATGTCAAACGATTCACTACAGAGGCTAGGTCCATCGCTTCTTTGGAACCCTCGGTCGCCACCCTCGCCTTCCAGTCCAACGTCCTCAATGCTGACCTCAGGGCGTCCCTCGCCAAGAAGCCTCCTCGGAACTTTTCAGAGCTTCGGAGCGAGAAGTACATCCGAATGGAATAAGCCGTTTGCCGCCTTACCTTCGAGGCCTCCTCTTCTGGGAACAAGCGGAAGGGTGCAGAAGAAGAAGGAGCTAAGAAGCTCCAAAAGGACAATAGGAGTCAGCGGCGTCCCCCTCCTCGGTTCGAGAAATTCACTCCGCTTAATGCGAGTGTATCTGCCATCCTCATGGATATAGGGAACGATGGCCTTCTACCGCCTCCCCCAAGGATGAACACCTTGGCAAAGAAGAAGGACTAGAGTAAGTGGTGCCATTTTCATCGCGAACACGGGCACGATACAGATGAATGTCGGGCCTTGAAGGATGAAATCGAGGCCCTCATCCAGCGAGGGCAACTCAACCGGTTCGTAAAGTGGGACCGAGCCGATCTGCCCCCGCCACCTTGGGGGGCTAACAGGCGAAATGAGCAGTGCACGGAGACTCCGAAGTCCAAAGTGGAGGGCATCTTGCACCTGATACATGGGGGCCCAATGGGGGGAGATTCCAACTCTTCCCGAAAAGCCTTCGTAAGGGAGGTTAACTCCGGGCAGAGCCATCCTCCCCCAAAGAGCCTCGGAGTCCTGGTGACGTTCTCCGATAGGGACCTGGAGGGCGTCGGCACGCCCCACTGCGATGCCCTCGTCATCAATCTACGCATGGAGAACTTCGAAGTTCGTCGCGTCTTAGTAGATGACGACAGCTCCATTAACATCCTCTTCTTGGAAGCCTTCAAAGGCCTCCCGCTGTCCAGGGACCGACTCAAGCCCCCGGGCTACACCCTCCACGGGTTCACAGGGGTTCCAATTACGGTCGAGAAAATTATAACCCTCGACGTAACAGCTGGAAAGGCCCCGAAAACTCGTATGGAGCAAATGGACTTCATGGTGGTCGACATCAAGGCCGCCTATAATGTTATCCTGGGTAGACTATGTTTGGCCGCGCTTCAAGCCATCCCTTCAACCTACCATATGAAGATGAAGTTTCCCACTCCCTCAGGAGTGGGAGAAGTGAGGGGAAGCCAAGAGGAAGCTCGGAAGTGCTACATGACCTCGATGGGGGGTCCGGTTCTTTTTTTGTAAGCGCTCGAACTTCCTCAGGAAGGAGGCCAAACTATCTCCGAGCCCGTCGATGAGTTGGAAGAAGTGGCCTTCTCCGAAGAAGACACTACTAAGACATTCCGCGTTAGCAAAACTCTCTCCCCCTCCATAAAGCAAGATATCTCTCGGTGTATACAGGAGAATCGTGACCTTTTCGCATGGACTGCAGCAGACATGCCCGAGATCTCGGAAGAACTCTCAATGCACCATCTGAGCGTCACTCCTGGGGTCAAGCCTGTCCAGCAGAAGAGGCAAAAGTTTGCCCCCGAGAGACAACAGGCTATCAAGGAGGAGGTTGAGAAACTCCTCAACGTCCGCTTTATTCAGGAAGTGAACTACTCTGAGCGGCTCTCCAACGTGGTAATGATCAAGAAGGCCAATGGAAGTTGGCAGATATGCATTGACTTCACAGATCTTAACAAGGCGTGCCCGAAGGACCCCTTCCCTCTTCCCAGCATCGACGCCCTCATCGATGCGACTTTCGGGCACGAGCTACTCAGTTTTATGGATGCCTTCTCAGGATACAACCAAATCAGGATGTTCCCACCGGACATCCCGAATACCTCGTTTGTGACGGATCAAGGCCTCTACTGCTACCGTGTTATGCCCTTTGGGTTGAAAAACGGGGGCTACCTATCATCGCCTGGTGAACAAGGTCTTCCAATACCAGATTGGCCGAAACATGGAAGTTTACGTCGACGATATGTTGGTCAAGAGCACTCAAGGGCAGGAGCACATCCTCGACCTTCAAGAAGCCTTCGAGGAGCTCAAGAGGCACAATATGAGACTAAATACGAACAAGTGTGCGTTCGGTGTTTTATCGGGCAAATTTCTCGGGTTTATGGTCAGCCAGAGGGGTGTAGAGGCCAACTCCGAGAAGATCCAAGTCATTCTCAAAATGGCTCCTCCCTCCAACGTCAAAGAGGTGCAGAGGCTCACTGGGCACCTCGTCGCAATCGGGTGATTCCTCTCCAAGTTCGGGGAGAAGTGCCTCCCCTTCTTCAAAGCCCTCAGGGGGACTAAAGGCTTTGAATGGGGGCCACAACAGTAAGAGTCCTTTGACAAGCTCAAAGAGTACTTATCCAACCCCCCACTCCTGCGTAAGCCGGCATCTGGAGAGGTCCTTTACATCTACCTCGCAGTCTCGAACCAAACGCTCAGTGCGGTCCTTGTGAGGGAAGAGGATAGGACACAAAAGACCATCTATTACGTGAGTAAGGTGCTCCGCAATGCCGAACTCTGTTATCTGAAACTGGAAAAGATGGCACTCGCCTTGGTCATGGCGGCCCGTAAGCTTCGCCCCTACTTCCAATCCCACTTGGTGGTCATCCTTACCAACCAACTGCTGAAGCAGGTTCTCCACAAGCAAGAAATATCCGGACGGCTCATGAAATGGTCCATCGAGTTGAGTCAGCACGATATAAGCTACCAGCCCAGGACGGCGATAAAAGCCCAAGCTCTGGCCGAGTTATCATGGAGAACACCATCCCCGACTTATGCGAGTCGGCAGCTGACCCCTCTGTCTGGACCGTCTATGTGGACGGGCCCTCCTACGCTGATGGAAGCGGGGTCGGCATCATCCTAACTGGTCCCAATGCCTTTGTCCTCAAGTATTCCCTTCACCTCAACTTCTCGGCGTCAAACAATGAGGCAGAATATGAAGCCCTAATTGCAGGTCTCTGCTTGGCTCGCAAGGCGGGTGCCAAACATGTAAGGGTCTTCAGCGATTCTCAGTTAGTGGTCAATCAGGTGTCCGGGGAGTACAAGGCGAGAGATGACCGAATGGCCAGATACTTAGCAAAAGTGAGGGAGCCTCTCACTCTATTCAGAGATGTTCAACTCCAGCGGGTTCCCCAAGAAGAAAATGCGCAAGCCAATGCCCTCTTTATGCTCGTCTCCTCGTCCCTCCAAGGTTTAGAACGAACTGTCCTAATAGAATTCCTTCTCAAGCCTAGTATCGGCGAAGATGGCTCGGAGCCAATGGAAGCCTACCTCCTAACACTTGGGGAAAACTGGATGAAGCCCCTCCTCGAGTATCTCCGAGACGGTGTCCTCCCCGAAGATCCAAAAGAAGCAAGGAGGATCAGGACACGAGCAGAGCAGTACACACTCCTAGACGGGGTCATGTACAAATGCTCCTACACCCAGGTCGATGGTCGGCCCTATCTGAGATGCCTCTCCCCGGAAGAAGCTATCTACGCCCTAAAGGAAGCCCATGATGGTCTATGTGGTGCAGACTTGGGAGCAAGATCCCTTGCCCAGAAGCTTTTGAACTACGGGTACTTTTGGCCTACACTTTTGAGTGACTCCGAGGAGTACGTCCGCCAGTGCGACTCCTGCCAGAAGTTCACCCCAATCCATCGCATTCCCCAAGCGCAACTTGCCTCCCTGGCAAGTCCAATCCCTTTCATAATGTGGATGATGGATTTTCTCGGACCTTTTCCTCCGGCACCAGGCCAGCTGAAGTTCTTGGTGGTAGCGATAGACTACTTCTCCAAATGGATAGAGGCTGAACCTCTCTCAATGATCACCGAGAACAGGGTACAGAAGTTCTTTTGGAAGAACATTGTCTTTCGGTTCGGGGTACCTCGCATTCCCGTAACCAACAATGGGACCCAATTTACGGGAGCTGCCTTCCACGACTTCTGCACCAATCTCGGGATTCAACAGCGGTTCCCTTCAGTGGCGCACCCCCAGTCCAACGGCCAAGCGGAGAATGCAAATCGACAGTTCCTCTCAGGCTTGAAGAAGAGGCTCGACAAGTCTTCCAAGGGGCTATGGGTCGAATAACTTCCAAATGTGCTTTGGTGCTATCGCACCACCAAAAGAACTCCGACGGGTGAATCCCCTTTCAACCTCACGTACGGATCGGAAGCTCTTATTCCCTTGGAGGTGGGCCTGCCTTCACCTCGACTCATAGCTTACAACGAGGCGCAGAACGCGAACCAGTTTCGCAATTGCCTAGACCATATTGACGAGATCCGCGAGAGAGCCACAATTTGCCAGGAGACCTACCGTCGTAGGATTACTCAAGCTTACAACAAGAGGGTACGACCGACCAACATAAAGGAAGGGGACTTAGTGCTGAGAAAACTATCAATTTCAGACCCAAGTAAATGAGGCAAGCTGGCACCCAATTAGGAAGGACCATATAAGGTCTTCAGAGTTATACGCCCAGGTGCGTATCAACTTGAAGACTCGGGGGGCAGGAAGATGCCAAGGACTTGGAACACCGAGCATTTGATGAAGTACCGAGAGGGTGTCTAAATGCCGCTCCAAGCTACTTCCCCAGGATTGCAAAAATCTTACTTGTATCTTCTTTTTTATCAAAATGTAAAAGGCGGTCTGCAACTTAGAAGCGGCCGCCCAGTTGATTTCAATAAAAGAGAAATCCCCCCCCCAACTTATCTATCTTTCGAGTAAATTCTCTATTTTTGGGGTAGTCTAACTCTGCTTGCAAATTTTTTTTTTTAATCGACGAGTTCGGAGTCCAACACTTGGCTCTATTCCGCTTCTACTACTCGCTCATAGGCGAGTAAGAAGTGGTTCACCAATCGGAATTGCTCCCACAACTGTTGACTCTCTTTTAAACGACGAAGTTCGGAGTCCAATACTTGGCTTGATTCCGCTTCTAGTACTCGCTCATAGGCGAGTAAGAAGTGGTTCGCCATTCGGAATTGCTCCCACAACCGTTGACTCCCTCTTAAACGACGAAGTTCGGAGTCCAACACTTGGCTCGATTCCGCTTCTACTACTCGCTCATAGGCGAGTAAGAAGTGGTTCGCCATTCGGAATTGCTCCCACAACCGTTGACTCTTTCTTAAACGACGAAGTTCGGAGTCCAACACATGGCTCGACTCCACTTCTACTACTAGCTCATAAGCGAGTAAGAAGTGATTCGTCATTCGGAAGTACTCCTACAACTATCGAAAACCATAGATGCTAACAAAACACACAAGTGCAAAAAAGAAAACAAGTTTCATTTCTATAAATGTTTGAGGAACAAGTCAGATTACAAGACCAACTACTCATCTCTACGACTAATTACAAAACTTGAGAAGCCAAAATTACAAGACTACTTCAACGCCTCCTAGGAAGTGGGATACTCCTCATGAGTGACAAACAAGGACGGCGAACATTCTATCGCTGCGATCCCGCACCCGTTGAGGTCCCCAAGCTGGCAAGCCTAGTTATGTCCCTAAGTGTTGCGCCGGCTGAGGTTTCGCTCGACAAACCAGCAACTCCGCTTTGAACGTCCCTAGGACGCCCTTGGATGGGAGGCGAACGTGATGCTAACTCGTAAAATGATCGTCCCTGTGAGTACTCGTCTCGAGGGCAAGATGTGGCCCTAACGTTGCTCCCCTCCGTAAAATGTCGTAGCCAGTGAACCTCCGTCTCTAGCTCAACAATGCGCTCCTTCAGTGAATTGTCCGTTACCTTGACTTGTAGGCGAGGAATTCTGCTCGTACTACCCACACGAGAAGCTTCAATGATAGTTCGTCGAAGCTGTGCCGTCTCCAGACTCTTCTCGAGTACCACGTTCTTCAGACCATCTCTCTCCGCACTGACGTCGAATAGGGTCTACCAAAGTGACTCCACCTCCCCTTCAGGTGGAGTTTTTCGAGCTCGTTTCTTTAGTCGCTTCAACTCGGAGTTGCGCCGCGCCAGCGTTAGTTTGAGATGGTCTAGTTTTGCCTCGCTCTTGAGAAAACACTCTCGACTACGAGAAAGGGCCAACTTCGTCGCTCCGAAGTCAGCTCGGAGACGAGAGGCCTCAGCCGCTACCATGTTCGGCGATACCTTGACTAGACACAACTCGGCGATCTGAAAAGCAAGAACACAACAACGCTGAGCTCGAGTTTCAAACACTTAACCAAAGTTAGCTCATATATAAAACAACTCAAGCCCTAACACTTAGCCAAATTTCAAAGCAAGTGGTATTGAACACTTAGCCAAAACTTCAAAGCTAGTTGAGTGTAAGCACTTGGGCCAAAATCTTAAAAGTTCTTCGCATTCATTGAAGTTCAAAAGAGTACAAAAGAAAGCGGTGGACAGTCCACTATTAGGCATCAATACAAAAAGACCTTAGATGAAAAACTATCTCTGAAGTACAAAAGAAATACTAGGGGAGTTGAGCATCCACCTCAACAGATGGATCCACAAGCGCCAAGGCGCCTTCGCCGCCCTCAGCAGTCCCTATCGCCGGCGCCATTGCTAACATCGTCTCGGTCACTATGTCTTCATCGCCGGCGGCCTCCTCTTCTCCTTCGTCCTCTTCTTCGCCTTCAGCCCTTGCCTTCTCCTCGTCGGGGAACAAGAAATATCCCGAATAATCGAAGTCGGGGAGATGCTCGCCGACATCCTTCAGTGCCTTGGCATAGGCCTTGCACATGTTCTGCTCAAGGTAGCCGATCGCCTCCTTCTCCGCTGCTGCCTTGGCCTTCTTCACTGCCATGACCATCGTGAACGCGGGCGTCTCCCGCTCGGCCGCCCACTCCCAAGCCATCTCCTCCTTCTCCGCAATGGCGGAGTCCTTCGCCTTTGCCAATGCCTCCTCCAGTAGCCGGATATCGGTGGCTTGCGTTTCGACCTTGAGAGCGACCGCCTCTAGCTCTCCCTTGGCCTTCGAACGCTCCAACCTTTCCCGATCCTGAAGAGCCTTCAGCTCTTTCTCTTGCTCCGCCACTCGCTTCAGCAAGTGGCCGAAATGACAGATCGCCTGCGAAAAAGGCAGTGGTTTAAGATTGGAACACAAAGAAGGGGATGGAGGTCGAGCGGAAGTTCAAGGCTTACCGTTATCTGTGCTTTGGCAATATCCAACATCGAGTGGCCAACTATTCCATGCTCCATCGCCGCCTTGTCTTTTGGTGTGGCGAGACTGCGGACGGCGTCCATACAACTCGTCGAGTTGCCGAGGAAACCGTCGTGCCTAAGAACTTGCTAATCCGGCACGAAGATCCTCTTCAACTCATCCGTCAATATCACCTCGGCCACCATCGTGCGAGGTGGAGCTGACAGGGCGAGAGTAGCCGAACAGTCGAGATCCTTCGCCGACGGAGCAGCGGGAGAAGGAACGGCCTCCAAGTCCACGACGGGGGCGGCGACACTCTCAACTCGAGCTGCCTTCAACAGAGTCGACCGAGTAACGGCACGCTTCCTCTTCTTCTCCTCAATGCGCTTGCCACTCAGCGTTGATCGCCTGTTTATGACGTTGTCGAAGTCCATGGCAGTAGATCCTGCGAACAAAAAAGATAGAAAAAAAATGAGATTAGAATTTTATCACTATTAAAGTACTCGGAATGCCATTGATGAAAGAGAACTCGTACTAGGGTCCATTAGGCTAAGGCCTCCCCCAAAGAGGCTCTCCTCGGTGATCTCCTTCCAGTGCAGGGTCGGTCGATCCAAGAGGATGCCAACCATTTTGTCCTCCTCCGGACTCAAAGACGGCTCCACCTTCGCCCTCTTCGGCACATCCTCTCTCCATACCGTGGGAATGTCCCATGGCTTCTTACCCCGAACGAGGAAGTATTTGTCTCGCCAACACTTCACGGAGTCGGGGTTGTCAACCAACTTCACGCCCTTCCGAGCAGTGAGGTAGAAACGGTACTCCATCCTCGTCTTCTGATGGATCTTGTACAAACGACGAAGTATGCTGATCCTAGGTTCGATCTCGACCGCCTAGCAGTGGAGAACGAACCCCGTGACATGCCTCCAAATGTTCGGCATCAGCTGAATAGGGCAGACCCCATACCATTGCAGCACTCCCCTTATGAAAGGGTGCAGAGGGAGACGAAGCCCCGCATAGAAAGCGTCGTAGGGGGAAATGCAAGTTTCGGAGGGGAGAGAAGAACAAGACCCGATCCCTAGCCCCGGGACGATGAGTTCGAACTCCGGAGGGATCATGAAGCACATCCGAACTATTCGCAGATCCGACTCCTTCAGGATGCTAACGATTTCGTTCGCCTCTGTGCGCTCCCTCGGATCGTTCTCCTCGTAAAACTGAGCCAAACCTTGCTCCATTCGCCTCAAATCCTCTGCACTATACTGTCGGGTCCCTCCAAGGGTAGACACGGCGATCGAATGTCTGCCGAACGCACCCATCCGTCGATCTCTCTCTACTATCATTTCCACCACCGACGAAGAGAGAGCCGCCTCCGCCTTCGACGCCGATATCTTCTCCTACTTCCAGAGAGGACAGAACAATAGGGGCCTTCCCTTTGTCGACCGAAGAAGGAGTCGACCGGGGGGCTACTTCGAGTTGAGTCGAGGAGGAGGCCTCTTCGCCGGAAGGCACCCTAGACATCTCTTAAAAATTTAAATAAGTTACCTGGAAAGTGATAACCTCGGTCGGAATGCTCGTCGGAGAATGAGAAAGACGCCGGAAGCTCCGTGAAGAGAAGATATCTCCGGTGAAGAAAAAGTGAGAAAGTGAAGTAAAAATGAGAGGGGGTGGGTACTTATAGCAAAACTTGATGGGCTTGGGCCGCACAGCTTAATCGGCCCAACAAGCACGGAAGTCTAAGCGGTCAGAATACGAAACGACAAAAAAGACACGACGTTCGCAAAGCTCGCCGTCATATCCGAGCAAATGTGTTTCCGAGCTGAAAACACCAGAAAACACATTGACCAGTCAACGCTCTTCGAGCTCACCGTTTCGTTCGCCAAGCTCGACATCCCATTCGCCAAGCTCACCGTCATATCCGAGCAGACGTGTTTAAGAGCTGAAAACACCAGAAAATGCGTTGACTAGTCAACACTCTTTGAGCTTGCCGTTTCGTTCACCAAGCTCGACATCCCGTTCGCCAAGCTCGCTGTCGTATCCGAGCAGACGTGTTTCCGAGCTGAAGACACCAGAAAATGCGTTGACAAGTCAATGCCCTTCAAGCTTGCCGCTTCGTCTGATTCGCTCGACACGACATTCACTAAGCTCGCCATCATATCCGAGCAGACGTGTTTCCGAGCTGAAAACACCAGAAAATGCGTTGACCAGTCAACGCTCTTCGAGCTCGCTGTTTCGTTCGCCAAGCTCGACATCCCGTTCGCCACTTTGTTCGCCAAGCTCGACATGCGTTGACCAGAAAATGCGTTGACCAATCAACGCCTTTCCAGTTCGCCACTTTGTTTGCCAAGCTCGACATGACGTTCGCCAAGCTCGCCGTCATATCCGAGCAGACGTGTTTCCAAGCTGAAAACACCAAAAAATGTGTTGACCAGTCAACGCCCTTCCAGTTCGCCACTTCGTTCGCCAAGCTGGATACGACGTTCACCAAGCTCGCCGTCATATCCGAGCAGACGTGTTACCGAGCTGAAAACACCAAAAACTGCGTTGACCAGTCAACACCCTTCTAGTTCACCACTTCGTTCGCCAAGCTCGATACAGCGTTCGCCAAGCTCGCCGTCATATCCGAGCAGACGTGTTTCCGAGCTGAAAACACCAAAAATGCGTCGACCAGTCAATGCCCTTCCAGTTCGCCACTTCGTTCGTCAAGCTCGACACGACGTTCGCCAAGCTCGTCGTCATATCTGAGCAGACGTGTTTCCGAGCTGAAAACGCCAAAAAATGCGTTGACTAGTCAACGCTCTTCGAGCTCGCCATTTCGTTCGCCAAGCTCGACACAATGATCGCCAAGCTCTCCGTCATATCCGAGTATACGTGTTTCCGAGCTGAAAACGCCAAAAAATGAGTTGACCAGTCAACGCTCTTCGAACTCGCCATTTCGTTCTCCAAGCTCGACATGACGTTCACCAATCTCACCGTCATATCTGAGCAGACGTGTTTCCGAGCTAAAAACTCCAAAAAATGCGTTGACCAGTCAATGCTCTTCGAGCTCGCCATTTTGTTCGCCAAGCTCGACATCCCGTTCGCCAAGCTCGCTGTCACATCCGAGCAGACGTGTTTCCAAGCTGAAAACACCAAAAATAGCGTTGACCAGTCAACGCCTCTTCACTGTTCGCTAAACTCCATATAACGTTCACCGTGTTGGGCGCATCGTCCTCCAAGCTCGGCACACCGTTCGACGCGTTCGCCTCACCGTACGCCCAGATCGCGAGAAGCTCCTTTTCTCCTGGCCGTCCGATCACCCAGAATTCCTCACCGGCGTATGATCAAGGGCTCAGATTTGGCCACTACATAAATACGGCGATTAATTCATTTTTCTATTTTATTAATTCGGATTATTTATTTAAAATTGCAAAAAATGATTAAAAATTCTGAAAAATTAATTAAAAATTTTGAAAAATAGTTATAAATTCGGAGAAACATTTTTGAGTACCGGGATAAATAATTATTGTCCAGAACGATTAATTAGTGCTCCCGGAGAGTGAATCGTTGTCTTGCAAAATTAAATAAATGGTTCAAACGAATGATATAAAAATCGGGAAAAAATCATCAAAGATCCAGAGCAACCTAAAAGCCACTTTGAACATGCTACCAGCTCAGGAAAACACCATCACCCCTCAGACGAGATTCGAGCACCTGTTGAAAACTCCGATAAAGCCATATACGCCATTGAAACAACAGAACTACTCCCACAAGGCTGTAACACACAGTCTTGGGGAGTGGGGTGCTCGTGATATGGCTAAAAATGGGATTAAATCGGAACCATTCAAAGCGGACACGAATCTCAAAGTTCCAGGGGCAAGATGGTAATCTCGCCTACAGACGGGTCCGAATTGGGAACTGGGTCCCACCTCCTGGACTCGCTAACCCATGAACGGACCTGACCAGTTGAGAACGGGTCTCAACCCGTTAGGGGTCAGTTCAATAGGATTGGAGGAAATCCTGGCTCCCCCTGATCTGGAGGAGGTGGTTATAACCACCCTTATCCTGCCACACCGAGAAGTAGGGATTCTCTCTGATCCTGGAGGAAATTCCATTGGCGACTATAAAACCCCCCTGACCTCCCACTGTAAAAGGTGATCACACTTTGAACACTCGAACTTTTTTCCTTCTCTTTTTTTGGGTATTGACTTGATCGTCGGAGGGTTCGTCGCCGGGGTCCATCCCGGTGTCTCGAACGTTCGTGCAAGTCGCAAGGGAGCACCAAGGAGCCAATCAGTTTTCAAGGAAGAAGAAGGAATCAACCTTTGTGAGTTCCTCACGAACCTACAAATCTCATCTATTGCCTCCACACACCGATTTCAGCGGCAAGAGTATTCATTTGCGGCTATGACATATTTGGAAAAGGGGAAAATGTAATATTCAATATCTAGTTGTTGACCTGTAAAAAAAAAAAACCTTAATCCATTCCAGTTTTTTAACGGGTCAAAATACGTGAATTAAATCTTTCTTAACGCTTTGTGCAGACTTTTTAAACTTTTTTGGATTAGCGCATTTATTGTGCTTTTTGGCAAAATTAAGCGGTAGACGCTGCCTTTAAGTGATGTTTTTTTTTTAGCGTTTTTTAAAAAAATCATGCTTGTAAGGACCAAACCCTTATGTCCAAGCCGGAGTAGGATTGGCTTACTTAGCAGACTCCTTTGACTTATCTAGCATGGGTCTGATTGGGGAAATTTTGCCGTACTACCCCACTTTTTTAAAATATTTGGCGCTCTATCCCACTTCCGAAAACAATTAGCGATCTGTCCTTATTTAGGACACGTCAGTATAAACCGTTATTGAAAATAACGGCATAAGTTATTTACATGCCATTATTTTTAATAACGACATCTATTTTACTTTTTTTTTCCATGCCGTTATTTGGAATAACAACATCAGTATATTTCTCTTACAAGTGTGAAACTTCTAACTTTAAAAAACTCTAAGTGTGAAAAAAACTTATAAATAATGTCGTTATCCTGAATAACGGCATTTGAATGACTGATGTCGTTATTGGAGATAACGACATCAGTTATATATAAATGAACTCTTGCCGTTGTTTGGAAACAGAGAGAATTAATAATAAGTTAATTTTTTAAAAAAAAATTTATAACTGATGCCGTTATTTGGAATAATGGCATCAGTTATAATATTATTTTATTTATTTTTAACTTATTCGTCAGAGAGGATGAATAATAAGTTACTTTTTTATATATAAAAAATTTATAACTGTTGCCGTTATTCCAAATAACGGCATCAATATTGAGAATGCCGTTATTTGAAATAACGGCATCTGTTATAAGGTTTTCACACTTGCAAATTTTTTTTCTAAGTGGAGATTACAAGCTGTCGAAAAACAAAACAACCTATGTCGTTATTCTAAATAACGACATGATATTTTTTTTCCAAACAGATGTCGTTATTGGGAAGAACGACATCGAAATAACCTATGCCGTTTTTTCCAATAACGTTTCTTACTGACGTGTCCCAAACAAGAGCATATCGCTAATTGTTTTCGGAAGTGGGACAGAGCGCCAAATATTTTCAAAAAGTGGGGTAGTACGGCAAAATTTTCTCTGATTGGGTGGTTTTTACTTTTTAGTAAGAGCAAACTCGAACCAAATGAATCAAGACAACCTTTAGGGTTTTTCCTTCTATTGCACCCCTCTCTAGCTATGGTCTCTCTTTCGAATTTTTCTTTTCCTTGTGCAATTAATTCACTATCCTAGATTTACATAATAAAAATATCTTGTTGTTTTTTTATTTTTTGAGTAAATGTGCCTCTCTTCTTAATTCATTAATGATAAATAATGATATTACAACAAATAACAATCTCAAATGTGACTCAGTTGTAGCTCAGAGATGGTAAAGGCATGAAACGAATAAAAGGATATTTTAAGTTCCAAGCCAGGTCCGTTCTCAAAAAAAAAAAAAAAAAAAAAGTTCCAAGCCAGGCTACAACACAGCTGTCTGTTCATATGTGTAAGTCAATATACAGGAGAGAAATTTTAAGCCCTAATTAATTACCCACGGTGAACTTAGTATTATCATCTACCTACAACACAAGACAACAGCTACACGTTTTCCCCAAAACTTAGAATTATCATCTACCTACAACACAGGACAACAGCTACACGTTTTCCCCAAGGATCAAGTCAGTATCTGTATTCTTTTATCTATATTTTTTAAGCATTGTGGTTGTGATTATTCTCAGAAAGAAAAAAAAAAAAAAAAAAAAAAAAAAAAACACACCAATGTAGTTATGATTGAGAATTGTTAATGCTAAAAGTGGAAATGATCAAGTCTATGCCATGCTGCCTAACACATCATCAACTACAAAATATCATAGGAATCTTTACAGATCTGATGCTTGCACTAACTTTTGAACCCCATATTGTTTGTTTACATGATATATTATACGTACAGAACATAATTAATAAATCACTCTTGTTAACCATTGAATGCTTCAGACTGGAACATATCATTTTTGCTGGTACCTTTTGATAGTAATCTTGATAAATATAATGATGTATTTAATTATAGATCTTGCATATATGTGCAACTAATATATTTGTGGATGTACCTTCACCAAATCTCGTGATTCATTCCAATATCAAGTTGTAGACAGACTGATTAATGCTGATACGTAAAAATCACTATTAAAGAACGGTATGCAAACCATGAACAGAGCCGGCTCCCACCTTAAGACAAGTGAGGCAGCTGCTTTAAGCCCTCAATTTTTTTGCAATTTTAGAAGTTCCTAAATTTGTATTTTTCTTATAAATATAAATATATATTTTATATGTAGAAAAATTATATTATAATTAGGGGCCCACAAAAATAATTATTTGGGTCTTTTGTCTTGGACTTCTGGGAACTTAGAACCGGCCCTGACCATTAATTTGAAAGTTTCAATCTTCTTGTTTCTAATTTTTGTCCATTACTTACTTAACAGACTTGTGCCGTTGATTAAGTTTATAAGTTAGATTAAGTTTTTCCCTTTTTCTATATTCCTCTTTATGTCAATGACAGAGTCTGAAAATCCTTTCTTAACCATTGTTGTAACAAGTATTTAATTTTTGATAATTGTTAGAAGTATTCAAAAGTATTATTTTCCCCCTAATAATTTAATATTGCATTGTTTCCACACATGTCCCAACAAATATGGAAATTTCATTTAATCCTCTACAAATCACTATTTTCATATATTAGTGCCCGTTTAACTCCAAAAGTACCAACTTGAGATTCAAGTGCAGCATTATAAATTTTTTTATCCACGTAGCTAATTTTAGAGATTTTTTTTTTGGTATGATGGTATAAAATAGAATAAGATCTGATGGTGGATTGACTATTTTGATAAAATAACAGCCTTACACCAAAAAAAAAAAAAAAGGGATAAGAATTTTCATGATATTGCAACTGTGGTCCTGACTAGTTAACTTTTAAGTTGATTGAGAGACTAATATAAAAATAGTCATTTTGGGTGACTAATATAACCATATTTGATGGGGACCTGCGCGGGGAAAACCCTTAAATATTATTAGTTTTTTCTTATAATTTTTAATATTACTAGTAATCTGCTTGTGCTTTGTGCTTTGTACATCCTAATAAATATATATTTTTAAATTAAATACTAAGACGTAATCTTACCTCGAATCTGAGACCTCTCTTTACTCGTCATATACTCTTTACAAATTATCCCTGATGGCATCAACTTTTATTTCATATGAGTGACAATTTTGTAAATAATTATGTCGTAAATAATATTAAACTTTGAAGGTATTATGGTAACTAACAACATTTGAGTAAATGAATGGTTAATAGAACTCTCACTTAAAAATGAATGGTTGAGATTAGATGGTTGAATGTCTACAAATTACAGGTTGTCCACAAATAAAAATCTAAACTCTTCCATTATAATATTATTATAGTTTTTTGCACGTGTTTTGCACGTCCTAATAAATACAGTTTTTCAAGTAAATACTAAGATGTAATCTGGCTTTGAACCTGAGACATCCCTTTACTCACACATACTATTTACAAATTACCCCCAATGGCTTCAAATTTTTATTTTATATGAGTGTCACTTTTGTAAATAATTATGTCATAAATAAATTTAAATTTTAAGGGTATTATTGTAACATCCCAGAAAAAATATATATAATAAATTAATCTTTTCACATTTTTTGTACTTGTAAAGCACGTGAGATTTTTTTTTCATTTCATGTTCTTCTCATCTTAAATTAATACACATTACTTTATTATTAACTTTTATTTTTGATCATGGGCCTAAGAAATTAAAATTTTCTTCTCTCTCAAAAGAAACCCATTTTTTTAAATGAGCCCATTTGTAAAATTAATCTTAAACAAAAAAAATAAAATAAAAAATAAAGAGTGGTGTGCACAAGCACATGCATTGAGCACACAAAGAAATATCCTGACGTTGAGGACTAGGGGTGGCGAACGGGTCGAGTGGGCCGGGCCGAGCCCAACCCGTAAGGGTTGGCATGTACACTTAGCCGGGCCGGGCTGGGCCGGGTTGCACTCTTATCCGGGCCGGACCGGGCCGGACCGGGTTGCACTCTTATCCGGGCCGGGCCGGGCCGGGTTGATGTTTCGTTTGGGTGGCCCGCCCAACCCGTGAACCCTTTAGGGTTCAACCCGGGTTGGGCCGGGTCGACCCGCGGGTTGGCACATTTAATAATATATATATATATTTTTTTGGTAACTTAAATTAAAATAATAATTATAATTATAATACTAAGTAAGTAATAATACTAATAAACAATAAAAATCGTAATAATAATAATAAGATAGAAAGAGTGAAATTGACAACAAATTTTGAAATATTATTCATATGAATTTAAGTTATACAATTTTAACAATTTATAACGAAATGAAGAATTCAATTCACAAATAAGGTTTATACAATAACATATTTGTTATATACAATTTAAATTGAGTACAAGTTTTCTAATTTGACATAACAAGCAAAAGCTATTGTTGTTGTTGTTGTTGTTCTTCTTCTTCGGGCGAGTTGCTCCCACTTGTGGAACTTGATAGTGCTTTCCCTTGCGTCTTATCTTCAGCCTTCAGCCAGTCTTCTGTGCAAACGAGCATCTTTAATGCCTCGGGCTTCAACCGATTCCTGTAATCAGATAGAACCCTACCACTTGTAGAAAATGCACTCTCAGAAGCAACTGTAGAGACAGGAGGAGTTAGTAAATCTTTAGACATAATTGACAGAATACTAAAAGTGTATTCATGTTCTTTCCACCATTGTAAAATATCTAGTGGAGAAGTAAAAGGCTCAGAATCTTGTTGGTTATACTAATTTAATTCATTTGGTTGATTAGTCCTAGGTTTTTTAGATTGAATTTGTTCAAGTAAACTAAATGTTCTATCACCAATTCTACTTTTATCCTTACCTTTAGAACTACCAGAAGAAGAACTAACTACAGAAGTTGTACTACTAGAAGCAAAATGTCTATCATAATAATCATACAAGTTATTTAACGTAGATTCAAACTGAACTAAAAAAGTAGCGCAATCAATTGTTAATTCTACATTTACCTCTAAATATCCAAAAAACATTTCTATCAAATTCTTCGTACCTTCTAATTTGATACGAGGATCCATAACAGCAGCAACACAAATCAACATAGGAGGAGAAAAATAATACTTCAAAAATTTTTGAAATGCAGGTTTTACAATCTCACTAACCTGGGTATCATTTAACATTTTGTTAAATGTTTGCATCATGCTAACTAATTCAATAAAAATACTACTAGATTCATATGTTTTTGAAAATTTTAAAGTTGCGGTTTTAAAAGGTTCTAAAAATTTCAATAAAGATTCGGCAAAAAACCAATCGGGGGGGGGGAGTCATTTCAAAATTAGCCATATTTTTTGCGATACAAAAATCATTTACAACTGCTTTATAATCGGTGACAACATTTAGTAAATCAAAAGTAGAATTCCATCGGTGTCTAACATCCTTTGGAAATTTTCTAAAAGGAACATTCCTAACCCTACACCAAGCTTTCCATTCTTGTAAAATGCTTGGACTTAATGCAATGAAATGTACACAATTTCTAATTTTAACTATATATGGATCAGCTATTCTTAATGCATCTTGAACACATAAATTTATAATATGACATGCACATCTAACATGAAAAATATTGTCAGATGGAGGGTTTAATACAGATTTTAAAGTAGTAATTGCTACATTGTTGTTAGATGCATTATCAAAACTAATAGCCATAATTTTATCGCGGATATGAAAAACATCACAAATTTCTATAATACGATTTGTTATTTCAGCGCCACTATGGGAATACGGCAACGCCGCAAGTGATATGATTCTTTTTTGAAGAATCCAATCATTGTCGATCCAATTACAGGTTATTCCCATCGTTGGAATATTGTTGACACCCGTCCAACAATCCGAAGTTAAACTAACCTTACAAGTTAAACTCCATAAAATTGCAATCAAAGCGTCCTTCATTTCTATGTATACTTTAAAACAATTCGATTTGCAAGTATTTCTCGGAATTCTTTTAAAATGAGGGTTTAAGGTCGTTTGATTAAAATTTTCCAAGTTCCTACTCTCGGGATAGGAAAATGGTAACTCTTCCTTAATGACTAATCGGGCCATTTCCCGACGAACAAGTTCGGGATCATAAGGGTGGCTATCAACTTGACCGGTCCTAGGGTTTATTTTTTGTTGGCCTTGTATTTGATCAAGAAGTTCTTTATGATTATGTTGGATGTGCCTACTAATTGTACCGGTGCCGTCACCCCTCTTGAATTTGTATGTTTTACTACATGTTTTACACACTTTCAAACCTATACCCGGAGTATGTTCGTCCAGGATATAATCATAAAACTTATGCCAATCGCTAGTTTCTCCTCTACTTTTTCTACTACTACGGGGTTGTGTGGTTTCGGTTTGTTGTTGTTGTTGTTCTTCTTCTAATTGTATGTCGCCTACAACATCGTCGTGTGTACCCCATTGTTCCATAGTAGGATCAATGTAATTTTGGGCGGGCTCACTAGTTGGGACAATTGGTGACCTACATGAAGAGGAGGAGGAATCTTGTCCGCTACGACCGCTACCGCGTGATCTAGACATAATGTGGTAATGTGCTAAAGTATTTTTAAAAAAAAATATACAATGTAGGAGCGGTGAATTATACAAAAAAAATCTAAAAAACAAGAGGGTTGAGAAAGAGAAGTTCAACAAATGAACAATAATTTTAACTACAACGCAAAAAAAAAATTAACGAGAGAGATAGAGATATTTTGATACCGTTCACCGTGAAATACGCGTATGAAAAAAAACCGTTAAAATAAGAATAGAATTGAAAAGATGGAGGAGCGCTTTGCCGATTCCGCAATTGAAGAGTTGAGAAGAGGTTGAAGTAGATTTGACGAGGGTTGAAGAGAGTTGAAGACGTTGAAGAGGTTGAATTTTGATTCCGATACGACCGAAATTTGATCGTGTATATGCCTCCTTGTACACTTGTTTGATGAATACTACAATTGTTCAAAAATTCTTTACAAATGATGTATAATAGTAGAGAGAGTAAGAGAGTAGGGTGTGATTTTTTATGAAATTTTTGGGGATATTTATAAGCTAAATATGTGGAGAAAAACAAAAAAAAAACAAAAAAAAAACCCACCCCACGGCTCAAAGAGCCGTTCCAAACGGCTCTGTCCCAGACAGAGCGCATCAGCTCTCGGCAACGGGAATTTCGACCGTTCGACCCGCGGGTCAACGGTCGACCCGTCACGGGTCGAACGGGTCGAAACGTCACGGGTCGAACGGGTCGAAACCCGCGGGTTGGCGGGTCCAATTCGCGAGTTGGGCCGGGTTCGTGGGCCGGGTTTCGCGAGCCGAATTCACGTAAATTGCGACCCGGGTCGACCCGGTACTGTTCACCGGGTTTGACCCGAACC